>CM061747.1:254668358-255268358 GCA_030979885.1 Lolium multiflorum | reverse complement strand
ACAGCGACATGTGTATACAACTTGTGGGTAAGATCATAAAACAATGCATATCATCATGAAACAATAACATGTTCAGATCTGAGAGCATGGCACTCGGGCCCTAGTGACAAGCATTAAGCATAACAAGTTGCAACAATATCATCAAAGTACCAATTACGGACACTAGGCACTATGCCCTAACAATCTTATGCTATTACATGACCAATCTCATCCAATCCCTACCATCCCCTTCAGCCTACAGCGGGGAATTACTCACACATGGATGGGGGAAACATTGCTGGTCAATGGAGAGGCGGTGGTGATGATGATGGCGATGATCTCCTCCAATTCCCCCCGTGGTGCCGTAACGGAGTTTCTGGTCCCGAGACGGAGTTTCACGACGGTGGTGGCGCATCGATGGTTTCTCGGCGACCGACTTCTCTTCGCTTTTAGATCGAAACCTTTAAGTAGTCCAGAGGAGGGCGTGCTAGCGGCGCGCCTCTCCGTGCCACGCCGGCCTAGCGTGGGGCGCTGGCCTCCCGAGCCTACCCTTCGGCTCCGTGATTCTTCTCGGTAAAATAGGCCCTTTGGTATAAATTCCGAGGATTTTCCCGAAAGTTGAATTTCTGCACAAAAACGAGACACCAGAGCAATTCTGCTGAAAACAGCGTTAGTCCGTGTTAGTTGTATCCAAAATACACATATTAGAGGCAAAACAATAGCAAAAGTGTTCGGGAAAGTAGATACGTTTTGGACGTATCAATGTCCTGCATGGGTGTCTTTCTTATTGCATTAATAATTGCCATACAAATACTTACATACAGAATATTTTAGAAGATGACACTTTGCCAAAATATGGTAGGACCGCTGTGTGTTTTAAACTTATTAATGAAAAGGAGGAATCCTCCCAAGTTTCTTCTATTGTTTCTGGAAATAAATCAGGTTCTATGGAGAAGCCTCCCTTCAAGCCTCTTCCTCCTAAAGAAGGGAACGAGGAGAAGGAAAAGAACAAGAAGAGGGGAAATAAAAAGAAAGAGGTAACGGCATATCCCCGCGTGTATGAGATAAGAATAGGTAACCGTAAGTATGTTGCTCCTAATGATTATTATGATAATGAATCTGAGTACAATGATCTTCCTATGCCCTTTACCTACATTAGTGATCATGATTTAGAAGAGCACACTACTTTTGATATTGAAAATCTCTGGGAAACTAATTCTGAAAATGATGATGTTAATAATTGCCATAGTATTAGTATTATCCATGCTTCTTCCCATAATGATATAGAAAGCTCTAAGCTTGGGGATGAGGTGTTTGAAAATCCTTTTGCTACTGATGATTATATGCTTGATACATCTCCTTCTAGTAACAATGATGGTAAGGTTACAGATGAACATACTGTGGAAGATAACTATTCTATTTCTTATGATGACACTATGCCTCCAATCTTTGATAATTATTATAAAGAATGCTATGACATAGGTTATAATTATCCTTATGAAACTTGTCATAGTTATGATTGGATTGCCAAAAACAATTCCCTTAGTATGCAACTTGTTTACCATGTTCAAATTCTTGATAATGATCCTGCTCCAATTACTATTAATGAGAAGAATTCTTCTTATGCCAAAATTAATGATACTTTTATGCATATGAACCATGATAAGAATGTTTTAAGTGATGGTTATATTGTGGATTTCATTAATGATGCTACTGAAAGTTATTATGAGAGAGGGAAACATGGTTATATTCATCTTAATAATATTAAGTTTCCCCTCTTTATGTTGAGAATTTTGAAGTCGCGCTTGTGTTGCCTTCCTATGCTTGTTGCGTAATGCTTACATGACTTGTTTATTTACAAGATTCCTTTTCATAGGAATTGGGTTAGGCTTAAATTTGTTTCATACTTGCTTTTTGATGCTCTTTTGCTTCAACTCTCATCCTTATGTGAGCATCATTAAAAATTTTGAGCCCATCTTAATGGCTATAAAGAAAGCACTTCTTGGGAGATAACCCATGTTTTTATTCTGCACTTCCGTTTTATATTTGAGTCTTGGAAGTTGTTACTACTGTAGCAACCTCTCCTTATCTTTATTTTATAGCATTGTTGTGCCAAGTAAAGTCTTTGATAGTAAGGTTAATACTAGATTTGGATTACTGCGCAGAAACAGATTTCTTGCCGTCACGAAAATGAGTAGCCCCGTCTGTAGGTAACTCAGAATAATCTGTCAATTTACGTGCGTGATCCTCAGATATATACACAACTTTCATTCAATTTGAGCTTTTTCATCTGAGCAAGTTAAGTGCCCCTGAAAAATTCGTCTTTACGGACTGTTCTGTTTTGACAGATTCTGCCTTTTATTTCGCATTGCCTGTTTTGCTATGTTGAATGGATTTCTTTGTTCCATTAACTTTTAGTAGCTTTGTGCAATGTCCAGAAGTGTTAAGAATGATTATGTCACCTCTGAATATGTGAATTTTTTATTATGCACTAACCCTCTAATGAGTTTGAGTCAAGAGAGAGGATGATAGAAATCTAAGCTTGGGGATGCCCCCGTGGTTCATCCCTGCATATTTCAAGAAGACTCAAGCATCTAAGCTTGGGGATGCCCAAGGCATCCCCTTCTTCATCGACAACTTATCAGGTCACCTCTAGTGAAACTATATTTTTATTCCGTCACATCTTATGTGCTTTACTTGGAGCGTCTGTGTGCTTTTATTTTCGTTTTGTTATTTTCATTCTCTGAATAAATTCATGATTATGTGGGAGAGAGACACGATCCATTGTTGCATATGAACACTGGTGTTCTTAGCTTTACTTTTAATGTTCATGGCGAAGGTTGAAACTGCTTCGTTCATTGTTATATGGTTGGAAACAAAATGCTTCATGTGGTAATTGGTATAGTGTCTTGAATAATTTGATACTTGGCAATTGTTGTGCTCAAATAGATCATGTTTAAGCTCTTGCATCATGTACTTTGCACCCATTAATGAAGAACTACCATAGAGCTTGTTGAAATTTGGTTTGCATGATTGGTCTCTCTAAAGTCTAGATATTTTCTAGTGAGGTGTTTGAACAACAAGGAAGACAAGTGTAGAGTCTTATAATGCTTGCAACATGTTCTTATGTAAGTTTTGCTGTACCGGTTCATACTTGTGTTTGCTTCAAACAACCTTGCTAGCCAAAGCCTTGTATTGAGAGGGATTTCTTCTCGTGCATCCAAATCCTTGAGCCAAAAACTATGCCACTTGTGTCCACCATACCTACCTACTACATGGTATTTCTCTGCCATTTCAAAGTAAATTGCTTGAGTGCTACCTTTAAAATTCCATTCTTTGTCTTTGCAATATATAGCTCATGGGAAAATAGCTTAAAAACTATTGTGGTATTGAATATGTAGCTTATGTATCTTATTTCTTATAAGTTGCTTGTTGAGAGGTAACCATGTTTCTGGGGACGCCATCAACTATTACACCTTTGTTGAATATCATGTGAGTTGCTATGCATGTTCTTCTTGTCTGAAGTAAGGGTGATTTATCATGATCAAACGGTTTGAGTATGCATATTGTTAGAGAAGAACATTGGGCCGCTAACTAAAGCCATGAACCATGGTGGAAGTTTCAGTTTGGACATCAATCCTCAATCTCTTATGAGAATATTATCTGTTGTTGAATGCTTATGCATTAAAGAGGAGTCCATTATCTGTTTTCTATGTTGTCCCGGTATGGATGTCTAAGTTGAGAATAATCAAAAGCGAGAAATCCAATGCGAGCTTTCTCCTTAGACCTTTGTACAGGCGGCATAGAGGTACCCCTTTGTGACACTTGGTTGAAACATATGTTATGCAATGATAATCCATGTAAATCCAAGCTAATTAGGACAAGGTGCGAGCACTATTGGTATTCTATGCATGAGGCTTGCAACTTATAGGATGTCTTATGCATAACACATATGAATTATTACTACCGTTGACAAAATTGTTTCTATGTTTTCAAAATAAAAGCTCTAGCACAAATATAGTAATCCATGCTTCCCTCTGCGAAGGGCCATTCTTTTACTTTATGTTGAGTCAGTTTACCTACTTCTTTCTATCTTAGAAGCAAACACTTGTGTCAACTGTGTGCATTGATTCCTACATACTTTCTTATTTGCATTCATCATATTACTTTGTGTTGACAATTATCCATGAGATATACATGTTGAAGTTGAAAGCAACTGCTGAAACTTATATCTTCCTTCATGTTGCTTCAAGACCTTCTACTAAGAATATATTGCTTTATGAGTTAACTCTTATGCAAGGCTTATTGATGCTTGTCTTGAAAGTACTATTCATGAAAAGTCTTTGCTATATGATTCAGTTGTTTAGTCATTATCTTTACCATTGCTTTGAATCACTTCATTCATCTCATATGCTTTACAATAGTATTGATCAAGATTATGATAGCATGTCACTTCAGAAATTATCTTTATCATCGTTTACCTACTCGAGGACGAGTAGGAACTAAGCTTGGGGATGCTTGATACGTCTCAAACGTATCTATAATTTCTTATGTTCCATGCTAGTTTTATGACAATACCTACATGTTTTGCTTACACTTTATAATGATTTTATGCATTTTTCGGAACTAACCTATTAACAAGATGCCGAAGTGCCAGTTCCTGTTTTCTGCTGTTTTTGGTTCCAGAAAGGCTGTTTGGGCAATATTCTCGGAATTCGACGAAACGAAAGCCAAACATCTTATTTCACCGAGACGGACCAGAACACCGAAGGGGAGACGGAGAGGAGGCCCAGGGCCCCCAGACCACAAGGCCGCGCGGGTGGGCCCCTGGCCGCACCGGCCTATGGGGAGGGCGCCCTGGTACCCCGACGCCGCCTCTTCGCCTATAAAGTCCCTCGCGACCTAAAACCCGACACGAATTGACGAAACTCCAGAAAGACTCCAGGACGCCGCCATCGCGAAACTCCAATTCGGGGGAAGTCCGTTCTGCACGCCGCCGGACGGGGAATTGCCCCGAGTCATCTCCATCAACACCACCGCCATATTCATCGCCCTCCCTGTCTCCCATGATGAGGAGGGAGTAGCTCTCCCCCGAGGCTAAGGGCTCTACCGGTAGCTATGTGGTTCATCTCTCTCTCCCATGTACTTCAATACAATGATCTCATGAGCTGCCTTACATGATTGAGATCCATATGATGAGCTTTGTAATCTAGATGTCATATGCTATTCAAGTGCTTAATTATGTGAACTTTTGGGTTACTGTGACCTCGGTGTAATGGTGACAGTGTGTGCGCCGTGTGTAACTCCCTTATGAATTGTGGTGTGTTAGTACCTCCTATGAATGCTCACGGTGACGGTGTGGGGTGTTTATTAGTACTTGGGAATACGCCTTTGAGGTGTGCTTTTGGACACTTGCCCAATGAATTTGAGTTCTCTATCCAATAAGAGAGTAGTATGATGAAGTGCTTACATTTATATTCAATTATGATTGCAATGTTGAGAGTGTCCACTAGTGAAAGTATGATCCCTAGGCCTTGTTTCCAAATTTTGAATCACCGTTTATTTACTGTTCTACTGCATGTTTACTTGCTGCCATATTTATTTCAGATTGTTATTACCACTCATATTCATCCATATCACTTGCATTTTACTATCTCTTCGCCGAACTAGTGCACCTATACATCTGACAAGTGTATTAGGTGTGTTGGGGACACAAGAGACTTCTTGTATACCACTGATGGGGTTCGTAGCATAGAAAACAAAAATTTTCCTACCGCAAGACGAATAAATCCAAGATCTAATCTATGGAACACCCAAGATCTAATCTACAAGATCTAAGCAACGAGATGGAGATGAGACTAACCCTCGAAGATTCCAAAGCCTACGAGATTAATCTTGTTGTTGGTGTAGACGATCGTCCCCGGTGCTGCAATCCGGCAGCACTTCCGTACTCGGTCGCGCGCGTACGGTGTCGATGAAGCTCCTTCCTCTCCCGTTCCAGCGGGCAGCGGAGGTGTGGTAGATCTCCTCCAAATTCCAGCAGCACGATGGCGTGGTGGTGGTAGTGGAGGAAGAAAAGCTGCAGGGCTTCGCCTAAGCCGGAGCAGCGTATGGTGGAGGGAGAGGCGGCCAGAGGAGGAGGCAATGGATGGGGGGTGTGGCCGGCCACCCCCTCCCCTCTTTATATAGGGGGCAGCCGGCCAAGGTGGCCCCCTTTCCCATCTAGGGTTGGGGGCGGCGGCCAAGAGGGGGGAGAGGGCTTTCCCCCCCCTAGGTTTTGGGGAAACCCTAGGGGGTGGCCGGCCTGGGCCTTGGGGGCCATGTGCCCCTGGCCCATTAGGCCAGGGAGCATCCCCTCGGCCCATGCTAGGCCTCCTAGGTCGTGGGCCCCATGGAGGACCCCTCCGGAACCTTCTAGAACCTTCCAGTCAACCACCGGAAAAATCCCGAACATTTCCGAAACCTAGAAATCAACTTCCCTTATATGAATCTTATTCTCCGGACTATTCCGGACCTCCTCGTGACATCCTGGATCACATCCGAGACTCCGAACAAACTTCGTCTCCATACCATATTCAAATCTACTTATGCGACATCGAACCTTAAGCGCGTCACCCTACGGTTCGCGAACTATGCAGACATGGTCGAGACTCCTCTCCGAGCAATAACCAATAGCGGGATCTGGAGATCCATAATGGCTCCCACATATTCAACGATGACTTAGTGATCGATTGAACCATTTACATACGATGTCAATTCCTTTGTCACACGATACTTTACTTATCCGAGGTTTGATCATCGGTATCTCCATACCTTGTTCAACCTCGTTACCGACAAGTACTCTTTACTCGTACCGCGGTATGTCATCTCTTATGATCAAATCATATGCTTGCAAGCTAATCAGACGACATTCCACCGAGAGGGCCCAGAGTATATCTATCCGTCATCAGGATGTACAAATCCCACTATTGATCCATATGCCTCAACTCACACTTTCCAAATACTTAATCCCATCTTTATAACCACCCATTTACGCAATGGCGTTTGATGTAATCAAAGTACCCTTCCGGTGTAAGTGATTTACATGATCTCATGGTCAAAGGACTAAGACAACTATGTATCGAAAGCTTATAGCAAATTGAACTTAATGACTTGATCTTATGCTACGCTCATTTGGGTGTGTGTCCATTATATCATTCAACTAATGACATAACCTTGTTATTAATAACATCCAATGTTCATGATCACGAAACCATGATCATCCATTAATCAACAAGCTAGTTATACAAGAGGCTTACTAGGGACTCCTTGTTGTTTACATAACACACATGTATCAATGTTTCGTTTAATACAATTATAGCATGGTATGCAAACATTTATCATAAACACAAAGATATTATAATAACCACTTTATTATTGCCTCTTGGGCATATCTCCAATAGTCTCCCACTTGCACTAGAGTCAATAATCTAGATTACATTGTAAGGTACCTAACACCCATGGCATTCTGGTGTTGGTCATGCTTTGCCCTAGGGAGAGCTTTAGTCAACGGATCTGCAACATTCAGATCCGTGTGTACTTTGCAAATCTCTACTTCACCATCTTCGATGTACTCGCGAATCGAATGAAAACGCAGCTTGATATGCTTCAGCTTCTTGTGTGACCTTGGTTCCTTTGCATTGGTGATGGCACCCGTGTTGTCACAATAAATGACTAACGGGTCCAATGCACTAGGAACCACACCAAGCACAACAATGAACCTCTTCATCCATACCGCTTCCGATGAAGCCTCTGAAGCCGCTATATATTCAGATTCTGTTGAAGATTTCGCCACCGTGCATTGCTTGGAACTGCTCCAGCTTACTGCCGCACCATTCAATATAAACACGTACCCAGACTGAGACTTAGAGTCATCGGATCGGTGTTCCAACTTGCATCGGTGTAACTAGTTACAACGAGCTCTTGGTCACCGCCATAACAAAGAAACATATCCTTAGTCCTTTTCAAGTACTTCAGGATATTCTTGACGCACCAGTGTTCCATTCCTGGATCACTTTGATATCTGCTGGTCAAACTAACAGCATGTGCGATATCCGGTCTAGTACACAACATGGCATACATGAGAGAGCCTACTGCCGAAGCATAGGGGATCTTGCTCATCCTCTCTCTTTCTTCTGCTGTAGCTGGACCTTGAGTCTTACTCAAGACCTTACCTGGCAACATAGGCAAGAACCCTTTCTTGCTTTCATCCATTCTAAACTTCTTTAGAATCTTGTCCAAGTATGTACTCTGTGAAAGGCCTATTAGGCGTCTTGATCTATCTCTATAAATCTTGATGCCTAAAATGTATGCTGCTTCACCAAGGTCTTTCATTGAAAAAAATTTATTCAAATAACCTTTAACACTGCTTAATAGTTCTATATCTTTCCCAATCAATAATATGTCATCTACATATAATATCAGGAACGCTACAGAGCTCCCACTCACTTTCTTGTAAATACAGGCCTCACCATGAGTCCGTATAAAACCGAAGTCTTTGATCACTCTATCAAAGCGTAGATTCCAACTCCGGGATGCTTGCTTCAGTCCATAAATGGAACGCTGAAGTTTGCATACTTTGTCAGCCTTTTCAGGATCAACAAAACCTTTGGGTTGTACCATATAGAACTCTTCCTCAATATCACCATTAAGGAATGCCGTTTTGACATCCATCTGCCAGATTTCATAATCGAAAAATGCAGCTATTGCTAACAAAATCCTCACAGACTTTAGCTTCGCTACAGGTGAGAAAGTCTCATCGTAGTCAACTCCTTGAATTTGTCGGAAACCCTTTGCGACAAGTCGAGCTTTATAGACAGTAATATTACCATCAGCATCTGTTTTTCTCTTAAAGATCCATTTATTCTCGACAGCCTTGCGGCTATCAGGTAAGTCTACCAAAGTCCATACTTTGTTATCATACATGGATCCCATTTCGGATTTCATGGCTTCTTGCCATTTGTTGGAATCTGGGCTCATCATTGCTTCTTCATACGTCGCAGGGTCCTCATCATTGTTGTCCACAATCATGACATTCAGACAGGGGTCATACCAATCAGGAGTGGTACGTTCCCTCGTCGATCTGCGAGGTTCAGTAGCTTCCTCGTTCGAAGTTTCATGATCATCATCATTCGCTTCCTTCCTATCGGTGTAGGCTGCAGGAATTTCTTCCGGCACTGCGCTACTCTGATCTATGAGAGAAGGTTCATTAACCTCGTCGAGTTCTACTTTCCTTCCAGTCACTTCTTTAGTGAGAAACTCCTTCTCAAGAAAGGATCCATTCTTGGCAACAAAGATTTTGCCTTCGGATCTGTGATAGAAAGTGTACCCAATTGTTTCTTTAGGGTATCCTATGAAGACGCATTTCTCCGCTTTGGGTTCTAGCTTGTCAGGCTGTAACTTCTTTACATAAGCTTCGCAACCCCAAACTTTAAGGAACGATAGCTTAGGTTTCTTTCCAAACCATAGTTCATACGGTGTCGTTTCAACGGATTTAGATGGTACCCTATTTAAAGTGAATGCGGTTGTCTCTAATGCATAACCCCAAAACGATAACGGCAAATCAGTAAGAGACATCATAGACCGAACCATATCTAAGAGAGTTCGATTACGACGTTCGGACACACCATTACGCTGTGGTGTTCCCGGCGGTGTCAATTGTGAAAGTATTCCGCATTTCTTTAAATGCATGCCAAACTCATAACTCAGATATTCGCCTCCGCGATCAGAACGCAGAAACTTAATCTTCTTGTTACGTTGATTTTCTACTTCACTTTGGAATTCCTTGAACTTCTCAAAAGTCTCGGACTTATGTTTCATAAAGTAAATATATCCATATCTACTCAGATCATCCGTGAAGGTTAGAACATAACGATAACCACCGCGCGATGCTACACTCATTGGTCCGCACACATCGGTATGTATGATTTCCAATAAGTCTGTAGCTCGCTCCATTGTACCAGAAAATGGAGTCTTAGTCATTTTTCCCATTAGACATGCTTCGCATCTATCAAGTGACTCAAAAGTCCATCGGAATGGAGTTTCTTCATGCGCTTCACTCCAATATGACCAAGACGACATGCCACATATAAGTAGAATTATCATTCAATTTCATTCGCTTAGCATTAATGTTATGAACATGTGTATCACTACTATCGAGATTTAGCAAGAATAAACCATTCATCTCAGGTGCATGGCCATAAAAGACATTACTCATATAAATCGAACAACCATTATTCTCAGACTTAAACGAATAACCGTCTTGCATTAAACAAGATCCAGATATAATGTTCATGCTCAACGCAGGTACCAAATAACAATTATTAAGGTTTAAAACTAATCCCGAAGGTAGATGTAGAGGGAGCGTGCCGACAGCGATCACATCGACTTTGGATCCATTTCCAACGCGCATCGTCACCTCGTCTCTTGCCAGGCTTCGTCTATTCCGCAGTTCCTGTTTTGAGTTACAAATGTGAGCAACCGAACCAGTATCAAATACCCAGGCACTACTACGAGAACCAGTAAGATAGACATCAATAACATGTATATCAAATATACCTTTCTTTACGTGGCCGCTCTTCAGATCGGCCAAGTATTTGGAGCAATTGCGCTTCCAGTGCCCCTTCCCCTGGCAGTAATAGCACACAGTCTCAGGTTTAGGACCAGCCTTAGGCTTCTCAGGATGCGGTGCAACTTTCTTGCCGCCCTTCTTGAAGTTACCCTTGTTAGGCTTGCCTTGCTTTTTGAAACTGGTGGTCTTGTTGACCATCAACACTTGGTTCTCCTTCTTAATCTCTACTTCAGCAGATTTCAGCATGGAAAAGATTTCAGGTAAATCTTTATTCATGTTCTGCATGTTGTAGTTCATCACGAAGTTCTTGTAACTTGGTGGCAGTGATTGAAGGACACGATGAATACCCAGCTGGTTAGGGATCATCATCCCCAAGTCATTGAGCTTCTTCGCATGCCCGGACATGACGAGCATGTGCTCACTAACGGAGCTGCCTTCTTCCATCATGCAGGTAAAGAACTGCTTCGAGGCCTCATAGCTCTCCACGGCCGCATGAGTCTCAAAGATAAGTTTGAGCTCACGCATCATCTCACAGGGTCGTGGTGCTCAAAACGCTTTTGGAGCTCTGCCTCTAAGCTGCACAAGATGGCACACTGAACTTCGGAGTACCGAGTTGCCCGAGTCTCATAAACATTCTTTATGTCCTCGGACACTGCAGGAGGTGGTGGGGGACCTAGCGGTGCTTCGAGCACAAATTGCAGGTTCCACCAGTGAGGAAAATCCTCACATGACGGAACCAGTCAGTGAGTTGCTACCATTGCCCTTAAGCTTTTCTTTCTCTAGGAACTGGTTAAAATTGATGAGGGCGCCATGATCTACAACATATTTGCAAAGAGTTTAGACTAAGTTTATGATAAATTGAGTTCAATTTAATTCTGAAATTAACTAGGTGAACTCCCACTTAAAACAACATCCCTCGCATTGTTTTAGTGATTACACGAACCAAATCCACTACACCAAGTCCGATCTTCACGAGAAAAGATGTAGCTTCAAAGGCGAACACTCAAAGTGTTCATCATATCATTCATATGACTCATGCTCTACCTTTCGGTATCCAGTGTTCCGAGACCATGTCTGCACATGCTAGGCTCGTCAAGGCAACCTTGGTATCCGCGTGTGCAAATCTGGCTTGCACCCGTTGTATGCACATGTAGAGTCTATCACACCCGATCATCACGAGATGCTTCGAAACAACAAGTCTTAGCAACGGTGCATACTAAGGATGAACACTTTATTATCTTGATATTTAGTGAGAGGATCATCTTATAATGCTACCGTCGCGATCTAAGCAAAATAAGATGCATAAAAGGATTAACATCACATGCAATTCATAATGTGTGATATGATATGGCCTTTCTTCTTGTGCTTTTGATCTCCATCTCCAAAGCACGGACATGATCTCCATCATCACCAGCATGGCGTCAAGGTCAGTGGCGCCGCTTCATGGTTGTCCATCACTTATAGCTACTATAACAACTACTTGAAATAAAGCTATTACATGATGAATAGACACGCAGGTCTTTAACAAAATTAAAGACAACCATTAGGCTCCTGCCGGTTGCCATAATACAATAATGAACATCTCATACATCAAATATAATCATCATCACATCATGGCCATATCACATCACCAAACCCTGCAAAAACAAGTTAGACGCCTCTAATTTGGTTTGCATATTTTACGTGGTTTAGGGTTTTCGAGTAAGATCCAATCTACCTACGAACATGAACCACAATGGTGATACTAGTGTTGACAATAGAAGTGTAAATTACAATCTTCACTATGGTGGGAGAGACAGACACCCGCAAAGCCACTTATGCAATACAAGTTGCATGTCAAGCGTGGAGCAAGTCTCATGAGACGCGGTCATGTAAAGTTAGCCCGGGCCGCTTCATCCCACCATCCCGCAAGAAGCAAAGTACACAAACTAAAGCAACAAGAGCATCACCGCCCACAAAACCATTGTGTTCTACTCGTGCAACAGATCTATGCATAGACATGGCTCTGATACCACTGATGGGGTTCGTAGCATAGAAAACAAAAAATTTCCTACCGCAAGACGAATAAATCCAAGATCTAATCTATGGAACACCCAAGATCTAATCTACAAGATCTAAGCAACGAGATGGAGATGAGACTAACCCTCAAAGATTCCAAAGCCTACGAGATTAATCTCGTTGTTGGTGTAGACGATCGTCCCGGTGCTGCAATCCGGCAGCACTTCCGTACTCGGTCGCGCGTACGGTGTCGATGAAGCTCCTTCCTCTCCCGTTCCAGCGGGCAGCGGAGGTGTGGTAGATCTCCTCCAAATTCCAGCAGCACGACGGCGTGGTGGTGGTAGTGGAGGAAGAAAAGCTGCAGGGCTTCGCCTAAGCCGGAGCAGCGTATGGTGGAGGGAGAGGCGGCCAGAGGAGGAGGCAATGGATGGGGGGTGTGGCCGGCCACCCCCTCCCCTCTTTATATAAGGGGGAGCCGGCCAAGTGGCCCCCTTTCCCATCTAGGGTTGGGGGGGGCGGCGGCAGGGGGGGAGAGGGCTTTCCCCTCCCCCAAGTTGATCCCCCCCTAGGAAACCCTAGGGGTTGGCCGGCCTGGGCCTTGGGGGCCATGTGCCCCTGGCCCATTAGGCCAGGGAGCATCCCCTCGGCCCATGCTAGGCCTCCTAGGTCGTGGGCCCCATGGTGGACCCCTCCAGAACCTTCTAGAACCTTCCAGTCAACCACCGGAAAAATCCCGAACATTTCCGAAACCCAGAAATCAACTTCCCTTATATGAATCTTATTCTCCGACTATTCCGGACCTCCTCGTGACATCCTGGATCACATCCGAGACTCCGAACAAACTTCGTCTCCATACCATATTCAAATCTACTTATGCGACATCGAACCTTAAGCGCGTCACCCTACGGTTCGCGAACTATGCATCGAGACTCCTCTCCGAGCAATAACCAATAGCGGGATCTGGAGATCCATAATGGCTCCCACATATTCAACGATGACTTAGTGATCGATTGAACCATTTACATACGATGTCAATTCCCTTTGTCACACGATATTTTACTTATCCGAGGTTTGATCATCGGTATCTCCATACCTTGTTCAACCTCGTTACGACAAGTACTCTTTACTCGTACCGCGGTATGTCATCTCTTATGATCAAATCATATGCTTGCAAGCTAATCAGACGACATTCCACCGAGAGGGCCCAGAGTATATCTATCCGTCATCGGGATGGACAAATCCCACTATTGATCCATATGCCTCAACTCACACTTTCCAAATACTTAATCCCATCTTTATAACCACCCATTTACGCAATGGCGTTTGATGTAATCAAAGTACCCTTCCGGTGTAAGTGATTTACATGATCTCATGGTCGAAGGACTAAGACAACTATGTATCGAAAGCTTATAGCAAATTGAACTTAATGACTTGATCTTATGCTACGCTCATTTGGGTGTGTGTCCATTATATCATTCAACTAATGACATAACCTTGTTATTAATAACATCCAATGTTCATGATCACGAAACCATGATCATCCATTAATCAACAAGCTAGTTATACAAGAGGCTTACTAGGGACTCCTTGTTGTTTACATAACACACATGTATCAATGTTTCGGTTAATACAATTATAGCATGGTATGCAAACATTTATCATAAACACAAAGATATTATAATAACCACTTTATTATTGCCTCTTGGGCATATCTCCAACAAATTGCAGGGTTGCTTGAGAGGGATATCTTTGACCTCTACCTCCCTGAGTTCGATAAACCTTGGGTGATTCACTTAAGGGAAACTTGCTGCTGTCTACAAAGCTCTGCTCTTGGAGGCCCAACACTCTCAGGAATAGAAGCGTGCGTAGACATCAAGCTATTTTCCGGCGCCGTTGCCGGGAGGTAAGGTAAAAGGTATTCACATCCTCCGACTACTAAGCTATTTCCTAGCACTGTTGCTGGTGTGTGAGTGCTCGAAGCTATTTCCTTTAGATCCCGCAATTGCATCTTTTTGTTTCTTGTTTTTATTTTCACTAGTTAGGCATAATGGAAAACAACAAAGAATCTTAATCTATTTCCTGAGTTAAGACATGATTGTGTGATGCGGAAATTAAAAAACCTATGGAACCTTATTTGCATGCTAGTAGCAATGTTATTAGTATGAACGCAATTACTGCTAATGCTATGGAGAAGTCTAAGCTTGGGGAAGCTAGTTTTTATGATCTTTTTAGCTTCCCATCTTTAGGGGAGAAAATTTGCTCTGATAATACTTTATCTCCCATATGCGATAACTCTAATGATGCTTGTGATATTTTAAATCCACCTACTGAAAGTATTCCTTTCAAGATACCCATGAAAATTATTGAACGTGTTATGGATAACCGCTATGAAGGGGATGGAACTATCCATCCTGGAGATCATTTACTGTTTTTGCATGAATTATGCGGGTTATTCAAGTGTGCAGGTATTGCTATGGATGAAGTTAGGAAGAAACTATTCTCTATATCGCTGTCTGGTAAAGCGGCGCATTGGTACAAATTGCTGAAGAATGGGGATTCTCTTGATTGGAAGGATATTATGCCTCTATTTTATTCTAAATTCTATTCTCCAAGCGAAATTCACAAAGACCGAAACCGCATATATAATTTCTGGCCTCATGAAGGAGAGAGTATTCCCCAAGCATGGGGAAGATTGAAGTCTTTAATGCTCAAATGCCCCATTCATGAGCTTCCTAGTAATATCATCATTGATAATTTCTATGCAAGACTTTCTTTTCAAGATAAAACCTTGCTGGATACTACTTGTTCTGGATCATTCACGCGCAATAAAGAAGAGTTTAAAAGGGACCTTCTTGATCGGATTAAGGAGAACGCTGAAGATTGGGAGAACGACAAAGGTAAAGAATCAGGTATAAACTATGAATATGAATGCATTAAGTCTTTCATTGAAACTGTTGATTTTCAAGAGCTTAGTGCTAAATATGGTCTTGATCCTCAAATTATGGTCGATTGCTATAGAGCCTTTGCTTCTCATATTAATGTTCCTAAAGAAAATTGGTACATGTATCATGAACCTTTCAAAGACACTTGCATGGAAAATGAAATTGTTGTTAATGATTGCAATAAACATGCTCAAACTTCTGAAAATACTATTTCTTATAAGCATGTTAATTTTGTGGAATGCATAGACCTTTTGGAATTAATCAAATCGAAGACGAATATTGTATCCATCATAGGAATGAAAAAACTAGAAGTGGTTTAGGCTCTAGATGATCTTGGTGAAAAAGTTTGTGCCCTCTATCCTTTTATTTGTGAACTTTGCCATAGAGTGGGTCATTTTAATTTTCAATGCTCCTCCAATGATAATTTGAACCCCATGAGTGCTGCAAATTTGTATTGTGATGATGAAATCCTTCCTAATCAGCATCCTGAACTTACTTTATTTTTGGGGTGTGAAGAGTTATGAAGAAAAATCTCTTTGTTACATATGAGTGATCTTGATATTGATGATGTCTGATGACCCACAAGTATAGGGGCATGTATCGTTAGGGAAGTAAAACCCAATTTATTGATTCGACACAAGGGAGACAAAGAATACTTGAAAGCCTTAACAGCGGAGTTGTCAATTCACACAAAGCAGACTTGCTCGCAGAGTTTATCATGTGCGGTTTTATACGTAGCGATGGTGAAATAACAGCAGCGGTGGAATAAAAACAATAGTGATTATAGTAAACAACAGGATTAAAATATTGTAGGCACGGGGATGGATGACGGGCGTTGCATGGATGAGAGAAACTCATGTAACAATCAAAGCAGGGCATTTGCAGATAATAATAAAACGGTGTCCAAGTACTAAGCAATCCATAGGCATGTGTTCCATATTAGTCGTACATGCTCGCAATGAGAAACTTGCACAACATCTTTTGTCCTACCGGTGCAGCCGGCCTCTAGGGAAACTACTGAAATTAAGGTACTCCTTTTAATAGAGTACCGGAGCAAAGCATTAACACTCCGTGAACACATGTGATCCTCACATCACCGCCTTCCCCTCCGGTTGTCCCAATTTCTGTCACTTTGGGGCCTCGGGTTCCGGACAGCGACATGTGTATACAACTTGCAGGTAAGATCATAAAATAATGCATATCATCATGAAACAATAACATGTTCAGATCTGAGATCATGGCACTCGGGCCCTAGTGACAAGCATTAAGCATAACAAGTTGCAATCATAAAATCAAATCTACCATCCCCTTCACCTGCGGGGGAATTACTCACACATGGATGGGGGAAACATTGCTGGTCGATGGAGAGGCATCGGTGGTGATGATGGCGATGATCTCCTCCAATTCCCCGTCCCAGCGGAGTGCCAGAACAGAGTATCTGGTCCCGAGACGGAGTTTCGCGACGGTGGCGGCGTACTGGATGGTTTCTGGCGACTTCAATTTCTCGTTTCGCGTTTTTAGATCGAAACCTTTAAGTAGTCCAGAGGAGGAGGGCGTCCAAGGGCAGCCGAGGGGGCCACACGCTAGGGCGCCCCCCTCCAGGCCGCGCCGGCCTGGCTTACAGGGGGCCCTGGGCCTCCCCGGGCCTGCCCTTCGGCTCCGTGATTCTTAGGTAAAATAGGCCCTTTGGTATAAATTCCGAGGATTTTCCCGAAAGTTGAATTTCTGCACAAAAACGAGACACCGGAGCAATTCTACTGAAAACAGCGTTAGTCCGTGTTAGTTGTATCCAAAATACACAAATTAGAGGCAAAACAATAGCAAAAGTGTTCGGGAAAGTAGATACGTTTTGGACGTATCAACTCCCCCCAAGCTTAGCTTATTGCTTGTCCTCAAGCAATTCAGTTAACAACTGAGTGATAAAAGAACTTTCACGAACACATTTGTTCATATGATGTAAATATTCCCATGATATGGACAAGTACTTAGGCAATTCATAATAAGATACATGCAAATAAGATCATCCAATAGCTATGTCAATCATGGAAAGGTACCAACAAATTAATAATAAGCATCATGAATCATGTCTATCAGCAGGATTGCAATGTTCATAAAAGGGTATGATAAAGTGGTATCTCGCTTGCCCGTATTTGAATAGCAAAACATAAATGCTCAGGCACCTCTGAAGTTCATGGAAAGACTAGAAATAGAGATTATCAAAGATAAAAGCATCAAAGTTATACCACAATCAATCATATTTTGGGACAAGCATATTATACTAAGAATGATAGTTGTGTTCTCAAGAAAGTGCTCAAAGAAAGGATGGTGACTCAATGTAAAAGCAAAAGATTGACCCTTCGCAGAGGGAAGCAGGGATTAACATGCGCTAGAGCTTTTCATTTTTAAAACAGGAGTAAAATTATTTTGAGAGGTGTTTGTTGTTGTCAACGAATGGTAATGGGTACACCAACTACCTCGCCAACCGGACTTTCAAGAGTGGCTCCCATGAAGGACGTTATTTCTACCAGCAAGGTAGATCATCCCTCTTCTCTTTTGTTTACACGTATTTTAGTTTTATTATGGGTGACACTCCCCCAACCTTTGCTTACACAAGCCATGGCTAACCGAATCCTCGGGTGCCTACCATCAATCTCATACCATGGATGAGTGTGTATTTGCAAAATTAAGTTGCTTACTGACGAATCAGGGAAAAACATGTGAAGAGAATTATTAATGAAGTTATTAGTTGGGGATGGGCACCCCGTTGCCAGCTCTTATTATGAAAGTCTGTCAAAAATAAATGACAGAGTTGAAAGATAAACACCTGATAACCCACAAGTATAGGGGATCGCAACAGTCTTCGAGGGAAGTAAAACCCAAATTTATTGATTCGACACAAGGGGGTAAAGAATACTTATAAGCCTTAACAATGAGTTGTCAATTCAGCTGCACCTGGAAAAGCACTAGTAACGAGGGGTGATGTGAAAGCAGCATAATATGAGAGCAATATGTGATAACACGTGTGATACTTGATAACAGAGGCAATGGCACGAAAATAGTTGATACTCCAATGACATATAGAACGAGTATATAATGATGAGAGATGGACCGGGGTTCCCGATCTACACTAGTGGTAACTCTCCAATAACAAGTGACAAGTGTTGGGTGAACAAATTACAGTTGGGCAATTGATAGGATTGAAATAGCATTAAGATAGAACATCAATATTATTAATCATGTAGGCATGTTTTCCATATATAGTCGTACGTGCTCGCAATGAGAAACTTGAACAACATCTTTTGTCCTACCAGCCGGTGGCAGCCGGGCCTCAAGGGAATCTACTGGCTATTAAGGTACTCCTTTTAATAGAACACCGGAGCAAAGCATTAACACTTGGTGAAAACATGTGATCCTCATACCTACGCCTTCCCCTCCGGTTGTCCCAATGTCACTTTGGGGCCTTTGGTTCCGGACATAGACATGTGCATACAACTTGTAGATACAATCTAAGCAATAATTATAGAGCTTAAGTCTAAGATCATGCCACTCGGGCCCTAGGGACAAGCATTAAGCATAACAAGATTGCAGCAACAATAACTTCACAAACTTTATAGATAGACTAATCATAATGTATCATCCATCGGATCCCAACAAACACAACACCGATTACATCAGATGAATCTCAATCATGTAAGGCAGCTCATGAGATCATTGTATTGGAGTACATGGGATAGAGAGTACCAACTAGCTACTGCTAGAGAACCCGTAGTCCATGGGGGAACTACTCACGGAGCATGATGGAGGCGGTGGCGTCGATGGAGATGGCTTCCGGGGCACTTCCTGTCCGCGGGTGCCGGACAGACTTGTCCCCGACGGAGTTTCGAGATGGTGGCGGCGCCCCTGGAGTCTTTGGTTTCGTCAATTAGTATCGCGTTTTTAGGTCGAAAAGGGCTTATATAGGTGAAGGCGGCGCAGGGGGGCACCAGGGCCTCCTCCCGGCGCGGCCGGGGGTGAACCGCGCCCTGGCGTGTGGTGGCCCCGCCTCTCAAACTCTCCTCGGTGCAGGTCTTCGGGAAAAATAAGATCTGGGTCTTTGTTTCGTCGAATTTCGAAATATTGCCCGAACAACCTTTCTGGAACCAAAAACAGCAGAAAACAGAACCGGCACTTCGGCATCTTGTTAATAGGTTAGTTCCCGAAACGCATGAAAACATTATAAAGTGTGAGCAAAACATGTAGATATTGTCATAAAACAAGCATGGAACATCGAAATTATGGATACGTTGGAGACGTATCAGCATCCCCAAGCTTAGTTCCTCGTCCTCGAGTAGGTAAATGATAAAAAGAATAATTTCTGTAGTGACATGCTACTTACATAACCTTGATCATACTATTGTAAAGCATATGAGATGAATGAAGTGACTCAAGGCAATGATCTATAGTTGCTAACAAATAGATAACATATAGCAAAAAAATTCATGAATAGTACTTTCAAGACAAGCATCAAAAGTCTTGCATAAGAGTTAACTCATAAAGCAATAAATTCAAAGTAAAGGCATTGAAGCAACACAAAGGAAGATATAAGTTTTAGCAGTTGCTTTCAACTTTCAACATACATATCTCATGGATAATCGTCAACACAAAGTAATATGATGAATGCAAATAAGCAAGTATGTAAGAATCAATGCACGGTTGACACAAGTGTTTG
Source organism: Lolium multiflorum (assembly GCA_030979885.1). NCBI lineage: Eukaryota > Viridiplantae > Streptophyta > Magnoliopsida > Poales > Poaceae > Lolium > Lolium multiflorum. The sequence continues at coordinate 255,248,122 of CM061747.1, read as the reverse complement.
CTTCTAAGATGGAAGGAAGTAGGTCTGACTCAACATAAAGTAAAAGAATGGCCCTTCGCAGAGGGAAGCAGGGATAAAATCATGTGCTAGAGCTTTTCAAGTTTTGAAATCATATAGAGAGCATAAAAGTAAAATTTTGAGAGATGTTTGTTGTTGTCAACGAATGGTAGTGGGTACTCAAACCCCCTTGCCAGATAGACCTTCAAAGAGCGGCTCCCATGATGTTTTCATTTTTGGGTGACACTCCTTCCAACCTTTGCTTTCACAAACCATGGCTAACCGAATCCTCGGGTGCCTTCCAACAATCACATACCATGAAGGAGTGTCTATTTTACTTTAGTTTTATTTAGTGATGACACTCCTCCCCACCTTTGCTTTCTCAAGCCATGGCTAACCGAATCCTCGGGTGCCTTCCAACAATTCACATACCATGGAGGAGTGTCTATTTGTGATTAATTGGGGCTGGGAACCCCGTTGCCAGCTCTTTTTGCAAAATTATTGGATAAGCGGATGAAGCCACTAGTCCATTGGTGAAAGCTGCCCAACAAGATTGAAAGATAAAACACCACATACTTACTCATGAGCTATAAAACATTGACACAAATTGAGAAGCATTTTGAATTGTTTAAAGGTAGCACATGAACTATTTACTTGGAATGGCAGGAAATACCACATAGTAGGTAGGTATGGTGGACACACATGGCATAGTTTTTGGCTCAAGGTTTTGGATGCACGAGAAGCATTCCCTCTCAGTACAAGGCTTTGGGCTAGCAAGGTTGTTTGAAGCAAACACAAGTATGAACCGGTACAGCAAAACTTACATAAAAAAATATTGCAAGCATTATAATACTCTACACTGTCTTCCTTGTTGCTCAAACACTTTTACCAAAAATATCTAGACCTTAAGAGAGACCAATCATGCAAACCAATTTCAACAAGCTCCATGGTAGTTCTCCACTAATAGGTTTAAACTACATGGTGCAAGAACTTAATCATGATCTACTTGAGAGCTCAAAACAATTGCCAAGTATTAAATTATCCAAGACAATATGAGGCATTTTCTGTTTCCAACCAAATAACATAAGTATTGTAGCTTCCAACTTTTACCATTGAACATTAAAAGTAAAACGAAGAACAAGTGTCATATGAAAAAGCGGAGCGTGTCTCTCTCGAAAACAAGGATTGCTAGGATCCGAATTTATTCAAACACAAACAAAATAAAAGCACAGACGCTCCAAGTAAAGCACATAAGATGTGACCGAATAAAAATATAGTTTCAATAGAAGAAACCTGATAAGTTGATGAAGAAGGGGATGCCTTGGGCATCCCCAAACTTAGACGCTTGAGTCTCCTTGAAATATGCAGGGATGACACGGGGGCATCCAAGCTTAGACTTTTCACTCTTCTTGATCATATATCATCCTCCTCTCTTGACCCTTGAAAACTTCCTTCACACCAAACTTCTCATAAACTTCATTAGAGGGGTTAGTACTCAAAAAACTTGAATCCACTTTTAGTCCTGTAGTGACACATTGCAAGAACTCAATAAAACATTAGCTACAGCTCTCCACGTCTAGAAAGCTTAAAGTCCACAAGAGACAATGCAAAAAACAGAGACAGAATCTGCCAAAACAGAACAACCAGTAAAGACGAATTTTTAAGAGGTACTTCCGTTGCTCAAATCAGAAAACTCAAAACCAATGAAAGTTGCGTACATATCTGAGGAACACGCACGTAAATTGGCAGATTTTTCTGAGTTACCTACAGAGAATCATACCCAGATTCGTGACAGATAGAAATCTGTTTCTGCGCAGAAATCCAAATCTAGTATCAACCTTCGATTAGAGGCTTCACTTGGCACAACATTGCAATAAAATAAAGATAAGGAGAGGTTGCTACAGTAGTAACAACTTCCAAGACACAACAAAACAGTAGCAAAATAAACATGGGTTATCTCCCAAGAAGTTCTTTCTTTATAGCCATTAAGATGGGCTCAGTAATTTTAATTATACACTCGCAAGAAATAAGAGTTGAAGCAAAAGAGAGCATCAAAAAGCAAATTCAAAACACATTTAAGTCTAACCCGCTTCCTATGCATAGGAATCTTGTACACAAATAAATTCATGAAGAACAAAGTGACAAGCATAAGAAGATAAAACAGGAGTAACTTCAAAAGTTTCAGCATATAGAGAGGTGTTTTAGTACCATGCAAATTTCTACAACCATATTTTCCTCTCTCATAATAATTTTCAGTAGCTTCATGAATAAACTCAACAATATAACTATCACATGCAGCATACTTTTCATGATCCATAAACACATAATTTTTATCAAGCTCAAAAATAGTGGGATTAAAACTTTCAAACCCACTTTTATCAATAATATAACAAGATGATTGATCAATCTCAAAAGATATGGGACTCCTAGATAAAGTCAAGAACTCTCCAATCCCATTTTCATTAGTAGTACAATTAATATTATCAAGTAACATAGGACCATCATCTAGAGCTTTATCATAAACATTTGCTAAGCAAAATTCTTTAGTATCATGCATTTCGACATCAGGCACAAACAAAGCATTATCATAAGATTTATCAAAGTAGCATGGATTGTCATAAATAACAGTAGCATAATTATTCTCACAAGTTTTACTCATAGGGAATATTTCAAGAGAATCCACAGGAACATAACATTCAACCTCCTTTGGTAAGCATGGAGGACAATCAAATAGTGTAAGAGATAAAGAGTTACTCTCATTAGAAGGTTGGCATGGGTAGCTAATCCATTCTTCCTCCTTTTGTTCATCACTCTCCTCCTCTTTTTCATCCAATGAGCTTTCAGGTTCATCAATTTCCTCCTCTTTTTCATCCAATGAGCTTTCGGGTTCATCAATTTCTTCTTTCACAGGTTCCTGCAAATTGTGAGTGCATTCTTGTGCATTAATGAGTCTCTCTTTATAATCAATAATATAAGGATTATCACTGTAGCTTTCTATGCAAAAATTAAGGATAGAAGAGACATAATCTTTAAGGTCCTTACAAACAACACAAGTTTCATAATTTTTAGCTATGAAGGATTCTATCTCAGAGGCTCCCATAAACAAAACAAATTGTTCTACCTCTTCGAACCCAAGATGAATATAGTTATTCCAATTATAGTTCTTAATTAAAACTTCTTCACTAAAGCCACATTGAAATTTCAGATGTTTAGTATCCTCTTTAGAGCAACAATTTATATCATGGCGTTTAAGCAAGATTTTAGCGATTGTATTCAATTTTTCTATCACAGCACTCATGACTTTACCCGTTCTTGATTCTCTATAATTATTATATAATTCAATAAGCTCCAACATGGTTATGCGTTCTTCCATAACAACAGTTTTTAATTTTTCGATTTTTCAAATTTTTATGGATTTTTGGGTATATGAAAAAAATAAAACAAGACAAAAAGAAACTAAGCAAAAGTAAACTAAGAAAAATAATACTAGACAGAAATAAACTAAACACAAATAAACTAAACAAAAGTAAACTAAGCAAAACAAAATAAAAGAAAATAAAAACGAGAGAGAGGTAGAGTGTACTCCCCGGAGTGAACTTATGAGTAGAGCTATGCCTCCCCGGCAACGGCGCGGAAAATAGTCTTGATAACCCACAAGTATAGGGGATCGCAACAGTCTTCGAGGAAGTAAAACCCAAATTTATTGATTGACACAAGGGAGGTAAAGAATACTTATAAGCCTTAACAAGCGGTTGTCAATTCAGGCTGCACAAAAGCACTAGTAACAGGGGTGATGTGAAAGCAGCATAATATGAGAGCAATAGTAATAGTAACACAGCAGATACGATAACAGAGGCAATGGCACCGAGAAAATAGTTGATACTACTTCCAATGACATATAGAACGAGTATATAATGATGAGAGATGGACCGGGGTTCCCAGCGATCTACACTAGTGGTAACTCTCCAATAACAAGTGACAAGTGTTGGGTGAACAAATTACAGTTGGGCAATTGATAGGATTGAAATAGCATTAAGATAGAACATCAATTTATTAATCATGTAGGCATGTTTTCCATATATAGTCGTACGTGCTCGCAGTGAGAAACTTGCACAACATCTTTTGTCCTACCAGCCGGTGGCAGCCGGGCCAAGGGAATCTACTGGCTATTAAGGTACTCCTTTTAATAGAGCACCGGAGCAAAGCATTAACACTTGGTGAAAACATGTGATCCTCATACCTACGCCTTCCCCTCCAGTTGTCCCAATTTCTGTCACTTTGGGGCCTTTGGTTCCGGACATAGACATGTGCATACAACTTGTAGATACAATCTAAGCAATAATTATAGAGCTTAAATCTAAGATCATGCCACTCGGGCCCTAGTGACAAGCATTAAGCATAACAAGATTGCAGCAACAATAACTTCACAAACTTTATAGATAGACTAATCATAATGTATCATCCATCGGATCCCAACAAACACAACACCGATTACATCAGATGAATCTCAATCATGTAAGGCAGCTCATGAGATCATTGTATTGAAGTGCATGGGATAGAGAGTACCAACTAGCTACTGGTAGAACCCGTAGTCCATGGGGGAACTACTCACGGAGCATGATGGAGGCGGTGGCGTCGATGGAGATGGCTTCCGGGGCACTTCCTGTCCGGCAGGGTGCCGGAACAGAGACTTCTGTCCCCCGAAATGGAGTTTCGCGATGGTGGCGGCGCCCCTGGACTCTTTCTGGAGTTTCGTCAATTCGTATCGCGTTTTTAGGTCGAAAGAGCTTATATAGGAGAAGAGGCGGCGCAGGAGGGCACCGGCCGGCGCGGCCAGGGTGGAGCCCGCGCGGCCCTGGCGTGTGGTGGCCCCCTAGCCCGCCTCCGACTCTCCTTCGGTGTTCTGGGGTCTTGCGGGAAAATAAGATACTGGGTCTTTGTTTCGTCGAATTGAGAATATTGCCCGAACAACCTTTCTGGAACCAAAAACAGCAGAAAACAGGAACTGGCACTTCGGCATCTTGTTAATAGGTTAGTTCCAGAAAACGCATGAAAACATTATAAAGTGTGAGCAAAACATGTAGGTATTGTCATAAAATAAGCATGGAACATCAGAAATTATGGATACGTTGGAGACGTATCAACACCACATACTTCCTCATGAGCTATAAAACATTAACACAAATTGAGAAGCATTTTGAAGGTTTAAAGTTAGCGCATGAGAATTTACTTGGAATGGTTTGAAATGCCATGCATAGGTATTTATGGTGGACACTTTGGAACAACTTGGTTTCAGGTGTTTGGAAGCACGAGCAGCGTTCCCGCTCAGTACAAGTGAAGGCTAGCAATAGACTGGGAGCGACAAATCAAAGAGCAGATCCTGTCATAATCATGCTTGCGGCAAAATAAATTAACGGAGGCATAAAAGTGATACAAGAACTCTGAGGAAAAGTAAATCATCGAGGCTTAATTGACTCTTGTTCAGTCATATGCATGCCTGAGCATGTGCCAAGTCGATTCAAATGAATTATTCAGAGGAGGATACCACAATGTCATACCTATTTATGAATAAAACAATGCAAGCAAACATCCATGACATGCTACTCATATTAATAAATTGGAGCTAAACATGAGAGATCATGAACTACTAGACTTTCTTAAATGACATATACCTCACATGAACCAACTAAGCATGCTCACATGGATGAGTATATGTACAAAAATGAAACAAATAGAGTTCATACCAGCCTCTCACCACAGTCGAATTGTCGTAGATCGTCATTATTGCCTTTCACTTGTGTAGCTTGAATAATATGAAATGAAAACCACACTCCAGCCACCGAAGACCATTGAACTCATAATGAACTTTACACCAAAGAAGAACAGCAAATATTTTTGGTGTTTTCGAATTGGAAACAAGCAAACAAAGCAAAATCTTTTTGGATTTTCTTATAGCAAACCAATGATAGCAAATAAAGCAAAATAAAAGCAAGAAACCAAAATAAACAAGTGGTGAAGAGAAACAACAGAAATATTTTTGGTCTTTTTATGTTTTAGGAAAGAAACAAAGCAAAAACAAGAAAATGAAAACTAGAAGAGTCACATAAACACAAAGCAGCAGGAATTCGTCAAACTTGACAGCAGTACAGTAATCGATTTTTAAGAAATTCTTCCGCTGCTTAAATCAAAAAGTGTTCAACTAATTAAAGTTAGATAGCAACCTGGGGAACATGCACAAAAATTGGCTTCGCAAAATAACGTTCTGGCTGTTTTTGAGAATTTTTTTGGTAACAGTCCAGAATCTGTTTTCAGGCAGCACTTCCCCAAATATCATCTCCCTCTTATTAGAAAACCACTTAAAGAAACTAAACAAGTATATACAAGTATCCAGCAATCATAATATGCAAAGAATGAGTGATGCCGGTATACCTCCCCCAAGCTTAGGCTTTTGACTCTTCTTGATCACATTATATCACCCTTCTCTCTTGACCCTTGAAAACTTCTGCCACACCAAACTTCTCATAAACTTCATTAGAGGGGTTAGTACTCAAAAACTTTAATCCACTTTAGTCCTGTAGTGAAACATTGCAAGAAATCAATAAAACATTAGCTACAGCTCTCCATGTCAAGAAAGCCTTACTTAAAGTCCACAAGAGACAATGCAAAAAACAGAGACAGAATCTGCCAAAACAGGACAACCGGTAAAGACGAATTGTTTCGAGGTACTTCCGTTGCTCAAATCAGAAAACTCAAAACTAATGAAAGTTGCTTACATATCTGAGGATCACACGTGAATTTTTAAAGAATTTTAAGATTCTCCTACAGAGAGAAAAACTCAAATTCGTGACAGCTAAAAATCTGTTTCTGCGCAGAAATCCAAATCTAGCATCAACTTTCTATTAGAGACTTTACTTGGCACAATAATGCAATAAAGTAAAGATACAAAGGTATTGCTACAGCGAGTAAAACAAGTGGAGGAAGAAAGAAATGTTGTTTAGCTCCTCTATGCATATAAAAAGTATTTGTTAACAAGGTTGATCAAGTCTTGCCACCAAATAAATTTTACATAGCATAAGAAGAAATAAACCTCAAATCAATCATGTTACCTTGAATTGTATTGATATGGATCCAATCATAATATTTTGATATCCTTCTTTAGGCTCATATATAGGACAATCAATAGCTCCCACTTTGATAGTTCTCACATTAGAAATAGTATTAACTCCACATACTTTATCAATCCTCTTGGGAAAATAAATGGTATGCTCCTTGTCATCAATATTGAATGTAACTTTTCATTTATTGCAATCAATAACAGCCCCTGCGGTGTTAAGAAAAGGTCTCCCAAGAATAATAGACATATTATCATCTTCAGGCATTTCCAACACAACAAAATCAGTTAATATCAAGCAGTTATTAGTAACTTGAACAGGAACATCCTCACATATACCAACAAGAATAGCAGTAGATTTATGAGCCATTTGCAAAGATATATCAGTCGGTATCAACTTATCTAAATAAAGTCTCTTATAAAGAGAAAAAGGCATAACACTAACACCCGCTCCCAAATCACATAGAGCAGTTCTAACATAATTATTCTTAATAGAACAAGGAATAGTCGTATACCTGGATCGCCCAACTTCTTTGGAACTTTGCCATTGAAAGAGTAATTAGCAAGCATAGTGGAAATCTCCTCATTAGGAATTTTCCTTTTGTTAGAGACAATATCTTTCATATACTTTGAATAAGGAGGCAATTTAATAGCATCAGTCAAAGGGATTTGCAAGAATAAAGGTTTCATCCAATCGCAAAATTTATTATAGTGTTCTTCTTCCTTTGATTTTAGTTTCTTAGCAGGAAAAGGCATTTGCTTTTGAACCCAATGTTCCCTTTCATTACCATGTTTCTTAGCAATAAAGTCTTCTTTAGTATACTTTTTATTTTTAGCATGCTTTTCAGGTTCATCTTCAACCTCTTCTTTATCAGAAACATCATTCTTATCATTATCATTATCATGTTCATTACCACTTTCAGTTTCAGCATCAGAAATAGAAATACTATTAGGATCATTAACAGGTTCAGAGGATTCTACAACATTTTTATGTTTCTTCTTCTTTTTCTTAGAAGGAGCACTAGGTTCAATTCGTTGAGAATCTTGTTCAACTCTTTTGGGATGCCCTTCAGGATATAGAGGATCCTGAGTGGAAACACCGCCTCTAGTTGTTACTTCATAAGCATGTTTCTCTTTAGAATTATTTTTTAACAAGTCATTTTGCACTTTAGTGAGTTGATCAATTTGAGTTTGAACCATATGAAAATGTTTAACAAGCATCTTAACATCATTGGAGGTTCTCTCCACAATATCATGCAAATTGCTAATAGCTTGAGAATTTTCCATTAAATGATTCTCTACTCTCATATTAAAATTTTCTTGCTTAACAATATAATTATCAAACTCATCTAAGCATTGAGCAGGAGATTTGGAATACGGAATATCTTCCCTAGTAAAGCGTTGAAGAGAGTTTACCTCAATCATGGATGAAGGGGGAATTATCTTACATAAATCTTCTATGGGAGGTAAGTTCTTCACATCTTCAGATTTAATACCTTTCTCCTTAAGAGATTTCTTGGCTTCCCTCATATCTTCATTATTTAATTTAATTAAACCCCTCTTCTTCAATATTGGCGTCGGGACTGGTTCAGGTGTAGTCCAATCATCATGATTCCGGCCTATTTTAGCCAATAATTCTTCAGCTTCGTCTGGAGTTCTTTTCCTGAACACAACCAGCACAACTATCCAAGTATGCTCTAGACTCAACGGTTAGTCCACTATAAAATATATTAAGTAAATCATTCTTTTCCAAATCATGTCCAGGTCGAGCTCTGATAAGAGAGCAAAATCTTGCCCATGCTTCAGGCAATTTCTCTCCATCTTCCTGGTCAAAGCTATAAATTTTCTGTAAAGCAGCATGTTGAGCACTAGCGGAAAGTATTTCCGAAAGAAAACATCAAGCAAATCACTTGGACTATTAATAGAACCAGGAGGCAAACTAGTATACCAAGTTTTAGCATCATCCTTTAATGAGAAAGGAAAAATTTTAGCAACAAAATAACTACGCATCTTGACATCATCAGAAAACAAGCTACTCATACAAGAAAGTTCATTCATGTGTTCTACAGCACTTTCTTTTTCAGTACCACAAAAGGGTGTTTTCTCAACAATAGCAATATGAGATAAATCAAGAGATAAATCATAATCTTTATCCTTAATGTTTATAGGAGATGTGGCAAATTTAGGATCGGGAGAGAGACATTATATCTAACAGTATGTTGTGCGAGAAACTTTTTAATTTTTCTTGCATCAGTAATAGCATTGCATTTATCAATAAAATCATCATCAAGCTCCACATAATCCTCATCAGGATCATCACTAGAATAATCAACAGACTCAGGTGAATTAACAGGTGTAGCAGCATTTTATTAGGAGTTTCAGTATTTTCAATTTGTCTAGACCTAGCAATTGTAACATCTAGAAAAGATCCCAATGAACCACTATCATCAAGCACAGCAGAAACATTATCAATATTATAAGAATTTTCAGATTCAGCGGAAGTACCAGCAAGTGAAGCTTGTGGTGGTGAAACAATTTGACTTATCACAGATGGTGAATCAAGAGTAGCAGAGGTACTTAGAGTTGTACCTTTTCTTCTAGTGGATGGTAATATGGCGACTTTAGGATCGCGAGATTTACCCATGATGGAGAATTTGCAGCGAACAATATCAATCCAAGTGAACTTCCAAATAAAGCTATGCTCCCCGCAGCGCCGGAAAATAGTCTTGATGACCCACAAGTATAGGGGATCGCAACAGTCTTCGTGGGAAGTAAAACCCAATTTATTGATTCGACACAAGGGAGACAAAGAATACTTGAAAGCCTTAACAGCGGAGTTGTCAATTCAGCTGCACAGAAAGACTTGCTCGCAAGAGTTTATCGATGTAAGAGTTTATAAACGATGGCAGTAGTGAAATAACGGCCATGTGGAACAAAGCAGGTAGTGATTATAGTAAACAACAAGATTAAAATACTGTAGGCACAGGGATGGATGACGGGCGTTGCATGGATGAGAGAAAATCATGTAACAATCAAAGCATGGCATTTGCAGATAATAATAAAACAGTGTCCAAGTACTAAGCAATCCATAGGCATGTGTTCCGTATATAGTTGTACGTGCTCGCAATGAGAAACTTGCACAACATCTTTTGTCCTATAAGCCGGTGGCAGCCGGGCCTCTAGGGAATCTACTGGAAATTAAGGTACTCCTTTTAACAGAGTACCGGAGCAAAGCATTAACACTCCATGAACACATGTGATCCTCACATCACCGTCTTCCCCTCCGGTTGTCCCAATTTCTGTCACTTTGGGGCCTCGGGTTCGGACGACAATACAACTTGCAGGTAAGATCATAAAACAATGCATATCATCATGAAACAATAACATGTTCAGATCTGAGAGCATGGCACTCGGGCCCTAGTGACAAGCATTAAGCATAACAAGTTGCAACAATATCATCAAAGTACCAATTACGGACACTAGGCACTATGCCCTAACAATCTTATGCTATTACATGACCAATCTCATCCAATCCCTACCATCCCCTTCAGCCTACAGCGGGGAATTACTCACACATGGATGGGGAAACATTGCTGGTCGATGGAGAGGCGTCGGTGGTGATGATGGCGATGATCTCCTCCAATTCCCCGTCCGGCGGAGTGCCAGAACGGAGTTTCTGGTCCCGAGACGGAGTTTCGCGACGGTGGTGGCGTACTGGATGGTTTCTGGCGACTTCAACTTCTCGTTTCGTGTTTTTAGATCGAAACCTTTAAGTAGTCCAGAGGAGGGCGTCCGAGGGCAGCCGAGGGGGGCACACGCTAGGGCGGCGCGCCCCCCCTCCAGACCGCGCCGGCCTAGCGTCTGGGGCCCTGGGCCTGAGGCCTGCCCTTCGGCTCGTGATTCTTCGGTAAAATAGGCCTTTGGTATAAATTCCGAGGATTTTCCCGAAAGTTGAATTTCTGCACAAAAACGAGACACGGAGCAATTGCTGAAAACAACATTAGTCCGTGTTAGTTGTATCCAAAATACACATATTAGAGGCAAAACAATAGCAAAAGTGTTCGGGAAAGTAGATACGTTTTGGACGTATCAATGTCCTGCATGGGTGTCTTTCTTATTGCATTAATAATTTCCATACAAATACTTACATACAGAATATTTTAGAAGATGAAACTTTGCCAAAATATGATAGGACCGCTGTGTGTTTTAAACTTATTAATGAAAAGGAGGAATCCTCCCAAGTTTCTTCTATTGTTTCTGGAAATAAATCAGGTTCTGTGGAGAAGCCTCCTTCAAGCCTCTTCCTCCGGAAGAAGGGAACGAGGAGAAGGAAAAGAACAAGAAGGAAAAAAAAAGAAAGAGGTAACGGCATATCCCCGTGTATGAGATAACGATAGGTAACCGTAAGTATGTTGCTCCTAATGATTATTATGATAATGAATCTGAGTAAAATGATATTCCTATGCCCTTTACCTACATTAGTGATCATGATTTAGAAGAGCACACTACTTTTGATATTCAAAATCTCTGGGAAACTAATTCTGAAAATGATGATGTTAATAATTGCCATAGTATTAGTATTATCCATGCTTCTTCCCATAATGATATAGAAAGCTCTAAGCTTGGGGATGAGGTGTTTGAAAATCCTTTTGCTACTGATGATTATATGCTTGATACATCTCCTTCTAGTAACAATGATGGTAAGGTTACAGATGAACATACTGTGGAAGATAACTATTCTATTTCTTATGATGACACTATGCCTCCAATCTTTGATAATTATTATAAAGAATGCTATGACATAGGTTATAATTATCCTTATGAAACTTGTCATAGTTATGATTGGATTGCCAAAAACAATTCCCTTAGTATGCAACTTGTTTACCATGTTCAAATTCTTGATAATGATCCTGCTCCAATTACTATTAATGAGAAGAATTCTTCTTATGCCAAAATTAATGATACTTTTATGCATATAAACCATGATAAGAATGTTTTAAGTGATGGTTATATTGTGGATTTCATCAATGATGCTACTGAAAGTTATTATGAGAGAGGGAAACATGGTTATATGCATCTTAATAATATTAAGTTTCCCCTCTTTATGTTGAGAATTTTGAAGTTGTCTTGTGTTCCTATGCTTGTTGCGTTATGCTTACATGACTTGTTTATTTACAAGATTCCTTTTCATAGGAAGTGGGTTAGGCTTAAATTTGTTTCATACTTGCTTTTTGATGCTCTCTTTGCTTCAAATCTCATCCTTATGTGAGCATCATTAAAATTGTTGAGCCCATCTTAATGACTATAAACAAAGCACTTCTTGGGAGATAACCCATGTTTTTATTCTGCACTTCCGTTTTATATTTGAGTCTTGGAAGTTGTTACTACTGTAGCAACCTCTCTTTATCTTTATTTTATTGCATTGTTGTGCCAAGTAAAGTCTTTGATAGTAAGGTTGATACTAGATTTGGATTACTGCGCAGAAACAGATTTCTTGCTGTCACAAAATTGAGTAGCCCCGTCTGTAGGTAAATCAGAAAAATCTGCCAATTTATGTGCGTGATCCTCAGATATATACACAACTTTCATTCAATTTGAGCTTTTTCATCTAAGCAAGTTAAGTGCCCCTGAAAAATTCGTCTTTACGGACTGTTCTGTTTTGACAGATTCTGCCTTTTATTTCGCATTGCCTGTTTTGCTATGTTGAATGGATTTCTTTGTTCCATTAACTTTCAGTAGCTTTGTGCAATGTCCAGAAGTGTTAAGAATGATTATGTCACCTCTGAATATGTGAATTTTTGATTATGCACTAACCCTCTAATGAGTTTGTTTTGAGTTTGGTGTGGAGGAAGTTTTCAAGGATCAAGAGAGGAGGATGATACAATATGATCAAGAAGAGTGAAAAGTCTAAGCTTGGGGATGCCCCGTGGTTCATCCCTGCATATTTCAAGAAGACTCAAGCATCTAAGCTTGGGGATGCCCAAGGCATCCCCTTCTTCATCGACAACTTATTAGGTCACCTCTAGTGAAACTATATTTTTATTCTGTCACATCTTATGTGCTTTACTTCGAGCGTCTGTGTGCTTTATTTTCGTTTTGTTATTTTCAATCTCTGAATAAATTCATGCTTATGTGGGAGAGAGACACGCTCCGCTGTTGCATATGAACACTGGTGTTCTTAGCTTTACTTTTAATGTTCATGGCGAAGGTTGAAACTGCTTCGTTCATTGTTATGTGGTTGGAAACAGAAAATGCTTCATGTGGTAATTGGTATAGTGTCTTGAATAATTTGATACTTGGCAATTGTTGTGCTCAAATATATCATGTTTAAGCTCTTGCATCATGTACTTTGCACCCATTAATGAAGAACTACCATAGAGCTTGTTGAAATTTGGTTTGCATGATTGGTCTCTCTAAAGTCTAGATATTTTATGGTTAGGGTGTTTGAACAACAAGGAAGACAGTGTAGAGTCTTATAATGCTTGCAATATGTTCTTATGTAAGTTTTGCTGTACCGTTCATACTTGTGTTTGCTTCAAACAACCTTGCTAGCCAAAGCCTTGTATTGAGAGGTTTCTTCTCGTGCATCCAAATCTTTGAGCCAAAAACTATGCCACTTGTGTCCACCATACCTACCTACTACATGGTATTTCTCTGCCATTTCAAAGTAAATTGCTTGAGTGCTACCTTTAAATTTCATTCTTTGTCTTTGCAATATATAGCTCATGGGAAAATAGCTTAAAAACTATTGTGGTATTGAATATGTAGCTTATGTATCTTATTTCTTATAAGTTGCTTGTTGAGCGGTAACCATGTTTCTGGGGACGCCATCAACTATTACACCTTTGTTGAATATCATGTGAGTTGCTATGCATGTTCGTCTTGTCTGAAGTAAGGGTGATTTATCATGATCAAACGGTTTGAGTATGCATATTGTTAGAGAAGAACATTGGGCCGCTAACTAAGCCATGAATCATGGTGGAAGTTTCAGTTTGGACATCAATCCTCAATCTCTTATGAGAATATTATCTGTTGTTGAATGCTTATGCATTAAAGAGGAGTCCATTATCTGTTTTCTATGTTGTCCCGGTATGGATGTCTAAGTTGAGAATAATCAAAGCGAGAAATCCAATGCGAACTTTCTCCTTAGACCTTTGTACAGGCGGCATAGAGGTACCCCTTTGTGACACTTGGTTGAAACATATGTTATGCAATGATAATCCATGTAAATCCAAGCTAATTAGGACAAGGTGCGAGCACTATTGGTATTCTATGCATGAGGCTTGCAACTTATAGGATGTCTTATGCATAACACATATGAATTATTACTACCGTTGACAAAATTGTTTCTATGTTTTCAAAATAAAAGCTCTAGCACAATATAGTAATCCATGCTTCCCTCTGCGAAGGGCCATTCTTTTACCTTATGTTGAGTCAGTTTACCTACTTCTTTCTATCTTAGAAGCAAACACTTGTGTCAACTGTGTGCATTGATTCCTACATACTTTCTTATTTGCATTCATCATATTACTTTGTGTTGACAGTTATCCATGAGATATACATGTTGAAGTTGAAAGCAACTGCTGAAACTTATATCTTCCTTCATGTTGCTTCAAGACCTTATACTAAGAATTTATTGCTGTATGAGTTAACTCTTATGCAAGACTTATTGATGCTTGTCTTGAAAGTACTATTCATGAAAAGTCTTTGCTATATGATTCAGTTGTTTAGTCATTATCTTTACCATTGCTTTGAATCACTTCATTCATCTCATATGCTTTACAATAGTATTGATCAAGATTATGATAGCATGTCACTTGAGAAATTATCTTTATCATCGTTTACCTACTCGAGGCGAGTAGGAACTAAGCAGGGGATGCTTTATACGTCTCAAACGTATCTATAATTTCTTATGTTCCATGCTAGTTTTATGACAATACCTACATGTTTTGCTACACTTTATAATGATTTTATGCATTTTCCGGAACTAACCTATTAACAAGATGCCGAAGTGCAGTTCCTGTTTTGCATTTTGGTTCCAGAAAGGCTGTTTGGGCAATATTCTCGGAATTCGACGAAACAAAAGCCAAACATCTTATTTCACCGAGACGGACCAGAACACAGAAGGGGAGACGGAGAGGAGGCCCGGGCCCCTAGACCCACGGGCCGCGGGGTGGGCCCCAGCACACCGGCCTATGGGGGAGGGCGCCCAGGTGCCCCCCGACCTAAAACCCGACACGAATTGACGAAACTCCGAGAAAGACTCCGGGGGCCGCCGCCATCGTGAAACTCAATTCGGGACGGAGTCTCTGTTGGCACGCCGCCGGGACGGTTGCCCCGGAGTCATCTCCATCAACACCGCCATCTTCATCGCCCTCTTGTCTCCCATGATGAGGAGGGAGTAGCTCTCCAGGTTGAGGGCTCTACCGGTAACTATGTGGTTCATCTCTCTCCCATGTACTTCAATACAATGATCTCATGAGCTGCCTTACATGATTGAGATCCATATGATGAGCTTTGTAATCTAGATGTCATATGCTATTCAAGTGCTTAATTATGTGAACTTTGGGGTTACTGTGACCTCGGTGTAATGGTGACAGTGTGTGCCCGTGTGTAACTCCCTTATGAATTGTGGTGTGTTAGTACCTCCTATGAATGCTCACGGTGACGGTGTGGGGTGTTTATTAGTACTTGGGAATACGCCTTTGAGGTGTGCTTTTGGACACTTTCCCAATGAATTTGAGTTCTCTATCCAATAAGAGTAGATGAAGTGCTTACATTTATATTCAATTATGATTGCAATGTTGAGAGTGTCCACTAGTGAAAGTATGATCCCTAGGACTTGTTTCCAAATATCGAATCACCGTTTATTTACTGTTCTGTTGCATGTTTACTTGCTGCCATATTTATTTCAGATTGTTATTACCACTCATATTCATCCATATCACTTGCATTTTACTATCTCTTCGCCGAACTAGTGCACATATACATCGACAAGTGTATTAGGTGTGTTGGGGACACAAGAGACTTCTTGTATCGTAATTGCAGAGGTTGCTTGAGAGATATCTTTGACCTCTTCCTCCCTGAGTTCGACAAACCTTGGGTGATTCACTTAAGGGAAACTTGCTGCTGTTCTACAAACCTCTGCTCTTGGAGGCCCAACACTGTCTATAGGAATAGAAGCGTGCGTAGACATCAATTCTCTCCACAATATCATGCAATTTACTAATAGCGTGAGAATTTTCCATTAAATGATTCTCTACTCTCATATTAAAATTATCTTGCTTAACAATATAATTATCAAACTCATCTAAACATTGATCAGGGTTTTGAGTAAGGAATATCTTCTTTATAAAAGCGTTGAAGAGAATGTACCTCAATCGTGGATGAAGGGGAGTTATCTTACATAAATCTTCTATGGGGGTAAATTCTTCACATCTTCAGATTTAATACCTTTCTCCTTAAGAGATTTCTTGGCTTCCCTCATATCTTCATCATTTAATTTAATCATACCCCTCTTCTTCAATATTGGTGTTGGGGTTGGTTCAGGTGTAGTCCAATCATCATGATTTTGGCTTATTCTAGCCATTAATTCTTCAGCTTCGTCTGGAGTTCTTTTCCTGAAAACACAACCAGCACAACTATCCAGGTATGCCCTAGACTCAATGGTTAGTCCACTATAAAATATATCAAGTAAGTCATGCTTTTCCAAATCATGTCCAGGCCGAGCTCTAAGAAGAGAGCAAAACCTTGCCCAAGCTTCAGGCAATTTCTCTCCATCTTCTGGTCAAAACTATAAATTTTCTGCAAAGCAATATGTTGAGCACTAGTAGGAAAATACTTCCAAAACATCAAGCAAACCATTTGGACTATCAATAGAATCAGGAGGCAAACTATTATACCAAGTTTTAGTATCATCCTTTAATGAGAAAGGAAAAAATTTAGCAACAAAATAAGTACGCTTCTCGATATCATCAAAAAACAAGCTACTCAAAGTAGAAAGCTCATTCATGTGCTCTACAGCACTTTCTTTTTCAGTACCACAAAAAGGTGTTTTCTCAACAATAGATATATGAGAAAAATCAAGAGAAAAATCATAATCCTTATCCTTAATGTTTATAGGAGATGTGGCAAATTTAGGATCAGGAGACAGTTTATATCTAACAACACGTTGTGCAAGAAGCTTTTTAATGTTACTTGCATTAGTAGTAGCATTACATTTATCAATAAAATCATCATCAAGTTCCACATAATCTTCATCAAGATCATCACTAGAGTATTCAACAGACTCATGTGAATTAACAGGTGTAATAGATTTTCATTAGGAATTTCAGTATTTTCAATTTGTCTAGACCTAGCAATTGTAGCATCTAGAAAAGGACCTAATGAACCATTATCAACAAGCACAGTAGAAGCATCATCAAAATTATCAAAGCAATTTTCAGATTCAGCAGAAGTACTAACATGTGAAGCTTGTGGTGGTGAAACAAGTTGACTTATCACAGATGGTGAATCAAGAGCAGCAGAGGTACCTAGAGTTGTACCTTTTCTTGTAGTGGATGGTAATATGGCGACTTTAGCATCGCGAGGTTTACCCATGATGGAGGATTTGCAGCGAACAATATCAATCCAGGTGAACTTGCAAATAAAGCTATGCTCCCCGGCAAATTGAGAAAATAGTCTTGATGACCCACAAGTATAGGGGATCGCAACAGTCTTCGAGGAAGTAAAACCCAATTTATTGATTCAACACAAGGGGAGCCAAAGAATATTTGTAAGCCTTAACAACGGAGTTGTCAATTCAGCTGCACCTGGAAACAGACTTGCTCGCAAGAGTTTATCATTAACAACAGTTTCATAAACGATGAGTAGTGAAATATAAGCGAGGTGTAATAAAGACAGCGTAGTGATTATAGTAAACACAAGATTAAAATACTGCGTAGGCACATGGATGGATGAACGGGCGCTGCATGGATAAGAGAACTCATGTAACAATCAAGGCAAGGCATTTGCAGATAATAATAAAACAGTATCCAAGTACTAAATAACCATAGGCATGTGCCTCGGGTTCCGAACAGCATATGTGTATACAACTTTTAGGTAAGATCATAAAACAATGAATATCATCATGAATCAATAACATGTTAAGATCTAAAATCATGGCACTCGGGCCCTAGTGACAAGCATTAAGCATAACAAGTTGCAACAATATCATAAAAGTACCAACTACGGATACTAGGCACTATGCCCTAACAATCTTATGGCTATTACATGAACAATCTCATCCAATCCCTACCATCCCCTTCAGCCTACAGCGGGGGAATTACTCACACATGGATGGGGGAAGCATGGATGGTAGATGGAGAGGTGTCGGTGGTGATGATGGCGATGATCTCTTCCAATTCCCCGTCCCGGTAGGGTGCCAGAACGGAGTTTCTGATCCTGAGACGGAGTTATGCGATGGCGGCGGAATTCTGGATGTCTTCTGGAAAATTGGTCGAACCCCCGTGCGTTTTTAGGTCAAGGGCTTTAAGTAGTCCAGAGGGGAGCGTCGGGGGCTGGCCGAGGAGGCGTCACCATACGGCGGCGCGGCCCAGGGGCCCACCGCGCCGCCAGGTGGTGTGGGCGCCTCGTGGCCCCCCTCCGTCTCGTCTTCTGGCTCCGTAAGTCTTCTGTGAAAATAGGCACATTGCAATTATTTTCGGGGATTTTCCTGAAAGTTTTACGCACAAAAATAAGACACCAGGGCAATTCTGCTGAAAACAGCGTTAGTCCATGTTAGTTATATCCAAAATACACAAATTAGAGGCAAAACAATAGCAGAAGTGTTCGGGAAAGTAGATACATTTTGGACGTATCAGGGGGGCGGATTATCCGGCCCTCACTTACACCGGATTATTCGGCCCTGGATTTGCCCCAACGGCTCGATTTTCTTGGGGGGGTATAAATACCCCGCTTCTTCCTCCTTGGGCTGTAGCTTCTTCCACTCTCTCTCTCCTCCATTGTTGATCTTGAGAAGCTTGCTCTATCTCTCTATCCCTCGATGATTATTGCCCCCTTTTGAGGGAAAAGAGAGAGGAGATCTAGATCCACACTTTGACCAAACCATATCATCTCTTTGTGAGTGAATCTTTGGGATCTAGATCTTGGAGAATTTTTTGTTCTCCTCTTTGTTCTTCCTCTCTTATTCCCCCAATAGCTTTTGTAGCTTTGTTGGAATTGGAGAGAGAAGGACGTGAGCATATTTGTGGTGTTCTTGCCATTGCATTTGGTGCATAGGTTTGAGTTCTCCACGATGATTCGTGGTGGTGAAAACAAGAAGGTTGTTACTCTTGGGTTCTTCGAACCCTAGACGGATTCTAGGCCTTTGTGGCGATTTGTTGGGAGCCTCCAATTAAGTTGTGGATGTGTGCCCCAATCTTTGTGTAAGGCCCGGTTTTTTGGATAACGTTGCATAGAAAACAAAAAATTTCCTACCGCGAACACGCAATCCAAGCCAAGATGCAATCTAGAAGACGGTAGCAACGAGGGGGTATCGAGTCTCACCCTTGAAGAGATTCCAAAGCCTACAAGATGAGGCTCTTGTTGCTGCGGTAGACGTTCACTTGCCGCTTGCAAAAGCGCGTAGAAGATCTTGATCACGATCGCTTCCGGCGCCACGAACGGGCAGCACCTCCGTACTCGGTCACACGTTCGGTTGTTGATGAAGACGACGTCCTCCCGTTCCAGCGGGCAGCGGATGTAGTAGCTCCTCTTGAATCCGACAGCACGACGGCGTGGTGTCGGTGGTGGTGGAGAACTCCGGCGGAGCTTCGCTAAAGCTACGCGGGAGATATGGAGGAGAGGGGGAGGGTTTGGGAGGGTGGCCGGCCACTTCAATGGGGCGGCTAGCTTGTGGTCTTGAGGTGGCCGGCCCCCTCCCTTGGCCCCTCATTATATAGGTGGAACCCCAAGTGTTGGACTCCAAGTCTTCGAATAAGACCCGAAACCAAAACCTTCCATATGAAAAGGAAACCTACCTAGGGTGGGAATCCCACTTGGGGTGGGATTCCACCCTTCCATATGGGGAGTGGCCGGCCCCCTAAGGGGAGTCCACTTGGGACTCCTCCCCACCTAGGGTGGCCATGGAGGTGGAGTCCCAGGGACTCCACCTTCCTTGGTGGTTTCTTCCGGACTTTTCTAGAACCTTCCATAGAACCTTCCGCATCATTTTAATTCATAAAATGACATCCTATGTATGAATCTTATTCTCCGAACCATTCCGGAACTCCTCGTGATGTCCGGGATCTCATCCGGGACTCCGAACAAATATTCGAACTCCATTCCATATTCAAGTTCTACCATTTCAACATCCAACTTTAAGTGTGTCACCCTACGGTTCGTGAACTATGCGGACATGGTTGAGTACTCACTCCGACCAATAACCAATAGCGGGATCGGAGATCCATAATGGATCCCACATATTCAAAGATGACTTTAGTGATCGAATGAACCATTCACATACAATACCAATTCCCTTTGTCACGCGATATTTTACTTGTCCGAGGTTTGACCTTCGGTATCACTCTATACCTTGTTCAACCTCGTCTCCTGACAAGTACTCTTTACTCGTACCGTGGTATGTGGTCTCTTATGAACTCATTCATATGCTTGCAAGACATTAGACGACGACCACCGAGAGGGCCCAGAGTATATCTATCCGTCATCGGGATGGACAAATCCCACTGTTGATCCATATGCCTCAACTCATACTTTCCGGATACTTAATCCCACCTTTATAACCACCCATTTACGCAGTGGCGTTTGGTGTAATCAAAGTACCTTTCCGGTATAAGTGATTTACATGATCTCATGGTCATAAGGACTAGGTAACTATGTATCGAAAGCTTATAGCAAATAACTTAATGACGAGATCTTATGCTACGCTTAATTGGGTGTGTCCATTACATCATTCATACAATGATATAACCTTATTATTAATAACATCCAATGTTCATGATTATGAAACTAATCATCCATTAATCAACAAGCTAGTTAAGAGGCATACTAGGGACTTCTTTGTTTGTCTACATATCACACATGTACTAATGTTTCGGTTAATACAATTATAGCATGATATATAAACATTTATCATAAACATAAAGATATAAATAATAACCACTTTATTACTGCCTCTAGGGCATATCTCCTTCAGTCCCACTTGCACTAGAGTCAATAATCTAGATTACATTGTAATATACCTAACACCCATGGCATTCTGGTGTTGGTCATGCTTTGCCCTAGGGAGAGCTTTAGTCAACGGATCTGCCACATTCAGATCAGTGTGTACTTTGCAAATCTTTACTTCTCCATCTTCGATGTACTCGCAAATCGAGTGAGTAGTAACGCTTGATATGCTTCAGCCTCTTGTGTGACCTTGGCTCTTGTGCATTGGCGATGGCACCCATGTTATCACAGTAAATGATTAATGGGTCCAATGCACTAGGAACCACACCGAGCTCTACAATGAACCTCTTCATCCATACCGCTTGGATGAAGCTCTGAAGCCGCTATGTACTCTGATTCTGTTGAATACTTTGCCACCGTGCCTGCTTCGAGCTTGCCCAGCTTATTGCGGCACCATTCAATATAAACACGTACCCAGATTGTGACTTAGAGTCATCGGGATCGGTGTTCCAACTTGCATCGGTGTAACCACTTACAATGAGCTCTTGGTCACCTCCATAACAAAGAAACATATCCTTAGTTCTTTTCAAGTACTTCAGGATATTCTTGACCGCTGTCCAGTGTTCCATTCCTGGATCACTTTGATATCTGCTAGTCAAACTAACACATGTGCTATATCCGGTCTAGTACATAGCATGGCATACATGATAGATCCTACTGCCGAGGCATATTACTCATCCTTTCTCTTTCTTCTGCCGTAGCCGGTCCTTGAGTCTTACTCAAGACCTTGCCTGGTAACATAGGTAAGAACCCTTTCTTACTTTCGTCCATTCTAAACTTCTTTAGAATCTTGTCCAGGTATGTACTCTGTGATAGCCCTATTAGGTCTTGATCTATCTCTATAAATCTTGATGCCTAATATATACGATGCTTCACCAAGGTCTTTCATTGAAAAACTATTATTCAAATAACCTTTAACATTGCTTAATAGTTCTATATCATTCCCGATCAATAATATGTCATCTACATATAATATCAGGAATGCTACAGAGCTCCCACTCACTTTCTTGTAAATACAGGCCTCTCCATGACACTGTATAAACCCGAAGTCTTTGATCACCTTATCAAAGCGTCGGTTCCAACTTCTCGATGCTTGCTTCAGTCCATAGATTGAATGCTGAAGTTTGCATACTTTGTCAGCATTTTTAGGATCGAAAAAACCTTTGGGTTGTACCATATACAACTCTTCCTCAATGTCTCCATTAAGGAACGCCGTTTTGACATCCATCTGCCAAATCTCATAATCGAAAAATGCAGCTATTGCTAACAAAATCCTCACAGATTTTAGCTTCGCTACAGGTGAGAAAGTCTCATCGTAGTCAACTCCTTGAATTTGTCGGAAACCCTTTGCGACAAGTCGAGCTTTATAGACAGTAATATTACCATCAGCATCTGTTTTTCTCTTGAAGATCCATTTATTCTCGACAGCCTTTCGGCTATAAGGTAAGTCTACCAAAGTCCATACTTTGTTATCATACATGGATCCCATTTCGGATTTCATGGCTTCTTGCCATTTGTTGGAATCTGGGCTCATCATCGCTTCTTCATACGTCGCAGGGTCCTCATCATTGTTATCCACAATCATGACATTTAGACAAGGATCATACCAATCAGGAATGGTACGTTCCCTTGTCGATCTGCGAGGTTCAGTAGTTTCCTCGTTCGAAGTTTCATGATCATTATCATTAGCTTCCTCTGTTGCCGGTGTAGGCGGTACAGGTACAACTTCCGGTACTGCGCTACTCTGATCAACGAGTATAGATTCATCAATCTCATCGAGTTCTACTTTTCTTCCAGTCACTTCTTTAGTGAGAAATTCTTTCTCAAGAAAGGTTCCGTTCTTAGCAACAAAGATTTTGCCTTCGGATTTGTGATAGAAAGTATACCCTATAGTTTCCTTAGGGTATCCTATGAAGACGCATTTCTCCGCTTTGGGTTCTAGCTTGTCCGGTTGTAACTTCTTTACATAGGCTTCGCAACCCCAAACTTTCAGGAATGACAGCTTAGGTTTCTTATTAAACCATAATTCATACGGTGTCGTTTCTACGGATTTTGATGGTGCTCTATTTAAAGTGAATGCATCTGTCTCTAATGCATAACTCCAAAATGATAACGACAAATCAGTACGAGACTTCATAGAACGAACCATATCTAAGAGAGTTCGATTACGACGTTCGGACACACCGTTACGTTGAGGTGTTCCCGGCGGTGTCAATTGTGAAAGTATTCTGCATTTCTTTAAATGCATGCCAAACTCATAACTCAAATATTCACCTCCACGATCAGATCGTAGAAATTTAATCTTCTTGTTACGTTGATTTTCTACTTCACTTTGGAATTCCTTAAACTTCTCGAAAGTTTTGGATTTATGTTTCATGAAATAGATATACCCATATCTACTCAGATCATCTGTGAAGGTTAGAACATAACGATAACCACCGCGCGATGCTACACTCATTGGTCCACACACATCGGTATGTATGATTTCCAATAAGTCAGTAGCTCGCTCCATCATACCAGAAAATGGAGTCTTTGTCATTTTTCCCATTAGACATGCTTCGCATCTATCAAGTGACTCAAAGTCAAGTGATTCAAGTAATCCATCGGTATGGAGTTTCTTCATGCGTTTCACTCCAATATGACCAAGACGACAATGCCACATATAAGTAGAATTATCATTCAATTTAATTCGCTTAGCATCAATGTTATGTATATGCGTATCACTACTATCGAGATCTAACAGAAATAAGCCATTCTTTTGTGGTGCTCGACCATAAAAGATATTATTCATAAAAATAGAACAACCATTATTCTCGGACTTGAATGAATAACCGTCTTGCATTAAACAAGATCCGGATATAATGTTCATGCTCAACGCGGGTACAAAATAACAATTATTTAGGCTTAAAACTAATCCCGAAGGTAGATGTAGAGGAAGTGTGCCGACAGTGATCACATCGACTTTGGATCCATTTCCAACGCGCATCGTCACTTCATCTTTCAGTAGTCTTCGTTTATTCTTTAGTTCCTGTTTCGAGTTACAAATATGAGCAACCGAACCAGTATCAAATACCCAGGTACTAGAGCGAGAACCAGTGAGATAAACATCTATAACATCTATATCAGATATACCTTCTTTCTTCTTCTTGACAAGGCCGCTCTTCAGATCAGCCAGATACTTGGAGCAATTACGCTTCCGGTGTCCCTTCTCCTTGCGTAATAGCACTCAGCATCGGGCTTAGGGCCGTTCTTAGGTTTCATAGGAGGCGTGGCAGCTTTCTTGCCACCCTTCTTGAATTTTCCCTTAGACTTGCCCTGTTTCTTGAAACCGGTGGTCTTGTTGACCATCAACACTTGGTGCTCTTTCTTGATCTCAATCTCAGCAGCTTTTAGCATGCCAAAGAGTTCAGGTAACTCCTTGTTCATGTTCTGCATATTGTAGTTCATCACAAAGTTCTTGTAACTTGGTGGCAGTGATTGAAGGACACGATTAATCCCAGTCTGTTAGGAATCACTATTCCCAAGTCACTGAGTTTCTTCGCATGCCCGGTCATGGCGAGAATGTGCTCACTAACGGAGCTGCCTTCTTCCATCATACAGCTGAAGAATTGTTTCGATGCTTCATAGCATTCCACTGCCGCATGAGTCTCAAAAATAGCTTTCACCTCATTCATCAACTCATGAGGATCGTGGTGCTCAAAACGTTTTGAAGATCGGATTCCGGACTCCAGATGGCACACCGAACTTGAGAGTACCGAGTTTTCCGAGTCGTAAACCGCTTTTACTTCATCGGTTTCAGTTTCTGCAGGAGGGTCACCTAGCGGTGCATCAAGCACATATTGCAGATTTCCTCCAGAGAGGAAGATCCTCACATGACGGAACCAGTCGGTGAAGTTGCTACCGTTGCTCTTAAGTTTTTCTTTCTCTAGGAACTGGTTAAAATTGATTGGGGACGCCATCTCTACAACATATATTTGCAAAAGTTTACACTAAGTTTATGACAAATTGAGTTCAAATTTTAATTCAACATAATTAAAAATCTAGATGAACTCCCACTCAAAACAATATCCCTCGCATTGTCTTAGTGATCACACGAACCAAATCCACCGCACCTATGTCCGATCATCACGAGACAAGGTGTGATTTCAATAGCGAACACTCAAAGTGTTCATCATATCAACTATATGATTCATGCTCTACCTTTCGGTATCACGTGTTCCGAGACCATGTCTGTACATGCTAGGCTCGTCAAGGCCACCTTAGTATCCGCATGTGCAAAACTGTCTTGCACCCGTTGTATGCACTTGTTGATTCTATCACACCCGATCATCACGAGATGCTTCGAAACGACAAGTCTTGGCAACGGTGCTACTAAGGTTGAACACTTTATTATCTTGAGATTTTAGTGAGGGATCATCTTATAATGCTACCGTCGCGATCTAAGCAAAATAAGATGCATAAAAGGATTAACATCACATGCAGTTCATATGTGATATGATATGGCCCTTTTGTCCTTGCGCCTTTGATCTTCATCTCCAAAGCACGGACATGATCTCCATCATCTTCGGGCATGATCTCCATTATCGTCGGCGTAGCGTCAAGGTCAATGGCGCCGTCTTCATGATTGACCTCCATGTAGCAACTATTACAACTACTTTGAAATACTACTCAACATGAAATTTAAAGACAACCATAAGGCTCCTGCCGTTGCCACAATACAATAATGATCATCTCATACATATTCATCATCACATTATGGCCATATCACATCACCAAACCCTGCAAAAACAAGTTAGACGTCTCTAATTTGGTTTGCATATTTTACGTGGTTTAGGGTTTTCGAGAGATCTAATCTACCTACGAACAT
Source organism: Lolium multiflorum (assembly GCA_030979885.1). Lineage (NCBI taxonomy): Eukaryota > Viridiplantae > Streptophyta > Magnoliopsida > Poales > Poaceae > Lolium > Lolium multiflorum. Next base: position 255,221,921 of record CM061747.1, on the reverse strand, counting down.
GAACCACAACGTTGATACTAATGTTTTCAATAGAAGAGTAAATTGAATCTTCACTATAGTATGAGAGACAGACACCCGCAAAGCCTCTTATGCAATACAAGTTGCATGTCGAACGAGGAACAAGTCTCATGAACGCGGTCATGTAAAGTTAGTCCGAGCCGCTTCATCCCACTATGCCACGAAGATGCAAAGTACTCAAACTAAAGATAACAAGAGCATCAATGCCCACAAACCATTGTGTTCTACTCGTGCAACCATCTATGCATAGACACGGCTCTGATACCACTGTTGGATAACGTTGCATAGAAAACAAAAAATTTCCTACCGCCAACACGCAATCCAAGCCAAGATGAAATCTAGAAGACGGTAGCAACGAGGGGGTATCGAGTCTCACCCTTGAAGGGATTCCAAAGCCTACAAGATGAGGCTCTTGTTGCTGTGGTAGACGTTCACTTGCCGCTTGCAAAAGCGCGTAGAAGATCTTGATCACGATCGCTTCCGGCGCCACGAACGGGCAGCACCTCCGTACTCGGTCACACGTTCGGTTGTTGATGAAGACGACGTCCACCTCCCGTTCCAGCGGGCAGCGGAAGTAGTAGCTCCTTCCATAGAACCTTCTAGAACCTTCCATAGAACCTTCCGCATCATTTTAATTCACATAAAATGACATCCTATATATGAATCTTATTCTCCGGACCATTCCGGAACTCCTCGTGATGTCTGGGATCTCATCCGGGACTCCGAACAAATATTGAACTCCATTCCATATTCAAGTTCTACCATTTCAACATCCAACTTTAAGTGTGTCACCCTACGGTTCGTGAACTATGCGGACATGGTTGAGTACTCACTCCGACCAATAACCAATAGCGGGATCTGGAGATCCATAATGGCTCCCACATATTCAACGATGACTTTAGTGATCGAATGAACCATTCACATACAATACCAATTCCCTTTGTCACGCGATATTTTACTTGTCCGAGGTTTGATCTTCGGGTATCACTCTACCTTGTTCAACCTCGTCTCCTGACAAGTACTCTTTACTCGATACCGTGGTATGTGGTCTCTTATGAACTCATTCATATGCTTGCAAGACATTAGACGACATTCCACCGAGAGGGCCCAGAGTATATCTATCCGTCCGGGATGGACAAATCCCACTGTTGATCCATATGCCTCAACTCATACTTTCCGGATACTTAATCCCACCTTTATAACCACCCATTTACGCCGTGGCGTTTGGTGTAATCAAAGTACCTTTACGGTATAAGTGATTTACATGATCTCATGGTCATAAGGACTAGGTAACTATGTATCGAAAGCTTATAGCAAATAACTTAATGACGAGTTCTTATGCTACGCTTAATTGGGTGTGTCCATTACATCATTCATACAATGATATAACCTTGTTATTAATAACATCCAATGTTCATGATTATGAAACTAATCATCCATTAATCAACAAGCTAGTTAAGAGGCATACTAGGGACTTCTTTGTTTGTCTACATATCACACATGTACTAATGTTTCGGTTAATACAATTATATCATGATATATAAACATTTATCATAAACATAAAGATATAAATAATAACCACTTTATTATTGCCTCTAGGGCATATTTCCTTCACGGTTTCCGCCTCGAAGGAAATCCCTTAGTGGAACCGTGACCTAGGCCTTTGTGGCGAGGGTCACCGGAGAATAAGTTGAGGCGCCTTCGTGACGTTCGGTGTGCGGTGTGAGTACCGCGTCTTGGGGTGAGGCCTTTGTGGCGTTGGTGTGCATCGAGCAACCACACCGCAAGGTGAGCCTCTTGTGGCGTTCGGGAGCACTAAGCCACTGCACCTCTCCAACGGAGATTAGCACTTGCAAGAGGGTGAACTTCGGGATAAATCTTCGTCTCCCGCGTGCCTCGGTTATCTCTATACCTGAGCTCTTTACTTATGCACTTTACCTTGTGATAGCCATCGTGCTTGAAGTTATATATCTTGTTATCACATAGTTGCTTGTATTGCTTAGCATAAGTTGTTGGTGCACATAGGTGAACCATAGTATATAGGCTTTGGGCTTGACAAAGTAAACGCTAGTTTTATTCCGCATTTTTCTTCACATCTGTTGATGTGGATAAAGTAGCAGTGCGCATTTGGGTGCGATGCCACGCCACACAGGACGGATCCTGAGGTCTTACCTTTGTGACATTTTTACGAGTCACGGCATTCGGAGTTTTTACCACGACGGACGCGGTCCGAGAATATGTTGTCTAGCACCTTGTTCGGCTAATGTAATGACCAATTTTTCGGGCTCTTCTATATTTTTCGCGGCGTGATGGGATGGCCAAATAAATTGGGTTCTTCTATATTGTTGTCAGGTACATCACCGATGATCTTGATCGGAATAAATGATGAGTCAATGAACACGAAGATTTTTCCACCCTCTTTTTGTGGGGGGTGGGGTGGGGGGGTCCTCCTTGATGAAAATTTCTTCGGGTTCCTCCTTGAGGAAAATTTCTTCAAGTCCTTGATACGTCTCCAACGTATCGATAATTTCTTATGTTCCATGCCACTTTATTGATGATACCTACATGTTTTATGCATCCTTTATGTCATATTTATGCATTTTCCGGCACTAACCTATTAACAAGATGCCGAAGAGCCAGTTCCTTTTCTCTGTTTTTGGTTTCAGAAATCCTAGTAAGGAAATATTCTCGGAATTGGACGAAATCAACGCCAGGATCTTATTTTTCCACGAAGCTTGACCAAAGGGAAACGGAGTGGGGCGACGAGGCGGCGACACGCCGGGCGGCGCGGCCCACCTGGCCGCGCGGCCACTGTGTGTGGGCCGGCGTAAACCTACCTCTCCGACTATAAGAAGCCTTCGTCGATAATAACTCCGATGCGAGGCCACGATACGGAAAACCTTCCGAGACGCCGCCGCCGCCAATCCCATCTCGGGGATTCGGAGATCGCCTCCGGCACCCTCCGGAGAGGGGAATCATCTCCGGAGGACTCCACCGCCATGGTCGCCTCGGAGTGATGAGTGAGTAGTTCACCCTGGACTATGGGTCCATAGCAGTAGCTAGATGGTCGTCTTCTCCTAATTGTGCTTCATTGTTGGATCTTGTGAGCTGCCTAACATGATCAAGATCATCTATCTGTAATGTTACATGTTGTGTTTGTTAGGATCCGATGAATAAGTGAATGTTATGTTATGTTGATTATCAATATCATCTATGTGTTGTTTATGATCTTGCATGCTCTCCGTTGCTAGTAGAGGCTCTGGCCAAGTTGATACTTGTAACTCCAAGAGGGAGTATTTATGCTCGATAGTGGGTTCATGTCTCCATTAAATCCGGGGGAGTGACAGCAACCCCTAAGGTTGTGGATGTGTTGTTGCCACTAGGGATAAAACGTCGATGCTATGTCCAAGGATGTAGTTGTTGATTACATTATGCACCATACTTAATGCAATTGTCTGTTGTTTGCAACTTAATACTGGAAGGGTTAGGATGATAACCTGAAGGTGGACATTTTAGGCATAGATGCATGCTGGATAGCGGTCTATGTACTTTGTCGTAATGCCCAATTAAATCTCACACTACTCATCATATCATGTATGGGCATGGTCATGCCCTCTTTATTTGTCAATTGCCTAACTGTAATTTGTTCACCCAACATGCTATTTATCTTATGGGAGAGACGCCTCTAGTGAACTGTGAACCCCGGTCCATTCTTTTAATCTAATACAATCTCTGCAATACTTGTTCTCTGTTTTCTGCAAACAATCATCATCCACACTATACATCTAATCCTTTGTTACAGCAAGCCGGTGAGATTGACAACCTCACATTACGTTGGGACAAAGTACTTTGGTTGTGTTGTGCAGGTTCCATGTTGGCGTCGGAATCCCTGGTGTTGCGCCGCACTACACTCCACCGCCATCAACCTTCAACGTGCTTCTTGGCTCCTAATGGTTCGATAAACCTTGGTTTTCTTACTGCATGCGCATCACACCTTCCTCTTGGGATTCCCAACGGCGTATACTACTATCAAGCTCTTTTGGCGCCGTTGCCGGGACTGAAAAAGTTACAACACAAAGATTTCTAACTCCCACGTCAATTACACGCGACAGCTTTTTAGCGTTCAGGAGATCAAGACACGCTGCAAGGGGAGTCTACACTTCCAATCTCTTTACTTTGTTTTTGTCTTGCTTTATTTTATTTACTACTTTGTTTGCTGCATTATATCAAAATACAAAAAAATTAGTTGCTAGCTTTACTTTATTTACTATCTTGTTTGCATTCTCCATATTAAAAACACAAAAAAAATAGTTACTTGCATTTTACTTTTGTTACCATGTCTAGTTCTGCACCTGTTACTTCTTCACCTGAGGAATTAGTCTTCACTTTTAAACAAGGGGATGAGGAGAGTTTTAAAGATGCTTGGTCCAGAATTTTTGATTCTTATCGTAAAGCTGAACCTCAAATGACTCTAAGTTTGCTCCTTAGTAACTTTTATTTTGGGCTTATGATTCGCTATAGATATGCTTTGGATGCCGTAGTGGGAGGCGATTTCCTTCATTGCAATGGGGATCAAGCTTTTAATGCCATAAAAAAAATTAGTTGCATCACATAGTTTAGCTAATAACTTTGATTCAGCTCTTATTAGCATTTATAATAGATTAAACACTCTTGAGACAAGTGCATCTTGCTTGAAAGAAAATTATAGCTATGTTCGTAACCGTCTTGATCAAGTTTTAGTGAACTCTGAACCTTCAAAATGGGACCCTACTATTAAAGTTGTTATCGGTGGTGAAACTTTTCATGCCAATTGTGATATTATGTCTGAATTTTGCCTTATGCCTAAGAGTATTTATGAATCTTTGACACTTTGGGGACTCGTTGAAGGGGAGAAGGAATAACTCTTATTGATAACTCTGTTATAATTCCTAAGGGAATAGCCGCTGGTGTGCATACAACCATTCTTGGAAGAACAGTATTCTTGGAAGAACAGGACAAATCACACTCGAATGATCCCTGCTGAAACTATTGGGAGCAGTCATAAATATGGGAGAAGGCACCCTAAAATTCACCTCTACACCGGGGGGTAGACATGTATTACCTAAATCAAAGAATAAAAAATGTAGGCGTAAAGCCCGAGGTAATGTTGATGCCCCATCTCTTGATAATACTTGATACACACTTTCTGCGCCTAGCTGAAAGGCGTTAAAGAAAAGCGCTTATGGGAGACAACCCATGATTTTACTACTGCACTTTTGTTTTATATTTGAGTCTTGGAAGTTGTTACTACTGTAGCAACCTCTCCTTATCTTAGTTTTGTTGCATTGTTGTGCCAAGTAAAGTCTTTGATAGTAAGGTTCATACTAGATTTGGATTACTGCGCAGAAACAGATTTCTTGCTGTCACGAATCTGGGCCTAATTCTCTGTAGGTAACTCAGAAAATTATGCCAATTTACGTGAGTGATACTCAGATATGTACGCAACTTTCATTCAATTTGAGAATTTTCATTTGAGCAAGTCTGGTGCCTCTTAGAAATTCGTCTTTACGGACTGTTCTGTTTTGACAGATTCTGCCTTTTATTTCGCATTGCCTGTTTTGCTATGCTTGATGGATTTTTCTATTCCATTAACTTTCAGTAGCTTTGTGCAATGTCCAGAAGTGTTAAGAATGATTATGTCACCTCTGAATATGTGAATTTTTGATTATGCACTAACCCTCTAATGAGTTGTTTTGAGTTTGGTGTGGAGGAAGTTTTCAAGGATCAAGAGAGGGAGATGATACAATATGATCAAGAGAGTGAAAGCTCTAAGCTTGGGGATGCCCCGGGGCACCCCTGCATATTTCAAGAAGACTCAAGCGTCTAAGCTTGGGGATGCCCAAGGAATCCCCTTCTTCATCGACAACATTATCAGGTTCCTCTAGTGAAACTATATTTTTTTTCCATCACATCTTATGCACTTTGCTTGGAGCGTCTGTTTGTTTTTGTTTTTGTTTTTGTTTGAATAAAGTGGATCCTAGCATTCATTGTGTGGGAGAGAGACACGCTGTTGCATATGGACAAATATGTCCTTAGGCTTTACTCATAATATTCATGGCGAAGGTTGAATCTTCTTCGTTAAATTGTTATATGGTTGGAAACGAGAAATGCTACATGTAGTAATTGGTAGAATGTCTTGAATAATGTGATACTTGGCAATTGTTGTGCTCATGTTTAAGCTCTTGCATCATATACTTTGCACCTATTAAAGAAATACATAGAGCTTGCTAAATTTTGGTTTGCATAATTGGTCTCTGTAAGGTCTAGATAATTTCTAGTAAGGGTCGAACAACAAGGAAGACGGTATAGAGTCTTATAATGTTTACAATATGTCTTTTTATGTAAGGTTTGCTGTACCGCTTCATACTTGTGTTTGTTTCAAATAACCTTGCTAGCCTAAGTCTTGTATCGAGAGGGAATACTTCTCATGCATCCAAAATCCTTGAGCCAACCACTATGCCATTTGTGTCCACCATACCTGCCTACTACATGGTATTTCTCCGCCATTCCAAAGTAAATTGCTTGAGTGCTACCTTTAAACAATTCAAAATTTATCACCTCTGATTTGTGTCAATGTTTTATAGCTCATGAGGAAGTATGTGGTGTTTATCTTTCAATCTTGTTGGGCAACTTTCACCAATGGACTAGTGACTTCATACGCTTATCCAATAACTTTGCAAAAAGAGCTGGCAATGGGATTCCCAGTCCCAAATTAATTAACCTTCATAATGTTACAAAAATAGACACTCCTCCATGGTATGTGATTGTTGGACGGCACCCGAGGATTCGGTTAGCCATGGCTTGAGAAAGAAAAGGTGGGGAGGAGTGTCATCTAAATAAAACTAAAATAAAAAGGCACTCCTTCATGGTATGAGATTGTTGGCAGGCACCCGAGGATTCGGTTAGCCATGGTTTGTGAAAGCAAAGGTTGGAAGGAGTGCCACCCAAAAAAAAGGGGGCCGCTCTTTGAAGGTTTGTCTGGCAAGGGGGTTAGAGTGCCCACTACCATTCGTTGACAACAACAAACACCTCTCAAAATTTTACTTTTATGTTCTCTATGTTTTCAAAATAAAGCTCTAGCACAAATATAGCAATCGATGCTTCCCTCTGCGAAGGGCCTTTCTTTTACTTTTATGTTGAGTCAGTTCACCTATTTCTCTCCATCTCAAGAAGCAAACACTTGTGTGAACTGTGCATTGATTCCTACATACTTGCATATTGCACTTGTTATATTACTTTACATTGACAATATCCATGAGATATACATGTTACAAGTTGAAAGCAACCGCTGAAACTTAATCTTCCTTTGTGTTGCTTCAATGCCTTTACTTTGAAATTATTGCTTTATGAGTTAACTCTTATGCAAGACTTATTGATGCTTGTCTTGAAAGTACTATTCATGAAAAGTCTTTGCTATATGATTCATTTGTTTACTCATGTCATTTACATTGCTTTGATCGCTGCATTCATTACATGTGCTTACAATAGTATGATCAAGATTATGATGGCATGTCACTTCAGAAATTATCTTTGTTATCGTTTACCTACTCGGGACGGGAACTAAGCTTGGGGATGCTGATACGTCTCCAACGTATCGATAATTTCTTATGTTCCATGCCACTTTATTGATGATACCTACATGTTTTATGCATACTTTATGTCATATTTATGCATTTTCGGCACTAACCTATTAACAAGATGCCGACCAGTTCTTGTTTTCTTGTTTTTGGTTTCAGAAATCCTAGTAAGGAAATATTCTCGGAATTGGACGAAATCAACGCCCGGGATCTTATTTTTCCACGAAGCTTCCGAACACCGGGAGAAACGAAGTGGGGCGGCGAGGCGGCGACACGCCGGGCGGCGCGGCCCACCCCCGGCCGCGGCCTGTTGTGTGGGCCTCGCGTCGCCCCTAAACCTACCTCTCCGACTATAAGAAGCCTTCGTCGATAATAACTCCAGTACCGAGAGCACGATACGGAAAACCTTCCGAGACGCCGCCGCCGCAAATCCCATCTCGGGGGATTCGGGAGATCGCCTCCGGCACCCTGCCGGAGAGGGGAATCATCTCCCGGAGGACTCTTCACCGCCATGGTCGCCTCCGGAGTGATGAGTGAGTAGTTCACCCCGGACTCGGGTCCATAGGTAGCTAGATGGTCGTCTTCTCCTAATTGTGCTTCATTGTTGGATCTTGTGAGCTGCCTAACATGATCAAGATCATCTATCGTAATGCTACATGTTGTGTTTGTTGGGATCCGATGAATAAGTGAATGCTATGTTATGTTGATTATCAATATCATCTATGTGTTGTTTATGATCTTGCATGCTCTCCGTTGCTAGTAGAGGCTCTGGCCAAGTTGATACTTGTAACTCCAAGAGGGAGTATTTATGCTCGATAGTGGGTTCATGTCTCCATTAAATCTGGGGAGTGACAGCAACCCCTAAGGTTGTGGATGTGCTTTGCCACTAGGGATAAAACATCGATGCTATGTCTAAGGATGTAGTTGTTGATTACATTACGCACCATACTTAATGCAATTGTCTGTTTTGCAACTTAATACTGAAGGGGTTCGGATGATAACCTGAAGGTGGACTTTTTAGGCATAGATGCATGCTGGATAGCGGTCTATGTACTTTGTCGTAATGCCCAATTAAATCTCACACTACTCATCATATCATGTATGTGCATGGTCATGCCCTCTTTATTTGTCAATTGCCCAATGTAATTTGTTCACCCAACATGCTATTTATCTTATGGGAGAGACGCCTCTAGTGAACTGTGGACCCCGGTCCATTCTTTTAATCTAATACAATCTACTGCAATACTTGTTCTACTGTTTTTCTGCAAACAATCATCATCCACACTATACATCTAATCCTTTGTTACAGCAAGCCGGTGAGATTGACAACCTCACTGTTACGTTGGGACAAAGTACTTTGGTTGTGTTGTGCAGGTTCCACGTTGGCGCCGGAATCCCTGGTGTTGCGCCGCACTACACTCCGCCGCCATCAACCTTCAACGTGCTTCTTGGCTCCTACTGGTTCGATAAACCTTGGTTTCTTACTGAGGGAAAACTTGCCGCTGTACGCATCACACCTTCATCTTGGGGTTCCCAACGAACGCGTGCTGTACACGTATCAGTCCTCCTTGAGGAAAATTCTTCGGGTTCCTCCTTGAGGAATTTTTTTTCGGGTCCTCCTTGAGAAAAATTCTTCGGGTTCATCCTTGAAGACAATTTTATCGGGTTCCTCCCTGAAGAAGATTTCGTCGGGTTCCTTGCAGAATTTTTATCGAGTTATTCATTGATGTAGTTTTTTCTTGTCGTAGTTCTTCTTTTGTCAACCTGAGATGTAGAGTGAATTTGTACAGCGCAACCCCCAAGTGTCGGGTGCGGCGAAATTAAATGATAATCAACTTTGTGTACATTTAAGGGAACACTTAGCTTATTGGTTACGGCGGAGTCGACGTGGAGATATGTCGTGCAACTGAGTCGATGAAGTCTTCGAGTACAGCGAAGTAATCGAGCCAAAGTAAAAACTACAAAATAGTGAAAGTGAATGTTGCCAAATTGTTGATGAAGAAATAGCAGAGCCCCCGAGCGCTATTGGGGTGATTTCATGATTGTTGCTTATATGACGTGTCGCAGTTGTGACCCGGGGTGAAGTCATTGTCGAGCCCCCGAGTGTTACTGAAAATGTTGAATCGAAGTAGTGGCCGCCTGGAATATTATATTGTAGCTATGCTCAGGGGTGAAGTCGTTGTCGAGCCCCCGAGTGTTGGCTCCATGGATATGTAACCTGTTTTTGACTTCCGCTAAACAACTCGATAAAATTCTCGACCCTATTGAAGCTGAAGCCATTTTATTATTAAGCCATTGAAGATTACGCCATGAGAGATAAATTCATTGAAGATGAATCCAACATGAAATATTGAAGATGAATCCAACATGAAATATTTGAGATGAATCCATATTGAAGATTATGCCATTAAATATGAAGCATATATTGAAGATGAATCCGCTGATATCATAGAGGATGAATCAATTGATCCGAAGAAAATAAATCCAACAATAACCGTAGAAGATGAATCCATTGACCCGAAAACGTGTCGGGTAGTAGTTTTATAAGACTAAACCAATAATGTCCATATAGATGAATCCAAATAAAAATAAATTTACTGACCCAGAGAAAATAAATCCAGTAATAATCATAGATGATAAATCCACTGGCTTGTGACCCGGGAATGCGTTGGGTAGTATTATATTAGAGGAAACCAATGATAACCTTATAAGATGAATCCACCAAGACAAAATCCAGTAAGCCGAAGAAGATGAATCCACTGAGCCGAAGAAGATAATTTCACTAAGCCGAACAAAATAAATCCATTGAGCCGAAGGAGATATATCCAGAGCCGAAGAAAATAAATCCACTGAGCCGAAGGAGATATATCCAGAGCTGAAAAAAATAATTCCATTGGTGTATTTGCGGTAACGCTGTAATGGCGCAGCCCCAAAGTATTTGGGTGTGGCAAAAGTAAACAAATGGTCGACTCTTTGAAGAGAAAAACTTAGCTTTTTATCGGGTGCGACGGAGTCATTGCTGAAGCAAGTCGGACGGAAGCAGTAGATCGGTGAGTCCATGCGGCGTTTTTAGCCGAAAGTAGTCGATGAGGTGACACAGTCGACATGACGGGTCCGCGACAGGCGAGCCCCCGAGCGTAGAGAATATGTGACAGTGAAATAGTCGGAGCTTATTCCAATCTGTTGTGTTAATAAAGCGTGAAAATCTGTGCGCAAATAATAGTACGAGCATAAAAAATATTGGCTGAAATAAACTTTACGAATAATAATTAACTGGAAATATAGCACCTGGAGCCTTTGCGTCGGATGGCAAATTCGCGATGCTGAGTGTCTATTGACGGGCGTACGCTGGTGGATCCGCGATGAAAAGTTCAACGTTATCCGCAGTCACGGTTATTATGAAGTCGACGCGCGGTCTGATAACTCTTTATTGTGATTGCAGCTTTAGCATCCGAAGTCTGCTCAATGTGCCTTCTTTATTCAATGTTTCTTGACCTACGAATACATGATCCTGTTTTGCCTTAGGGACTTGGCCCATCACGATTACCTCTTTGATCACTTGTACCTTTTCTTGCATGATGCGCAGCCAGCAAAGCCGATGGTCCAGCGAATCGTAGCAGCTAAAGTTGGCTCCAAAGCTTTAAACGGTAGACAGATCTCACAACGATTATACGAATAAAAAACTTAAGCCGCGCCCGATAGATGTACATCTGCTGGAGTCCCGATGACGATTTTTTTTTCTTTTTTGAGATGCGGTCTGCCTGCCGCCGACGTGATCTTCGCAATCAGTTTGGGGATGATCAAGCGTATCATCATGGAGCATACCGCGTACGTTCAGACGAAACACACTATGAAGTTGTTGATGAAGTTGAATACGCCGGCGAATACAAATCAGCCAGATGCAATCTTGCTTCTTCTTCGTGTTTTCCAACTCGTTGATGTTGTTGATGATGAACTCGACGGATCCCGCCTGGATGACAAAATCCAGTCATCGCGATTCCCACAGATGGCGCCAATTGACGAGGGATCACCTCGCCAACACCAACAGATTGTAGACTTGGGTTTCGGGAGAGAGCGACGATGGAGATTCCGGGAGCGAGATTAGGCACACGATGTACCCAACTTCTGGTCCCCTCGGTGGAGGATTCCTACATGCTGCTAGCAATCTAGTATCTGATCATAAGTATGTGTACAGGGGGCCGCCGTAGGCAGAGCTATGTTGTCTCTCTGTTGTCTATCTGTTGTCGCCCTCTGTCGGGTGCCCTAGCTAGCTTTATATATGCAACCAGCCTAGGGTTTACAAGATTCCTAGTAGACTACTTCTTCGGGTTGCCTTCTTGGGCCTTCTCCATATTGGGCCGAGCCAGGTATACTAATAATGGGTACCTAAAGGGTATGCCCATGACACCAACTCTGTCCAAGGTTGGCGCAAGAAATGGCTATATATCGAGGACGAGTATACCCCCTCCCAGGAGTATGATATCTCAACGTTTGACGGTGCCGAGGAAATTCAAAGGCGCAGATCTTGGGACACAGAGGCTACTGCCGAAGAAAAGGCAGCTACTGAAGCTCTGATGGCCCGCATCCACCAGCTGCAAAACACCGACAGAGAGGAACTCTCGGGTGTTCAAATAACCGCCTATTTCCTTAGAATCCGGGTGCAACCACTGCAGGATCGCAAAAAACCTCTCTGGATGTACTTAGGAGCCAAAGATGTCGACCGTTTGTCCAAGGATCTTTCTGGGAAGGACTTGGAGAGGCTTATCCGACGTTTTACCTCTTTGAGAAAAAAAATGATGTTCCCTCATCTTGCCGGGTGGAACCGTGCAATGCTTCCCACGCTCTCCCCGAAGTAAGCATTTCTTCTAAGTAAACTTCTCCAATTTTTATCGGTTGCATATGTTTTTTGTCATGTTCTCATTTTTCTTGTCTTTGAGTTGAATTTTACAGAATCATCAAACTCTCTCTTCTCTTCCCCCACTCCATGAAGATGGAGAGGTGGACGATAGAATCGTTGCCACCGACGATTCACAAGAAACCTCTCTTCTTGAGAGTGAAACCGCGGGATCTCAGAAATCCACGGGTTCCTCCGAAAGTGAAATCGGATCAGAACAACAATCTGAGTTTGATCGCTCCATTTCTCCTGCTCTTGCAAATTCTCCTGGACGCAATAGGAAAAGAGATAATGTCGAAGATTTCGGCGCCTCCAAACCTACTGAGCCAGCTGCCGAAGAATCTACTCCTGAAGAATATATTGTCTATGTCACCCACATTCCGAAAGGCATCGGCAATGGTGATAAGCCTTCTATACATCTCATGATGATCTTCATTTGGGAGCCCCATGAAACCTTTGGCTTGGTTCCGAAGAGCACTATACTTGTTTCTCTTCATGCTTTCACTTCCCATGAAGATTATGGACAAACCCTCCCAAGCTTCCTTGGCAGTGGTGAAGTTCCGAACATAGGCCAAGTCCTTTGTCCCCACATCGGTTTGAATCATGTTCAAGGCAATATAGTTGAGTTGGTTATGAACCTCTTCTCTTCTATTCAACTTGTTGGGGTTGTAAGGCTTGTAACCTTCCTCAATGATTCTCCAAAGCTCATTGGAGGCACTGCAAACATGAGAGCCAAAGTCAAATTGCCACTTATTAAAATCTTCAACATTAGACTTGGGTGGATCACCTCTATTATTTATATGAAGGTGGGAACCAGGATAACAGGAGAGCGGAAAGTTGGAGGAACAATATTGTAGCTCTCATCAACACTCAGTCTAGGAGAAGTGCGAGGGGTTTTAATTTTGTCTAAGTGAGCACCATCCAAGGGCTTTGTAGTAGAGTGTGAGCCCGAAGCATCTCCCTCTAATACAAGGTCCTTGTCCTTATCCTTTTCCTCTACGACGGGAAGGGCGGGAGGGAGTGATGTTAAAAGCCCCAAAAAGTGTATCTTCATACTTTCCATTTGAGCTTAAATGGAGGATCTCAAAGATGTTTCCATCAACTTGATATCATTCATGGAGGCCGGCTTTGTAGCCCCTTCCTCTGCCACATCATCTGGCATACTCTTAGGCGGTTAAGCCCGAAATAAGAGCCGATGCTCTGATACCTATTGAAAGGATCGTATGCCGCTCCTAGATGGGGGGTGATTAGGTGCTACCCAATTTTTAGTTCTTTTTCAATTTAGACTTGACACAAAAGAAAAATTCTCTAGATATGCAACTATGTGAATTTACATATATGACAAGATATACAACTAAGCAAGATATGGCTAGACAAGTTATAATAGAGCTAATAAGGATAGAGGTAACCGAGGGTGGAGCACACGGAGACAGATAGATGATTCCCGTAGTTTCTTCCTTTTGAGGGGAAGTACATCTACGTTTGGAGGAGTGTAGTCGCCACAAAGGCTAGACCAACGCCACAAAGGCCTCACTCAGGTCTCCTGTGAGCAACGGCACAAAGGCCTAGCCCACTTCCAGTAAGGGAATTCCTCAAGGCGGAAAACGGGTCTTTACAAAGTTCTTGGGGCACACATCCACAACCAAATTGGAGGCTCCCAATATCTGTAACAACATAACAATAACAACAAGCTAATCATTCACAAGCAACTATGGTTTCCAAAAGAAACACTAGCAAAGGATCCCTCAAACAAATGAGGGGGGAAAGTAAATTGCTTCGGTGAAGATGTAGTTCGGGGTCTTCTCCTTCGATTCTCGAAAGATCACGAGCTTTGGATGGTTGGAGGAGGAGATCTAGTGAATATTGTATTTCTTGAGGTGGCTCTAATGTCGGATGAACTTGAGCAGGATTGAGCAGCTTGTGGTGGAGAAAGAAGAGGGGTATTTATACCCCTCCCAAAATCGAGCCGTTGCAGGAAAAAAGGGGGCGGATAATCGCCGCATTATCCCCCCCCCCCCCAGATTAGTCGAGTCGGGCATAAATATCCGGCCAAATATTCGGCCTGGTTCCAGGGGGTCTGGTCTCTTAGGTCCTTAGCTGATTTTCATGGGTCGAATATTTTGCAATTATCCGACCCCAGATTATTCGGCCTGGGATGATTTTCCTGCTCCCTTTTGTTTTGTTTCTCCACACAAATCGATGAGATTTGCATGAAACACCTCTTAGGGACTTGGCCCATCTTCTTGCATGATGCGCAGCCAGCAAAGCCGATGGTCCAGCGAATCGTAGCAGCTAAAGTTGGCTCCAAAGCTTTAAACGGTAGACAGATCTCACAACGTTTATGCGAACAAAAAACTTACACCGCGCCCGATAGATGTACAACTGCTGGAGTCCCGATGACGATTTTTTTCTTTTTGAGATGCGGTCTGCCTGCCGCCGACGTGATCTTCGCAATCAATTTGGCGATGATCAAGCGTATCATCATGGAGCATACCGCGTACGTCCAAACGAAACACACTATGAAGTTGTCGATGAAGTTGAATACGCCGGCGAATACAAATCAGCCAGATGCGATCTTGCTTCTTCTTCGTGTTTTCCAACTCGTTGATGTTGTTGATGATGAACTCGACGGATCCCGCCCGGATGACAGAATCCAGTCATCGCGATTCCCACAGATGGTGCCAATTGACGAGGGATCCCCTCGCCAACGCCAACAGATTGTAGACTTGGGTTTCGGGAGAGAGCGACGATGGAGATTCCGGGACCGAGATTAGGCACATGATGTACCCAGCTTCGGGACCCCTCGGTGGAGAATTCCAACGTGCTGCTAGCAATCTAGTATATGATCATAAGTATGTTTACAGGGGGCCGCCGTAGGCAGAGCTATGTTGTCTCTCTGTTGTCTATCTGTCGTTGCCCTCTATCGGGTTCCCTAGCTAGCTTTATATATGCAACCAGCCTAGGGTTTACAAGATTCCTAGTAGACTACTTCTTCCGGTTGCCTACTTCGGTCTTCTCCATATTGGGCCGAGCCAGGTATACTAATAATGGGTACCCGAAGGGTATGCCCATGACACCGACTATGTCCAAGGTTGGTGCAAGAAATGGCTATATATCGAGGATGAGTATACCCCCTCCCAGGAGTATGATATCTCAACGTTTGACGGTGCCGAGGAAGTTAAAAGGCGCAGATCCTGGGACACAGAGGCTACTGCCGAAGAAAAGGCAGCTACTGAAGCTCTGATGGCCCGCATCCACCAGCTGCAAAACACCGATAGAGAGGAACTCTCGGGTGTTCAAATAACCGCCTATTTCCTTAGAATCCGGGTGCAACCACTGCATGATCGCAAAAAACCTCTCTAGATGTACTTAGGAGCCAAAGATGTCGACCGTTTGTCCAAGGATCTTTCTGGGAAGGACTTGGAGAGGCTTATCCGACGTTTTACCTCTCTGAGCAAAAAACATGAAGTTCCCTCATCTTGTCGGGTTGAACCGTACAATGCTTCCCACGCTCTCCCCGAAGTAAGCATTTCTTCTAAGTAAACTTCTCCAATTTTTATCGGCTACATCTGTTTTTGTTATGTTCTCATTTTTCTTGTCTTTGAGTTGCAATTTGCAGAACCATCAAATTCTCTCTTCTCTTCCCCCACTCCATGAAGATGGAGAGGTGGACGGTAGAATCGTTGCCACCGACTATTCACAAGAAACCTCTCTTCCTGAGAGTGAAACCGCGGGATCTCAGAAATCTGCGGGTTCCTCCGAAAGTGAAACCGGATCATGACAACAATCTGAGTTTGGTCGCTCCATTTCTCCTCCTCTTGCGAATTCTCCTGGACGCAAGAGTAAAAGAGATGATGTCGAAGATTCCGGCGCCTCCAAACCTACTGAGCCAGCTGCCGAAGAATCTACTCCTAAAGAATATATTGTCTATGTCACCCACATTCCGAAAGGCATCGGCAATGGTGATAAGCCTTATATACATCTCATGATGATCTTCATTTGGGAGCTTCATGAAACCTTTGGCTTGGTTCCGAAGAGCACTATACTTGTTTCTCTTCATGCTTTCACTTCCCATGAAGATTATGGACAAACCCTCCCAAGCTTCCTTGGCGGTGCTGAAGTTCCGAACATAGGCCAAGTCCTTTGTCCCCACAGCGGTTTGAATCATGTTCAAGGCAATATAGTTGAGTTGGTTATGAACCTCTTCTCTTCTATTCAACTTGTTGGGGTTGTAAGGCTTGTAACCTTCCTCAGTGATTCTCCAAAGCTCATTGGAGGCACTGCAAACATGAGAGCCAAACTCAAATTTCCACTTATTAAAATCTTCAACATTAAACTTGGGTGGATCACCTCTATTGCTTTTATGAGGGTGGGAACCGGGATAGCAGGAGAGCGGAAAGTTGGAGGAACAACATTGTAGCTCTCATCAACACCCAGTCTAGGAGAAGTGCGAGGGGTTTTAATTTTGTCTAAGTGAGCACCATCCAAGGGCTTTGTAGTAGAGTGTGAGCCCGAAGCATCTCCCTCTAATACAAGGTCCTTGTCCTTATCCTTTTCCTCTACGACGGGAACGGCGGGAGGGAGTGATGTTAAAAGCCCCGAAAAGTATATCTTCATACTTTCCATTTGAGCTTAAATGGAGGATCTCAAGGATGTTTCCATCAACTTGATATCATTCATGGAGGCCGGCTTTGTAGCCCCTTCCTCCGCCACATCATCCAGCATACTCTTAGGCGGTTAAGCCCGAAATAAGAGCCGAGGCTCTGATACCCATTGAAAGGATCGTATGCCGCACCTAGAGGGGGGGTGATTAGGTGCTAACCAATTTTTAGTTCTTTTTCAATTTAGACTTGACACAAAGGTAAATTCTCTAGATATGCAACTATGTGAATTTACATATATGACAAGATATACAACTAAGCAAGACATGACTAGACATGTTATAATAGAGCTAATAAGGATAGAGGTAACCGAGGGTGGAGTAGATGGAGACACATAGATGATTCCCGTAGTTTCTTCCTTTTGAGGGGAAGTACATCTACGTTTGGAGGAGTGTGGTCGCCACAAAGGCCAGACCAACGCCACAAAGGCCTCACTCAGGTCTCCTGTGAGCAACGCCACAAAGGCCTAGTCCACTTCCAGTAAGGGAATTCCTCAAGGCGGAAAACGGGTCTTTACAAAGTTCTTTGGGCACACATCCACAACCAAATTGGAGGCTCCCAATATCTGTAACAACACAACAATAACAACTAGCTAATCATTCATAGGCAACTATGGTTTCCAAAAGAAATACTAGCAAAGGATCCCTCAAACAAATGAGGGGGGGAAGTAAATCGCTTCGGTGAAGATGTAGATCGGGGTGTTCTCCTTCGATTCTCGAAAGATCACGAGCTTTGGATGGTTGGAGGAGGAGATCTAGTGAATCTTGTATTTCTTGAGGTGGCTCTAATGGTGGATGAACTTGAGCAAGATTGAGCAGCTTGTGGTGGAGGAAGAAGAGGGGTATTTATACCCCTCCCAAAATCGAGCTGTTGCAGGAAAAAAGGGGGCGGATAATCGCCGGATTGTCCCCCCCTGGATTAGTCGAGTCTGGCATAAATATCCGGCCAAATATCCAGCCTGGTTCCGGGGGGTATGGTCGCTTAGGTCCTTAGCCGATTTTCAGGGCCCGGATATTTTGCAATTATCCAGCCCCAGATTATCCGGCCTGGGATGATTTTCCAGCTCCCTTTTCTTTTGTTTCTCCACACAAATTTAACCACATATATTTTCTGCACTATATCAACACACATTAGTGAATCACATATATTGTCATCAAACATACAAAACTATAATCCGAGAGATGTTTCTTTCAGTGGGGGAGTGGTCAGCAAAAGGATCAAGGTAACGAGCAACCTTGAATCTCCACCACCTGCTTATATACGAGAGGGGGCAACACCCAAGGGGTGGCCGGCGCCCCATGGAGGTGCCCCCACCTCTTCCCTCTTGATGGTAGTGACCTCTCTACTTACATGTAATGAAGAGCCACTTTGTACCATTTAATCTCCACTCAAAATTCCTAGAGATTTTCAATTAAAACACTTTTAATTCACTTGATTTAATGCACTTCAATTAATGAGTACTTCACTCAATGAACACTTTATTAATGACTACGAAATTCAATAAACTCACGTTACTCTCCCTCTCACAGTTTATTAGGCGTGCGTGTACCCCTAGGTCGCAAATTTGATCAAGTTAGCATTAGGTATATGTTATAAAAATTACTACTATATCATTAGAAAATTTAGATGTTCTATTTTATAATACAGTAATATTTTTTGTATTATATAATTTAAATTATATATATATGTCAAATTAGCGACCTAGAGATACGGAAAAAACTAGTAAACTGAGACGAAGGGAGTAACAATTTCTCCTCTTGCAATAATTTCGATATACCAAAACTAGTACCTCAAAATCCCCCGGAGAGGAATTAGATTTATCGACTTTAATCTAGGTTGATGTAACTCGTAATAAAATCCCCCCGAACAATGACGTACGCTCAACTGCCTGCAGCTCAGATCTCCCATTCTCGGTCAAGAAAAAAGAACGTGCTTCCACCCTTCCAGCTGCAGAGAAAAAAGTCAGAAGAAGAGAAGAAGGGGTGCACGACGACACCGAACTCTGGCCTTGCAAGTTGCAATTAAGTCGTCTGCTAACTCTGCGCTACAGGAAATAATGGAGCATGTACCTAGCAACGACGTTGACAAGCTAGAACAGAAGTAAACTCTTCGCCATGGTATGTTTTTTTTTTCGAAAAGGGAATATGACCCCAACCTCTGCATCGTGATGATGCACCCTCTTCGCCATGGTATGTGCTCTTCTCTTTATCATTATGCCAAATTGACCACCTATGACGAAAAGGTTGCCAGCGAATGCCACAACAGGTTGCACCGGTCAGCCAGTCACGTACTGCCCGCTATGCAACTTGTGTACCAGAATACTGGGTTGGGTAGATGTGCGGATGTGATACGGTCCGTACCAACAAACTATTCTCAGCGTTAGGTACGGTCGTACGGATGTGTGTCGTTAGGACAATGACAGTTCGTTAGATTTGTATTTCCTATGCTAGTCCATCCATTTCATAATTCTTTTCATGGTAAATCGAGAAAAGAATTATAGAATGGAGTTAGTAGATGAGACTGGGCAAGGCATGTAGTACATGGATGAAGCGGCCAGACTCAACAGTATATTATGATGCTTCAATAGCCGCTTGTTGGATATATACTTGGATGTGTGAGATCGAGATATCAACGCCTCGAGCAATGGCGGCCTGTCCATGGGTATTGCTCCTCTTCATCGCCGCCGGCGTGGTACTCCAAGCTCGCGCCCAGCCTGACAGCAAAGGTATGCGTTGCTCAGTATTTCCGGGGAGATTATGGAAAAGATCGTCGCATGCTTTCCATGCGCTGGCCATGCATGGCCCATATGCATGGGTACATAGTTTTGCGTGATCATGTCTCTGAATCGCACGCGTGCAATATGCATTGCAGGATTCATAAGCATAGACTGCGGCCTCCCGGGGAAGACTGGCTACGAGGATGACAACACCAAGATCTCCTACGTCCCGGACGCCGGGTTCATCGACGCCGGCACCAACCACAACATCTCGGCGGAGTACGTGACCCCGTCAATGGGCAAGCACTGGTACGACGTCCGCAGCTTCGACGGCACACGCAACTGCTACACGCTCCGTTCCCTCGTGCCCGGCGTCAAGTACATAATCCGGGCCATGTTCAAGTACGGCAACTATGACGGCCTCGACCGTCCCCCGGTGTTCGACCTCTACATCGGCGTCAACTACTGGCACACGGTGAACATCTCTGGACCGGGGGCGGCGATTCTCCAGGAAGCCATGGTGGTGGTGCCGGACGACTTCGTGCAGGTGTGCCTGGTGAACACCGGCACCGGGACTCCCTTTATCTCTAGCCTTGACCTGAGGCCGCTGCACAGGACGCACTACCCGCAGGTGACCGCGGTGCAGGGGCTGGCACTAACAACCAGGCTCAACTTCGGCCCGACCGACGACACCCTCATCGTCAGGTATCCCGATGACCCACACGACCGGATATGGTACCCTATGGTCGACACGACACGATGGACCGAGATATCGACGACGCAAAAGGTGCAGAGTAGAGACAATGATTTCTTCGAGGCACCGTCTGCGGTGTTGCAGACAGCGATCAGGCCTCAGAATGCCTCTCACAACTTAGAGTTCACATGGTCCTCCGAGCCCACCCCTATGGACCCGTCACCTGGGTACATCGTCATCCTGCACTTCGCCGAGCTGCAGATCCTCCCTGGCAACGCCGTCCGGCAGTTGAACGTCGTCCTAAACGACAAGCCGTGGTATACAACAGGTTTCACGACGGAATACCTCTATGATGCCGTCGCCTACAACACTCAACCCTTCCAATACAGCATCCGTTACAACCTCTACGTCGAGGCCAGCGCTAACGCAACGCTACCGCCGTTCATCAACGCTATGGAGGTCTTCTCCGTCTTCCCCACCACAAACATCGGCAGCGACTCCCAGGACGGTATGTATTAAAACATCGGCCGGTTTCGCTAATTCTCAGTCAACTGTTAAATCATAGTAATATTGCATCGTGAATCATGTTAGCATGAGTTGCAATATACAGCTTGCAACTGAGATTTTTCTGGTCCCACCATGGTATGTCATGCAAATACATACATAATCTACTGTACTAAACATAAGAAACAGGTGACCATTTCCCCGAAAGAAACAGAGAGGTAATAAATAATAATTAATCACATCATGGCGATTGACTGCAGTATCTGCAATCACGGCGATTAGGGCGAAATATCACGTTAGGAACAACTGGATGGGTGATCCGTGCGTTCCCAATGCCATGGCGTGGGATAGGCTGGCCTGCAGCTACGCCATTGGCAGACGTCCAAGGATCACAAGCGTGTAAGTAGTTTCATTGTATGGAAGCTGTGTGCTGACGTTTGTTCATGCATGGCATAATTTACGAAGAAGCTTGCACAGCTACCGTGTAATGAACCTGAAGTCCTGAACCAATTGAAATATCTATGCAGAAACCTGTCTTCAAGTGGTCTGAATGGTGATATATCGTCTTCTTTCGCGAACCTCAAGGCAGTCCAGTACTTGTACGTTCCGAGTTTCATATCTATTTTGGCCTAGTTTGTAGCTTTTTTGCTGCCAAAA
This sequence comes from Lolium multiflorum, assembly GCA_030979885.1. Classification (NCBI taxonomy): domain Eukaryota; kingdom Viridiplantae; phylum Streptophyta; class Magnoliopsida; order Poales; family Poaceae; genus Lolium; species Lolium multiflorum. The sequence continues at coordinate 255,200,161 of CM061747.1, read as the reverse complement.
TGTTACTATATAAAAGTGATCTTGTTTCATGTCTTGCAGGGACCTGTCAAACAACAACTTGATGGGCTCGATTCCAGATGCCCTGTCGCAATTGCCTTTGTTGACAGTTCTGTATGTTCCGAAACTTTTGTCAAATTTTACCCTATTTGCATAACCTAAAATTTTAAAATTGCCATTATTTTGTTTCTATAGAGATTTGTCAGGCAATCAGCTCAGTGGATCAATCCCCTCTGGACTCCTCAAAAGAATTCAAGATGGTTCCCTGAATGTAAAGTATGTTTCCCCATTGTACTTCCCATCTATCTACCTATTATTATATACTAAAAGGATAATATGGAGATCTAAAATAGAGACATCAAATTAATCCACATAGGCTAAAATAATATACTATATTGATTTGTATTTTAACAATTGAGATTAAAGGATAAAAAGTATTACATACAACATTACATGTGTACACTTGCGTATATGGCACGGTAAGCTCTAAAGCCCAAGTAAATAGAGAAATACTAAGGTCCCTAATGCGTTGTACAACTCCTTTTAGCCTTTTTTTAAAAAAAATAGGCAAGGTAATTTTTGTGGAACCTGAATGGTTATCAGATAATATCTATAGTTTGTATACTATTTTGTGGAACCTAAATGGTAATTTTTGTGGAACCTGAATGGAGAGATTACTAATTAATAAAATAATCGACCCAGGAGGAGTATGCGCTTTTTATAATTACACGTGTAGTTGTGGGTCTGTTCTGGACTGTCAATTTGTTCCTCAAAATTTCCGCTTCCTTTGGTAGATGGAAAGAATCATTTCTCTCTCCTGTTATTATTCGAATCTCAAATAAAAACGAACGGTGACGGAAGCACCCACCCACATGCGTGTAAGTACAAAAGTATTTTCCGCGTTTCTATATTGAAATATTGACAACAATTCAATAAAAATATTGACCAACCTGTGAGCTGGAGTTTAATTCTATACATTGTTCCTCTAAGAAGGCAAATATACACATTTGGCGATTACTATGTTGTCATGTTTTTTCTAAAAATGTTATAATAAACATCCCCACTAATTAAAATGATTAAATTATCTTTTTTCCACCAAAAAGTGTCTTTGTCACATGAGCACCAGTGCTCCTAGTTTTTGAAAAACATATATTTGGGATTCCAAAAAATCTGAGCTTAAATATGCACATACAAAGAAATCTTCTGAAGGGACGGTAGAAATAAACATCGGAGGAAAATATTTTGTATTATGAACTATATAAAAAGACAAATTTCTAGCAAAAAAATATCCCTATTCACAACCATTTTTTTTTCCTATAGCTCATAATACAACACAATTTCTACCAAAACTTTGCACGAGTATTCAAGACATGTGTGTGTATTCATGTAATAAGTTATATGATTTTTTGAAACCAAGAAGTACAGTTTTCAAATATTCAAAAAGGGAGCATTGGTGCTCAGCTATACCAAATCTGCTCCCTTTTTGCACTAGGTATTTTTTAATTAGCAATAAATTGGCACTAACCATATAACCTACTTCCTCTGTCCCGGTTTATTAGTCGTGCACATATCCCTATGTTATCAATTTCACCAATTTAATATAAGTTATTAATTACAAAAGTTTAATCATTAGAAAATTTAGAGTTTATATTTTTCAATGATTTTCTAAAATATATAACTCATATTAAGTTGGTTAAATTGACAATCTTAGGATCCACACAAGACTAATAAACCGAGACAGAGATAGTAAATGTTTCTTTTTTTGAACTAACCTAAACATTTCTAATAGCATAATATTAGTGCTAGAAATTAAAAGTTAATCTATCAAGTATATTAAATAAACAAAATACAACTGTGGCAGCTTTGCCGTGTGTATGCACACGATAAAGGCCATTTCGTAGCTTTGCCGTCCATAGAAATCACAATTTTTCGATATTTTTTGCTTTTTTCTAAATCATTGTATTTCAACAAACAATATATATGATTTCACAGTATTTTCAATTGAATCACAAATATACAACAAAAGTTAATTAATACATTATACGGTGTTGAGTTTGGTCGATTTGCTTGGGTCAGGATGCTAGTTCTATCTAGTATCTAGTAACATGTTACTTGTAGAATCTCTTTAATTTATGTCTTCATAAATTTATTTTGCATCTCCTCTCGATATTTTGTCAGATATGGCAATAATCAAAATCTTTGCACCAATGGTGATGCATGCGAACTACATGCAAAAAAGAACAGCAAGTTGGCACTCTACATTGCTGTTCCTGCAGTTTTGCTTGTTGTGATAGTGTTAGTGACAATACTAATCATCCGCTTGCTAAAACGAAAGAACCAAGGTGAGGCTTCTGCATGAGCAAACCAATTGTCTGATAAATTCTTTCCATACGTGGGCACCACTAATGTTAGCTACTGCCATTGTCCACCTGTGAAGGATCAATGGACAACACAATAACGCCGCAAAATGAGACAAGCACGAGCCACACAACTGCAGATGATGCCGGTGACGATAGTTCGCTGCGACGTCTTGAGAGTCGTCGGTTCACATACAAGGAGCTTAAGATTATAACGAACAACTTCCAGCGAGTGCTTGGCCAGGGAGGGTTTGGGTACGTTTACAGCGGCATCCTAGAGGACGGTACCCAGGTTGCGGTGAAGAAGCGGTCACATTCTTCCAAACAAGGTGTCAAGGAGTTCCTTGCAGAGGTAAATATGCCTATTACAACTGTTGATGGTTCAGGGTTCAAGGTACCTCATCAAATTTAAATTTGATAGGTTATATTCAAACATTGTTCAGGCGCAGATTTTGACACGGATCCATCACATGAATCTTGTGTCCATGATTGGTTACTGCATGGATGGGGAGTACATGGCCCTTGTCTATGAGTATATGTCCGAAGGAACCTTGCAAGAGCATATTGAAGGTATGTAAGCTTTTTAGAGGTACTCGCTCCATTAAAAAATGTACGACATATTTTGTTAGTTACAATGGTTTGTTAGAAAGTCAAACATATGATACAAACATATTTAGTTTATAGAAAGTCAATCTTGTTTAACAATACATGGAATTATCTAAACTTCGCGTCGCATAAGAGTGAACTCCCCTCATCGCATGTGAACGGAACCCCTATATCCTCTGTTTTTTGTACTCCTTTTTGAGCATGATATTCTAACATTTATCAGAATGATGAAAATAATGCACCGTTGGATATACTTCTTGGGAAGATTTTCTAGCATTTATCAGAATGATGCAAATAACGTGTTGTTGGGTAGATATTGAAATTATCCTACTTTTGTGTTTATAAAGTCTTTTCAAATTCCTTATGGCTTTTGAATAATTTTAAATACAGTAAACTATGTTTTCTTGAACTTGTTTGTTTTCATATTATTTTGCTAACGCAGTTTCCAAACAGCTTGTCAGATTGATGCAATTGATTAGGAGCAATTTTTATACAACATTTTTGAAAAAAGTGGTTTCAAAACAATTTCAGATATACATGTATCTATTTGTTGAACTTATCAATTTTGTGCACTGTTTTTAGCATTCTTTTTAAACAGATTACTAGAATAAAATAAATAATATACTGTTGGAAAGCTATTGAAATTACACAAATTTTTGTATAGATCATTTTTCCAAATTTCTTTCGATTTACGATTAGTATAGTGATGAGCGTAGGTGAGGTGACGGTTTGAAGTTGGCACAACTATGGTGCTCAAGTGGGCGTCATGGAATGTTGGACCGAATTTAGAATAATATTTTTTACAACTACATATGGTATCGGTTGATTTTGTAACCCGAAGCTTGTAGACTGTCCTGGTATGAATGTGAACTTATTGATATGTGTGAGTGAACTTCTGGTAGGAATATAAATGCTCTTGGCTACACATTGTATTTTTGTCATAGTTTCCACACCGTTTATCCAAAATGATGCAAGCAATATATGGTTGGAAAGTCTAGAAATTCCACAAACTTTTGTAGAGAATATATTTTTAAAATGGTAGTTTTAAAACTGAACTTTGAAGATTTACCTATGCAACGGACTTCATATTAGGATATCGCAAACATAACTTTATTTCAGCCTCAGAAGTTCTGAACTAACATGGTCAAGCAACAATAATACTAAGTAGTTGTTGGTTAACTGAAGCTATATTTGTAGTAAATATAGCTAGTAATAACTATGGAGACTTTCAAAACATAGCATGATAATGTACAGAATGGACTTTTTAAAAGGAGAAGCTGAACGAGAATTAAAAGGAAAGGAGTTGCTTACATGGAGACAATTGAATTCCGAGCTTCGCAACTTATTTGTTTAACCAAAGACCATGGCGTCTTGCATCATAGGAAATGAAAAGCTCATGGTTTGTTGCATCTTTAGAAACAACAGCGGCTAGGACCTTGGTCTCATCAGACACGTCACCCATGGCATTAAGTACTTCTAAGCATCTTGGAATGGAGTATTGTTGTTCTTGAATTGATTCTTGTTCTTTAATTCCTGCCTTTTCTCTCTTGAGTTTAACAAAATCTAACATGGTTACTTCAATTCGTGAGGACTATGTGTTGCCCTTTGTATATTTCATGTTGTTTATTGCTCCTCCATTGCCACTTCTTGAATTAGCTTGATGACAACTTCTTTCCACATCCTCATCATCCTCACCAACTTGAGGAATAAGTATTTAACCTATAAACACTATTAAAGTATTCGTTTAATAATGTGTCTATTGGTATTGATGCCTCATTGTAGATATTGATGTTTTTATCTTTTAATAACTTGTTCAAAGTTATGATTGAGTGGCTTTTATGACAAACCAAAAATGTCTTATTTTTTGGATGGAGGGTGTGTAGTTTAAATAAATTTTGGGTTACATTAGACAAAACACTAGTTTCTGATTTAGTAAATACAAGATGATTTAATGTTATTTAAGCACTTCTCGAAACAGATTTTTGCCTTGCATACCAAATAGGGTGTGACTAATTCTCTGTCAACTAGAAACTAACTTAGTATTCAGTCAGATGAAGTCCTCAAATGTTAGTTGCAAATCATGTTGCAACTCACCATTAGCATGAATAACGAAGCAAAGCTAATGATTTAGAGCATTTTTTCCTAGTCGTAACCTTACATGCAACTGAAAAATTTCAATTGCAACTAAAAAAATTCAGAGTCGCAACTCACAATTAGCATGAATAACGAAGCAAATCTAATGATCTGGAAGCATTTTTCCTAGTCGTAACCTTACATACAACTGAAAAAGTTCAATTTCACAACAAACTTGCAACTTAAAAAAATTCAGTTGCAACTCATGTGCATGAATCACGATACAAATCTGAAGGTGGAGGACTTTAGGGAGAACTAAGTTAGCTCTCAACAATCTGAGAACTAGCAAAACTGTTTTAAATAACATGAAAAAATTGAATGCACTTCTAAGGACTTCTAACATACTCTCTCGGTCTGAAATAAGTGTACTTCTAGCTTTTATTTCCGGTCAATTTTTAAAATATTTGATCAAACTTTATAGAAGATATTACAAACATATATAATATAAAATTGGTATATTTTGAACCAACATTTCAAAATGGGTCTAGTTATATTAATATAGTGTGATAAATGTTGCTATGTTTTCCTATAAAAAATGGTCAAATTTTAATAATCCTGACTTAGGACAAGTGCTAGAAATACACATATTCATGAAGGGAGGTAGTATAAAAAATGATACATTTATTCATCTTACAATATTATTTCCAGGAAGCAACCGCAACGGAGCATGTCTGTCCTGGCCACAGAGGCTCCGAATTGCACTAGAATCTTCGCAAGGTATGCACTCCATATCCTACTTCTATTCCGCATGTATATGTTTCAAGAAACTTGAGCAAGAGCGGTCGGGCCATGTGTAGGGCTGGAGTATCTGCACAAGGGCTGCAATCCACCTCTCATCCATCGGGACGTGAAGGCCACCAACATACTGTTGAACGCCAAGTTGGAGGCTAGAATTGCTGACTTCGGCCTATCCAAGGCCTTCAATACCAATGACCCTCACGTGTCTACAAACACGCTTGTCGGCACACCCGGATATGTCGATCCTGAGTATCAGGCGACAATGAAGCCGACAACCAAGAGCGATGTATACAGCTTTGGAGTCGTGTTGCTAGAGCTGGTCACGGGAAAGCCAGCCATTCTACGGGAACCGGAGCCCATCAACATCATCCGGTGGGCACGACAACGACTAGGACAGGGCAACATCGAGGCAGTGGTGGATGGTCGCATGCGAGGTGACTATGATGTTAACTCGGTATGGAAAGTTGCGGACATTGCCCTCAAATGCACTGCACACTCCTCAATACAGCGTCCCACCATGACCGATGTGGTGGTACAGTTGCATGAATGCATCGAGCTAGAGAATGGACGTGCTGTTGGGGACTGTGCTAACATGGGCTTCTACACCGGTAGCAGCAACAATGACCCAAACATGAGTTATGATGCTTACACCACTGATCAATCCAGTATTATAAGTACAAACAGCATTGCGTTTGACACAGAGCATAATCTTAGGAGGGAGCCAACAATGCCAACTGGTCCTGCTGCGCGTTGAAGTTTTATATGTATCATTGGCGGTCTGTACCAATTGTAGACGTTGATTCCATGGTTTCTCCTTGAAGTGATATCTACGGTATTTTTAAGCATTTTGATTTTAAATAAGTGAGTGTACATTCATATTCATACTAAACCTGGATATAGTTACACACACGTGTGTTTCTCTCAAACTAGAGATTATCTATCATATCGAAGACTATGTACATGTAGTATGAAGTATATAAGACTATTTTAGTCGTATATACACTACTTTGTAGGTAATATGTATATTTTTTACGTATACTCCTTTTTACGTATAAATATGAAATATCGTGCAAACTATGGGCTCTTTTGCATTTTTTTCAAAAATATGGTATCTTAGATATACTTTATTGGTTTGAGTATGTTCCTACACTACATCAAAGATACTCCAACCTGAGTTTGGTGAAAAAGAAATGCAAATGAACCCATAGTTTGCTCTATATATCTGAAATACATGTATATGTATATGTAAACAATGCATGTACGTAAAAAAATTACATACTACCTACAAGTAGTATATATACTACCAAATTGGTCTTATATACTTCATAGTACATGTACATACTATCCGGTATGATGGATACTGCTTAGATTGTATGAAACACACGTGGGTGTAACTACATCCGGATGTAGTATGAATATGTCCTGTATAATATATATATATTAACGCGGATTTGCTACCATGGTGGCTAGCTATGCACCCACCATTGGCCATTGGATATAGTGTGCAAGAAAACCAATGGATGAAGATTCCTATGTCTATTAGTGGAATGAGCTAACGGAAATATGAGTTGTCATCTACAGCCGTTAGCTTGCTGGCAGAAGTGGTGGATGTATTGTAACCTGTAGAATGTGAGCAAAAAAGCGAAATGCAAGTTGAACTGTAGTACAAGAAAAAATACGTTTGGTAATACACATCATTTCTACATTTGTTTCTATGCTTTCAGATAGGATTTGCTCTTTAGTTTGCATAGCTAAGGTTACATTTAGAAGGCACTTCTTTCTACTGGAGAAGAGCTAACGAGACGACTGCGGAAGAAGCAAAAACTATATACATCGCAAATTGCATTGTTAAAATAGCTTCTGTGTCGATGGATGTGGGAGATCAGTCTAAAAGGTTTGTGTCTTACTTTCCTAAAGCTGGCAGAATGTTAATCTTATAATAGTCTGTTTGTTTTGCAACAGATGAAGAAATGACTCTTGTGTTCCAGAATTTTAGAAAGAGATGTGTGTACTGGCTACCGAATGAGAAACGGTGTTGTGGGTAGTCATACAAGTTGATTTGTATTTCGAAGTGATGTACGGTTAGTTTGGCACTATTTTTTACTTGATAACTGAGCAGTATATGTATTGCAAAGTGTATTGCACGCAATGGTGTGGATTTAAAAATTGAAAAGTGTGCTCCTGGACAACTGTGAGAGGGACGGCGTTAGAGTGATCCGTTTGCATTGGGGTGTGCACAGCTAACCACCATGGTTGCCCACTATTTTGGATATATATATATATATATATATATATATATATCGACGCGGATTTTCTACCAAGGGTGGTAGCTATGCACAGGGTGGCAGCCGTTGGATATAAGGAGTTCTGATTCAACTCATGTCCAGATCAAATACCCAGGAGCACTTTCACTAAACGGCCGTTTGAGCTCCGTGATCGCATGCACGAAAAAATGCTGCCACAACTTTCCCACACCATTTTTACATCATTCCACACATTCTATCGGCAACGGTGCTGACCACCCGTCTTGTGGATTTTTAGCTTTTTTTAGTGCTTTTGACAAATTGGATCGGCGACGGTAGACTTTGACATGTGCCAGCGCCATACCGTATGTAAAGTGTCGTTTTTACTTGTTTTCACACATTGTATCTGGAACGGTGGTGATCACCCGTTGTGTGAAATTTTATACCTTTTTACTGCTTTTGACACATTGCACCGGTGACGGTAGCCTGTGGCAGGTGCTAGCACCACACCGTGTGCAATGTGTAGTTTTTTACCTGTTTTCACACATTGTCTTCGGCATGGGTGGCTTTAGTGAAAAAAATCTGCCACACGGAAGGGCGTGGTGTTTGCTAAACATTAGCGGCGTAAAAAAACTTAGAGCCAAACTGCTGTACTTTGTACCTTATATTTTATGTGCGAACTAAACTTGCTCGTGCGGTGAGTTGTTTGTCATTTCATGTAGATGCTTGGAAAATCCAGTTCGACTGCGATTTTTGGGGATTTTATGTGGTGAATAGGATTAGAATTTTGCACGTTCGTCGTTCGCGGAGTGGAAACTTTGTATCCCCATTCAAGTAGAGAAATGGCGGCCCACGATCTAAAAAACTAGGTGGATGCAAAAATTAATCAGTGTGGTTCAGTTTGTATGCCATGTCTGTTTTTTTGCCTTGTTGTTGAATTTTTTAAAGACTATTAGCCAAATGAACTCTAACACTGTATTATGTTAATTATCAAGGCAATTGAAAAAGTCCTTGTAACAGGCGATTAGTCTGCCTTACAAATGCGCTTACATAAACTTTAAACTGTTACATAGCTTGTTGGATAGCCCTAGGGCAGAAAGTAGGTAATGCAGAGAACAAACGGATCGATACATTGATAAAAACGGTGCGGTCTGCTCTGTGCCAAACTACCGTTTAGGTTGCTGCGTGTTGACTCCAGTGCCGCGCCTGACATGCTCGAGAGCAATATTGAACCATGGCGCACAAGGAGCACTGTCGAAACTCTCTAATTCTGGACTCTTGCCGACCGCAAAGGCGGTTCGAGCACATGTGTAACACGTCGTCCCCGTTGCCCGACTCGATCTGTGTTTCATCTCCAGCTCTGAACCACTCTACCATAAACTTGTTTGCTATGGTAGGTTGGCCCCCCTTACCTGGTTCTGTTGGGCCCAAGAGAGAACCATGATCGTCGAGGGCTTCGGCCATCTCACGGGCCCTAGCAAGGGCTACGAGTCTGCGACCCTCTTGTGTGTCTCGTTCAATACCGTATCCATCATGTATGCAGAACCCCAGCTCTCTTAGGGCGATCACATGTCCTAGGGCTGCCGCATGTGCACACAGATGGGTGGCCCCATGTATGTCTCTGCTTTCCTCGCCTGCACCGCTTCCGTTGAACATGATGACTGCCATAGCGTAGATCGCATCTGTGTGCCCTCCGGTTGCGGCTAATGATATCTTTGCAACGCCATCCGCACGCAACTTGACACAGTAGAACGTGATCTACCAAAAAATTGGGGTTATTTATTTAAAAAGTGCTAAAGAAAGATGTATGCTGCATCGTTTGTGAAGAAAAACTAGACGGTGACATGGCGAAATGTAAACATACCATCCCTAGGATATATGCTGCATCAAGGTTGCCTGCTTCAGCGCATGCTTGCAAGAATGTTTTTGGCCCATCCGACCATTTTTTCGCGCTGAAGTCGAAGCAACGCGCACTGACTTTTTTGAGGACAGAACGGCTCCTTCCAGTCTCTGTGAACCTCTTGGACCTGCGTTTAGCGGATTGTAACCACGTATCTATTGATCGTCCGTGTGTGGGGGGTGGGGGGTTATAAAATAAATTAACAATAATAAACTCACGTCATTGTTGCGGATAGGAAGTCGGCGGGCAAACGAGCTGAAGCTGCAACTTTTTCAAGTATAGCTGCAATCACTCCATCGGGGAGGTCGTCGATGCTCATTTCTGCGACATTTTGGACCGTGGTATCGGTAGGCGGCTGCTCAATCTTCTCTTCGGCAGACGGTGACGATTCGCCAAGGTATGGAACTACGTTGCGGTCCATGTGTTGAGTGGCTAATTCGTAACGAGAGCTGTGTCCAAACAATGCAAATGCAGTTGAAAAGGTTTGAGTTGCAGGACTAAATGACCAAATGTAATTGTTTCCGTAGTTGATCAGCTCTGAACCGTGAACCACTGGAAATGAACAAACCGTCCTTTTTTTAACGTGAATTCACACATTGTATCGACATCGGTGGTGACCATCCATCGTGTTCTCATTTAGCATTTTTTACACCTTTTGACACATTGTCACGGGCACGGTGGATAGAAGCATATGTCTGGAGATGTGAAAATTTTACTTGTTTTCACACATTTGTATCGGCTACGGTCATTGGTGTGCAGACCACGGGATTTAAAAAAAAATGTGGTGCGAGATCCACACGTTGTCAACTCGAAAAAAGGACACACCGTGACCGTGTACTTGTTGTTGTTTTGGCAAAAAAAGATGCTACGGTTTGTATGCACCGTGGTGTTGTTGACACATTTGGAAAATTCTCGTGGAACGGCTAACGGAGGGAATAGTTTGAAACGGGGAGAAACGAAAATGTCTAACACCGTGTGCTCCTTTTGTGCTCTCTATATATGATCTAATGGTTGGATGTGTATGCATAGCTACCACCCTTGGTAGCCCACTATAGAAAGTCAAACATATGATACAAACATATTTAGTTTATAGAAAGTCAATCTTGTTTAACAATACATGGAATTATCTAAACTTCGCGTCGCATAAGAGTGAACTCCCCTCATCGCATGTGAACGGAACCCCTATATCCTCTGTTTTTTGTACTCCTTTTTGAGCATGATATTCTAACATTTATCAGAATGATGAAAATAATGCACCGTTGGATATACTTCTTGGGAAGATTTTCTAGCATTTATCAGAATGATGCAAATAACGTGTTGTTGGGTAGATATTGAAATTATCCTACTTTTGTGTTTATAAAGTCTTTTCAAATTCCTTATGGCTTTTGAATAATTTTAAATACAGTAAACTATGTTTTCTTGAACTTGTTTGTTTTCATATTATTTTGCTAACGCAGTTTCCAAACAGCTTGTCAGATTGATGCAATTGATTAGGAGCAATTTTTATACAACATTTTTGAAAAAAGTGGTTTCAAAACAATTTCAGATATACATGTATCTATTTGTTGAACTTATCAATTTTGTGCACTGTTTTTAGCATTCTTTTTAAACAGATTACTAGAATAAAATAAATAATATACTGTTGGAAAGCTATTGAAATTACACAAATTTTTGTATAGATCATTTTTCCAAATTTCTTTCGATTTACGATTAGTATAGTGATGAGCGTAGGTGAGGTGACGGTTTGAAGTTGGCACAACTATGGTGCTCAAGTGGGCGTCATGGAATGTTGGACCGAATTTAGAATAATATTTTTTACAACTACATATGGTATCGGTTGATTTTGTAACCCGAAGCTTGTAGACTGTCCTGGTATGAATGTGAACTTATTGATATGTGTGAGTGAACTTCTGGTAGGAATATAAATGCTCTTGGCTACACATTGTATTTTTGTCATAGTTTCCACACCGTTTATCCAAAATGATGCAAGCAATATATGGTTGGAAAGTCTAGAAATTCCACAAACTTTTGTAGAGAATATATTTTTAAAATGGTAGTTTTAAAACTGAACTTTGAAGATTTACCTATGCAACGGACTTCATATTAGGATATCGCAAACATAACTTTATTTCAGCCTCAGAAGTTCTGAACTAACATGGTCAAGCAACAATAATACTAAGTAGTTGTTGGTTAACTGAAGCTATATTTGTAGTAAATATAGCTAGTAATAACTATGGAGACTTTCAAAACATAGCATGATAATGTACAGAATGGACTTTTTAAAAGGAGAAGCTGAACGAGAATTAAAAGGAAAGGAGTTGCTTACATGGAGACAATTGAATTCCGAGCTTCGCAACTTATTTGTTTAACCAAAGACCATGGCGTCTTGCATCATAGGAAATGAAAAGCTCATGGTTTGTTGCATCTTTAGAAACAACAGCGGCTAGGACCTTGGTCTCATCAGACACGTCACCCATGGCATTAAGTACTTCTAAGCATCTTGGAATGGAGTATTGTTGTTCTTGAATTGATTCTTGTTCTTTAATTCCTGCCTTTTCTCTCTTGAGTTTAACAAAATCTAACATGGTTACTTCAATTCGTGAGGACTATGTGTTGCCCTTTGTATATTTCATGTTGTTTATTGCTCCTCCATTGCCACTTCTTGAATTAGCTTGATGACAACTTCTTTCCACATCCTCATCATCCTCACCAACTTGAGGAATAAGTATTTAACCTATAAACACTATTAAAGTATTCGTTTAATAATGTGTCTATTGGTATTGATGCCTCATTGTAGATATTGATGTTTTTATCTTTTAATAACTTGTTCAAAGTTATGATTGAGTGGCTTTTATGACAAACCAAAAATGTCTTATTTTTTGGATGGAGGGTGTGTAGTTTAAATAAATTTTGGGTTACATTAGACAAAACACTAGTTTCTGATTTAGTAAATACAAGATGATTTAATGTTATTTAAGCACTTCTCGAAACAGATTTTTGCCTTGCATACCAAATAGGGTGTGACTAATTCTCTGTCAACTAGAAACTAACTTAGTATTCAGTCAGATGAAGTCCTCAAATGTTAGTTGCAACTCATGTTGCAACTCACCATTAGCATGAATAACGAAGCAAAGCTAATGATTTAGAGCATTTTTTCCTAGTCGTAACCTTACATGCAACTGAAAAATTTCAATTGCAACTAAAAAAATTCAGAGTCGCAACTCACAATTAGCATGAATAACGAAGCAAATCTAATGATCTGGAAGCATTTTTCCTAGTCGTAACCTTACATGCAACTGAAAAAGTTCAATTTCACAACAAACTTGCAACTTAAAAAAATTCAGTTGCAACTCATGTGCATGAATCACGATACAAATCTGAAGGTGGAGGACTTTAGGGAGAACTAAGTTAGCTCTCAACAATCTGAGAACTAGCAAAACTGTTTTAAATAACATGAAAAAATTGAATGCACTTCTAAGGACTTCTAACATACTCTCTCGGTCTGAAATAAGTGCACTTCTAGCTTTTATTTCCGGTCAATTTTTAAAATATTTGATCAAACTTTATAGAAGATATTACAAACATATATAATATAAAATTGGTATATTTTGAACCAACATTTCAAAATGGGTCTAGTTATATTAATATAGTGTGATAAATGTTGCTATGTTTTCCTATAAAAAATGGTCAAATTTTAATAATCCTGACTTAGGACAAGTGCTAGAAATACACATATTCATGAAGGGAGGTAGTATAAAAAATGATACATTTATTCATCTTACAATATTATTTCCAGGAAGCAACCGCAACGGAGCATGTCTGTCCTGGCCACAGAGGCTCCGAATTGCACTAGAATCTTCGCAAGGTATGCACTCCATATCCTACTTCTATTCCGCATGTATATGTTTCAAGAAACTTGAGCAAGAGCGGTCGGGCCATGTGTAGGGCTGGAGTATCTGCACAAGGGCTGCAATCCACCTCTCATCCATCGGGACGTGAAGGCCACCAACATACTGTTGAACGCCAAGTTGGAGGCTAGAATTGCTGACTTCGGCCTATCCAAGGCCTTCAATACCAATGACCCTCACGTGTCTACAAACACGCTTGTCGGCACACCCGGATATGTCGATCCTGAGTATCAGGCGACAATGAAGCCGACAACCAAGAGCGATGTATACAGCTTTGGAGTCGTGTTGCTAGAGCTGGTCACGGGAAAGCCAGCCATTCTACGGGAACCGGAGCCCATCAACATCATCCGGTGGGCACGACAACGACTAGGACAGGGCAACATCGAGGCAGTGGTGGATGGTCGCATGCGAGGTGACTATGATGTTAACTCGGTATGGAAAGTTGCGGACATTGCCCTCAAATGCACTGCACACTCCTCAATACAGCGTCCCACCATGACCGATGTGGTGGTACAGTTGCATGAATGCATCGAGCTAGAGAATGGACGTGCTGTTGGGGACTGTGCTAACATGGGCTTCTACACCGGTAGCAGCAACAATGACCCAAACATGAGTTATGATGCTTACACCACTGATCAATCCAGTATTATAAGTACAAACAGCATTGCGTTTGACACAGAGCATAATCTTAGGAGGGAGCCAACAATGCCAACTGGTCCTGCTGCGCGTTGAAGTTTTATATGTATCATTGGCGGTCTGTACCAATTGTAGACGTTGATTCCATGGTTTCTCCTTGAAGTGATATCTACGGTATTTTTAAGCATTTTGATTTTAAATAAGTGAGTGTACATTCATATTCATACTAAACCTGGATATAGTTACACACACGTGTGTTTCTCTCAAACTAGAGATTATCTATCATATCGAAGACTATGTACATGTAGTATGAAGTATATAAGACTATTTTAGTCGTATATACACTACTTTGTAGGTAATATGTATATTTTTTACGTATACTCCTTTTTACGTATAAATATGAAATATCGTGCAAACTATGGGCTCTTTTGCATTTTTTTCAAAAATATGGTATCTTAGATATACTTTATTGGTTTGAGTATGTTCCTACACTACATCAAAGATACTCCAACCTGAGTTTGGTGAAAAAGAAATGCAAATGAACCCATAGTTTGCTCTATATATCTGAAATACATGTATATGTATATGTAAACAATGCATGTACGTAAAAAAATTACATACTACCTACAAGTAGTATATATACTACCAAATTGGTCTTATATACTTCATAGTACATGTACATACTATCCGGTATGATGGATACTGCTTAGATTGTATGAAACACACGTGGGTGTAACTACATCCGGATGTAGTATGAATATGTCCTGTATAATATATATATATTAACGCGGATTTGCTACCATGGTGGCTAGCTATGCACCCACCATTGGCCATTGGATATAGTGTGCAAGAAAACCAATGGATGAAGATTCCTATGTCTATTAGTGGAATGAGCTAACGGAAATATGAGTTGTCATCTACAGCCGTTAGCTTGCTGGCAGAAGTGGTGGATGTATTGTAACCTGTAGAATGTGAGCAAAAAAGCGAAATGCAAGTTGAACTGTAGTACAAGAAAAAATACGTTTGGTAATACACATCATTTCTACATTTGTTTCTATGCTTTCAGATAGGATTTGCTCTTTAGTTTGCATAGCTAAGGTTACATTTAGAAGGCACTTCTTTCTACTGGAGAAGAGCTAACGAGACGACTGCGGAAGAAGCAAAAACTATATACATCGCAAATTGCATTGTTAAAATAGCTTCTGTGTCGATGGATGTGGGAGATCAGTCTAAAAGGTTTGTGTCTTACTTTCCTAAAGCTGGCAGAATGTTAATCTTATAATAGTCTGTTTGTTTTGCAACAGATGAAGAAATGACTCTTGTGTTCCAGAATTTTAGAAAGAGATGTGTGTACTGGCTACCGAATGAGAAACGGTGTTGTGGGTAGTCATACAAGTTGATTTGTATTTCGAAGTGATGTACGGTTAGTTTGGCACTATTTTTTACTTGATAACTGAGCAGTATATGTATTGCAAAGTGTATTGCACGCAATGGTGTGGATTTAAAAATTGAAAAGTGTGCTCCTGGACAACTGTGAGAGGGACGGCGTTAGAGTGATCCGTTTGCAAACTATGCTCTCAAGTGTAAATCAGGTATCATATAGAGTATATCCGACGGTTGTTGGGGTGTGCACAGCTAACCACCATGGTTGCCCACTATTTTGGATATATATATATATATATATATATATATATATATATATATATATATTTATTTTCTACCAAGGGTGGTAGCTATGCACAGGGTGGCAGCCGTTGGATATAAGGAGTTCTGATTCAACTCATGTCCAGATCAAATACCCAGGAGCACTTTCACTAAACGGCCGTTTGAGCTCCGTGATCGCATGCACGAAAAAATGCTGCCACAACTTTCCCACACCATTTTTACATCATTCCACACATTCTATCGGCAACGGTGCTGACCACCCGTCTTGTGGATTTTTAGCTTTTTTTAGTGCTTTTGACAAATTGGATCGGCGACGGTAGACTTTGACATGTGCCAGCGCCATACCGTATGTAAAGTGTCGTTTTTACTTGTTTTCACACATTGTATCTGGAACGGTGGTGATCACCCGTTGTGTGAAATTTTATACCTTTTTACTGCTTTTGACACATTGCACCGGTGACGGTAGCCTGTGGCAGGTGCTAGCACCACACCGTGTGCAATGTGTAGTTTTTTACCTGTTTTCACACATTGTCTTCGGCATGGGTGGCTTTAGTGAAAAAAATCTGCCACACGGAAGGGCGTGGTGTTTGCTAAACATTAGCGGCGTAAAAAAACTTAGAGCCAAACTGCTGTACTTTGTACCTTATATTTTATGTGCGAACTAAACTTGCTCGTGCGGTGAGTTGTTTGTCATTTCATGTAGATGCTTGGAAAATCCAGTTCGACTGCGATTTTTGGGGATTTTATGTGGTGAATAGGATTAGAATTTTGCACGTTCGTCGTTCGCGGAGTGGAAACTTTGTATCCCCATTCAAGTAGAGAAATGGCGGCCCACGATCTAAAAAACTAGGTGGATGCAAAAATTAATCAGTGTGGTTCAGTTTGTATGCCATGTCTGTTTTTTTGCCTTGTTGTTGAATTTTTTAAAGACTATTAGCCAAATGAACTCTAACACTGTATTATGTTAATTATCAAGGCAATTGAAAAAGTCCTTGTAACAGGCGATTAGTCTGCCTTACAAATGCGCTTACATAAACTTTAAACTGTTACATAGCTTGTTGGATAGCCCTAGGGCAGAAAGTAGGTAATGCAGAGAACAAACGGATCGATACATTGATAAAAACGGTGCGGTCTGCTCTGTGCCAAACTACCGTTTAGGTTGCTGCGTGTTGACTCCAGTGCCGCGCCTGACATGCTCGAGAGCAATATTGAACCATGGCGCACAAGGAGCACTGTCGAAACTCTCTAATTCTGGACTCTTGCCGACCGCAAAGGCGGTTCGAGCACATGTGTAACACGTCGTCCCCGTTGCCCGACTCGATCTGTGTTTCATCTCCAGCTCTGAACCACTCTACCATAAACTTGTTTGCTATGGTAGGTTGGCCCCCCTTACCTGGTTCTGTTGGGCCCAAGAGAGAACCATGATCGTCGAGGGCTTCGGCCATCTCACGGGCCCTAGCAAGGGCTACGAGTCTGCGACCCTCTTGTGTGTCTCGTTCAATACCGTATCCATCATGTATGCAGAACCCCAGCTCTCTTAGGGCGATCACATGTCCTAGGGCTGCCGCATGTGCACACAGATGGGTGGCCCCATGTATGTCTCTGCTTTCCTCGCCTGCACCGCTTCCGTTGAACATGATGACTGCCATAGCGTAGATCGCATCTGTGTGCCCTCCGGTTGCGGCTAATGATATCTTTGCAACGCCATCCGCACGCAACTTGACACAGTAGAACGTGATCTACAAAAAATTGGGGTTATTTATTTAAAAAGTGCTAAAGAAAGATGTATGCTGCATCGTTTGTGAAGAAAAACTAGACGGTGACATGGCGAAATGTAAACATACCATCCCTAGGATATATGCTGCATCAAGGTTGCCTGCTTCAGCGCATGCTTGCAAGAATGTTTTTGGCCCATCCGACCATTTTTTCGCGCTGAAGTCGAAGCAACGCGCACTGACTTTTTTGAGGACAGAACGGCTCCTTCCTGTCTCTGTGAACCTCTTGGACCTGCGTTTAGCGGATTGTAACCACGTATCTATTGATCGTCCGTGTGTGGGGGGTGGGGGGTTATAAAATAAATTAACAATAATAAACTCACGTCATTGTTGCGGATAGGAAGTCGGCGGGCAAACGAGCTGAAGCTGCAACTTTTTCAAGTATAGCTGCAATCACTCCATCGGGGAGGTCGTCGATGCTCATTTCTGCGACATTTTGGACCGTGGTATCGGTAGGCGGCTGCTCAATCTTCTCTTCGGCAGACGGTGACGATTCGCCAAGGTATGGAACTACGTTGCGGTCCATGTGTTGAGTGGCTAATTCGTAACGAGAGCTGTGTCCAAACAATGCAAATGCAGTTGAAAAGGTTTGAGTTGCAGGACTAAATGACCAAATGTAATTGTTTCCGTAGTTGATCAGCTCTGAACCGTGAACCACTGGAAATGAACAAACCGTCCTTTTTTTAACGTGAATTCACACATTGTATCGACATCGGTGGTGACCATCCATCGTGTTCTCATTTAGCATTTTTTACACCTTTTGACACATTGTCACGGGCACGGTGGATAGAAGCATATGTCTGGAGATGTGAAAATTTTACTTGTTTTCACACATTTGTATCGGCTACGGTCATTGGTGTGCAGACCACGGGATTTTAAAAAAAATGTGGTGCGAGATCCACACGTTGTCAACTCGAAAAAAGGACACACCGTGACCGTGTACTTGTTGTTGTTTTGGCAAAAAAAGATGCTACGGTTTGTATGCACCGTGGTGTTGTTGACACATTTGGAAAATTCTCGTGGAACGGCTAACGGAGGGAATAGTTTGAAACGGGGAGAAACGAAAATGTCTAACACCGTGTGCTCCTTTTGTGCTCTCCATATATGATCTAATGGTTGGATGTGTATGCATAGCTACCACCCTTGGTAGCCCACTATTTTCCATATATATATATATATATATATATATATATATATACACACCAGCACTATTCTGCAACCAGTTGCAGAATAATATTCTGAGCACCGATTCGTACTTCTCTGGACACGAGCTTGTACTGCCTCCGAACTTTTTTGCAGTGTGCGTTCGTACTTATCTGTGTTCTTCATGGAATCGATGTTTCTGTCCCGAAATCGATCTGTTTGTTGTTTTCTAGTGTCGTAATGATGTTTTCTAGCTAGTATACACCAATCCGCATGCACGCATTACAACTTTTACAAGATTTAACAAGTTTTTGAATCGGATTGATCCGCCGGCATATCCGTGGCGTACTTATTCCGCGAATCCAAATTGGCGTCTAGATCGTCATTTTTAACATGGAATTCGAGTTCCATTCGCACCAGTATGCATATATTAGTGAATCAAATGTTTAATCTGGTTGCAATTTTGCTAGAATCGCTGATTCGGTAGTTGCCCGTGGAGAGCAGTTCTGCCGTTGTCAGTTCATCGATTTCTAGTCGATTTCGCTTTTTTGTTTGTGTTTCTGTTAAATTGATTTGTTTTTAGCCGTCAAATTCATACTAGAATACTCATTGAATTACTAAAAGTCGAACTGGAATTTGCGATCGAATCCGTTGGCAGGTTTGCGTTCCGTGCGCCCGTCGGATCATGCGGCTGTGTATGAGTTCATCATTTTTTCGTGAATTATTGTTTTTATAGAGTTATAGTAGGTATTTTATCGTTATTAATTCCAGATATACTCATATATAGTTTGTTTGTTTCGATTTTGATTCCGACCTGTTCGTCAAATCAACCGGTCATCTATGTTGCAAACTGAACTTTTCAGTGTAGCGAGGTTGTACTTCTGCTCTCTGAAGTTTGTTCTTTATTTTGTTTTCTGTTGCGATTTTCATGTTTTTCTAGATAAGGTTTATCTTGTCCATTGCTTTTTTGTGTTTTTATTGTTATCTGTGCGGATGGATAATTTTTGCTGGTGGTTTGTATAGTGATCTTGTTCGTATCCGCGCTCGTACTTCTCGGGCGGTCTAGCTATACTTCTATTAGATAATGTTTATCTTCTATGCACGTTTTTCTCTATTCTGTTTCACGCCTATATAAGTGTTCCTTTCTCATTGAGCGCAACCATAAACTTGATCAGATCTTTCTTCTTTTCTATCGTCTCCCAATGGCCAAAACTCCCTTCTCCCACGAATACAAACTTCCTTGCCATGGCACAACCGAGATGAATGTGTTGTACACCAACACGGCATCCAGAGTAGAGGCATGGCTTACTTCAATTGAATCTACCCTTGATGCTTCTGAAAGGAAGATTGTGGGGATAGATGTTGAGTATGACAGGCTTAGAGGATCCAGCATTAATCCGAAGAAGGCCGCTGTCATCCAACTTTGTGTGGGCACTGAAGTTTTGGTGTACCACGTTTGCCATGCTGATGAAAGGAGTGAGAACTTGTATAATTTCCTATATGGGTACCGGTACACATTCGCTGGATTCTGCACTGCTGAAGATCGTAATGTTCTTGGTCGTTCTCAATTTTATATACATAATATCAAGGACATCCAGATGATTTGGAGAGACCCGGACAACAAGAAGAGGACTCAAGGTCTGAAGGATGTTGCTGCAGCCATTATAGATCCATTTTACATGAATATGAAAGATGGATTTGGTAGGACGGAGCATAGCATGTGGGCTAATGCGCCTCCTCTCCCACCTGAACATATTTTATATGATGCTAGGGATGCATATGTGACCTACAAGGTGTATAAGCGTTTGGATGTTTTCGAGAGAGGATTTTTTTCTCTTTACAAACGTTTCGAGAATAAACGTGGCAGGGATTGGTGAATATCTTAAAGTAGTTTGATTAGTTTTCCTTATGAATTCATCCAAAATGTATTCCTTTTAGTTTTATATAGTTTTATATTGTAATCCGGTATTCGAGTTTATCCTTAATAAATTTTGTTTTATTTTTTGTGAACAAACATGTACTTCTTTTTTTATTTTCTTTACAGTATATCATGTTTGTTGCCATTTTTCACGCAACTAAAGGTTTATTATTCTTATAGAACTCAAGATTTCAGAGCTTGTACTTCTTTTGTTTATACTGCAGTACTTCCTATTGATCAATAACTGTACTTCCGGTTGTTCATCTAGACTGTTACTGAAGATCAAGATTCATATGTTTGTACTTCGTAGTTCGTCCTCCTGCCTTTTTTTTAATCTGTACTTCGTAGCTCTTACCTATGTACTTCTTGTGCCTCTACTCTTGTACTTCCTGGTGAGAGGGGGGGGGGGGGGGGGTTTCCCCCATACATAAAATCTAATATATATTTTGTTACTGCATATCAAGATTTACAAGGTGTACTTCGTAGCTCTTACTTATGTACTTCTTGTGCCTCTACTCTTGTACTTCCTTTGTAGAGGGGGGGGTTGGTTCCCATACATAAAATATATATTTTGTTACTGCATATCAAGATTTACTTCTTTAGCTCTTACTTATGTACTTCTTGTGCCTCTACTCTTGTACTTCCTGGTGGGGGGGGGGGGGTTTCCCCCCCATACATAAAATCTAATATATATTTTGTTACTGCAGATCAAGATTTATAAGGTGTACTTCGTAGCTCTTACTTATGTACTTCTTGTGCCTCTACTCTTGTACTTCCTTTGTAATTTTGTTATTGGAATTCAAGATTCATAGTTTGTACTTTTCTTTGTTGTGAGCTTGTACTTCTATTAGTTTTATTCGGTACTTGCCGCTTCTTCACTTTATCCTACATGGGATATTCTATTTGATGTATTTCTTTTATAATTTAATATTTATGAGTTTGTACTTTGCTTTTCTATCGTTTTGTACTTTTTTTTCAAGCATGTACTTCTATTGCTGCAGATTCATCTAATATTTGATATATTTCTTTTATAATTTAATTTAATATTTTTTAATTGTATTCCTGTAATTTAAGGTTGTACTTACTTGTACTTGTATCCTGTACTTCCTTATCGTGTATGCTTGTATTTCCTTTGCTGCCATTTGTTTTTTGTTGAGGCTGTACTTCTTTGACTGACAGGCCAGGTAACGGCCCAGTCGGGCTTTTCTGGGCCCGATTTGTTACGAATTGGTATTTACTTCCCTTTTTATTTTTAGTGGTAATTACAAAACTAAGGTAATTGTTTTTTGGCCCAGTCCATAATTTTCGGCCCATTTAATTCTGGCCCGGTGGCGTCCGTATGAATCTCTTACACCATAACTTGCAAGTTGCGTAGCCGTTCCGCACGGTCCGGATGGCGTAACTCCACCTTCCCCACTCTCTCTTCGCTTCCTCGTCTCTCGTCGCAGAGAGGAACTGCTGCGCGGTTGCGGAGACGGAGCCGCTGCCTTCTTCCGATAGGATCTACTTCTCCGCGCCCCTCCCTATCTCGCGCGGTACTTCTATTCTCTCTATCCTTCTCCGGCCCCTCAAATCTTCTCCCGCGAATGCTCTCGTGAGGTTGTGTTCCGGATTAGGGGTTACTGTTCATAGCTTAGGGTTTCCTGCTTGTAGATCTTGTTTGTTCTTTCTTTTTTGTATCGCGCAGCGAGGCTTCTTGTTTGTCTGCTGCATTCTCCTCGGACTAATTCATTTTGATTTTTTCTTTTTGATGTGTGGTTGGTTGTAGGGTTCGTGTTCATGTGCTTCTGATCTGCGCGTTGACTGGGAGAGGTCGATTTTATTTCTTTAGTCATGGATCCTGCCCCGAAATCCCCACTGCCTCAGGAAACCCAAGGTAATTTTATGTTTTTCGTTTTTGTTTTGTGTTACTTAATTCTGGCGAAATTGTCTGCATGCTTATTTTTTGGTTCCTCATGCTTGTTGTGCTTCCCTTAGATCTCTAACTAGTTTATACAATGTTAATTCTTGCGTTGCTTGTGCAGTTATTTTTTTTCCAACTGCTTGAAGATACAATATCTGTTCTTTACTCTGTTCATTGTTTGTTTATAGTAGGTTCATGTTTTTTTGCTCGAATTTGACTTCTAATCTAACAATAAAAATTCTCCTAATTGTTTTTGTTTCTCCATAGAAATATACTTATCTGGTATTCATATATGTACTTACTTGTTGTTACAAGTTGTACTTCCGTTGTTTAATTTCATATACTGCAGTTTTTTTTAGCCATGGATGTGTGTTATTTGACAAGAGAAATTATTCTAATTGTTTTGGTTTTTGTTTTCTACATGTAGATTCGATCATGTGTTGTTGTTACATGTACTTATTTATCTGTACCAGTTGTAATTCCCTTGTTTAGTTGCAAATACTCCTAAATTCTCCTAAATTTTTTGTTTTTGTTTCTACATGTACATGTACTTATCTGATGTTAGTACATGTACTTCTTTCCAGATTCATGTGTATGTTCTTCTTTGTACTTCTTTATTTTTAGTACTGCTCTCTCCTACTTTTGTTTGCATTTTTCTTGTTATGATTGTTTCTATTCTACTTATCATCTTTTTATTGTTCATTTTACTATGTCTGAACCCATTTCTTTTTTTAGGTGAAGTTATAGTTGTTAAGAGAGCGAAATTGGTTGCTGCCGATGGCAAACTAAGTCTCGTTGCCGGTATTCCTATTGTTTTCCCTGATGTTACTGTGTCGATTAGAACCGAGGCTGAGGCTAAGAAAATCTCTTCTACATCTGGTAATCATTTTTAATATGATCCCTGTTTTTGTGCTTATTGTCTTTTTTTGTGATTTATGTATTGTCATGCTTGTTCTCTTTTGATATGTGAATCATAAGACAACGAAAATATATGCTCTTAAGAGAAAGAAGACTGTGTATTTTATTTGTAGCAGCTGTACATCCTTTGTTTTTAGTTGCAAATAATGCAGTTAATTGCATCGAACTTATCTAATATGTATTGTTGGACTTCCTTACCTTTTATTTTACCATTTTAGGAAATTAAATATATTTTTTTCATTGCTGTTGTAATTAATTTGTTTATTTTTCTTTAATGCAGATTTGCAAACTGAAACTACTGACAAGGATATCACTGATGTACTTGCTTCCGTAGAAGAGACTTATGGAGATGGAGATCAAATGTCTGCTCATGACGGTTCTGAGCAAGGTGAAGGTGATACTCATGACGGTTCTGAGCAAGGTGAAGGTGATATAGGTTCTTTGGAGTTGTCGTTAACTCCTACTCAGGATGTTGACGGCACTGAGCCAGTTACTCAGATAGAAGATGTTCCAGCCCAGCTTGCTGCTGAGGAAGAAAGGGTTGCACAGAAAATTATGCGTGCTAGGGAACGAAAGAGCAAGGCGATTCATGATGCAGGAGCATCTAATGTTGGTCCCATAGCTTACCATCGTAGGGAACGGAGGAGCAAGGCGGCTAATGACGCAGAAGCATATGCTGTTGTTCCCGAAGCAAGTCGTACGGAACGGAGGAGCAAGGTGGCTCATGATGATAGCGAGGCTGCTCCTGATGATAGCGATGCGACTCTTGATGATAGTGTGGCGGCTCACGTTGATACCGAGGCTGCTCCTGCGTCTGATGCAGATGCTGATGGGGCGTCTCATGATGATAATGCAGATGCTGTTCCTGCGTCTGATATTGAATTTGTCCATTGTCCATGTTTTCTAGCAGTCCTGTTATCACGCACAGGAAAAGGGGTGTTGTCCAAAAGAAGAGGATGACTGATTCTGGTAAACCTGGTAGCCCCCGCAGAAGTCCACGTGTCTCTGCTGTGTCTAGTGTTGATGGTAGCCCACGGCAAAGCCCACGTATTCTAAATATGCAGAAAGCTAGCCCTCTTGGTGTTATTGCTAAGGGAAAGCAAGCTAAATCTAAGGTGGAAGCAGGCTCATCTTACTTCATTTTAAGTTTTATCAACTTACCTGATATCTCTTTATGTTTCTAATTTCTTGATAATTTTGTATTTGTAGCTTTCTGCTTCTAAGAAGAAAAAGCCTGCTGATGCGACTGGTGGTAAGAGTGTTGTTGATAAGCCGAAGGTGAATCCTAAGACGGTGAAAAAATCTGTTCCTAAGAGAAAGAAGACTGTTTGTTTTAAAGAAGATGCGGATTTTGTGGCTGAGGATCATCAGGTTTCTGATGATGACATTCCTAAGGTTATCTCCTGTTCTTTTCATATTTATTATATGCCTTCTCTAGTTGTTTATATGTATGGTTTTCCTTTTTTTTGCGCTAGTACTTCCTCATTTGTATAACTTGTACTTCAAGTGTTCCTTCTCTTGTATTTCCCTTTCTTTTCATATTTATTACATGCCTTCTCTAGTTGTTTATATGTATGTTGTTTCTTTTTTTTTGCGCTAGTACTTCCTCATTTATATTACTTGTACTTCCCTTTCTTTTCATATTTATTATATGCCTTCTCTAGTTGTTTATATGTATGTTTTTTCTTTTCTTTTTGTTCTAGTACTTCCTCATTTATATTACTTGTACTTCAAGTGTTCCTTCTCTTGTACTTCCATTTCTTTTCATATTTATTATATGCCTTCTCTAGTTGTTTATATGTATGTTGTTTCTTTTCTTTTGTTCTAGTACTTCCTCATTTGTATAACTTGTACTTCAAGTGTTCCTTCTCTTGTACATATATGAAATTTATTAGTTCCATGATTACATATATGAATTTTTTTTGGGTTGTGTTAATATGTAATGTTCTTTTAATTTTTGTATAAGGTTGTTAAAAGGAGGAGAGGGCAGGTAGAACCTTCGGCTGTGGTTGATGATGAAAAGGAGCGCTTTAATACTATTGCCAGGTGCTCTTTGAAGGAATTAACTTTTTTGCTTTGGTTTGCTTGAGGAAAGACACAAGCTGTTGGTTCGTGAAGCTGGATTGGGACATATTGGTGATTTCAAGATAAGAACAAACATCAATCGATGTCTTATGTCCTTTTTGATGTACAATATCGATCCTGTCACGATGAATTTGGATCTTGGAGATGGTACCAAGATTATTCAGATCAATGCTGATGCAATTCACAAGTTGTTTGCGCTTCCTTTTG
Organism: Lolium multiflorum; assembly: GCA_030979885.1. Classification (NCBI taxonomy): domain Eukaryota; kingdom Viridiplantae; phylum Streptophyta; class Magnoliopsida; order Poales; family Poaceae; genus Lolium; species Lolium multiflorum. Next base: position 255,174,029 of record CM061747.1, on the reverse strand, counting down.
GCGAGAATTCACCTCCTAGGCCTTCAGATAGTATCCATGATGATGCTTTGATGAAGTTAAAGGCTGAGTTAGGTTATGCCAGGAATAAGCAAATTGAGACGAAGGATCTTAGGAGGTTGCTTGCAAATCTTGTGAAAGACCCAGCCAGTGATGCTTTGGCTTTGAAGGTTTTCGGTCTAGTTCTTTATAACAAATTTATCTGCCCTGGCTATACTACTCGTGTTTCAAGGGAAGCCGCAATGGTTGAAGATTTTGATATCCTCAAGCTTAAGGATTTTAACTTGTGCCAGCTTGTAGTTGATGAGCTTAGGAAAGCTGTTTTGGACTGGCAGGCATCAAAATCAGATTGGGCTGCTATTCCTGGCTGTGCCATTGCTCCTCTTCTCATGTATCTTGACTGCATTGACCACAGGAAGCTAAATCCTAGGGATAAACGCACACCTCGTGCACTTTTCATGAATCCTTCGAATCTTTTGAAGCTTTCTGATCTTGACTGTATTAAGGAAGGTGACTGGAAGCCTTCTTCGTGGATTTATGGCAAGTTACCGGTGAGTCCACTTTCTTCTTTTTATTCGTGTTTTTTATTTTTGTTCATGTAACTTTTGATTTTAACATTGTTTTTATCTTCATGTGTGTTTGTAGTGGAAATCACGTGGTGATATTGTGTTCTTTGATGATGTATCTAGAATGACTGGTGGGCGTTTGACTCCTTTGAAGAGGAGTAGCTCTTCTCTTGCAGCTTTTCAGTCTTCTAGACCTTTTTTGGCAGGTAGTAGCAGTGGATCTGGTCTGGATGCGCAATGTGCTCCAGCTGAGTCTTTGACTGTTAATGTTTGTGGGGATATCGAAGCTCTCCTTTCAAAAGCATATGATATATCTCTTCAAATACCTACAACTGCTAAGCGACTGAGCTACACCGCTGGCTTCTTGCCTCCTGAACTTTGTTTTAATGAAGTTGCAACAAAGGATACCCTTGATTTGGAGGCTGCAAACATTGTGCACTTTCAGACTAGCATTGTTCACATGCGCCAGAGTTTGTGCCTGTTCAAGGCATCCCAGGATGCTCGTTGCAAACCATATGAGGAAAAAGCTGAGGCATATTTGAAGGCCATGAATGATGCTGATGCAGCTGCTGCAGCTGCTTCTTCTGCTGCAGCTGCAGCTGGTTTTCCCCCTGTGCCTGATTCTGCTGTTGTGCGTCCCCGTACTCCTACTGTTGCCGATGCTTCCGATTCATCTCTTGGAGATGTGAGATTTTTTCTGTATTTTTATTTTGATCTTCTTTTTAGATGCAAAGCTGAACTTCTTATGATCTTCTCTTATTTTTATGCAGGCTACTACTAATGAAGATTTGCCTGCTGCTGATACTCTTCCATGTGATGATTTGGAGACTGAGAATACTGTTACGGATGTACGTCAGGATGACAAAGACAATTTGGTGGATGCCATGGATGATCTCTGGTCTGGCAAGGACGGTGCTAAAACTTTTGATGAGCAGGAAGCAACTGGTGAAGGTCTTAAGACTGGTTCTATCCATGCTCCTGCTACAGTTGATGTTACCATTGCTCCTGTTATTCCTAAAGTTACCAAGAGTGACGTTGTCACTGCTACTCTGAATGCTGAAGTAGATACTTATAAAGTTGACGCGCCCCCTTCTGCTGTTGCTCCTGACCGAGAGCCTTCACCTTTGGTTTCGCAACTTGTGCCAGCAAGTACTTTATTTGCTGATGCGCCTTCTAGGCAGGAGGATAATGCTGCTGAACAAACTGAGGAGCCAGCTCCGACATCTCAAGATTTAGGCAAGACCTCGTAAAGTTCATGCTTTGGTAGTTTGATTTTGCTTTGTTTGTTGCTTTTGTGTGGTGTGCTTTGGAAGTGTTGGGGATGTGGGAAATGTAAACTACCTTGAACAAAATATCGTTAGATTATGTATGTTCTTGTTCTCGGACCTGGGTTGTAAAATAAAAATTCAGTTTCTTTTTCTATTAAGTTTGTGTTCTGGAATCATAGAAAAGAAGTGTGCAGATTTGCTTGTACTTCCTGTTTCACTTTCTGTTTTTACCTTGACGTTACATGTACTTTTCTGTTTACCTTGCTTGTACTTCCTTACATGTACATCCTTTTGCACGAAAAAGAGTGCAGCTTTTGCAGCTATATAGTCATTAATTTTCTGCTCTTTGTACTTCCCCGGCAATTGTGTTTGTACTTCCCACAACTTAGGTAGTTGAGTACACTTAGTTATACTTTTTTTTCAGCATGTACTTCTTTGCACATGGACCTGCACTTCTTTGCTGTGTAGTCCTGTACCTCTCTAGTCTGTGCACTTCAACCTGTATTTTTTTATAATCTTTGAATCATATCATTTTATGTTTATTCTTTTAAGGTCGTGATGTTTTAATTTCTTTTGTTTCTGCAGCATCTCAGTACCGCAATTATTCTGCAAAACTTTGAGAAAGTATTGACAAGTTTTTCTATACTTTTACAAAAGTAAAAAAGCAGAGATGAAGTAGCGTAAGTTGCTATCATTTTTTTATGCAACAATTCTTATGGCAACTCTTTCTCATATTGACATTTTTAATTAAATTTTTTTTTTCAGGAATAAGGTGATGTTTCATAATAATTTTTGCGAAGCTACTGTTCAGGATGTTTCAGAATCCTTTAACCTGCGTGGGATGCTATCAAGTACTGTAGCCGAAATTGGTATTCACCTAATGAGGGAGAAATACAAGGGCACCACCAAGCTTATTGTTCCTTTCTGGGTTTGTGTAAGTTGCAGACATTTATGATGTAGTTTTGTTACTTACCTATATTTTTTTCCCTGGTATTTGAAGTTTGTTACTTACATTTCAGCGTAAGATATGGAATGGATCCTTTGACAAAAATGTGAGGTCTTGGTTTACTGAAACTGGACTTGAGCGTATGGACAGGCATGATATTGTGAGTAAAACTTTAAATTTGTTTGTATAATATAAATTTTACTGCCTGATGCCTTTATTATATATTAATTGTCCATTTTTACAGGTTCTTTTTCCAACTTTTGATCCTCCAAAATCTAGAGACGAGGTTGGACATTACGCTGTGGTCACGCTGAATCTGAGGGATAGATCTTTCCAGTATATTGATTCTTTGTATACATGCAAAGATCCTACTGGATGGTTCATGTTCAACAAGATGACGAAGAATATAAAGCAGCTTTGGGCAGATGCTTCCCATGACATGCAAGACCCTCCCAGTCCACTTACTATTGATGACTTGAAGACAGAGTACTTGTGTACACCGCAGCAGGACAATGGGTGAGACATGTGTTATTTTTTTAATCTATAATTTTTGCACATCATTTATCTGTACTTTTTTTCATGTTTTGTTCTTTCTTTTTGTCATGATGTATCTTGTTTTTTCCGCAGTCGGGACTGTGGTTTCTTTATGTTACATACCGTTGGGTCTTGGAATGGTAGGTCGCTTACAGAATTTACATGCAAGGACATTCCTAACATAAAGAAAACCATGCTCTTTAGCTGGTCGACGTGTGGAATTTTTGATGTGGATCTCGTGGATTTGTTTGGGTATCATCTAGGTTAGTACTTTTATTTTGCATATCATGTTCTTCACCTGTTCGTTTCTTTTTTCATGTAGGGTTCCTGCATGTACTTCCCTTTTCTACCTTCTGTACTTCTAATATATGTCTATTGTACTTCTTTGTTTAATCTACTTGACCTTCCCTATCTTTTACAGTATTTTCCTGTACTTCCTATATTTTCTTCTTTTTTTGCATGCAAAGTTAATTTTTAATAAGTGTCAGATACATTTTTTTAAAAGTTTACAACTGACTTTTGTTGCAGGTGAATCTCTTGATCTTGATGAAGAGAATTTCTGTCTTTTCGATACCCAGACTCAGACTTTTGTCCCTGAAGCTGATGTCGTTAACATCAGTAGTCAAGATGATGATTCTGTGAAGAGAACTGACAACAAATCCTTTGATTCTCTGTAGAATAAGCTGGCTGATGTTCTTGGGAAGGCTACTGTTATTGAAAAGACAGTTGTGGATGCTGAAGTTATATCCTCTGATGATGACTTTGTTACCCCAAAGACTAGGTCTGGAAAGGTACTTACTCCTGTTAAGAAGAGAAAGGATCCTTCGGTCGACTCGGCTAATATCACGACTACAAAGAGGGCTCCAAGAAGACCCAAGAAGTGGAGTGGACCTGTAGAGATTCTAAAGCCTGGTGAGTTCAATCACCTTAAAAATGCAAGGATGCTTAAGGACTTCATGCTGAGCAAGCATGGAGTCGAAAAATATGGAAGGTATGATGTCTTTATGATCCTTCTGTCCACATGTTTTTTCCCGAACTTTTTATTTTCTTTTTTGACCTGTTTTTTCCCCTCTGTAATGATTTTGTTTTTTGTGTCTATACATCGTCAATTACTGTAGATTTGTCCATGGGAAGGATACGTTTGGCGATGATATTGAATCATTATTTACCGACAAAGAATTGGCTAAGGCCTTTGGAGATCTTGGGGAGCTAGAGGGTGAAATGATGAGCTATATTATCTGCCAGTGGAAGGAAGATCCCACCCAGAATCATGTCTTTGCTTCTGGAACGCGTGTCCTATTGTCTCCCTACTTTCTTACGGTGAATAATATAGTTTCTCTTCTTTTTTTTATAAGCTAGTTGTTATTTGTTGAATAGTCATAACATTTTAAACTATAATCTTTTTTGTGTAGTATTTGCTAGAAATGGACGGCATGACTGTGAGCAACAACTTTGATGTTGTAAGGGCTGTGCAGAGTTTCCATGATTATTTGAAACCAGGAGAGAATCTCTTGACTGCAAATCTGGTAATACATTCAATAAAAACTTTGATGCCCTAACCTGCATGCACTTCTGCTGAGTTTAACTATGTTCTTCCTTTTTATTTGAATTTTTTCACTTGTGCACATGTTTTTTTTTGATGTACTCTTTAATAACAGATCATCATGCCCTACTGTAAGACGATGCCTGGTTCACACCAGAAGCATCATGTCTTGTATGTCATGAACAAGTATCGTGCAACCTTTGATGTTCTCAATTCGTTTGATTGGAGTAGCCACAAAGAACTTTCCCGGAGTTCGTTCCATGCTGTAGATGTCAAGGAGATTGTATGTTCTAATAATTTTCTGCTTTATTTTCTGACAGCTTTTATTTAGGTTAAATATCCCTTTGCTTAATGTCATTCCTTTTTCATTTCAATGTTAAAACATGCTCGAAGGTTGACCTTAGTCATGGAAGGAGTTTATGGCAAACAACAGTATGCCAAAAGTGGTCATCCCAATTGGACCAATGTTTCAAAGAAGCCGAACTACGTGCAAGTCCCCAAGCAGGGTTTCAACCAGTGTGGCTACTACTGTTTGAAGTTTGCATCTTCTTTTGACGGTGATCAAGTCGTTCTGGACATTGCAAATGATGATGTATGTTTTTATCTTCATAGATGAAGTAATTTTTTCTTATATTTTCTGTATTTTCTTTTCTCATAATTCTTGCTTTTTATGTTTATTTTTATGCAGCCTCGCGTTGATGATTGGAAGGCAGAGTACTTGTACTCAATTGTGTTCCATGTCAACAACATGATTCTTCTACATGATCTGCCAGTGGAAATTCAATGCCTTTCTCCACATTCTGTGTTGTCTACCCAAGGAGAAGAGCTTATTATGATTCTTAGCCAGATGTCATAGGAACATAATTTTCATATTTCGTATATAATTTGAATTTGATATTCATATTTGTAATTTAATATAGTTTGACCTATTGGAACATCAGTCTTTTTCATTTTGTACTGGAACATTAGTGTACTTCATACTAATCAATCATGTACTTGGTACTGAGTAAGCTTGTACTTTTGATTGATGTTATCCTGTACTTCTTACAATATATCTCTTTGTTCTTCCTTTTTCAATTAGCCTTTGTGTTTTTTTTTCGAGTGAAGTGTTGTACTTCCTGCAGATTTTAGTTTGTACTTCTTCTGTATTTACCATATAATAATTTGGGATATGTATTTTTTTCTGTAGTTGAAGATTCGAAGCTAGTACTTTTGTTTTTTTTCCAGTTGTACTTCTTTTGTTTTTACTCTCGTACTTCCTGGTCATCTTCTATTTTTTCTTAATCCTCCTCTGTATCCCCTACAAAACGAAAGCTATGATATGAACTTCTTAATGGAGTTTCAAGAATGTAAACTTTTTGTACTTACTTGTATTCATGCAGATCCATCTATTATATATATATATATACATTTCTTTCTTTTTATTCTTCTAAATTAAGCTTGTACTTACTTGTACTTGAGTTCTGTACTTCCTATCCTGTGTGATATGTACTTTTTTTTGCTGGTCATTGTTGTTGAGGCTGTACTTCTTTAACTGACAGGCCAGTTAACGGCCCAGTCGGGCTTTCTGGCCCAGTAAGCATGCTGGTACGTGTGCAGTTTTTTTGCGGGGTGGGACTTGTACTTCTTTGCGCTTCAATATTGTACTTCCTTTCGCATTTATTTTTGTACTTCCTTGTAGTTCATTCTTGAACTTCCTTTTTGTGTGTTACGTGTAAGATAAATTAGTGTATTCATATATCAAATTTTCCGTGTTGTACTGCATTCGATGTCAGCTTGTACTTTCTTATATAATTCATGCTAGAACTTGATGTCTCGGGCATACCCAGGTTTTTTTTGTTTTATATTTTTTGTAATTTTTAACAGATTACGAACTTCCTATTTGAGTAACCTCGTACTTCCTATCAATGTATATCGTACTTCCTAGTTTTTATCTTACTGTTTTGCTGATGTTGCTGATGTAAAGACTTTTGATGGTAGTAAACAAATTACTGAATGGAGTAAACCAAGTTCATTTGTCCATTTTTACAGATGACTGCTGAATGGGAAGTAAACTTAATTACAATATTTTTAACTTATTTCTATTTTTTATGCTAACTTATTTCTGGTGCTCCTTCTTAGTGTTGGTGGCGTTGGTTCATTTCCTTCATCCTCGTCTTCCGCTTTGTCATCTTCTTCTATGTTATCTCTTTCCTCAGCCTCATCTTCCTCTCCATCTCCCTCTCCCTCGCCATCTTCTTCTTCTTCTTCTTCTTCTTCCTCTCCCTCTCCCTCGTCATCCTCTTCTTCTTCATCTTGTTCCTCTTCCTCTTCCTCGTTCTCTTCTTCTTCCTCTTCTTCTTCGTCTTCTTTCTCCTTCTTTTTTGGTTTTGTTCTTGTTAGCACTTTCTTCTTCGATTTTCCTTTTAGCTCCAAGCCATTTTTCACAGGGCAAGTAAGAGAGTTGTGGCCTGTTCCATATTTTTTACATCCTGAACACATTTTTCTTCTTGGAGCTTTTATTTACTTATTGACATAGGCATCCCCAATGGGCCTGCCGAAGATGGTACCCGGGATTTATTCAAGGCCCAAGACTCGAAGAATAAGAAGATTCGGAAGCCCAAGATGTTATTATGGAAAGATAGAGTTGTAATAGGAAGTGTCAATTGTAATCTTGCGGGACGGGTCAGAAACCCTCCCGGACTCTGTAAACTTGTGTATTACGAATCCCTCGGCTCCAGCTTGTATATAAGGGGGAGTCGAGGGACAAAGAGAGGATTCAATCATTGTTTAACAAACCCTAGCTTTTACGTCGTCGAGTAATTTTCGGCTGAAACCTTCGAGATCTACTTGCCCTCTACATCCAACGAAACCCTAGTCTACTACCTGTAGGCATTGACAAGTTAATACCTTGTCAATTGGCGCCGTCTGTGGGATTTAGAGGTGACAAGGAGCTGATATCGATGGCACGTTCAGGATCGTCGACTTCGTCGATAGCAAGCAACATCATGGACAAAGGTAAATAGATCGAAAATGGTCTCGTTGATTTTTTGCCTCACCCGCCCTCCCGTTTGGATGCATATACGTATCTGGAGGAGCCCATGGAGATGACGTTCGGAAGGTTCCACTTTCGCGTCGGGAAGGAAGGAACGTATCGTCTCGAAATTCCGATCTTCTCGGGATTTTTAGCGGTCGATCCTGAATCCTCAAGTTCGGCATCATCGGTCGAATCAAGCGACGAAGAAATTTCCTCGCCATGCTTCATCAGTACCAGAGCAAGCGAAAACCTCGCCAAGATCTTCAGTGACATGTCCTTCGAGTCGTCTGCGGACTCCAATATAAGCAGTGACTCTGACAGTGTCGACAGTTTCGACTTCATCGATAAATCCATCACCGTTGGAAAGGTCTTCACCAATCTCTATGATGGTGTCACCAAAACCAGCAAGGCGCAGAATTCAAAATATCATCAAATTTACGCCATTGGAGAAGCAAGTCGCGAACAGGAGGAAACGTCAGAGGCTTTCGACGATTTGGGAAATCCATACGTCGATCCCTCTGACCTAAGGCGAGGTTTAGGCAACAAATACGTCGGGCCTACACCACGAGTGAGAGTTCAACTACCACAAGCAGCATGGGACAGAGCCGCAAGAGCTATGGATGGTTCAGAACCAATGGCGACAACCGCCACGACTGAAGAATTGCAAGCCTACCAATATAGACTCGCTCGAGATGGAAGGGAATTGGAAAAACAGACAACTTCTTTGAACAGAAGAAGGGCATCAAGCAGGCGAAGGGAAGAGTTAAGTCGACATTCAGGAACTTCGGGAGATAGCCACAGAGAAGCTCGGAACAGAGCAAGATCAAGGTTGCAAAACATACCTGAGGGTGAAAGAGAGAATCTAGTGCAAAACCTCGACATGTCTTTTATGTCGATAGACACGAGAGGGAACATTATTCCCAAAACACCGGAAGCTGGGTATATGGCGACACAAGCCTTTATCCTCGCATCCAGGCCACCTCCTGGAGATCCAAGGGAAGCATTGTACAACATGGCCATGGCAGGTGTTGGAGCCATGGGAACAGCGTTTGTATCGACACCTCCCGAAGGATCAGCAAGGCAAAACAGTCCACGTCCTGCTGTCGCAGTGGCAGTTCCCGAGAGAACAGGCGAAGCAAGGGACACAGAAATTCAAGCAAGGGTAGACAGGGCACGGCAACATAGAAGGGAGCATCGACACTCTCCAGACATAGCCGAAGAGGATATGTGCGGGCTACCATGTTTTACAAGAAGGGTCCGAAAAACTCGGGTGCCTTCGGGGTTTAAGCTGCCTGATAATTTCAAGAAATTCGACGGACTGCAAGATCCTGAGGATTGGCTGGTAGATTATCTCGAGACGGTGAAATTAATAGGCGGAACCAGAGCTACAGCTATGCAAAGTATCCAAGTACACCTGAGTGGAGCCGCGAGGTCCTGGATAAAGAAGCTTCCTTCAGGTTCCATCGACAGCAGGGCTGACTTTGAGGATATATTCATCAAGAATTTCCGCTCCACTTGCAAAAAACCTGCGACACTTGAGGAATTGAGATCATGTCGACAAAAGCATGATGAATCAATGAGGAAGTACATCCAAAGGTGGAACATCATCAAAAATTCAGCAGAAAACATATCTGATGAAAGAGTGATAGATGCGTTTGTAGCAGGAGTTCGACGAGGAGATTTCGTGGAGGACTTGGGAAGAACCAACCCAAGAACAGTATCAGCATTAATGGAAATAGCAAACAGGTGGGCAGATGGCGAGGATGCTGTACATAACAAGCGACACAGGTCACCTGAGGAGGACCGCAGTCGAAATTTTCAAAGTAGACGACGATTTTCTCGATTCTCGAGTTATGATCCACATGGCCAAATTTCGGCTGGGTTTCGGGCGAGCGCTGGAGGAAGCAATAGAGATAACTACCAACGAAGCAATGATCATCAAGGTGACAATAGAGACGACACCCGAAACAACAGGCAAAATAGTGGGCCTAGGTTCCAGAGACCATATGTGTCTCCCGAGGATATGATGAACGGCCCGTGTCAAATGCACTTTTATGTCGACAATAATGGGAAGAGGCAGTCGGGGCATTTACAGAAAGACTGTCGAAATTTCCAAGCAATGATGAGGTTCGCTGGGCAAGCCAATGCTCAGACAACAAGTCGAAATCCTCAGGGACCTAGGAGTGAGATCCACCTGCCACCTCCCCCCGCAATTACGGACGAGAATCGACATCAGCTCAGAATAGCGGCAGCACCAGCACCACCACCTTATGTTGATCCCAACTCCCATGGAGCGGTCTCGATGATTCAGAAAGGCAGACCGTCCAATAGAGCTCAGAAAGTAATCTCGCGACAGGTGTTCATGGCACAAAGATGCCTCCACCAACAGTCGAGTACCTCAATTGGTCAGGACAAGATATCGGCTTCACAATTGCGGATCATCCGCAGCAAGTTCCTCGACCAGGGCAGTCAGCACTTATTCTACCAGCAGTGATCGCAGGATTTGATGTATCTCGAGTTTTCATCGACGGAGGAAGCAGTTTAAACCTTATGTACGCAGATACACTAAGGAAGATGAACATATCCTTGGCAAACTTCAAGCCAACGGACACACGTTTTCACGGTATCACACCAGAAAAGCCAAGTTACCCATTGGGGAAGATCAATCTCGACGTTCAGTTTGGTACCCGAGAGAATTACAGGATAGAGAGGCTGGAGTTTGAAGTCGTGGATTTCCCATCACAATATCACGCTTTACTGGGGCGTCCAGCATATGCCAGGTTTATGGCGGTACCACACTACACATACTTGTTGTGGAGGATGCCTAGACCTAAGGGGCCAATTACAGTCAAAGGTAGCTTCGCGCTAGCCGATAAATGCGACAAGGATTTTCATCGACTCTCAGAAACTTTCGGGATGCAAGCATAATATATGGCGTCGAGGCTTACAACCGATTACGATGTGTTGCCAGATGTAGGGAGACCTAACAAGGAGTCAACTTTTAATACTGCAAAGGATTCAAAAGAAGTACAGATCCATCCAACAGATCCGAAGAAGACGACGTCCATCGCGACAAATATGGACCTCGCATAGGAAAGCGCACTCGTCGAGTTCCTCCGTGAGCACTGGATAATCTTCGCATGGTGTCCAGCTGACATGCCAGGAGTACCCAGGGAACTTGCCGAGCACCACCTAAACTTGGATCCAATAGCGAAGCCAATCAAGCAACCTTTGCGGCATTTTTCGGAACCGAACCGCAAGGCCATGCTGTCGGAAATCGATAGACTCAGAGAAGCTGGTTTCATCAAGGAGTTACACACAGAAGCCACGTGGGTAGCTAACCCAGTGCTGGTGCCGAAGAAAAACACAAAAGTCCTTTGCATGTGCGTCGACTTCACGTGTCTCAATAAACATTGTCCAAAGGATCACTTTCCCCTCCCGAGGATCGATCAAATTATCGACTCCACGGCAGGATGTGAACGTCTTTCCTTCCTGGATGCTTACTCTGGTTATAACCAGATCAGATTAAAAGAACAAGACGAGGTCAAAACAGCGTTCATCACACCTTACGGCGTGTTCTGCTATCGAACAATGCCCTTTGGTTTGAAAAACGCGGGAGCAACATATCAGCGGATGATGCAGAAGTGCTTAGCAACACAGATTGGAAAAAACGTACAAGTATACATCGACAACATCGTCATAACATCAAAAAAGGGGATACGCTAATCGAGGATTTGAAGGAAACCTTCGATAATCTCGATAAGTTCTGTCTCAAGCTGAACCCGACAAAATGTTCTTTCGGCGTCCCTGCAGGAGAACTTCTGGGGTTCCTAGTTTCAGCAAGAGGGATTGAAGCAAATCCCGAAAAAATCCAGGCCATCGTAACGATGAGGAAGCCAACAAAGTTGAAAGAAATACATCAGTTAACCGGGCAATTCACAGCTTTAAGCGAATTCGTCGCCAGGTTGGGAGAAAAGGCGTTACCGTTCTACGCCTTGATTAAACAGGGCGAGAAGTTCCAGTGGAACGAAGAGGCAGACAGAGCCTTGGAGGATCTCAAGCGTAAAATCTCGACACCGCCAATCCTGGTGGCGCCGAAAGAGAAGGAACCTCTATTGTTATATATTGCGGCCACGCCTCAGGTGGTAAGCACAGTACTTGTCATTGAAAGAGAGGAAGAAGGAAAACTCCATGGAGTACAAAGGCCAGTATACTTCGTCAGCGAAGTTTTATCGCCTTCAAAACAGAGATACCCTCAGTACCAAAAGCTAGCATACGGAGTATTTACAACCTCAACAAAATTGCGACACTATTTTTCGGCACATTCTATAATAGTGGTCAATGAGGCTCCCTTGTCCAATATACTCAACAATCCAGAAGCTACGGGTCGTGTCTCCCTTTGGGGAATAGAACTTTCCCCTCGGGACATCACGTATGAAAAAAGAAAGGCGATAAAGTCGCAAATTCTGCCAGATTTCATCGCAGAGTGGATGGAGCTACAAAATATAGGACCACCGGATTTATCGAGAACTTGGACTATGAACTTCGACGGGTCCAAGAGATTAGAAGGAGCTGGAGCAGGCGTGATACTAATATCACCTGAGGGCGACAAGCTGAAGTACGTTCTGAGGATGACGTTCCCAAACGCATCTAACAACGAGGCAGAATATGAAGCCCTCATACACGGGATGAAGTTGGCGAAAGCTTGCTGCGCAAGTCGACTAAAAATCTTTGGCGACTCGCAGTTGGTGGCTCAGCAAGTCATGAACCAATGCGATGCAATCAATGATAGTATGATAGCATACAAGGAAGTTTACAATGAGCTCGAGAAGTTTGTTCGATGGATGCGAAGTAAACCACATCAGCAGGCTGAGCAATGATGAAGCCGACGTCCTTGCTAATATCGGGTCGCAATGCCTCGCAATTCCTCCAGGCGTGTTCTGGAAAGAGATAGCAGAGAGATCTACGAAGTCGACAAAGCCAAAAAAGAAGGAGAAGGATAAGAAACCCTCGGGGGCTACCAAAGAAGCACCAGAGGAAGAAGAAGAAGAACAGGACTTGGTTATGATGGTACATATACCATGGATGCAGGTGTACATATCATACATCCTAAAGAAAGAAATACCCGACGATCCAGTTGAAGCAAGGCGAGTTATTAGACGATCTAAAGCTTTTACTGTGGTCAAAGGAGAGTTATACAAACGAAGTATCTCGGGAGTACTACAAAGGTGCGTCACACTGGAGGAAGGAAGGATGATCTTGAAAGACGTACACGAGGGAATCTGTGGTCACCACGCGAGCAGTCGAGCTATTGCTGCCAAAGTCTTCAGAGCTGGATTTTACTGGTTGACAGCAATAGAGGATGCAAAGGAGATAGTACGAACTTGCGACGCGTGCCAGAGGTTTGCCGCAAAACCACACTCTCCGGCAGCAGAGTTGATGCCAATACCATTGTCTTGGCCCTTTGCTCAATGGGGCCTCTATATGGTGGGTAAATTACACAAGTGCTGGCCAGGAGGAAAGGAGTACATGCTCGTAGTTGTCGACAAATTCACAAAATGGATCGAAGCAAAGCCGATAAACTCACCAGACGGGGCTTCTTCCGTCAAGTTCATAAAAAGCATCGTCTTCAGGTTTGGAGTGCCTCATAGCATCATCACAGATAATGGTAGTAACTTCACATCCAACGAATTCAAAGATTATTGTGAAGAAGTGGGTATCAAGCTACACTTTGCGTCGGTTGCGCACCCGCAAACCAATGGCCAAGTCGAGAAAGCCAATGGCATCATCTGCAATGGCATCAAGAAGCGCTTGTTAGCACCATTGGAGAAAGCTCGACACACCTGGCTAGAGGAGCTGCCCAGTGTGTTGTGGAGTATACGAACAACACCAAATACAGCGACACAAGAAACTCCGTTCTTCTTGGTCCATGGAGCGGAAGCAGTATTGCCAATCGAGATAGAGCACGATTCTCCATGTGTCACGGAGTATGATGAAGAAGTATCGAGAAAAGCATTAGAGGATGACGTCGATGCACTCGACGAGGCTCGAGATGAAGTACTCTCACGAGTAACCAAATATCAGCAGGACCTGAAAAATTACCATAGTCGACGTTTACGACCAAGATCCTTTCAGGTGGGAGACCTACTTCTTCGGCTCACGCAAAAAAGTCATGAAAAGCTCGAGTCGCCATGGCTTGGCCCTTACATCATCACAGAAGTAATTGGAGGAGGAGCATACAGGATAAAGGACAAGAAAACAGGGTGGTCGAGCAAAACCCTGGGCATTGGCGCAACTCAGGCGGTTCTACGCCTAGAGTCGAAATATAGTCCTCCTTGTAAAACTACAATGTACTGAAATGCTCGCGAGTTTTCAGACGCACTCTTTTCCTTTTTTCGGGGCACCGAGTGGGGCCGGGAAAGGTTTTTAATGAGGCGGGCTCGCGGTGCTGCAATATAGTAAAGATAGTTGAGATATATATTTCTTCGACAGGCTCGGGGGCTTATGCCCTCAACTTGCAACATATACTCTTGAAAATATTTTGCCTTGGTGTAAAAACACCTCGTGAAACAAACCAAGATACAAGATAGCGATCAAACCACAAGGCACAGGGGCTCGTACCCGCAAATATAGCATGATCAATATAATCTAGTCGCTTTGGTCTAAAAACCTCGCGCATACAATAAAAAATTCGACACCAAGGCGTTCGAGGGCTCAGACAAAGAAAAATAATTTGTTGCCTTTACAATATAGAATATATTCACAATATACAAAAAAGCCCTGAGAAAAATTCAAAGAAAAAAATCAACCATGGCCTAGTATGTTATCTATGGTCATTCGATTCACAGTACGAGTACTGTGCTCGGCATAGCTGCCTTTTACGAAGAATTCAGAGTCCATTCGAAGAAGTTCATCCATCATATCTTCTGCAACTGGGGTTACATGATCATCAATTTTGCCAACATCCCTTTTATTCTTCGTCATCTTAGCCAAAAACTTGGGAACAATTTGGCTCATGTCAAACTTGGGATGGCAGATCTTGATCATCATCATAGCAAACCTGGCGCCAGCAGAAAGTTGCGCCCGAACAAACCCATGGATTTTAGGAGCATCTCGAAATTTCTCCATCAAACCAAGAAGAGTATCGGGTGCCTCGTTCCGTGGAAACATCGTCTTGTAAACAAGAGACAAGGTTCTAGTGCAGAAGTCCAAGAAGTCGCGAACTTGAGAGGCGCGATCTTGAAACCTGACAATTTGTCGGGTCCGTTCTGGGGTAGCCCAGAACAGAGAACCATGGTCAAGGGAAAGGTTAACAAGGAGGTTTGTCCTAGTGTTTACCCTTTCCTCTTCGGCAGCAGCGTCAAGAAAGGAACCTATTAAGAAACAGTGTAGGAATTTTAAAAATATAAAGAGAAGATGCGGCAGGAAGGCAGAAGATGTCGTGGTTCTATAAAAAGAAGATGCGGCAAGCATACCCGACATATCTACGCTGGCTTCATTCATCAACTCGAGCATAAAATTTTCTCGGGTGGTCGCCTTTTCAGCTTCAGAAACGGCAGTTTCCTTAGCAGCCATGGCTTTTTGAGCCTGCCGAAGTGCAATTTTCTCTGCCTCAGAGGCTTTGCGAGATTGTTCCATCATCAATAAAGTTTGCTTCTTCGCATATTGAAGTTGTTGCCGAAGTTCTTCCAAGTCTTGCGATAAACTAGCACTCGAGGAATCTTCACCAAGCTCAGTGTTAACAAGAACTTTCCTCGAGTGACAAGGAGTAAGCAAAATATCGGAAGGAGCAGGAGCAGGAGTATAGTTATCAAATATCAACTGAAATTAAAAAGAGGCGACATCAATCATCATGCAAGATAGAAATTCCATTGATTTTTCTGAATAATTACAAGACATTACAGTGGAGCTAGTGGGATAAGTGTCGCCAATAGCTACTTTGGCGACAGCATCAAAAGAAAGAAGGAAAAATAAAAAAAGGGGGGGAGGAAAGAAAAGGTGGTCTACTTGACCTCCGGCTTAGATGAACTTGGAGCTGGAGTAGGTTTGAATCCAAGAAAGGCAAGGATTTTCTTCGAGTTAGGCTTGGCAGCCTTGATCAAAGACACCCATGTCTTCGTTTCCATTTTCGGCACATCTCCAACCTTGGCCCAGTCAACGTTTTGCTGGCTGCTAGCAACCAAAGCAATAGTACCTTCGACACCAACCTTCAAGCCTTCTTGTCGAAGATTGTGCCCAAGATCCTCTTCAGCATTGAACCACTTGGCCAGCTCACCGAATGTCTTCGGTTCTTCCTTCTTTGAGAAGAAGTACGGGAATAGCTTCGTCAGGGCCGAGTCAGCATCTTCCATGCCTTGGCGTGCTTCATCTCCGTGAATCTCAAGAAGGGAGAGCGTGTCGAGAAGGGCGTCATTTTCGGGAAGCTCAAGATCATAAAGCTGACGCGTCCTCCCTATTGGCGAAAAATATAGCTTCTCAAAAAAAGGAACTACATGAAAAGCGAGACACCCAACGAACAAAGAGAGATCGAAGTACTTACTAACAAAACGTCGACACTGTGACGATAAGCGAGAGATAATTTCTTTCTCTCGAGAAGTTTGTTGGGTGATGTGGTTACTCAGAGAGCTTTCCGCGTTGTGAAGTCTTTTGCGAAGATCTTCAACAACAGCGGCGTTGGATTCAGCCTTCTTGCGAGCCTTTTCGCTCTGCTCTAGTTTTAGAGCAAGAGCATCAGCACGTTTGTTGGCTTCTGCAAGGTCAGCTGCAAAACAGTCGACAGTAAAAATTGTCGTGTTAACAACCATGATACAGAAGATACAATCAAGAAAAAATAGCAAGATGGTACCTTTCAGTGAGTTCAAAAGATCACGGTACCCGACGAATTGGGTACCAAGGCGAAAAAATTCGTTCATCAAAGGCTGAGGAGAGAACCAGACAAAGAAAAATCAAATACAGTGCAAAAAAGAAGGGGTTGGAAAGCTACAAGCCAAAATAGAGTTGCGAAGAAAAAAAGAGGGGGAAGAAACTTACGTCATTTAATGAAGAAGTCGTGAAACCACCACTTAGTTGGGTGGGTTCTTCGACTGGTTCAACCCTTGCTCTCTTCGGTGAAGGGGCTCGGGGGCTTGCAGCTGGAGCAGTAAGTTCGATACCTTGTTGAGGTGTCGAAGTTTCATCTCCATCTGGTTGTGCTTCCGAAACGACCAAAGTGCGAGACGTGCTCGTTCGAGCAGTCACATCAATGGCGGGATTATCTCCCTCTTCATCACTGCAATAAGCAAGTTATAGTATAAAGAGACAATATAGTAAAAACTTCGAGAGCAAATAGTAAAAGGAAACTTACGAGCTGATAAGGGCAACTTCATAAGGATGCAAAGTTGTCCCTTCCTCAGTGGGAGCAACTTCTTTGGCAGCTTTGGAGGTGCCAGTGTCGATAACTTCAATCCCTTTTCTTTTGTTTCGCGGGGAAGCAGAAGGAAGGGATTGTGTCGACTCGCTGGCGTCAGATTCAACTTTTTCAGAGGAAACTGCAGATTTGCGAGAACCTGCAGCTTCACTCTCAGGGAGAGAAGTACTCTGGTTGTCTTCAGTGACAACAGCCTGTTCTTCGACTTCTCCATCTTCAGGAAGAGGAGGAAGGGAAGCTAGAGTTGGATGGTTCTACAGAAAAACAGAGACAAGAAAAGTTACAAAGGCGTCAATAAAAATTTAGCAGGCGACAAAAGCAGGAAAAGTTCGGGAAAGAAAAAAAAGTCGAGAAGATAAAATACCTGGGGGGAGGATTGGTGGCGCTGTATGGTTCCACACGGCAAGAGGATGGAATAGGGTCCTTCTTGCTGAGTGAAGAAATTCTTCGAATAAGCTTTTCCAAGTCCTTCACAGAAAGATCCTTGGAGAGCCTATTGGCATCATTTGCACCAGCGTACGTCCAAAGGGGATTTTTGCGAGCCTGAAGAGGCTGCAGTCTAATCCTAAGGAAATAGGCGGTGATCTGGATACCCGACAGTTCCTTGCCTCGGGTATTCTAAAGCTGGTGAATACGGGACATGAGGGCCTCTGTCGCTGTTTTTTCTTCTTCGGTAGCTTCAGCATCCCAGGAACGGCGGCGAAGAATCTTGGCGCCGTCAAAAGGGACTATGTTGTGCTCAACAGAATTGGCACTTTCTTCGTGTATGTAGAGCCATCTTTTGCGCCACCCTTGGACAGAGTCAGGGAATTTGACGTCGAAGTATTCAACATCAGTGCAGACGTAGATAACAACGCCGCCTATGTTGTAGGTGGCGTTGTGGGAGCCATTGCGGCGGAGGCAGAAGATGCGCTTCCACAGAGCCCAGTTAGGAGGGACTCCGAGGAAGCACTCGCAAAGTGTGATGAAAATGGCGACATGGAGGATGGAATTGGGGGTCAGCTGGTGCAGCTGAATCCCATAGACAAAAAGAAGGCCGCGGAGGAAATCATGGATTGGGGCGGAGAGACCGCGGATGAGATGGTCGACAAAACTAACCCGATATTGGATTGGTGGAGCAGGGTAGCTTTCTTCGCTGGGGAAGCGGATGGCATCCTCCTTCTTCATCAGTCCCAGCCTCTTCAGCATGTTCACGTCTTGGTTGGAGATTTTAGATCTCTCCCACTCGAGGTCTTCAGCGGCCATCTTGGATTCAGGAGTGCTGTGGCGAGTAAGTCGCGCGCGTGGTGGCATCAACGACAATGAAGGAGCTAAGCTTGTGCGTGGGTGAGCTCAGAGAGAATTGGGCGCAATGGAGGTTTTTGCAAAGGGGAGTAGAGGTGCGGCGTGAGCGAAGGTGTGAACGGAGGTAGAAGAAAGGTTTATATAGGGATTTGGTGAAGCAATGCACCGTTGGATGAAGAAATCGTGCGGTGGAAAATGATCTTGTAACTGAAGGGTAAAAAAGTATTTTTACTGGGATGGAACGGAACAGGCGCTACAGTACGTGCGCCAGGAAAAGCGGAGGACGTGTGTCCCCCACTTGCACGACGTGTCAACGTGGTAGAAAAGGAAGGCCCACAAGGCAGAGAGAGGATAGTACTCAAGTTTTCTGGATGCAAAGACCGTGGCTATCGTCAGTTATGAGGTCACTTTGACCAAGGAAGGAAATTTCGACAGGAAAAATAAAAGAGGATTGGCGACAGGGAAAACTATTGAATACTTCAGGAGCCTTTGATCAAATACAAGTTTTTGCCCAAATGCTCCGGGGCTACTTTGAAAAAGTAAAATTCAGGTATGACAATATAGAATTTGCGGGAGCCTATGATCAAACGCAAGCATTTGTTCATAGCCTCGGGGGCTACTCCCATCGAGAGCGCTGTTCGCGCACCCGATAGATAAAAAAGTTCGAGAAAGAATGACAATATAGAGACACGATGCAATAAAGTGTTGAGCCTACAACCAAGTCCAAGTCCTTGGCTGTAGCCTCGGGGGCTACTCCCATCGGGAACGCTGTTCGCGTGCCCGATGAAATTATAAAAAGAAGAAAAAAGAAGAAAGAGAAGAAAAAAGGGAGCATATTTCGAGTTATAGAAATAACTCTACATATACTCCCATCGGGAGAACAATATAAAGTCATCCGTTGACTCGATAAAATGTGCTATTCCAACAGCCGAATAAGCACTCGACAATATATTCTCAGAACGACAAAAGTTGCGAATAAATTCTGAATGCCGCAAAACATTGCGAAGGTAAGACCCCAGATCCGTTATGTGCGGCGTGGCGCCGTCTCTGACGTCGGTTTGCTGCTTTTTTCCGTATCAACAGATACGAAGAAAAATCCTAACGGACGCGTTAGGTACCAGATAAATATGATTGGGACTCGACAGAATGGTAAGACCTTAAGCGGCACTGTCGAAGTTTACAATATCCCGAGATCATGTCCGGGGACGTGATCTTGAAGTAGGTTTTGTGGATTGCCACTAGAGCAGTTAACTAGTACCTGATCCGTCAGATGAACTAGCCCCAACTACCATAATCCCTACACAATATAGAAATTCATATGCAAAGACAAGTGATAAAGTTCAGAGTTATCGAATAAATATAAAAGTGGAGATTTTCCTTGACTCTACGATTCAAACAAAATCTCGGGGGCTACTGACATAGGCATCCCCAATGGGCCTGCCGAACATGGTACCCGGGATTTATTCAAGGCCCAAGACTCGAAGAATAAGAAGATTCGGAAGCCCAAGATGTTATTATGGAAAGATAGAGTTGTAATAGGAAGTGTCAATTGTAATCTTGCGGGACGGGTAGAAACCCTCCCGGACTCGTAAACTTGTGTATTACGAACTCGGCTCCAACTTGTATATAAGGGGGAGTCGAGGGACAAAGAGAGGATCGAATTATTGTTTAACAAACCCTAGCTTTTACGTCGTCGAGTACTTTTCGGCTGAAACCTTCGAGATCTACTTGCCCTCTACATCCAATGAAACCCTAGTCTACTACCTGTAGGCATTGACAAGTTAATACCTTGTCACTTATAGCAAGTTGTTTCACTACTCTAGGATCTTTTGGACAAGATCTAGAGTTGTGTCCCGCTTTCAGCTTGCATATACTGCAAGTGTTCTTCCCTTCCCTCTTCACAGTCTTCTGCACCTTTTTCTTCATAGCTCCTGGAGGTTTAGAGCCACCAGGTTTCTTATTCCTGCTTCCTTTAGTTTTGGACTTAGGTGGTGGTAGTATAACCCTCTGCGGCATACTGTTACCATCGTTGTCAGGCTGATTATCTTGCTGGTTAGGACAATCAGGATATGTCTGTTGGTTTTCTGTCCAAAAGTGAGTTTCTTCAGGCTCAAACTCATCAATATCTCGGCACTGGCCTGAACCATCTTCATCATTATCTGGTGTTGACGAACCCATTGCATCAAGTTCATCATACAGTGAATGCAGACCAACTTTTGCTCTTGCCCGCTGTTCTTCTGAGCATGTTGCTTTCCTAACAACTTTCATAGCCAGCTGTAGTACTTCATTCTGTTGGTACAGATATGAGGTTCCATCAGAAGCTTGTGTCTTGTAATCTCTCCTATCAAAAGTTCCTCTATGTCGCGCTCCATTAGTGTACCTCCTTAGTATGTAACTGACTGGAACGCTATCAACCCTCAGGTGGTCCAGCAGGCATAAAACATGTAGGCAGAACAGTCCTGTTGTAATAAAATGAAGTTTCAATCCATTAGAAACGGTAAGAAGTGCAAGTATGGGTGAAACAGAAGTTTAAGTCACAAGGTAACAGAAGTACAAGTTTTTTTTTGTTTTTTTATAATGTTTGTACCTGTGTGTTCCCATAGCAGACACTCGCACCTGTATTCGCCTCTAATAGGATCTGCAAGTACTCCGAACTGATGGTTTGACCAAGAAAATTCGGTCGTTGGTTGGTGATAGGTCACCAGATAATTGTACTCATCAAGTTCAGGGTAGTCTGGGTTTGGTTTTATGCGGAAGAGTGTGCTTTTCTTCAGCAGAGCCTGGTACTCTTTGAAAACAGTCTTCGTATAAAGTTGCTGGAATTGATGCTCAAATCCATAATGGGTTCTCTTATTTGTTTTTGACTGTAAAGAGGACACAACACATTTTTTTAATCTTTTATGAAGAAAAGATAACAAGAATGCTAACATGAAGCATAAGATGTGTAGTAAATGTTTTTTAAATTAAGTACCTGTATTGCATATGTCTTTAAATTTTCGGTCTGTCTCCTTTGGAATATTAGTTTGGTAACTTGTTCTGCAAAACGGTTCAGACTGAGCTTCTCATTTAACAGACCACGCTTTAGGGATGCATTCATGCTTTCTGAGCGCTGAGTAGATGTCATTCTTGCGCAGAAGACGTTCTTGAAATAGGCTGAGATCCACTCCTCCCTGATTTCCCAGAGCTGCAACATCATGGGATCATCGTGCAGATTGTATTTGTCAAGTAGGTTTCGCCAAGCGTGTTCAAATTCTGTAGGCATGAGTGGCCAATTCAGGATTGCTGTAAACTCAGCCTTGAAGGTCAAATACTTCTTGTACAGACTTGACAAGTGTAGGTGGAATTTTTTCATCATATGCCATCGGCATAGTTTATGCAGTGTTTTAAAGAAAACACGAGGGATTGCTTGTGCCATGGACGGGCATTGGTCTGTAAATAAAAAGAAGGTGTCTACAAATCAATACATAAGTGAAGCAGGCAAATTGAATTTCGGTTCAGATGTATATTTATTTACTATGCTATATGTTCTCACAGAAATATGGAAAAGAATGTGCGTAAACAGACCTGTTAAAATTATTGTGGGATTCTTCCCATTCTTGCACCTAAGAACGTTCTGAACAGCCAATAAAATGAGTCTTCACTTTCATCCCTGACAAGAGCACAAGCAAAAATAGTGGACTGCAGGTGATGGTTTACTCCAACAAAGACACCGAGGGGCATGTGGTGTCTGTTTGTTTTGTATGTTGTATCAAATGTTATGCAATCCCCAAAATCCTCGTATGATCCCCTACAGCTTGCAGGAGCCCAAAATATATTCTTTATACGGTTTTCATCATCAAGCTGAAAATCGAAGAAAAACTCTTTGTTGCAAGCTTTCATCTCTCCAAAGTAAGACAGAAGCTTATTAATATCGTCCCTGATATCCTCTTGGGAATTTATTGCCTTCCTGCAATTATATGGATGGAAAGTACAGATTGCTTTAGCAGGAAGTACAACCATACTACAAACAAAAGTACATGGAAAGGTAGACATGCAGTAACAGAGCAAAAAGGTTAGATTGTTGCTTTACCGGTTTAGTAAGTCGCGCCCATGAAATGTTAAGTACTGCGCGCCTCCCACCGATGAATATAGGATCGACAAAATTATCCGATGAGATACATTATTAAACTGCAGGAACTTTACAAATTCCAGCAAAGAAGGGTCGAAATTTTTATGAGAATGTAGGAAATTCATCATGCTGGGGCTTTGAATCATATGGTGATTGTGTTCGAATTTTATATTCTCAATTACATAAGTATCGTCTTCCTTCTTCTTTACTCTAATACCAGCAGGGCAACCACATCGACTAGTGGTTTTATCACGCAGGCGATCAGTTTCTGCAACAGTGCTCTCGTAATGACCTTGGCGGTTGCAGTATAGGTATCGATTGGCACCATTGTGCTGTCCAGTTCTTACTCCAAAACCAGCATGCCTTGCATATCTGTTGTAAAATATTTTGGCAGCCTCGAAATCTTTGAATACCATTTTTATCTTTGGTAATAGATAATCTGGAAGATCATTATCCTGCAAAAACAAAAAACAATAGTACATTAGGCATTTCAATGATAAGTACAAGTATCATAAACAAGAAAGTACAAGTTTAATGTAGCAACAAGTACAAGTGTGATACAGCAAGATGTTCAGAAACTAAATTTCTTCAAATATACTCACATGGCTGTAGCGACGTTGCTCCACTGGGGTATCTGCTTCTTCTTCAGGGAGTATTGGGCAAGGCGGTGTCACCAACGATTTGTGTAACAATGGATCTGACGGGTCACGGCGTGGTAATCTAGATGACGAGGGTCGTACAGGTGCACGAGGAGGCAATCCAGAGGACGAGGGTCGTACAGGTGCACGAGGAGGCATTCCAGAGAATGAGGGATGTACAGGTGCACGTGGAGGAGGAAATCCAGAGGATGAGTGACATAGGCATCCCCAATGGGCCAGCCAAAGATAGTACCTAGGGTTTACTGAAGACCCACTACCCGAAGAATAAGAAGATTCGGAAGCCCAAGATATTATTAAGGAAAGCTAGAGTTGTAATAGGAAGTGTTATTTGTAATCTTGCGGGATGAGTTAGAAACTTTCG
The DNA here is from genome assembly GCA_030979885.1 of Lolium multiflorum. Taxonomy (NCBI): domain Eukaryota; kingdom Viridiplantae; phylum Streptophyta; class Magnoliopsida; order Poales; family Poaceae; genus Lolium; species Lolium multiflorum. Next base: position 255,150,341 of record CM061747.1, on the reverse strand, counting down.
GTAATGTTATCCCTCGGCTCCGCCTCATATATAAGGGGGAGTCGAGGGACAAGGAGAGGATCGAATCATTGTTGAGCAAACCCTAGTTTTCATTTCGTCGAGTAATTTTCGGCTGAAACCTTCGAGATCTACTTGCCCTCTACATCCAACAAAACCCTAGTCTACTACTTGTAGGCATTGACAAGTTAATACCTTGTCAATTGGCGCCGTCTGTGGGATTTAGAGGCGACAAGGAGCTGATCTCGATGGCACGTTCAGGATCATCGACTTCATCGGCAGCAAGCAACATAATGGACAAAGGTAAACAGATCGAAACTGGTCTCGTTGATTTTGTAACTCACCCGCCCTCCCGTTTGGATGCATATACGTATCTGGAGGAGCCCATGGATATGACGTTCGGAAGGTTCCACTTTCGCGTCGGGAAGGAAGGAACGTATCGTCTCGAAATTCCGACCTTCTCGAGGTTTTCTGTGGAACATACTGAATCTTCAAGCTCGGCATCATCGGTCGAGTCAGGCGACGAAGGAACCTCTTCGCCATGCTTCATCAGCACCAAAGCAAGCGAAAAACTTGCCAAGATCTTCAGCGACATGTCTTTTGAGTCGTCTGCGGACTCCTATATAAGCAGCGATTCCGAGAGCGTCGACAGCTTCGATTTCATCGACAAATCTATCACCATTGGAAAGGTCTTCACCAATCTCTATGATGGTGTCACCGAATCCAGCAAGGCGCAGAATTCAAAATATCATCAAGTCTACGCCATTGGAGAAGCAAGTCGTGATCAGGAGGAAACGTCGGAGGCTTTCGACGATCTGGGAAATCCATACGTCGATCACTTTGACCTAAGGCGAGGTTTAGGCAACAAATACGTCGGGCCTACACCACGTATGAGAGTTCAACTGCCACAAGCAGCATGGGACAGAGCCGCAAGAGCTATGGATGGTTCAGAACCTATGGCGACAACCGTCACAACTGAAGAATTGCATGCATACCAATATAGACTCGCTCGAGCTGCAAGGGAATTGGAAAAACAGATAGCTGATTTGAACAGAAGAAAGAAGGCAGCTTCCGCGTCAAGCAGGCGAAGGCAGACCTAAGTCGACATTCGGGAACTTCGGGAGATAGCCACGAAGCTCGGAACAGAGCAAGATCAAGGTTGCGCAATATACCGAGAAAGAGAGAATCTAGTCCAAAACCTCGACATGTCCTTTATGTCGATAGACACGAGAGGAAACATCATTCCCAAAACACCGGAAGCTGGGTATATGGCGATACAAGCCTTTATCCTCGCATCTAGGCCACCTCCTGGAGATCCAAGGGAAGCATTGTATAACATGGCCATGGCAGGTGTTGGAGCCATGTGAACAGCGTTCGCATCGACGCCTCCCGAAGGATCAGCAAGGCAAAACAGTCCACGACCTGCGGTCACAGCAGCAGTTCCTGAGAGAACAAGCGAAGCAAGGGACGCAGAAACTCAGGAAGGGGAGGGAGCGAGACAAAATTTGGATGGTTCTATACAAAAAGCAGGGGAAGATGTTAAAGAACAGGGAAATAAAATAATAATAATAATAATAAAAGATAGCAAAGCAATAGCAAATCAAGCGACAAAGTTTACCTTGGGAAGTGGATTGGTGGCGCTGAATGGTTTTACACGACAAGACGAAGGGACATGATCTTTTTTGCTGAGAGACGAGATTTTTCGGACAAGTTTTCTAAATCCTTGACCTCTAAATCCGCCGACAACCGATCTGCGTCCTTGTCGCCAGCATATCTCCAGAGAGGGTATTTGCGAGCCTGAAGCGGCTGCACTCTGGTTCTAAGAAAATATGCCGTGATTTGGATATATACCTGATAACTCTTTTCCGCGAGTATTTTCCAACTCATGGATGCGAGTCATCAGGGCTTCTGTCGCTGTTTTTTCTTCTTCGGTAGCCTCTGCGTCCCGGGGAGCGGCGAAGAATTTTCTCGGCACCATCAAAAGGAGGGATGTTGTCTTCAGCACATCCATGGTTCTCCTCCTGAATGTACAACCACTTGTTCCGCCACCCTTGAACCGAGTCAGGGAGTTTGACGTCGAAGTAATCAACGGTGGGGCGAACGGAAATTACAACGCCGCCTATATTATAGGCGACATTTGGAGAGCCATTACGGCGACACAAGAAAATGCGCTTCCATAGCGCCCAGTTAGGCTGGACGCCAAGGAAGGCTTCGCAGAGAGTGATAAAAATAGAAATATGGAGGATGGAATTGGGCGTCAGGTGGTGAAGTTGCAGACCGTAAATGAAGAGCAGTCCACGGAGAAAATGATGAATGGGGGCGGAAAGACCGCAGATGAGGTGGTCGACAAAACTTACCCGATACCCCATTGGAGGGGTTGGGTAGCTTTCTTCACTAGGGAAGCACAGCGCTTTGGGCTTCTTATTGATCCCCAGCTTCTTCAAGAGGTTGACGTCCTGAGTGGAAATCTTGGACCTTTCCCACTCCGCGGTTCCCAGATCCACGGCAGCCATTGAGGATTCCGGCGTGCTGTGCCTGGTCAAACGACGCGGTGGCATCAACAATGGCGCAGGAGTGCAGCTTGGCAAAGATGAGCTTAGGGAATTGTGGAGCGCAGGAGGAGGTTTTGCAGAGGAGAGCACAAGAACGGCGCGAGCGGAAGTGCTCGAGGAAGAAGAAGGAGATCTTATATAGAGGTGCGGTGAAACGGCGGACCGTTGGATGGAAAAAGTGTGCAGCAGATGATAGCCACATAGAAACAAGGGTAAAAAAGTATTTTTACATTGGAGGAGTTACGGTACATGCGCCAGGAAAAGCGGAGGACGTGTGTCCCCCACTTGCACGACGTGTCAACGTGGTAGAAAAAGAGGACCCACAAGGCAGAGAGAGAGTAGTACTCAAGTTTTATGGATGCAAAAATTGCGACTATCGTCAGCAATGAAGTAACTTTGACCAAGGGAGGAAATTTTGACGAGAAAGATGAAAGAAGATTGGCGACAGAAAAGTTATTGAATACTTCGGGAGCCTTTGATCAAATACAAGTTTTTGCCCAAATGCTCGGGGGCTACTTTGAAAAAAAAGTAAAATTCGAGTATGACAATATAGAATTTGCGGGAGCCTATGATCAAACGCAAAGCTTTTGTTCATAGCCTCGGGGGCTACTCCCATCGGGAGCGCTGTTCGCGCACCCGAGAGATAAAAAGAAGAAAATTTCGAGAAGGAATGACAATACAGCGACACGGTGCACTAAAATTTTGAGCCTACAACCAAGCACAAGTCCTTGGCTGTAGCCTCGGGGGCTACTCCCATCGGGAACGCTGTTCGCGTGCCCGATGAAATTATAAAAAAAAGAGAAGAAAAAGAAAAGAGAGAGAAAGAAGTAAAAAGAAGAAGGAGCATATTTCGAGTTATAAAGATAACTCTACATATACTCCCATCGGGAGAGCAATATAAGTTATCTGTTGATTCGATAAAATGTGCTATTCCAACAGCCGAATAAGCACTCTACAATATATTCTCAGAACGCCAATAGTTGCGAATAAATTCTGAATGCCGCAAAACACTACGAAGGTAAGACCCCAGATCCGTTCTGTGCGGCGTGGCGCCGTCTCTGACATCGGTTTGCTACTTTTATCCGTATCAACAGATACGAAGAAAAATCCTAACGGACGCGTTAGGTACCGATAAATTCTGGGACTCGACGAATGGTAAGACCTTAAGCGGCACCTGTCGAAGTTTACACCAGTATCCCGAGATCATGTCCGGGGACGTGATCTTGAAGTAGGTTTTTGCGGATTGCCACTAGAGCAGTTAACTAGTGCCTGATCCGTCAGATGAACTAGCCCCAACTACCATTATCCCTGTACAATATAAAAATTCATGTGAAGAAATATAGAAAAGCGAAAGTTGTCGAATAAAAATAAACAGTGGAGATTTTCCCTGACTCTACGATTCAAGCAAAATCTCGGGGGCTGACATAGGCATCCCCAATGGGCCTGCCAAAGATAGTACCCAGGGTTTAAGACCCACTACAGAAGAATAAGAAGATTCGGAAGCCCAAGATATTATTAAGGAAAGCTAGAGTTGTAATAGGAAGTGTTATTTGTAATCTTGCGGGATGAGTTAGAAACCTTCCCGGACTCTGTAACTTGTACAATACGAATCCCTCGGCTCCGCCTCATATATAAGGGGGAGTCGAGGGACAAGGAGAGGATCGAATCATTGTTGAGCAAACCCTAGTTTTTATTTCGTCGAGTACTTTTCGGCTGAAACCTTCGAGATCTACTTGCCCTCTACATCCAACAAAACCCTAGTCTACTACTTGTAGGCATTGACAAGTTAATACCTTGTCAATGAGGGATATACAGGTGCACGTGGAGGAGGAAATCCAGAGGATGAGGGATGTACAGGTGCACGTTGAGGAGGAATTCTAGAGGTTGATGGACGTACAGGTGCATGTTGAGGAGGAATTCCAGAGGATGAGGGACGTACAGGTGCACGTGGAGGAGGAATTCTAGAGGATGAAGGTGCTGCTTGTTCAGGTACTTCTGGTTCCATACTAGTCATTTTGTAGGCACTAGAATTATGTTGATTTGAATGCGCATATCCATTATATGGAATATGATCTGGAGGATGCGTAGCACCAACCTCAGCAACCTTTCTAGCAGGTCGTCTAGTTGATAGGACACGTGCAATATTCAGGATATGTGGTGGCACAGCAGGCCCTGGATTATAAGGAAATTGTGACGTTGTTTCTGTTTCAGCACTTCTGTTCGTATCACAATTTGTTTCTGGACTATACATGTCTGAGTCCAATCCCATTGTAAAAGGTGAGTAGCCAGTGACATAGAAGTTGCGTGGAATTTCAGGAGTCACCCACTGCAGAGGTTTTGGATCAAGCACAACCTCACTTCTTTTTTTCGCTTAGCCATTGATTCATCCTGCGATAGTAGAATATCAGAGATTTATTCGAATTAGTAATTGCAGTACACATATCACAATTATAACTTGGATCAAATAACAAGTTCATGAAAAAAAGAGAAGTACTAATATGTAGAAAGAGAAGTACAATATAACCAACATTAGCAGTACAAGATAACTAAATACAACAACAAAGATTACAAAGTACAACTAGCATAACAGAGAAGTACAGGACATAGGCATTACTAAGTTCAATTTTGCTAAAGTTCATGTGCTGAAACAGAGAAGTACATGACAAAAGGATTTACTAAGCTTAAGTGCTAAGTTTAACTAGCAAAACTGAGAAGTACAGGTCAACAGAGATTACTAAGTACAACTAGCATAACAGAGAAGTACAGGACAAAAGGATTTTACTAAGCTTAAGTGCTAAGTTCAACTAGCAAAACAGAGAAGTACAGGTCAACAGGATTACTAAGTACAACTAGCATAACAGAGAAGTACAGGACACAGGCATTACTAAGTTCAATTTGCTAAAGTTCATGTGCTGAAACAGAGAAGTACTGGACAAAAGGATTTTACTAAGCTTAAGTGCTAAGTTCAACTAGCAAAACAGAGAAGTACAGGTCAACAGGATTACTAAGTACAACTAGCATAACAGAGAAGTACAGGACACAGGCATTACTAAGTTCAATTTGCTAAAGTTCATGTGCTGAAACAGAGAAGTACAGGACAAAAGGATTTTACTAAGCTTAAGTGCTAAGTTCAACTAGCAAAACAGAGAAGTACAGGTCAACAGGATTACTAAGTACAACTAGCATAACAGAGAAGTACAGGACACAGGCATTACTAAGTTCAATTTGCTAAAGTTCATGTGCTGAAACAGAGAAGTACTGGACAAAAGGATTTTACTAAGCTTAAGTGCTAAGTTCAACTAGCAAAACAGAGAAGTACAGGTCAACAGGATTACTAAGTACAACTAGCATAACAGAGAAGTACAGGACACAGGCATTACTAAGTTCAATTTGCTAAAGTTCATGTGCTGAAACAGAGAAGTACAGGACAAAAGGATTTTACTAAGCTTAAGTGCTAAGTTCAACTAGCAAAACAGAGAAGTACAGGTCAACAGGATTACTAAGTACAACTAGCATAACAGAGAAGTACAGGACACATGCATTACTAAGTTCAATTTGCTAAAGTTCATGTGCTGAAACAGAGAAGTACAGGACAAAAGGGTTTTACTAAGCTTAAGTGCTAAGTTCAACTAGCAAAACAGAGAAGTGCAGGTCAACAGGATTACTAAGTACAACTAGCATAACAAAGAAGTACAGGACACAGGCATTACTAAGTTCAAAGAGAAGTACTGGAGTTGCAGTAGAAGCAGAGAAGTACAATAAGCATACAGAATAAGTACAATTTCAATATTCGACAAGTAGAAGCAGAGAAGTACACTGAGAAGTTCAAGATTATAGTTTCTAGCTGTACAACATTGTCTCACCTCATTTTGTTCAGATGTACTTCGTTTCAAAGGTGTAACTGCTGCAGATATACATGTTTCTCTTATTTTATCTGAGAGCAAAGTAGTTTTGTGAGCAAATCGAGGTGAAGATCTTGTAGGAACGACATATTCAACTTTTTTCCGTCGATTCTGCATCTTCTTAGATTTTGGAGGATCCATTTGCTTGGATTTCTTTAATTCAGACAATTTATTTAGAAAAATCCAAGATTTCAACTATGATTCTGGCACTGCAGCATTTGCAGAGAAGGATTCCAGAGCTGAAGAATTTTCAGATATCCCTCAAGAGACTCGCCAGAGAAGAGGGGGCCGCGCCAGAGAAGAATTCGGCCGGGATCTAGAGCCGGAGAAGAATTTGGCTCGCCGGAGAAGAAGACCCCGTGTGCTCGGGCGAGATCCGTCGCTCCGTGCGAGCTCGGTCTCCGGTGGAGCGGACGCGGGGTGGCGGCGGTTGCGAGGTGGCGGCGGGGTCGGGGCTGGCGCGGAGGCGGGAGTGGGGCAGGGGGGGGGCGCGGGGGCGGCGGTTGCGAGGTGGCGGCGGACGGGGTGGAACGGGGCGGGATCGAGGCAGGTGGATTTTGGTCGGGGGGGTCTCGGTCGGAGCGGGCCTTCCGGCCAGAATCCTTATATAGGGGCCGGAGATGCTCAGAATATTATTTGAGCACGGTTTCGAATAGTGCAACCAGCAGTATGGTCACCCGTGCAGGCACGGCACGTGTCCTGGCCGACTTGCCTGCCAGTACTGGCGGTGCGTTCGATCTGGTTCTGGGAATGTTCGAAAGGGTGTTTCAGGTGGGTGGGGTCGGTTGGGAGCGGTAAGGCGGGCTTCGGCCAGAATCCTTATATAGGGGCCGGAGATGCTCAGAATATTATTCTGAGCACTGGTTTCAGAATAGTGCAACCCTATATATATATATATATATATATATATATATATATATATATATATATATATATATATATATATATAGGTAAATTAACTGGTGCTCCATGGTGCCCGGGCACCATACGTAGATACGCGTATTTTTGCTTTATAGTACACATACCTGAGGGTATACATACCTAAGTTACACATATCTAAGGTATACATACCTAAGATATGCATACTCAAGTGATACATACCTAAGGTATTGCATACCTAAGGTGTACGTACACTGATACGTGTATATATATATTAGGTATGTGTAACTTGCATGTGTGTATGTTAAGTATGTACATCAGGTATGTGTAATACACGTTTGGTCATACCTGGAGTGTACGTGTCTAAATTACACATACCTAAGGTTTACATATATATATATAGGAAGCACATATGGGGCACCATGGTGCCCGGGCACCAAACGTGTATTTCGTACATACCTGGAGTGTACGTGTCTAAATTACACATACCTAAGGTTTACATACCTAACATATACACATACAAGTTACACATACCTAACATTTACATACTTAACATACACACATGCAAGTTACACATACCTAACATATATATACACGTATCAGTGTACGTACACCTTAGGTATGCAATACCTTAGGTATCTATCACTTGAGTATGCATATCTTAGGTATGTATACCTTAGGTATGTGTAACTTAGGTATGTATACCCTCAGGTATGTGTACTACAAACGCGTATCTACGTATGGTGCCCGGGCACCATGGAGCACCAGTTAATTTACCTATATATATATATATATATATATATATATATATATATATATATATATATATATATATATATAGAGCAACTATTCTCGAACCCCTTAGGTGGTTCTAGAATAGCTATTCTAGAACCCCTAATCCAAGGTTTCTTCCCCCTTCCTAACCGAACTCCCCACGGCCCGACCGATACCGGTTCGTAAACGAAGCGAACTCCCCACGTCGCTTCGTAAAAACACACACGCCCCGCCTCGAGCGGAGATCAACAAGCTCCGCACCTCGACCTCCTACCTCGTCGGCGCGGGCGAGCGAGCGGCGGCGGTAGCCGACGCGAGGGAGCTCGCGACGGACACGAAGACGATCGAAGCCTCCTACCTGGTCGGCGCGAGCGAGCGGCGGCGGGAGCCGACACGAGGGAGCCCGCGACGGACGCGAACGGCGGCGGTAGCTAACGCAAAGGACCCAGCGGCGGAGAACGGCGAGATCTAGCCTCCTTACAAGCAGTAATGGCTCCAATTCGACGCAGATCGGCAGAGCATCCTCCAAATTCAAACCAGCCAAGCTCCTTCAAGAGGCCAGCAGAGGATGAGGTAACAAAAAAAAACCAGGAAGTTCACATAATTCACTTACTGCTTTTTTGCGTCCATCACTGCACAAAAAAGGAGCACTTCAGATCATCGTGAAAAAAAGTTCATATGAATTTAGTGTTGGAAGTTCACATGACTATTTTAATGCTTTTCCGTCCAACAATGTAAAACAAAAAAGAGACATTGGCAGGTTCTAAAATGAAAATAATATTGGAAGTTCACCTCCACTGGATTTTGTTTAGAGTAGAACATAAGAGCAAAAGATCGTGTGAATTGAGACTGGAAGTTCACATGCAGAGTCTATTGTATGAAAGAAGAAAACTTATGTCTTTTACTGGGAAGTTCTTAAAAACAGTTTCCTGGAGTTCACTTCAGTTATAAAAAATAAAAACAGCAAAATGAAAAAATAAGTATGCAGGTTAGCATGTATGCAGGAAGTTCATATTAAATTGTTTGGCGGTTAACTTAACTTGTTTTAGTTTTTTGAAGACATCAAACAAAGTTTTATGTATAAAAGTTCTAGTACCATTGTTCAAGAAGTTCACATGTTAAAAAAACTTACCAGGTTCTGCTACTGCCGGGCAAAGAATCTGGAACAGGCAGTGACGACGAGATAATCAGCTGGTCAGGCCCTAAAAAGCCTCCAATGACTCCCATATGCTGTGATGAGCCAGTTTCATTTATCCAGCCAGTGTTCCGCAATCCCAAGAGAAAGACAAATGCTGCTGCCGTTGAAAGGAATTTCAATCAGAAAATCCAAGAACAAGATGACATGGATAACAGCAAAAGGAAGCGGGATACCACAACATCAACAGATGATGATGAGGATATTATGTGTTGGTCAGGTCCACCGAAAAAACCCCGTTCTCCAATAAAGTGCACTGAGGAGATATTTGCTAGTAATGCAACGTTCTGTCAGCCACGAAAACGGCAATCTACAAGTACATCTACGACAACCACAGCTGGAAGCAACGATGTGAACAGGCACTACAACAGGACCCCTCCTACAGCAACGCATTTATCTGTATCTAAATGTTCATTTAGGCGTTGCTAACTCATGTACCAACGGATAAAAATGTGTTGCGTTTTTGGGTGTTGCAAGGGTCTAAGGCAACGCATAGAAGTCCGTTGGTAACCAATGGGACAAGCGTTGCAAAGTAGCTACGGTGTACGAACAACGGTTGTACACGTTGCTAGGGACATCTCACACGTATGTGAATATTTATATATTGAAAATATTATTGTCTAGGTTGGATTGTTTGATTGGTTTAGACCGTCGTAGGTTTTTTCTAAGCGAGGGAATGATTTATATAAGACATACAAAACATATGAATCACATTGAATTTGTATTGCATCACAAATAATTGAATATTTATTATTGACAACACGATCTGATACATGGAATACTTCTGAAAACTAGAAACTTTACAATCTTGCATCTAAATATGACATTCTACCAAGTCGAATATATTGTTTCCAATATTTTGCCTAGAATGTTCAGAGCTGATATCCGAATATTCCAAATCTTGCTTATTTATGGGACCTTGTATGGCACCTGCAAATACAAAGTATTGTTTTCAGTATAAAAAACAGCAAAAAAGAACAGTGTTACGTGTGGTAAATTCTATACTAAGTATTTGCTTTTAAAAAAATTGGGTACGCTCACCTTGGATGGATGATAAAGCTAAGTCAGCATGCAATATTCTTTTTGCTATCCTTTGCAATTGAAATAGCTCATCAGACACACACGTCATAATGGCTACCACAGATGGAAATACATGATGAAATCTGGTTAAGAAATAGACTCGATGAGATCTAAACGGACCCACCTAACAGAAGACTAAAATGTTTTGTTTAACTGATGATCCATGGAACGACAGATCTTACATATTTTGGGGTCTCACCAGAAAATCCTACCTTTTTCTGTGTAGTATTTAGGGTAAACATGCAGGCATCTTTCATGGCCACAAGCCCCTCCCAGCTGACCTTAATATCTTTGCCCGCTACCTATAAGAAAAGGTAGTACTTGGGAATCAACTAAATCTATTAAACATGTGAATTTAAAAACAACTTCAAATTTAATGTTATTTTATATCCACCATACCTGCAGAGACTTTGCACAACAACGACGGGCAGGTTATCAGCTGAATCATGCAGTGCATTAAACTGTCAGCTGTAGTTCCTGCTGTCCTGCATCGCCACCTTGAAGGATAATATTACCTTAACCATCAAAACGCACTGCTTCATGAATGATGTCACGTTCAAGGGACAAGAACGAGTGGCCTACACTACTTGTTTGGTTCTCCCTTACATGATACATAACATGAAGGATATTACTGCGGCAACAATAACGATTACAACCTGAATTTTTCACCAAGACAAATTCTTGACAAAAAAAATTATAGACATTGCCTGCTCCACGTGAATTAATAACTCAACTGTAGTACCGGGAATAGAACTCCCTGATCCCTGAACCACTTCATCTCCACGTACGTCGTCCCCAGATCCTGCTGCCACCATCGCGGATTGTCAAAATTGGCATTCATCCCCATCACGAAATTGTCCTATGGAGATTAATCTGCGCGAGAGGCAGATCTAGGCGATTGCATCCCCACTCCGTGGAGAACCTGCATGCCGCGGCCGTGGCAATATGCGACCGGAAAAGGTTCTCCGCCGAGGACCCCTTGGTGCTTCCGGGATTTTCATTTTGCAATCCGGCTGCCATGGATCACCGGCGAGGGAGCATTGCAGAAGGTCGTGAGGTATCCCAGACCCAGAGAATTCGAGGGAGGCGGTTAGGTTTGGGGAGGCGAGCGGGGACTGCAGGGTTGCGATCCTGCTTTTGTGGCTTGTGGGGTTACAGAACTCGTGCTAGTGGGCTGGGCTTTTAGTTTTTCTTTTCCATAGTTGCAATATGTACAGTGCGCAACGAATTGACTGCAACACATACATCTGTATCTACCATAGAATTTTACAACGAATATTTGAAGGGTTGCCAAGTATGCGTTGCTTTAGATGGGTTCTTCTTGTAGTGAGGGACAGTGGGCAAAAGTCGTCTTCTAGCAGTGATGCTTCTGAACAGCAACGCAGTTATGGGGATGGTCAAAGTGACAACATACACCAAGATCGTCGAGGCACTCAATCAAGTCATATGCCGCCTCGAGATCCACTCTGCCATGTACCAAAAGTCACACCGCCATGCCCCATAGTACCAGATGATAGAGCCACCCCTGCAGAGCTGCGAACATACACACACGTAAGTTCAATTTATATTTTGCTGATAAAAATTTCACTCTTACACTCATTTTTTTTAGACAAATTTGCATGGAAGTTCACATGCTATATCTTTAGAAAAAACAGTTGATATGATTTGGAAAGTTCGTGAACCCTATATCCATGATAAAAGTTCAGCTGATTTTTAGGAAGTTCACATGCTCGGTTTATTATATAAAATGTATATTTGATATGTTCTCGATATTCATGTGCAACAGTTTTTCTGTGAAAAAAAGTTCAGATGACTTTAAGAAGTCCATGTTCTTATTTTTTATTAAATTTTAGGAAGTTCACTTGACCTATTTCCTGAAGTTAACATACCAATAACATATGTAAAAACAAAAAAATGCAATAACAAAACCGTGGCAATTTGCAGGCTGCAGATCTTGATCCGGACCTGATACCATCCATTGGTCAAGAATTTAGCACATTCAAAGACGCATATGTATTTTACAATACATATGCAAAGCACAAAGGGTTTGGGATAAGAAAAGGACAGCACAACAAGAGGAGGTGTTACTTGAGATGTGTACGAGAAGGTGCACACCGCCAAAGTGTCAACGAGGAAGACCGACAGCGTGACAAGATGACCAAAAGAACTGGGTGCAAGGCCTTTATGAGATTGAAAGAGAGGAGTGATGGTACCTGCATTGTCAAGGACATTACACTTCAGCACAACCATACCCTGCTGTTAAGCCCATCAATGCTAGTTTTCATGCGTTCTCACAAAAAGGTGGATCCAACATTGAAGGGGTTGGTAAAAGACCTTCAGTTCAGCAATATAAAACATGTAAACATAATGGGCCTGCTTACAAGGCTGCATGGTGGCCGTGATAAGATTGGCTGCCACAACAGAGACATACTAAACATGTAAGTACTCCCCCCCACCCCCCTCCTTTATATATAAAATGAAAACTTACATGAAAAACAGGGGAAAGAAAAAAGCAAAACAAAAAAAGAAAAATAACAACAAAATTTCTTTTTGCAGGAAAGCAGAAAACACGAGGAAGGAGTCCATGAATGAGGTGCAGAATATGTTCAAATTCTTTGAAGACATGAAGAAGGAGAATGAAAATTTCTTCTATGACTACAAGGTTGATGACGAAAACAGACTGGAAAATGTTTTCTGGTCTAATGCTAGCTCGAGGGCAGCATATGCAGATTTTGGAGATTGCATAACTTTCGATACTACTTACAAGTCGAACAAGCACCACTTGCCCCTTGCAGTATTTGTCGGCGTAAACAACCACTTGCAGTCAACAATCTTTGGTGTTGCGTTGATGGGAAACGAGTCAGAGGAGTCCTTCAAATGGGTATTCAGCAGATTCCTTGAATGCATGGGCGGTAAACAACCAATCTGCATACTTATAGATTTACAGAAAACCAGAATCTATACTCCTGTTTGTACCTTCAGTTATAGTTCATAACAAAAACACACAGAAGTTCAGATGTTTACACCCCTGCAACACGAAAAAATAAAAGATATTTAATTTGCTGAAGTTCACCTTTGTTTTGTTTTTGTGAAGTTTGCTTGCATTATACCTGATGTGTTTTTTCCTAATAATTGTTCAGATCAATGCCCAGCAATGACAAAAGCAATACCTAAAATTTTCAAACGGACTCTACATAAGTTCTGTAGATGGCACATAATGAACAAGCATAAGGACCCGCTGAAGAAGCTTTATAAACTATTCCCTGATTTGAAGGATAAGCTGACTGCAATTTTGAACCATCCCCTAATGCCATCTGAGTTTGAAGATGCGTGGAAGGCTTTGATTGAAGAGTACAATCTGCATGATATAAATGTCATGATTAACTTATGGGCTGAAAGGAAATTGTGGATATCAGCTTACTGGAAGGAAGTTTTCTGTGCACGCATGACTTCAACACAAAGAAGCAAGAGCATGAACTTTGTGCTGAAAAGGGGTTTTGTCACTGAACGAGACAACCTCCACATTTTTGCTAAGCAAGTTAACAACTGCATACAGGCAAGGCATGAAGCAGAGAATGCAGAGGCAAATGCATCAACGGTGAGTGCTCGATTTCCTTTTTTATATTAATGAAAAAAAATATGCTTCAATAATTTGGAAACACATAGGATGAGAACATAAAAAAAGGAAAAAGACTATGCAGATGTTATGGAAGTTCACAACTGTTTGGTCAGGGGTTCTTCTGTACACAAAAAGTGTCATCTGTTTTCGAAATAAAAAAGTATGCACATGTTATGGAAGTTCACATCTGTTTAGTTCTGGGGTTCATATATCTATATAAAAGTTATCTTATGTTTCATGTTCAAAAGCAAATGACTTTTCCACCGACAAAAATCAAAATTGCAGGGCACAAGGAAAACAGTCACCAGGTATGGCTTCGAGGCACAGGTGATGGATAAGTACACACGGGCAGTGTACTCAGTTTTCCGGGAGCGGCAATATCACAGCACAGCTTTCCGCATTAAGACTTCCCAGGATAATCCCAACATTTACCTTGTGCATCACTACAATCAGAGTAAAGAATTCGCTTGGTCAAGACATGAGTTCAGAGTGCTAGCAAATGATGTTGAAGGCCGCTATGAATGCGAATGTAAACTGTGGGAACATACAGGTAAAAAAAAGCCTCTTTCAGCAATTGCTTTTGGTTGTATTACACTACAGATGCATATAAAAAAGTAATTGTTGACATGAAAAAATAAAAAATTAACCGAGCTAATGTTAACTTTATGCACACACAGGGTTGTTCTGCCACCATGTCATAGCTGTCTTTGAGCACCTACGCCTGGATGAGATACCAAGCAAGTATATACTCCAGAGATACACCAAAGATGCAGTGACAAACCCTGATTTCAACCGCAGAGACTACAGGACAACAACAGATGATGGGACTTCAATTGAATACAGACGAACAATCCTTTACAGTGAAGCAGTTAAAATTATAAACAAAGGATGCACTTCGGAAGCAAAATTCCAAATAGCATTATCTGCCTTCAGAGATGCCAATACAAACCTGGACAATGAGGATGCAGAGCCGGAGAATAATGAGGATGCAGAGATGGAGAATAATGAGGATGCAGAGATGGAGAACAATGAGCAGTCATCGAACCAAGAAAACACAACACGAGAAACTGGCGAGCACAACGACATTCCTCAGACTGAGGACAATGATCCATATGCAGATATACAGCCTCCACTACTTGCAATAACAAAAGGAAGCAAGACTACAGATGCTGCAAGGAGGAATGGAAAATGCAAACCCCCTGCACCTGCCCGTCCGGAACGAGAACTAGATGAATACGGGAGACCGAAAGGTACAAGAATATGCGGAACATGCAATAAAATTAATGGCCACAATTCCAGAACCTGCAAGGCAAGGCAGCTGGCTAAAATACTCTTGGAAACACATAAGAAGGTGTATGGGCCTACAGCATCTTCAGCAAATATCAAGGTGCGCATAAGAAACTTGCTTGCTCGCCAGCACATTCCAGAGAATGATGAAGAGGAAAAACTGGACACAGATGAGGGTGAATGCTTCGAAGATGAGACAGATGATGAAGAATATGAGCAAGAAGATGAGGATGAAGATATCACTGAGCAAGAAGATACACAGAAAACACCAGATGTGGAGAGCAAACTGCAAAACTTAAATAAAACGGGAGGACAAAGGAAATGCAGCGTGTGCAACCTAAGGCTAGGACACTACGCATCAACATGCCCCAACAGGGAAAAGATACTACAACAACAGATTGTTGAACGACAAAGAAGTGATGGTGCGACAATGAAACCAAAAGGGGTGAAAGCTTGTGGTACATGCAATAAGATAAGGGGACACAACTCTAGAACTTGCGCAAGAAGGCAGCTTGAGGAACAGCTATTACACCTGCAGTCAACAGAAAATGAAAGCAACACACTGGAAGATAGAAGCAAGGAGAAGAACAAGGAGAAAACACAAACTACACCAGCAGCTATAAGAAGGAGTACCAGAAAGAGGTAGACACAAAAAAAGGAAAAAAATAGAATAGTTCATACTGAAACAAATATGTAGTTGGTTACATTGTGTAGAATAAATATACTGCTGAAGTTCACTATTTGTTCGTGCTACTGCCAGCGATCCAAATTGTAAAAAAATGGAATTTTCATAAATATCATTTATTTTAAACCTCTACACAGGATGTTGTGAGAATAAATATATCGTAATTCAACTGCTAGACAGTTGTTCACGTAAAATGTTGATTAAAAAAAACAGTAGGAAGTTCACAGCCGATTATCCGCGAAGTTCACTATGTATGACGGTGTGAAAAAAAAGTTCGTATAAAAATTAAACAGGAACACACATGCAAGAAAAAGGGAGTTCAGGATTCAGATATCAACAAGTTCTTCTCACTATTCAGACGTGAAAGGTACTGAATTGTTAAAAAAAATGAACAGACAACATATAGGATTGCAAAAAAAAAAGTAAATAGGGACATCTTCATTGTATTATAAAATGAATAAAAGGGAAGGGAAACACAAAGTAAAAAAAACATATGACTGCGAAGTTCAGATCTAGCCAACTAAGGAGTTCTCTTAAACATAAAACCTAAAAAAAAGAAATGTAGGTAAAAATAAACGATTACAATCTGATCATAGAAAATAAAAAGAAAAATGTCCCTACAAAACTAAAATCTTCACCAATCCCTGCCACGCTTCTTCTCGGAATGTTTGAATAAGGAGAAGAAGCCCCTCTCAAACAAATCCAGCCTTCGAAAAACCTCGTACGTGGCATATGCATCCCGTGCAGCATATTCCAAATGCTTAGGCGGTAGAGGCGGCGGATTAGCCCACATCCTGTGCTCTGCCCTTCCAAAACCATCCTTCATCTCAAAATAGATTGGATCTATAATAGCTCCAGCAACATCCTTCAGGCCTTGAAGTTTCTTCTTTTTGTCCGGATCTCTCCATATTTCCTGGATATCCTTCAGATTATGAACATAGAGATTTGAACGTGAGAGAACTTTGCAGTCTTCTGTGGTGCAAAAACCAGCAAAAATGTACCTAAAGCCATGAAGAAACTCAACCAAACTTTCACTCCTCTCATCAGCATGGCATATGTGGTACACAAGAACATCGGTGCCAACACATAGCTGGATCACAGCAGCTTTCTTCGGATTGAAATAGGTACCACTGAGTTTGTCATACTCAACATCAAGACCAACAATCTTCCTAGAAGAAGAATCGAGGGAAGCTTCAGCATTGGTGATCCACTCCTCAACACTAGCTGCTGAATTCGTGTACAAAACCTTCATAGTGGTTGTGCCATGGCAGGGGAATGTGTACTCGTGGGAAAAAGGAGCGTTTGCCATGTAAATCGGTGGACAGAAGAAAAGAAAGAAGAAGCAATTGGTAATTCACGTGCACCGGGCCAGAAAAGAAAAGACCTGTATTTATAGATTGAGATGTAACAAACATGTCGTGATCCACGAATTCAGGAAACAAACAGTATATATCCAAAACAAATAAATAGAACAGCCGATAGAGATAACAATAAAACAAAAATTCTGCGGGATAACAAAACAAAAAGGACCTTATCCGGGTAATTCAACTGCTAGGCAGTTGTTCACGTAAAATGTTGATTAAAAAAAACAGTAGGAAGTTCACAGCCGATTATCCGCGAAGTTCACTATGTATGACGGTGTGAAAAAAAAGTTCGTATAAAAATTAAACAGGAACACACATGCAAGAAAAAGGGAGTTCAGATATCAACAGCTGCGAAGTTCTCACATACTATTCAGACGTGAAAGGTACTGAATTGTTAAAAAAAATGAACAGACAACATATAGGATTGCAAAAAAAGTAAATAGGGACATCTTCATTGTATTATAAAATGAATAAAAGGGAAGGGAAATCAAAGTAAAAAAAGAAATTTATGACTGCGAAGTTCAGATCTAACCAACTAAGGAGTTCTCTTAAACATAAAACCTAAAGAAAAATGTAGGTCAAGTAAACGATTACAATCTGATCATAAAAAAAATAAAAAGAAAAATGTCCCTACAAAACTAAAATCTTCACCAATCCCTGCCACGCTTCTTCTCGGGATGTTTGAATAAGGAGAAGAAGCCCCTCTCAAACACATCCAGCCTCCGAAAAACCTCATACGTGGCATATGCATCCCGTGCAGCATATTCCAAATGCTTAGGCGGTAGAGGCGGCGGATCAGCCCACATCCTGTGCTCTGCCCTTCCAAAACCATCCTTCATCTCAAAATAGATTGGATCTATAATAGCTCCAGCAACATCCTTCAGACCTTGAGTTCTCTTCCTGTTGTCCGGATCTCTCCATATTGCCTGGATATCCTTCACATTATGAACATAGTACTTTGAACGTGATAGAATGGTGCGGTCTTCTGCGACACAAAACCCAGCAAAAGTGTACCTATAGCCATGAAAGAAATCATACAACTTTTCACTCCTCTCATCAGCATGGCATATGTGGTACACAAGAACATCAGTGCCAACACATAGCTGGATCACAGCAGCTTTCTTCGGACTGAAATAGGTTCCACTGAGTTTATCATACTCAACATCAAGACCAACAATCTTCCTAGCATAAGAATCTAGGGAAGCTTCAGCATTGGTGATCCACTCCTCAACACTAGCTGCTGCCTTTGTGTACAAAACCTTCATAGTGGTTGTGCCATGGCAGGGGAATGTGTACTCGTGGGAAAAAGGAGGGTTTGCCATGCAATCGGTGAAACAGAGAAAACACACAGAAAAAGAAAAAAGAAAGGAAGAAGAATCGGTGATTGATATGCACCGAAACACAGAGGAAAAAAGACATGTATTTATAGTTCCAGAAATGTAACAGCAGACGTCGTGATCCACAAATTCAGGGAACAAACCAATACATATCCAATCAAAACAAAACAGAAACAGCCGAGAGATAACCACAAAAAAACAAAAAAATCCTGCGGGATAACAAACAAAAAAGGATCTTATCCGGGGCCAGTTGTGAGTTCACGTGCAAGCACAAAACAAAAGCATAAAAAGACTACAAAAGAAGTTCACGTGATAACAGTGCAGACGTTCGCACAGAGTAAAAACACTGAAAAAATAAAAAAGCTGTTCCACACCAACCAACCACCCCCCACCCACCAAAACCACGCCCAACCCACTAAAAACCACCACTCGGCGCAAAACAAACTCAACCACTGCCTGGTGTTCCGCCGGAAGAAACATCCCACGGAGAAGGAGTCGAAGGAAGAGCAAAGGGAGAAGAACAAAGAACAGAGAAAAGAAGAAGAAGAGAAGTCTAGCAAGATCTACAGAAAAGTAATCCAGCATCAGAAAAGCGAAGGGATTACCTAACAAAAGAAGGTGCGTCTAACCCATCCCCATCCCATCTACTCATTGAATCGCCGTGGATCTTCCTCTCTTTCATCCTTCATGGCCGTGGTTTTGAATCTAGACTAGTATAAAAAACAAGATCTAACAACTTAACAAAATAAATACCTTACAGATTACTTAAAAAATGGTTTGCATACGATAGATCTATCAAAAAAATCAAATAAAAAACATGTTAGGCAGAGGGTGGGGGAATAGACACTAATGAACAAGAAGAGGAGTTCAGATAAGAACTCCCGAGAAGCTCACTTGTGAAAAGAAATGGAAAACAATATACAAAAAATAAATAAGTTGGAGGGTTTTAAAATCTACAAACATGTATCCAGCCGTCATTAGTATACTGTGTTTGGGAAACTTAAAAAATATATAATAAAATAAGTTGGAGTTTAAAATGTAGACAACATAAAAACATGCAAACTAGAAGTGGAAGTTCAGTTCAAAAAAGTGCAGAGGTCCTGTTAGTACAAAAACTGTTTTATGCTGGAATCTTGTGACAGGAATGTCTGCTGGTCCATCGTACGTCATCCTCAGCGACAGCGAAAGAGATGAAGAGACCTGTAAAAGAGGTAAAAAAAAGATAGAAATGCTTTCAAAAATACTCTATGGAACTAAAAATGTGCTTATTTTTTATGCAGGTCCAACTATTCGTGGATTTGAAATCTTTGACAAGCACTGTCACTTCGGAAATGAAGTTGAAATGACCAAGGAAAATCTGGATCATCTCAAAAAGCAAGTACTTGACTACAAGCCAACAATCCCATATTATGTATGCAAGATGGGGAAGACAACGAACAACCTCACGAGAGGCAAAATGGTAATACCAAAACGCCAACTTACAAAACTTATTTTCGTACACTACCTGTATTACATATGATGTTTTGGCTGAACCAACATGTATTACTAACTTTATTACAGTCTTCCGATATTTAAATGTTTCCTGAAGTCCAGATAAAAGAAACAGTGAAGTTCACTTACAGAATACACTGAACATGGCTATGATATTCACTTTCATGTGTTTTCATGCAGACTTTCGATAAGGAATACACTGAAGAACACCTAAAGAATTATCTAACGGTGCCAACAACAATTCCAATAACCTCCAACACAAATGCCTGGGTTGGTACACGGGTAAGGATAAACAAGGTTGCAACTGGAAATGCAGTGATGACAACAAATTGGCCAGATGTAGTCATGGGTGCAGAAATAAAAGATGGAGATATCTGCATGTTCTGCTTCTACGACGGAACAAGAGAACTCGGGTGCTTCGTGACACGTCTTAGCAACTGAGTCTGAAAAACTTACTATGAAAATAAAATTATGTACCAGTTTACTTTATTGAACCTTATGTTTTGTATCAGCACCACCGAGAACAATTATGGTTGTTTCAGTATTGTTGATGTAATAAGAATGCTTACTTATGAAGAAGTTCACATAGAGTGAGTACGAAGTTCGCTTATGAATGAAAAAACATTAGCAAGATTTATATTCACGAAAGTTCATACATGAAAAATCATTTCTGACTATACAGGAATAAAAAATAGTACAGTTTGCATTGAGAAAAATGAATGGATATGGGTATACTTTTACACACATAACTGACAAAAAAAAGAAGTTCACACTGTGATGACAGAGAAGTTCACTAGTAACAAAAAAATACAGCACAAATTTTGTACATTACGCTGTTTTGAAAAAGAAACAACATATCCTCACTAAAATAATTCTGTATCCTGAATTCAATCACATAATGAGAAGTTCAGTTCACTAGCACAACAATATAGAAATGTTGAATTTCCTATCAACTACTAATTGCGAAAAAATTGAATCAGATCATCATCATGCAGATCCCAATGATTGCTGGGTTGTCTGCGAACCTAGACCAATAAGCAGCATGAGATCTTTCAACATACTAGGCCACTCCTCCACCAGAATTTCATTCTTGGGATGAAATAGGAGCTGATACATGTACTCAGCTTTCCAATCCTCAACACGCCGCTGGTAGACAATCAGGAATGGAAAAAAAACATAAGAAAAACAGTAAAAAAAAAGACAAAAGAGCTATACAGCGAAAAAAACACAGCACTACACTTACATCCTGGTTTTTTATATTATCAGCAATCTTATCACCACCGTATGTAGCACAAATTCTTAGAGCATAGAAACCACACTCATTAACCCCTTGTGTCGGAGTCTTTGGATATGAACACCTATCAGCAACAACATCCCACTGTATATTACCATTATGTTTGTTAAATTCTGCAACACCATACACCTGTTTTATCAAGGCCACCATCCTATTAATCTGCAAAAACAAAAAACAAAAAGTGAATGCTTTCAGCAGTTTAAAAACAAAAAAGGAATAAAAAACTGGGAAGTTCACATAGTAATGACATATCAGTTCACACACTAATATGGATAGTTTCAGCAGTTTAAAAAACATATAAAAAACTAGGAACTTCACATTGTACTAACATATCAAATTAACACACACGATCAGATGGTTTCAGCAGTTTAAAAAAAATATAAAAAATAGCTAGGAAGTTCATATTGTAAAAACATATAAGTACAGACAAAAAAGTTTGAATGGTTGCAGTAGTACACATAAAAGAAAAAAGCTGGGAAGTTCACATTATATTAACAAATGAGTTCACATAAAAAAAGTAAAAATGATAGCAGTGAAAAAAGTAAATAAAGAAATGATGAAAAGAAAATCACATACGATCTCAACACGATCCTCGTGATGCCGACTCCTTGAAGTATGTGCCAGACTAGTATACCTCCTAGTGTCAAGGATGTCCAACGTACCAGTGTACTTGTTCATAACATAAACAGAGTGATGATCATGCATGAAATGAGGGATGATGATCTGTTCAGCAACAACCCAAATTAACAAAAAGGAAGTACGCACGTGAAAAACAAAAAAAAAATAGCAATTTCACTAAAGCAAAAATATAAAAGAGGTTCAGATTAAAAAGCATACCAACTTTGCTTTCAGCAAATTTTCATTAGGCCGAATATAACGCTTGAACATTTTAGCAGCAGACTCCACATCAAAAGGTTGTCTCGGTAATGGATTACCATTGCTGTCCCTTAACTTGAATGGCGCAAAATCAAGCAAGTACTGCACAAACACACAAAGGAAAAACACAACCAAAAATAGAAAACTATACAAAGTAAGTATATGCATACAAAGGTATATCTGAGAAATAAATTTTCAATGTTTGAAAAAACCTACAGGGATAGTATGAGGTGACATCAAAACACGGGAGCCAGATTCAAAAATATATTTCATCCCTGGATCATCCTTCCAGTAATTGATGATACGATCCATCATGTCGGATTCCAACATTTCACAGCGGCCAAACAGTTTATACAAGTACTTGGCATCAATTAAAACAGGATCATCAACAGCATTGCAGAACTTCACAAGGGGGACACTGCACACACATTAAAAAAGAAAAAAAATATATATATAAGACTAGGGAAGTTCACTTAGCATATAAAAAAATGAAACTCTCCTAAACACAAAAAAAATAAAAGACCTAGGGAAGTTCACTTAGCACAGTATATGAAGTTCATATGCCACAAAAAAAACTAACTAAGTAGTAAACGAAAAACATACCTTCCATGAGCTTTGATGTACTCCTTGCTTAGAATTAACTCCATCATCTGCTTGGCCTTGGATAAATGAGGAAACACATATGGTACAAAGTTTGGGACTTCTTCCCTGAACTTATTGGACAATTTAGTAGGCCTTTTATTCGAAAGAACCAGATTTTTAGCACTAGACTGCCTGGGCTTCTGAGTTTCAAAATCATCACTGCTAGTCGGAGAACAGCGCGGAACATCCTTTGTAATGGCCTTCGCAGTAAGCTTCTTACCAAGCTGAGTGACAAAGTCATCAGAATCATCATCGTCGTCGAGCAAAACTACATCAGCCTTCCCCTTCTCTGCAGTGTCAGGAACCTTATTCCTAGAAGATTTTCTGGTATTGGAATGCAGCCTCTGGATAATCTTCTTTGACTTGCTTACAAGACTATCAAAATTCTCTTCAGGAATAATCTGAACTTCTGGTGTGAATGACTGAGTCTCGAAAAGTGAGAAATTATCTTCCTCGATACCAAGAGATGGACCTGCATGAAAAGTATACAAAACCAGGAAGTTCACTTCTGAATCAAAAAACAAAAAGAAAACAAAAAAACAGTGCAGTGCAAAAAAACATGTGTTATAGAGCATAGCCAGCGATATATTTTGCGAAAAAGTAAAAATCATACCAGGATCAACACCTAAAACATCTTTCAGGTCGATATTGAAATCTCCACCTGTCAGCCAGCTATATAACATGGTCATCCTGATGTTTAGAATATCTTTTTGACTGAACAAGCACATGCTTTCCCCATCATAAGACTGGAGGATCTGTAGCATGAAGAACCCACAATCATGGCTGAAAAAAAAACAAAAAAAGAATAAGAATAAAAGAAAACAATTGTATTAGTCTAAAAAAAACCTGTAGTCAATGTATACAGAATAAAGAGCAAAAAACAGAAAGGGGAAAAAACGCTTACGCAGTTGCCTGTCTTGGAGAATTAACATAGTGAAGCTTGAAGTGGTCGATGGATTTTGGATGAAAATGATCACCCTTTGAATTCCCTGCTAACGACCATAACTTCTTGATACCAGATGCCATTGTATGTAACAGCTTCTTACCATCTGGATCATTTATATCGCGTAACGAATCAAGCAATTCAAAACGCTCTTTCTCAAGGTTCAAAGCAACAACACAGAAGTGACCAGGAACGTGTGGTGCACATGGATCAGGAGGATCAAAGGTACCAAAAAGAATCTGCCATCAAAATGATAAAAATAAAAAAGGACAGGTTAGAAGTATGAAAGGTAGACTATTTCCTCAAATAAGAAATCACATTTAACTTTACTACTGAGTTACAACAGGGGAGGGAAAAAAGGTAGGAAGTCCACATGCCATAATTAGTGAAGTTCAGATGTATAGAAAAGAAGAAAAAAGACAACAGTCAGTACCACTTTCTTGTGGTCCAAACGTTCCGGAGCATCGACGCTGAAAATATTACGAACAAGCCGAGAACTCAGATTTCTTTCAAATATCTGCCTCTGCAAACATGACAATGAAACACAAAAAAGGTTAAAACATAAAGGAGGAAAAAAATAAGCACCTACATTAACAAAAAAAACTAAAAAATGATAAAAAGAACGGAGAAATAACTTACAGAACAATTGTATGGCACCACCATTTTATCAGAATTCTTGTACTTCTGACCAAGCAAGTATGTTCCAACAGAAACAGTTAGAGAACAAAGAAAACCGTTGGGTTTAAAAGCTTCAGCAATTTGTCCGACCGTGCAATCACATTGATCATTCCTGAAAAGGGTCTTCTTACTGCAGAAAAAAACACAAAAAAGAGGACAAAACAAAAATTTAATAAAAATAAAAAACAAAACAAAAAAAAGAAAAAAGCCTAAAAAACAGATAGAACCTTCTTATGGGATCTTTCCTCAACTTGCAAACGCTTTCATATACTTCTTTGATTTTAATCATCATAGGTTGAAGAGACAGTGGAGGCGTCGAACATAAACTCGAGTCTGCAGAAAATAAGGAAATACAGACAAAATGTAAGAACAAAAAGGAAGTTCAGATGATGATATTCCAGAAGTTCACATATTCAAGAACGTGGTGCAGAAACTGGAATGTCCAGAAGACCCACAGTTCATCAATGAAGGCTACCATCAAAAAAATACACACACACGATATCGCTCCCCCCCGGTCAGTCATATACATGCAGAAAATGAAAACTACGACATGAACTCATGCCGCATTACATAGCATTAGAAAGTGTCTTACATGGAACATGATACCAAACAGCGAAAAACAAAATACATATACAAAAGCACCCCACCACACCCCTCCCCCCATAAAAGAACCAAAAAAAAGGGAAAAAGGTTTTAGATAGAGATATATGAGGAGTAAACATAAAGAATAAAAAGGCGGGCTAGCATTAGGGGAGGGTGTGTGGGGTAGGAGAACTGTATGTTCCCCATTCAGATATCCTTGCCTAAGTCTTGCGGGGATTCTTCAATAGAAGCGCTCAAGTCATCTGTTGATTCTTCAAAGAATGAGCTCGACTGCTCAATCGAATCAGAGGCATCGCGTCCATGGTTATCTCCAGCCTGAAACTCATTATTGTCATCATCATCAGCACCAGTGCTGCGCTCTATATTGGCTTCAGTACCCGGCAGTTCTCCCCGTGCAGCAGCAACACCTACTTCCTCACGACCATGCGCAACAACAGACTTACAATCCATAGCAGCTGGTAATACACCAACATCATCAGCAACCTCAGCACATGTTTCGGAAACAACTGCACCAATGCCAGGTAGTTGGGCAGCATCCTTCGCATCATTTCCATCCTGACATGTTACAAGATCTTCAGGAATTGAGAAACCTTTTCCAGTAACTGCACCTTCTTCAGCATGGTGTTCAGCATCTTTGTCTCCATCAGAATGTGCAACTATCTCAGGAAATAAATTCTCCTTTCCAACAGAGTCTAACTCAGAATAATGATCAGCAACTTTGTCACAGGCACCACCAGAATTACCATCACTGTCATCTAAAGGAGGAGTTACAGGGGTTGCCGGATGGACAAAATTATGCTTGACATAATAACGATCAACAGATGAATTGTCATCACTGTCATCTGGAAGACCATCCTTCTCAACACACTTTTCATTTACCTACCAACAAAAAAAAACAGAAGTTCAGATGGAGAAGATGGAGTAGTTCATATACAAAAACAAAAACAAAACAAAAGCCCAACTATAAAAAAAAATACCTCAGCTAAAGGAGGTGATTTATCAAAAACTACATCTTCAACATGATCACCAGAAAAAGCTGGAGGACATTGAGGGGTTGGCGGACGAACAAAACCATCATTCACAGGTGCATGATCACCATCTCCTGAATTCTGAGGTGCATTTTCCTCAGCAATCCTAGCATCTTCCTGCAAAAAATAAGAGGATAACAAAAAAGAAAAGGTAAGGAAGTTCACATGAAAAAACACAGAAGTTCACATATGTGTAATAGCACAAAACAAGAGATAAAAAAGGAAGTTCACATAAAAAAGGATGGACATAAGTTCAAGAAGGACTAATTATACCTCAGCTTCAGCAGCTGACTGACCAAGTCCTGCATCAACATCTTCAACAGAAGAAGAAATATTCTTCTGAACATTACTTTCAACACTATTATTGCCTGATACATTTGCACGGCTCTCATACTGCTTGCACAAAGAGTCCTGATTCATACCAAAATCAAGAAAACCTGTGCGCATAAGAGACAAAGCCCCCCTCAAGCTATCAAGGAGCGATGTTTCACGCTTTGACTGCTCATCCAATGCTTCAACACTGGGGAAATTACCATCAGCAAGCCGACCTTGAAATTGTTTCACACGATCAGCTGTAGTCGGAATCGTACGAGAGAGATACTCAACTTTCTGCAACAGTGATCCAATCTCATCAATAACACCAGCAGAAGGCATCCCAGCACTAGTTGAAGCAGACTGGTGCTTGTCTTTCATGTTGACATTAGCAATTTGCGAAATTGGAATCTCGCAATGACCTCCAGCAGGATGTTCATTCGCATTACCAGTATCAGGCTCACTACAAAAGGTGCCCTCATTGAGATGAACCATTAAATCTTCCACACGATACCGATATGAATAAGCAATTTGGTTGCGGCCTTTCCACTGCATTGTAATACAGGAGTTCACTTAGCAGATAATATGAAGTTCAGATGATACATAAAAGAAAAAAAATATATACAAAACTAGGTAAGTTCACTTGGATATAAAAAATAAAACTGAGATTCCACATAAAACATTAAAAAAAAGACTTAGGAAGTTCACTTGCGACGTAGTATGAAGATCAGATGCCACATCAAAAAGGGTTACAGTTTGAAAAAACTAACCACAATTCTGCCAAACTTGTACTTCATCAACTCTGGTCCACCATTCCTTTCAATGTCCATTTTGTAAATAGCCTTGAGCGGCTTCTCATGCAGAAAGTTTGCGCGAGGAGTTCGAGTATGCATGACAGAATGTGGTGGTAAAAAATGCTGTCAAGATACATAACAGTGGGGATAACAGCACACCCTTCTAACCCAGCCTGAGGGATATCAGGGTCTTGATATTTAGTAGCAGCTCGTTTCAACTCATCAACAACAAGCTGGCAATAATCCATCTTTGCCATCTTAGAATAATCCATGTTCACAAGCATTGCAGCTTCCCTACCGACATGGGTAGCTGAACCAGGACATATGAGCTTGCTAAAAAGAATGGCAAAAAAGACCTTGACAGCCAAATCTACCTTCTCGGGGTCTTCAACAAGATCAGATAACAATTTACGCAGATCTTTAGGCTCAATACTAGCATTGCTTTCGAACCCAAACTCTTGTTTCAAAAGAGCCAATGACTCGTCATGTCCAGATTCTGCAGGGAGTATGGGAGTATCACCTCCTATAGGAAAACCAAACACCTGATGAACAGTGTCTCTATTAACCTCTAGAACTCTGCCAGATCCACAAGCCAACTTCATGGTAGAAGTGTCAATAGTCTTCATCAAATAACACATGAGAACACGTGATATGTTACCCTCGAGGACCCACTGAAAAACACAGCCAAAACCAGCTTGCTGAACCTTCAATCTGTGATGCTCTTTTAACAATGCTGCAGCCGAACGCACTTCACCGAGAGAACAGCGAACAGTTTGCTGAAAACGCGTCTTCTCACCATCAAGATCTTCAACTGCCTTCCTCTTCCTAGCCATAGTTTTCTTTGTCGGCCTTTTCAAAACTTTCTTCGAATCACCTTCCAAAACAACAGGTTTAGAAGGACCTGGCTTCCTACCAACTTTCTTCCCCTGGTATAGAAAAAAGCATAAAAAACCAAACAGTTAAAACCCACAAAAAAATTGATGACAATAGGAAGTTCACACCAATATGAACAAAGAAGTTCACACTAACCTTGACAGGAGCTTCAAAATCTGATTCATCACTAACAACTTCTCTACGACTCTTCTTAGCATTGCACTACATAAAAATGAGATACATAAAAAGGAAAGAGTTCAGATTCAATAAACAAAAACAAAAAAAGAAGTTCACAGTGGTACAATTATGTAAAAATGGACAAACAAAATAACCTTGCCAGGAGCAACACCATCTTCAGTGGCATCTGGGACATATGTCTCATCGACATCAATCTTACGTTTACGGTTGCCCAAATGGGATTTCCCAGGAGATGAAACTCGTTTCGAAGCAACAGTGGACTGGACAGTAGCAGCAACACGAGGGCTGCGACGCACAGGATTTGTAGCCTGCACAGTAGCAGCAGATTTTTTTTAAAAAAATAGAGAAGTTCACAATGGTACACCTATGTAAAAGTGAACAAAAAAGGAATTTAACAGAATAAACAAATAAGAACATAAAATAAATAACCTTGTCAGCAGCAACATCTTCTTGAGTGGCACCTGGGGCGTATGTCTGCTGCAAAGGATCTCTGGCCTGGGCAGCAGCAGCTTTCCCCAAAGGTGAATTCTCTTTCATCTTCCTGCAAACAACCCTTTCTTTCCTAACATTAGGAGAAACAGTTTCAGCACCACATTCATCACATGTGGGTTCAGCAGCCTCGCCATCACATCCAACATCATGGACAACGGCAGTACCCTTAGCAGACTTTGCTTTCGCAGGATATTTCCGGTAATATGTAGTAATTCTCTCCTGGTGCTGAGCTAATTTAGCAGCTTGTCTCTCCTTTTCTTTCGCAAGCTGTTCTTCCACCATATAATCCTGAGTAACTATTTGAGTACCAGCCACAGACTGAGATTGGGTTTCTTCCATCACAGGTGTAGCTTCAACTGTTTCAGATTCAAGAACTTGCCGCAGAGGAGTATAATCAAAAACAGGGCTGCCCATGTTACCCTTCTCAACAGCAGGAGTCCTGTCAAATACAGGGGGATCTAAGAAACGCGGTAAACTGTCAGCAGAATATGCAGCAAAATCCTGGTTCAGCAAATCCAGAGATTCTCTTATAGTCTGGTCAGCTGCATAACACAAACAAAAAACACAAAAAAGAGGAAAATGTAAACAAGAAAGCTTGGCATCATCTGTCATATTAGAAGATAGATTCCCCAAACCAGAAAACACAGCATCACCACAATCATCAACATGATCAAATACCTTCCCTAAAAAATACAAAAAACAAAAAAATTCAATGTCAGAAACATAGGAAAAAAATTCATGTTCAGACTTATACTTCCTATGTGCAGCAAAATGTTAATTTCATGATTCACTTTAAAAAAACAGCCTGTACATGAAAAAAAATTATAAATAGGAAGAATGAACATAATTAATACAGTGAAGAATAAGCATGGATCATATTAAAATGATTACCAGATGTAGAAGAGCTTTTTTTAGCCTCAGCGTCAGTTTTAATTGACACGGTAACATCAGGGAAAACAATAGGAATACCGGCAACGAGACTTAGTTTGCCATCGGCGGCAACCAATCTCGCTCTCTTAACAACTGTAACTTTTTCACCTAAAAAAAGGTTTCAGACATAGTAAACTGAACAATGAAAGATGAAAAGTAGAATACAAACAATCATAACAAGAAAAATACAAACAAAAGTAGGAGAGAGCAGTATAAAATAAAAAGAACTACAAAGAAGAACATACACATGAATCTGGAAAGAACTACATGTACCAACATCAGATGAGTACATGTACATGTAGAAACAAAAACAAAAAATTTAGAAGAATTTCAATTGTCAAAATAACACAAAACAAAAGAAAGTTCAATTAATGACAAGTAGTTCATAACATGTGCTATACAGAAACACAGATAAAAAGATAGAACCCTAAATGGTGACCACGGGGAATTATAACACAGAAAAAAAGCCTACAGAAAAGCAAACCCTAGAACAAAAATAAATGGGCCAGTCATAGGACAGAACAAAAACATGGATATTTCATTTTTGACAACGCAAGAATAAGCATGAATTTATGGGTAATAAAAATACAAATCCGAAAAACAAACCTTCACCACCAGTCGAAGCATCCTTATCCATCACTCACAGAGAAATAAAAAGAGGAACGGACTCCTGATGTCTACGTTCCCCTCCTTTCCTGTAGACAGTGTTGGGCCTCCAAGAGCAGAGGTTTGTAGAACAGCAGCAAGTTTTCCCTTAAGTGGATCACCCAAGGTTTATCGAACTCGGGGAGGAAGAGGTCAAAGATATCCCTCTCATGCAACCCTGCAACCACAAAGCAAGAAGTCTCTTGTGTCCCCAACACACCTAATAGGTGCACTAGTTGAAGAGATAGTGAAATACGGGTGGTATGAATATATATGAGCAGTAGCAACGGAAAATAGCTTGCTGGCGTGTAGTTGATGGTGGTAGTATTCAGCATAGTAACGCAGTGAAACAGTAAACAAGCAGTAATAGCAGTATTTAGGAACAAGGCCTAGGGATTAGACTTTCACTAGTGGACACTCTCAACATTGATCACATAAGAGAATAGATAAATGCATACTCTACACTTTTGTTGGATGATGAACACATTGCGTAGGATTACACGAACCCTCAATGCCGGAGTTAACAAGCTCCACAATAATGCTCATATTTTAGTAACCTTTAGTGTAAGATAGATCAAAAGACTAAACCAAGTACTAGCATAGCATGCACACTGTCACCTTCATGCATATGTAGGAGGAATAGATCACATCAATATTATCATAGCAATAGTTAACTTCGCAATCTACAAGAGATCATGATCATAGCATAAACCAAGTACTAACACGGTGCACACACTGTCACCTTTACACACGTGCAGGAGGAATAAAACTACTTTAATAACTTTGCTAGAGTAGCACATAGATAAATTGTGATACAAAACTCATATGAATCTCAATCATGTAAAGCAGCTCATGAGATTATTGTATTGAGGTACATGGAAGAGATGAACCACATAGCTACGGTACAGCCCCGAGCCTCGATGGAGAACTACTCCCTCCTCATGGGAGCAGCAGCGGTGATGAAGATGGCGGTGAAGATGGTAGCGGTGTCGATGGAGAAGCCTTCCGGGGGCACTTCCCCCGGCGGGTGCCGGACAGAGACTCTGTCCCCAGGATCTTGGCTTCGCGATGGCGGCGGCTCGGAAGGTTTCTGTGGTTTTCGTCGAACGCCTCAGGGTTTTCGCGACGGAGGCTTTAAATAGGCGGAAGGGCAGCCTCGGAGGGTCGAAGGGGCGCCGACACTATAGGGCGGCGCGGCCAGGGCCTGGGCCGCGTCGGCCTATGGTCTGGGCCCCCTGTGGGTCCACTCTGGTCCTTCGCGGGTGTTCTGGATGCTTCCGGTGAAAATAGGAACTTGGGCGTTGATTTCGTCCGATTCGAGAATATTTCGTTACTAGGATTTCCGAAACCAAAAACAGCAGAAAACAGGGCACTTCGGCATCTTGTTAATAGGTTAGTTCCGGAAAATGCACGAATATGACATAAAGTGTGCATAAAACATGTAGATAACATCAATAATGTGGCATGGAACATAAGAAATTATCGATACGTCGGAGACGTATCAGCATCCCCAGCTTAGTTCTGCTCGTCCCGAGCAGGTAAAACGATAACACAGATAATTTTTGAAGTGACATGCCATCATAATCTTGATCATACTATTTGTAAAGCATATGTAGTGAATGCAGCGATCAAAACAATGTACATGACATGAGTAAACAAGTGAATCATAAAGCAAAGACTTTTCATGAATAGCACTTCAAGACAAGCATCAATAAGTCTTGCATAAGAGTTAACTCATAAAGCAATAATTCAAAGTAAAGGTATTGAAGCAACACAAGGAAGATTAAGTTTCAGCGGTTGCTTTCAACTTATAACATGTATATCTCATGGATATTGTCAACATAGAGTAATATAATAAGTGCAATAAGAAAGTATGTAGGAATCAATGCATAGTTCACACAAGTGTTTGCTTCTTGAGGTGGAGAGAAATAGGTGAACTGACTCAACATAAAGTAAAAGAATGGTCCTCATTAGAGGAAAAGCATCGATTGCTATATTTGTGCTAGAGCTTTGATTTTGAAAACATGAAACAATTTTGTCAACGGTAGTAATAAAGCATATGAGTTATGTAAATTATATCCTACAAGTTGCAAGCCTCATGCATAGTATACTAATAGTGCCCGCACCTTGTCCTAATTAGCTTGGACTACCGGATCATCACAATGCATTGTTTTTACCAAGTGTCACAAAGGGGTACCTCTATGCCGCCTGTACAAAGGTCTAAGGAGAAAGCTCGCATTGGATTTCTCGCTATTGATTATTCTTCAACTTAGACATCCATACCGGGACAACATAGACAACAGATAATGGACTCCTCTTTTATGCATAAGCATGTAACAACAATTAATAATTTTCTCATTTGAGATTGAGGATATGTGTCCAAAACTGAAACTTCCACCATGGATCATGGCTTTAGTTAGCGGCCCAATGTTCTTCTCTAACATATGCATGCTTAACCATAAGGTGGTAGATCTCTCTTACTTCAGACAAGACGGACATGCATAGCAACTCACATGAAATTCAACAATGAATAGTTGATGGCGTCCCCAGTGAACATGGTTATCGCACAACAAGCAACTTAATAAGAGATAAAGTGCATAATTACATATTCAATACCACAATAGTTTTTAAGCTATTTGTCCCATGAGCTATATATTGCAAAGGTGAAGAATGGAATTTTAAAGGTAGCACTCAAGCAATTTACTTTGGAATGGTGGAAAATACCATGTAGTAGGTAGGTATGGTGGACACAAATGGCATAGTGGTTGGCTCAAGGATTTTGGATGCATGAGAAGTATTCCCTCTCGATACAAGGTTTAGGCTAGCAAGGTTTATTTGAAACAAACACAAGGATGAACTGGTGCAGCAAAACTTACATAAAAGACATATTGTAAACATTATAAGACTTTACACCGTCTTCCTTGTTGTTCAAACTCAATACTAGAAATTATCTAGACCTTAGAGAAACCAAATATGCAAACCAGATTTTAGCATGCTCTATGTATTTCTTCATTAATGGGTGCAAAGCATATGATGCAAGAGCTTAATCATGAGCACAACAATTGCCAAGTATCACATTACCCAAGACATTTATAGCAATTACTACATGTATCATTTTCCAATTCCAACCATATAACAATTTAACGAAGAAGAAACTTCGCCATGAATATTATGAGCTAAGAACACATGTGTTCATACGAACCAGCGGAGCGTGTCTCTCTCCCACACAAGCATGATGTAATCCAATTTATTCAAACACAAACAAAAACAAAAACAAACAGACGCTCCAAGTAAAGTACATAAGATGTGACCGAATAAAAATATAGTTTCAGGGGAGGAACCTGATAATGTTGTCGATGAAGAAGGGGCATCCCCAGCTTAAACGCTGAGTCTTGTTGATATATGCAGGGGTGAACCACCAGGGCATCCCCAAGCTTAGAGCTTTCACTCTTCTTGATCATAGTATATCATCCTCCTCTCTTGACCCTTGAAAACTTCCTTCACACCAACTCGAAACAAACTCATTAGAGGGTTAGTGCATAATCAAAAACTCACATGTTCATAGGTGACACAATCATTCTTAACACTTCTGGACATTGCCCAAAGCTACTGGAAGTCAATGGAACAAAGAAATCCATCCCACATAGCAAAAGAAGCAATGCGAAATAAAAGGCAGAATCTGTCAAAACAGAACAGTCCGTAAAGACGAATTTAAAAGAGGCACCAGACTTGCTCAGATGAAAATGCTCAAATTGAATGAAAGTTGCGTACATATCTGAGGATCACTCATGTAAATTGGCATAATTTTCTGAGTTACCTACAGAAAATTTTGCCCAGATTCGTGACAGCAAAGAAAACAGTTTCTGCGCAGTAATCCAAATCTAGTATTGACTTTACTATCAAAGACTTTACTTGGCACAACAAAACACAAAACTAAGATAAGGAGAGGTTGCTACAGTAGTAAACAACTTCAAGACACAAATATAAAACAAAGTACTGTAGCAAAATAACACATGGGTTATCTCCCAAGAACTTCTTTTCTTTATAGCCATTAAGATGGGCTCAGCAGTTTTAATGATGCACTCGCAAGAAATAGTAGTTGAAGCAAAGAGAGCATCAAGAGGCAAATTCAAAACACATTTAAGTCTAACATGCTTCCTATGCATATGAATCTTGTAAATAAACAAGTTCATGAAAAGCAAAGTAACAAGCATAGGAAGATAAAACAAGTATAACTTCAAAAATTTCAGCACATAGAGAGTGTTTTAGTAACATGAAAATTTCTACAACCATATTTTCCTCTCTCATAATAACTTTCAGTAGTGTCATGAGCAAACTCAACAATATAACTATCACATAAAGCATTCTTATCATGAGTCTCATGCATAAAATTAGTACTACTCCCAACATAAGCATAGTTATTCTTATTAATTGTAGTAGGAGCAAATTCAACAAAGTAGCTATCATTATTATTCTCATTATCAAATATAGGAGGCATATTGTAATCATAATCAAATTCATCCTCCATAACAGGTGGTAACAAAAGACTACTATCATTATAATCATCATATATGGGAGGCAAATTATCATCAAAGAAAATTTTCTCCTCAATGCTTGGGGGACTAAAAAGATCATGAAAATCAGCTTCCCCAAGCTTATATCATTATCAACAATGGTGTTCAAAGCGTTCATGCTAACATGTTCCATGGGTTTTTTAATTTTCGGATCAAACCATCCATGTCTTAACTCAGGAAATAGAACAAAAAGCTCATTGTTGTCCATTATGCCTTACTAGTGTAAACAAGAAACAAAAAGTTGCAATTGCGGGATCTAAAGGAAATAGCTTTGAGTACTTACAACGGAAAATAGCTTAGTAGCCGAGATACGGAGTGTGAGTACCTTTTACCTTTCCCCCGGCAACGGCGCCAGAAAATTAGCTTGATGTCTACGTTCCCCCTCCTTTCTGTAGCAGTGTTGGGCCTCCAAGAGCAGAGGTTTGTAGAACAGCGCAAGTTTTCCTTAAGTGGATCACCCAAGGTTTATCGAACTCAGGGAGGAAGAGGTCAAAGATATCCCTCTCATGCAACCCTGCAACCACAAAGCAAGAAGTCTCTTGTGTCCCCAACACACCTAATAGGTGCACTAGTTCGGCGAAGAGATAGTGAAATACGGGTGGTATGAATATATATGAGCAGTAGCAACGGTGCCAGAAAATAGCTTGTTGGCGTGTAGTTGATGGTGGTAGTATTGCAGCAGTAGTAACAAAACAGTAAACAAGCAGTAGTAACGCAGCAGTATTTAGGAACAAGGCCTAGGGATTAGACTTTCACTAGTGGACACTCTCAACATTGATCACATAACAGAATAGATAAATGCATACTCTACACTTTTGTTGGATGATGAACACATTGCGTAGGATTACACGAACCCTCAATGCCGGAGTTAACAAGCTCCACAATAATGCTCATATTTTAGTAACCTTTAGTGTAAGATAGATCAAAAGACTAAACCAAGTACTAGCATAGCATGCACACTTCATGCATATGTAGGAGGAATAGATCACATCAATATTATCATAGCAATAGTTAACTTCGCAATCTACAAGAGATCATGATCATAGCATAAACCAAGTACTAACATGGTGCACACACTGTCACCTTTACACACGTGCAGGAGGAATAAAACTACTTTAATAACTTTGCTAGAGTAGCACATAGATAAATTGTGATACAAAACTCATATGAATCTCAATCATGTAAAGCAGCTCATGAGATTATTGTATTGAGGTACATGGAAGAGAGATGAACCACATAGCTACCGGTACAGCCCCGAGCCTCGATGGAGAACTACTCCTCCTCATGGGAGCAGCAGCGGTGATGAAGATGGCGGTGAAGATGGCAGCGGTGTCGATGGAGAAGCCTTCCGGGGCACTTCCCTCGCGGTGCCGGAACAGAGACTCTGTCCCCCGGATCTTGGCTTCGCGATGGCGGCGGCTCGAAGGTTTCGTGGTTTCGTCGAACGCCTCGGGGTTTCGCGACGGAGGCTTTAAATAGGCGGAAGGGCAGCCTCGGAGGGTCGAAGGGCGCCAACACTATAGGGCGGCGCGGCCGGGGGGCGCCGGCCTATGGTGGGCCCCGTGGGTCCACTCTGGTCCTTCCCGTGTGTTGGATGCTTCCGGTGAAAATAGGAACTTGGGCGTTGATTTCGTCCGATTCCGAGAATATTTCGTTACTAGGATTTCTGAAACCAAAAACAGCGAAAACAGAACTGGCACTTCGGCATCTTGTTAATAGGTTAGTTCCAGAAAATGCACGAATATGACATAAAGTGTGCATAAAATATGTAGATAACATCAATAATGTGGCATGGAACATAAGAAATTATCGATACGTCGGAGACGTATCAACTCCCAAACCAAAAATTGAAGCCGACCAGCCCGTCTGGGACGAACTAGAACCACCGCGAAGAAGAATCAGAGTAGCGCCGGAGTTCCAACCGCCGGCCGAACGGGGAAATATCGCCGGCAAACACCGAAGACGGCGAGGACGAGCAAACTGCAGCGAACCTAGGGTTTAGACCAAAGGGGAAATGGTGGATTTCGAGTAGAACGAAGGAATAACAACAGGGGACGAGGGATAGCAAACGATGCGGGGGGGCAGCAGTTACCTAGAGCGCCGCCGCCATTGCAGAGAGGATGTAGCAGTTTCGAGATGTCCGCCGGCGAGTGGGGGAAGTGGGGAGTGCGAAGGCGAAGGCGCAGACAAGAGGAGTAAAAAGAGGAGTTGAGAAATAACTGCACCAAATTTATATTAAAAAAAAGGAGGCAACAATAAAAAAAACGCTGAAACGTTACCTTTGTCAGTCAGATAGAAACAACAGGAAGTTCACATTTAACTGCGACTGCGATTCACTTTGTCTAAAAAAAAAGAAAAAATATAGGATGGGAGGGTCACACCCGCACTGTCCCCACAACCATTACGAAGTTCACTTGAAAACACGTCAGGGGTTCACTCATCTTGAAAAAAGGTATTTGAGTATGTTTTAAAAACATTAATTGATTTCCTAATATAGCGGGTAGGAGTTCCACACCACAATTACGAAGTGCACTTCTGTAAACGCAAAGGAGTTCACTAATCTTAAAAAAGGTATTATACTCTATTTTAAACATTTATTAAAAAACCTTTTATTCATTTCCTAATATGGGGGGGTCCCCCCCCCCCTTTAATGGTACAAGAATAAAAAAAATTAACACTGGTTAATTTATACATGGAGTTAAAGGAAAAAGAATACCAGAAGTAAACTGACAGTAGTTCACGTAATAAAGTAACAGCAGTTCATTTTCAGATAAAAAAAGATAAAAACATGCGTATGAATGGAAAAACAATAATACAACAAAATTGGATAGTACATTAAAGGGAAGTTCACAACTTACAAACAGAGAGATACATACATGCTCGATGTGGATTTACATGTGAAATAGAGGCCACAACTTATCTGGAAGATGAAAATCAAACATGCAATTGACAAAGTTCATGCATTCCGGTAGTTCACATCATAAAATTAAAGAAGTTCATTTGTTATAACACCAACAAACATGCACTGCTGGTAATGAAAAACAGAGCAGAGACTTGTAGGCTACGAAAAAACCCACAGATAACAAGCATTATTTGGATTCTGTTACTACATCAAAGTGTAAGCATGAACACCACCGCGTCATCACTGCATCAACTGAGGAAAACATAACTACACAAGCATAGGCAAATACCGAACTAAGCAAAGAACATAGATCTGTGAAAACAAAATTCATGGATAAGGATCAAGCAAACCTATCAAAACAAAATCCTACAGGGGAGAGAGACACAATACCATTACCGAAGACAAACAATGCGCGAGAATATAACGGCGGAGCCATCAACCTCGAGGATTTCACGTAGAAGAACGCCGAAGCTGTGCGACGGCCATCGGAAAAAACAAATCTGCAGATCAAGATAAAAAAGATAAGAGCAGTGTCCGGATAGCATATAAGAAACTGTGCCGCAGACATCGACGATCTGCGATGCACCAGTGGAGAACAAATTCGTCGATGGAGCGTCGGACACGAGCATGGAGATGAGCCGCCACCGTCGCTGGAGCTCGGGAGCGAGCAAGGGAGGAAATCGCCAGGGAGGAGCTCGGGAGCGAGCAGGGAGGAAAACGCCAGGGAGGAGCTCGAGAGCGAGCAGGGAGGAAATCGCCATGGAAGAGCTCGGGAGCGAGCAGGGAGGGGTGGGGAGCGAGCACGGAGGAGGTGGGTATCGAGCGGGAGGTGGGACACGTAACGGTTCTCGTAGGAAGTTAACACGCGCGCGGGAGCGGGACGCGAGCGGGACGTGGGACGCGAAAATATGAAGACTCACGGGAAGTCCGCATGCGATAAGTTAGGAAGTTCAGAAAGGGTTCGAGAATAGTTATTCTCGAACCGGTTCGAGAATAGCAGACCTATATATATATATATATATAGGGAAGCACTATTCTGAAACTGGTGCTCAGAATAATATTCTGAGCATCTCCGGCCCTTATATAAGGATTCTGACCGGATGGCCCACTCCGACCGAACCCCCGACCAAACTCACCTGACCTCGATCCCGCCCCGCCGACACACCGTGTACACCTCCACCCCGCGCCAATCCACAGGTCATAATCTGCCACAGCTTCAAGCACCATAGTGCAATATTCATGACGCACTTTGTATATATCTTGCCAAGTAAACGGGCATTTTTTCATGACCAATGCATGCAATCAATGCTTCCAAGCATCCAGGGAATCCTCTCGCAGCATTTTGTGCCATGATTATTGCAGTCTCGTCTTCAGTTGGCCCTCTCAAGTAGTATTTACTAAAATTTCCCACCACAGCTCGGCAAAACTTGTACATGCACTCAATGGCAGTAGACTCACTCATGCGAAGGTATTCGTCATGTGTATCGGCAGGTGCTCCGTCCTCATGGCGGCGGTGCACTTCTAAATCGACGAGAACCCGGCAACGCCTACAGCGTCGTGCTTGAGCTTGAGGTAGGGGTCGAACTCTGGAACACTGTCGAGGATATTCATGAACAAACCCTTGCACATCTTATACCGGCGCCAAAAATTGGTGGCTTGTGTTGCGTCATCTGCGAAGTAGTTGTTTTGCA
This sequence comes from Lolium multiflorum, assembly GCA_030979885.1. NCBI lineage: Eukaryota > Viridiplantae > Streptophyta > Magnoliopsida > Poales > Poaceae > Lolium > Lolium multiflorum. The sequence continues at coordinate 255,110,704 of CM061747.1, read as the reverse complement.
ACATTGTATGCCCTTCCATTCTCTGCCGAGGCTTCGAGTTCTTTCTCCCTGGCCTTGATCCTCCGCGGCGTGGCCTCTTCCTCTTCTCCGCCTCGGCATCAAGCATGTCCTGGAGGGACGCGATGATCAGCAAATGCTCCCGGATGTCGACGTCAAAGGCTTGCTCGTCCTCCAGCAGTCGGACGAGCATCTCATCATCGCTATCCATGTCTGAAGCAAAATTAATGGTTAAAATTCAGCCACGGCAGACGAGGCAACGAACAGTGGCTTCTCGCGCCTACCTGCCAAGGCGCCGAACACCTTATGTGCATGGAGGTGGGGCGGATTTGACGCCGCGTTCTGGGACGCGCTGGCGAAGCGGTGGCGACGAAAAGGCCGACGAGAGAGCCAGCCGTGACGACGGTGCCCGACTCAGAAGAGATTTGCCGTCGAAACGGCCGGCAAATCGAGCGGCAGCGGAGGGGTGGGAGGCGCGGGAGGGAAAGAGCGACGAGAAATAAAAGGAGTGAACCAACAATTATGGAAGTGGTCGCCGACAGGTGGGAGCCCGTCTTGCTTTTCATTGTGTCCGACGTGCCCGAAGCGTCCCCTGTGTAGCGGGGATGGGCTCGGGGCGCTGGACACGTATTGGGCCGTGTCGGACGGAAGGAGGCTTTGGTGCGCGCGGCTGGGAACAAAATTTTGTCCGGTGCGTCCCAAATCCATTTGGGGGTCGCTTTGGGGGACGCAGCTGGAGATGCTCTAGGTGAGATAGCAAGATGTTGTTGCTGCCAAAACCCACCGGCGAGCAGCGACGGGCAACACAGTAGAGCCGGGAGGCTCCAGAACTGCGGTTGGCTCTGGTCCCTTGGGCGACGGCCCGCAATGCCTCTGCACACGTCCCGCTGAATGCAGGCGTGCCACACGACCTATACGTCGGGAAGGTGTTGGATTGCTTCGATTAGGTTCCTGCATGGCAAACACGTAAACATTAAATACGAGCCCCGATCGGCTCTTAGGTTGCTCTGTGGATCGGCTCAAAGAGCCGATTGCCCCATGGTTCGTGTTGGATTTGCAATAACATGGGGATCCTGCTTAATCAATACCAAGATGAATCAATCTACTACAGTTTAGGGTTTTCACCGCATAACCGGAACGTCCTACACGTAATTGAGCCTAGCAGATACGTAAGATAATAGAAAAACTATTCCTAAAGAGGCCTAAAAACCAACGTAAAGTCGATCCCCGGAACAATCCCTCTAGGAGCAGCAAACTACACCTTACGTGCTACCGGATCATTCAACCCGTTTGCAAGGCCTAACCATGCGGATATCAAACCAATCCTTGGAGAACAAGGACCAACTATAACGGATCAGATCTACTAAATAAAGACTAAGCAAGATGCTGCCCTTACACCTAAAATAGGTGTAAAGGCAGCTAGACGTTGAAGGGTGGCATAGCTAAGCAAGTATATCAGAAAAGCATCCATGTCAGCCCTAAAACATCTACGATAACGGTGTCGCTCGCCATCAACAAGGCTTCAGCACGAGCAACACCAGGTAACGAATAAACAGATACTGCCTAGATCGCAAGATGCGATCTAGGCAGCATGACGCTTACCCGGAAGAAACCCTCAAAACAAGGGGTGGCGATGCGCCTAGATTGGTTTGTTGTGAACGTGTTCGTCCTCCTTTCTCAATAACCCTAGATACATATTTATAGTCCGTAGACTTTCTAACTTGGGAATAATCCCAACCGTGTACGAGCTAAACTCTATCTTAATTCTAACCGACACGGAATCTACTATAAATTACAGATACACGGGCCACTTAGCCCAAATTCTCGTACAAGGCCGATTCATGAGCGTTTTACGTGCATAGCTTCCAAGCCCATCTAAATCACGGCCCACCTCCTGATCTGGTTAAATTCTGGTGATAACACATGCCCCCCTGGTTTTGGCAATGATAATTCCAAAACCACTCTGTTTTTTCTTCGTAGGGTCATGTCGTGGCAGAGCAGAATCGTCGCAGTACCCTTCATCATGGTGCCTTGCCTTCTGAACTTCTCTGTAACGCGTGACTTGACAGATTTGACACCACGTCCTCGGAAACCGCTGCTGCATTAAATCATCTCCACTACATCGCCATTATTTAATCGTGTCGAGCAGCTCGCTCCTTTCTCACCTTGCTCATTAGCAATCGGAAAACCCCTCCTCTACACCATGGATTCCTCCTCATCCTCTTCTGCTTGCTCTGGCCTCTCCTACCAGTCCTCTGCCTTCCGCGAGGCGACGCCGGAATGGGGCTCGCTGGTGGCGTACGACCTCCTCGCCCCAACCACGTGGGACAAGGAAGATCACGACTCCTCCGTCTGGTCTCAGGACAACAGGTCCTTGACAGACGGAGAAGACGACCTCCAGTTCCTCATCGACGGGGAGCTGGAGGCGGAGAGCGAAGACGACCGTTTCTCCTGGGACGACTACACCTCCTCCGAGGATGAGGAGGAAGAGGAGGATGACACCTCCTCCGACGAATTCCCACCGGCGAAGCGCTTCCACGCCGGGTCGGAGGACGACGACGACGATGATGATGACGAAGAGGAGTACGGAGCCCCTGCCGAGGGCTTCGGCAGCAGTGACGAGGATGTCGCTGGCAGCAGCGCCGACGAGAGTTACGATGGCGACGACGAAGACAGCGACGGTCCCTAGATTAGGGACTACTAGGATAGGACTATTAGTAGTAATCGGTCTTCTTTTGTTCTTCCTTTCCTTGAGCAATCATCTCTTCACTGTAAAAAATCCCCCTCATCAATGAAAACTGCTTCCAATTGATTTTTGCTGATAGTCAAAGTAAGTCAACGCCCAAAGAGCCGATGGCAGCGCATCGGCCTTTACCATAAAACGCTAATAAGGCCAAATCAGTTGCCTCTTCAAACGGTAACCTGCAACCTTCGTCCGAGAGAGTAAACTCAGATCCCCAAATCGCCGCTCGAACAGATTCAAATCTCAACCACGCGAATCCCAAATCCCAATCGCAGATTCAATCCCGCAGCAAGTCTGATGGCGGAATCATCCAGCGCCAATGCTACGGTCTCCGGCCTGAAGGTAATCCTCAACCGCTCCTCGTCACCCGGGCATAATGTTAGAATTAACAGCAAAACACCTGAATTAATGTTTCATCCCATCATTAATTTTAGGTTTCAGACATCCTGCTGCCGCATCCTTCTCTTCCAAATTCCCTGTGTCTTGGTCCTCGTTCTACCGAGAGCCCTGCCCATCTGATTTCTTGCGAGGCCAATAGGGTCCCTTTTGTGAGTCAAAACCTAGATCTGACTTCCTGGGCCGACTGCCTACGAGCCTGGCCTAACCCTCCTGAAGATTGGGTATCATGGTACAGTAGGGTATCTAACTCTCAACAAGCCAAATGGGAAACCACAGGAATAGCCGATGCTTTATCTCTATCACTATCTCCGCTTGAGAAACATGAAAAGCTTCTGAAAACCATCGGCTACTTTTGGTCTGATGCTCTGAACTGTTTCATGTTCGGCCACGGCCCCATGACACCAACTCTTCTAGATGTGGCCATAATCACTGGTCTAGACATTGCATCCCCCACCCCCTCTGCCTTTAGGCTACCAAAGGTCCCTTTCAAACTCTCTTCCAAAACAGAGTGCACAAACTGGGGTGCTTATCTTAGACGCCACATGAAAACTAAAGGCCCTGTAACAGAGAAAGAACACACAGCTTTTCTGAATTTCTGGTTGGAACACTTCATATTCTGTGGCCCTTCACTTGCTCCAACCAAGAATTACCTTTCCTTGGCCTATGAACTTGCCAGAGGCACTCAGCTTGGCATCGGCAAGCTGTTCCTGGGAGAAGTCTATCGATATCTCCAACTGACGTCTGTCAATCTATTCTCCCAAAAGACAGTCAAAACAGGAGGTCCCTAGTGGATTATTCAGCTATGGGCTCAGCTGTATTTCCAGAATCATATCCCGAACTTCCCACCTTTGGCCACCTGCTCCTTTCCAAATGCTAATGGGAAGCCAATCCGATGCACCAGCTATGGCCAAGCTCTGTATAGCCTTCCAGGTAGTAAACTGATTCCCCAAGAAGCGTCAGAATGGTTCAGAGTTTTCTACCAAGGCCTGGACAACCCTCTCTTCTTCCCTTACAGGGAGTCTGGAAATTTTGAAAATCCAGTCTCCTTTAGGCTAGACAGCTTTGCCGATGACGCCAGCACCCGGCAATTGTATTCCATCATGATCCGTCCCTGCTTCCTTCCAGTTGGCATGAGCTCCTCCAACCGGGTCATCAAACCTGGTTACGAATCTTACCAGCCGGTCGTAGCAGCCCGGCAGTTCGGTCTTGGGCAGGTGTCTCCTCATTTCTTCCTCCACCACCTGACAGAGAGCAGAGCTGAGTTGCCTGATGTCCTCACTGGTCAGAGGTGTTACTCTTTCTTTGACACTCTAGCCATCCCAGTCCTTAACGACCTCTCTTTCACCTCATCGACTGATGGTTTCGAAACCTGGTGGTCCATGTGGAAGACTCATGCTTTCAGGAGAGCTCTGGGACCGCTGCTGAAACAACTTGATGCTGAATATGAAATCCCCGCAGAACAGGTACCACTACACATGAATTCTCTTGAAGTAGTTTGTACCAGGCAACAAGATTGTTTTCACAACTTTATCCTGTCTTTTTACAGCAGCAGGACGGTCCAGAGCCTATACATGATGACGGCTCCCCCTTCACATTTCTCCCACCAGCTCTGGTGGTCCTCTTCTGCAAGAACTCGCCACCCTTGAAAAAGGTGGTGATGCAGAGCCAGCCGATTTCACCAAAATCGTCTTCCAAGAGCAGAGTATCTTCCGAGCCGGCTGCCCCCCGAGCCTCAATCAAGGCGAGAGCAGCAGTGAGGAAAGTAGCTGCCAGGAAGACCCTGAAGCACCAAAACCCTACTCCAATTCAAGAGAGTTCACACGTAAGTCGGCTCATGCCCTGACTGATCTATCTTGTGGGTTGTAAATATGCTGGGGCTTAATAACTCCTCTCTTACAGACCTCCCTTGATGACAACTCTAGCGGGGAGATGCAAACTAGTCAAGGGCATTCAAGCTCGGGCCATTCTGGGAAGATCACCATGCAGAGTCAGCCAGATCTGCCACCATCGGCTTCCAAGAAAAGGTTAGTTACTGAACTTGTTGCCCCTCAAGCTCCAACCAAGGTACGCACAAAGAGCCGATGCACCAAGAGAGCTCGAAAGGAACCGCAAGCCCCTGCATCAAATCAAGAGGCTTCAAACGTAATTACTCTCCATACCCTCCTTGGCTCGTATTTCATACTGACCCATCACTGCCTGCATTTGCTGACCATTCCCTTTGCAGACTGATGACACCTCTAGTGGGGAAGTTGAGGAGGTACTGATGCCATCCGCCACCCTGGACCTAGCAACCTCTAAGAGCGTAGCTGACCAGGCTGCCAACTTGGCTAAGCCCACAGCAGAAACACAAGAGCCGATCATCTCATCATCGGTTGTCCCACTGGTCCTAGGAGAGGTACATTCCTTTCTCTTGGATCTATCCTTTCCCTTTTGCTGCATACTGACGCTGCTCTTGTTTGTTTGTCAGGGTTGTGACATCTCAAGCTTGCTATCGTTCGACCCTGAATCCATCGAACCAGCTACTTTCAGGGCCAGCGAAGAGCCAGGACCCAGCACTACCCATGGTCAACTCCAGCGTCTCAAGGATTTTCTCTCCTCCTCCATTGAGACATTGGTTGAAAACCCCGAGGAAGCGAAGGGAATTCTTGAAGACATTCAGCCCCATCTCCCTGTGGCATTGCAGGTGAAACTCTGGCCAGTCGTGACTCTGTCAGCTTTCAGGTCAAGGGTGCAGTTGGCTCGTCAGAGAATTAACCTTCGCCACGCCCAGCTCCCGTTGAAAGCCGACATCGCAGCCAAGTGTCAACGGCTTAATGAGAAAAAGGCTGCCTTGGACACCAAAACTGACACTTCTGTCAGCAGTACCGAACTTGAGAACCTGCGCAAGGAGCTGGAGAACCTCGAAGAGAGCGTCAGGGTAACCAAACAGCTTATCCAAGATAAGGAAGCTCTTATTGCCCGCTCCCAAGAGGAAGCAGAAGGCCTCAAAACTGAACTGAAGACTGATCTGGCCGAAATACGCTCCCTGAACAGCCAACTGGTGACATGAAAGGACGAGGATGATGAGGCCGAGATCGCCGAGGTGGATCGTGTCCGTGGTGACGCCCTCCATGCCCTCAATGTATTTCTTCAGTAGAGCCTCTCTATGTAATCTGATAACTGCTGATAACTGTTCAATCGAGCTTGTACCTCTAGAGTCGATGGCTATGCATCGGCTTTTTTATTCTGAAGTTGACGTCTGTGCATCGGCTGTGGTTTGTGTGTGCATTTTTGTTTTTTACATCGGCCCCTATATTTCACTGTCCGTCAACGCACATGTATCCATCATCGCACATGCTTATCCGTTTAGGTGCCCCCCGAGCCGAATCTTTCAGGCAATTGAAGATATCGGCTCTCTAGTTATCATGTCCGAGGAACTGCTCTTGAACATCGGCTACATCAGGACCAATGTCGACCCTTTTTAGCTCATCAGCCGGTGTAAACCCATACCCTAGCTTTCCTTCACCTGCTAGATCAATGTTGAATACAGGCAAAATATATATGACGAGGGTAATATGGGCCGATTGCCTGAATCGGCCTCCTTTTTGATTGCATTGCTCACTGAAGGTTTACAACTCATTTTTATTTTTTGGGGCCGATCACAGGGATCGGCCTTGCTACACCTGTCTAGTGACTTTGGTGCGGTTACTCTATCAGGCCAGTGGATAAGACCAGCCTCACCCCGTTTTTTGTAACCTCAATACGCTCACAGCCGTCTAAACTGACTCCAGAGAGCGGCTCCTGGCCGTCCGCGTCCCAGATGTTCATGCCAGCTGTTGAGATCTCAATCGAATCATCGGCATGGACGACTTCCACTTCATCTCCATCCCACTGTATCAGGCATTGGTGCATCGTGGATGGGATGCAGCAGTTGGCGTGAATCCAATCTCTCCCTAGCAGGACAGCGTAGGTGCTTTTGCTGTCGACGATGAAGAATGATGTAGGGACGGTTTTCCGGCCCACAGTTAGGTCCACGTTCAGAACACTTGAGTCTCTGATGCTTGGCCGTTGAAGTCGCTTAGCGTGACGTTGGTCTTGATCAGATCCGAGTTAGAGTGTCCCAAACGCCGTAGCATGGAGTATGGCATGATATTAACTGCCGCTCCCGTGTCAACCAGCATCCTGCCAACAGGGTGCCCATTGATATACCCTTTCAGGTACAGGGCCTTCAGATGTTTGTAGCTCTTCTCTCGTGGCTTTTCAAAGATAACTGGCCGCGGGCCGCAGTCGAGCTGTGCTATCGGCACTTCTTCGGCTCTTGGAGCACAGAACTTCGAGGGAAGTATGAACACCATATTCGTGCCAGCCGATGCCTTCACGTCGGCTTTTGTTTGTTTGGGGCGCCATTCCTTCTTTGGTGGTCGATCTTCTGCGTCCAAGGTTTGCTGAATTTTCACGGCCAGATCGGGCCGCGCCTTCCTCAAAGTATGCAGGTATTGCGCCTCAGCTTCCTCCAAGCTGCGTAGCCGCTGGACTCTACGCTTCTGGGAGTGACTAAGTCCATCTGGGCACCACCTTGGCCGATGGTATCGGTCTTCTTCTTCATCTTCTAAATCCTCGAGATCTTCCTCCCGAGGTGGCTCAGCTCGCCTGTTCTGAGATGGGAGCGGCCCTAGACGCTTGAACACTGACTCGTCGCGTGTGTCCTTCTTCTTCTGTCTGCACTTCGGGCAGTTGTTGACTGTAGGCAATCGGCTCATCCCTGAATCCCAGCAATGCTTAAAGAAAGGACAATCCCAGTGTCTGTCCACGTCTTCCTGCTCTCGTGGCGTCTCCTTTGCGCGGCGATCATATCTCTCGTCATCTCGATCATACTGATGATATCTTCCATTGTCCACGTCAGACCGATGATATCTTTGGTCGTCTCTGTTGTACCGCTGACGTCGGCCGTACTGACGCTCGTATTTATTGAGGAGATGGTCTGAGAGTGGCCGCTGATACCGCACGTTCCTCACTTGTTCTTCAGCGATGTACCTTTTGTCATCATATCGGGGCCGATCGCTTGAACCGGCCTCCTCTTTGTCCTTGCTGCGGGAGTGACTGCTCTCTTCGTCGTCTTTGCCATGGCGGTATGCAGACCCTGCCATGTTGACATCGAACGAGAAATCTAGCCGACGCCTTGCGGATCGACTGAGTTCTACCATGTTGACGCCAGGGAACGGATGCGTGTCCACTTTCATGGCAAACTGTCCAAAGATCAGACGGCCTTGCTCTATTGCCAACTGGATCTGTCGACGCAACTCTTTGCAGTCGTTGGTGACGTTGGTGAACGAGTGGTGCCACTTGCAGTACGGTTTCCCGTTTATCTCCTGCGCCGTAGGGATTTTATGGCCTTCGGGTAGTTTCAGTTGTTTTCCTTTAAGCAGCAGATAAAAGATTTGGTCAGCTTTGCTTACGTCGAAGTCAAACCCTTTTGCTGGCCCTTGTGGTTTCACCCATGTACAGGTCACGGGGGCTGCCCCCTGAGCCCATTCAGCTACGGCTACCTCGTGGTCTTCTGCAGAGTCTCCAACCTCGTCCGTCTCGACCAGGGCTACCGGATGTTTGAACTTGTCTTGGTACAACTCCGGGTGACGCTGCTCATATGCTGTTAACTTTTGAGCCATGTGCGCCAGCGAGTTGTACTCAACTTGGAAGACCAGGTCCTTGATTGGTGCTGCGAGGCCTGATACTGCCAGCTCGACTGCTTCTTTCTCCGTTATACGAGCCGAATAGCATCGGTTCTTCACAGTCCTAAAACGCTGGATATATTCAGACACCGTTTCTCCACGCCTCTGCCGTACCTGCGCCAAATCGGCAATGCCAGCTTCGGTAGTTTCTGAGTGATATTGAATGTAAAACTGCTCCTCCAACTGCTTCCATGTCTGGATGGAATCTGGCGGCAATGAGGTGTACCACCCGAAAGCTGGTCCTGTGAGAGATTGCGTGAAAAACCTTACGCGTAGCTGGTCTGATGCTGAAATCATGCCCAACTGTGCTAAATATCGGCTCACGTGTTCAATTGAGATGGACCCTTCTGATCCACTGAACTTTGAGAACTCAGGGAGCCGATATTTGGGTGGCAGTGGAATCAGATCATAGTCATTAGGGTACGGCTTGGAATAGCCGATTGTTTTCCTCTTTGGCAGTATGCCGAACTGGTCTCTCAAGATCGTGCTGATCTGTTCCACTGTACTAGCTGCAGGAGCTGAGCTGTCATGACTTGTTCCGGTGGCGTATTTAGCTAGCCACGCATGCTTATCTGCATCCGCTCCAGGAATCACTGCTAGTGCTCCAGGAATCCCTCCTGCTGAAATCTGCACTACAAGAGAATTGGCATGTAGAGACACTATTTTGGTCCAGTAGAGACACTTAAATTGCTCTTACGTAGTTATAGAGGCACTTTCCATATTGTCTCAAAACTGTCACTACGGGCGGTGTCTCTACGTGGTAAGGACAATAGTAATAATGTCTTTACAATCCAGAGGACATAAAAGAGACATCCTATTGTGTCTCTAAAGTAAATAAATGTAAAGAAACCATGTGAAAAGCAATACTCGAACTCATGACCTTAGTGATTAAGACTTATTCCATTAACCATCTCACCCTTTCACAAGTATATGTTGATACTTGGAAAAAATTCTAATTAGTATTGCCCACCATGACCCAAACATAGAACAAATGTCTCTAGAGAACAAGAAAAATGCCTCAAACATTGTCTCAAGATAAAAATTAAAGACATACAACGAAGTGTCTCACGGATTGCCTCTTGAGAACTTATCTGTGACACTTTGGAGTGTCCCATAAGTTGTCTATAGAATGAAAATTGCAACCCCTTACAGAAATGTCTCAACTAATGTCCCTACATATAAGACTATTTCTGAAGTGTCTCAAAAAGTGCCACTACAACATGCAAAGTGTCTTAATGTGATTTTTAAAGAGACAAAGTAGGAAGCGTCTCTAGTAAAATGTCTCTATGGAAGGTTTTTCTTGTAGTGCTAGTTTGTGCGCGCGAAGGTGTTAGAATCCGGTACGTACGTGCACACGTATCCATGTGGGATTTCTTTAGGTGGCTCGTACAGGAATTGGTAATCGCCAGGATCGCCTCCAACCTTGTAGACGACGTACGCCGGTGAACCCGGCGGCTCTGGAGTGGCAAGTGCAAATGGAAGTTGCGGTCTGGTTTGGAACGGGATTTCTCCCTGGTGAGTCCCTAGGGCTGGCCCCGATGGAGAATACTGATGCTTCATAATCTCCTGAACCACGCGAACCGCAACGCGCTCGAAAGCATTTGCCAAGCTCTCAGAATGACGGTGTACAGAATGAGCCACCATGTAGTTGACCTCCTGGCGCAGAGCTCTAGTGCGTTCCTCTGAAGGGGTAGACAGATCTACTTGATCGAGAGCACCCTCGGCCGAGAACCCTTTCCACCTAATGCCATGTGAACGGGTCTTACTGAAAGAGCCGATGAGATCGGCTTCGAAAAGAGCCTTGAGCTCATCATACTTTTTCTTATGCTCCTCGGGCAGTTCGTCGTACGTGACTGGTTCGTCTGCCATCTCAGCTGCAGATGTTGACGTGGTTGCTGAAGAGTGTCCCACCGGGCGTGCCAGAATGTGTTGCTGCCAAAACCCACCGACGGCAGACAACACGAGAAAGCAGGGAGCTCCCGTAAGCTGCGGTTGGCTCTGGTCCCTCGCGACGGCCCGCAATGCCTCTGCACACGTCCCGCCTGAATGCAGGGCGTGCCACCTGACCTATACCTGGTCGGGAAGGTGTTGGATTGCTTCGATTAGCTTCCTGCATGGCAAACACGTAAACATTAAATACGAGCCCCGATCGGCTCTTAGGTTGCTCTGTGGATCGACTCAAAGAGCCGATTGCCCCATGGTTCGTGTTGGATTTGCAATAACATGGGGATCCTGCTTAATCAATACCAAGATGAATCAATCTACTACAGTTTAGGGTTTTCACCGCATAACCGGAACGTCCTACACGTAATTGAGCCTAGCAGATACGGAAGATAATAGAAAAACTATTCCTAAAGAGGCCTAAAAACCAACGTAAAGTCGATCCCCGGAACAATCCCTCTAGGAGCATCAAACTACACCTTACGCGCTACCGGATCATTCAACCCGTTTGCAAGGCCTAACCATGCGGATATCAAACCAATCCTTGTAGAACAAGGACCAACTATAACGGATCGTATCTACTAAATAAAGACTAGCAAGATGCTGCCCTTACACCTAAAATAGGTAAAGGCAGCTAGACGTTGAAGGGTGGCATAGCTAAGCAAGTATATCAAAAGCATCCATGTCAGCCCTAAAACATCTACGATAACTGTGTCGCTCGCCATCAACAAGGCTTCAGACGAGCAACACCAGGTAACGAATAACAGATATCGCCAGATCGCAAGATGCGATCTAGGCAGCACGCTTACCCGGAAGAAACCCTCGAAATGGGGTGGCGATGCGCCTAGATTGGTTTGTTGTGAACGTGTTCGTCCTCGTTTCTCAATAACCCTAGATACATATTTATAGTCCTAGACTTTCTAACTTGGGAATAATCCCAACCGTGTACGAGCTAAACTCTATCTTAATTCTAACCGACACGAAATCTACTATAAATTACAGATACACGGGCCACTTAGCCCAAATTCTCGTACAAGGTCGATTCATGAGCGTTTTACGTGCATAGCTTCCAAGCCCATCTAAATCACGGCCCACCTCCTGATCTGGTTAAATTCTGGTGATAACAGATGCTCAATGATAATGCGCTTATTGCTTATGAGAGTCTGAATTCTATTCGGAAACAAAATCCCAAGAGGCTCTTTTTTGCACTCAAAATCGACATGACGAAAGCATATGACAGGGTGGAGTGGCACTTGGAGGGATGTTTGAGTCAGCTGGGTTTTGCGCCTGCATGGATTAATTATGTGATGAGATGTGATGTCTACGCACGCTTCTATTCCTGTAGACAGTGTTGGGCCTCCAAGAGCAGAGGTTTGTAGAACAGCAGCAAGTTTCCCTTAAGTGAATCACCCAAGGTTTATCGAACTCAGGAGGTAGAGGTCAAAGATATCCCTCTCAAGCAACCCTACAATTAAGATACAAGAAGTCTCTTGTGTCCCCAACACACCTAATACACTTGTCAGATGTATAGGTGCACTAGTTCAAGAGATAGTGAAATACAAGTAATATGGATGATTATAAGTAGTAATTGCAATCTGAAATAACAATGGCAGCAATGTAGCAGAACTTGTTGGAAACGGTGTTTCAATGCTTAGAAACAAGGCCTAGGATCATACTTTCACTAGTGGACACTCTCAACAATGATCACATAATTGAACAATTAGATAACTTCTCTTCACTTGCTACTCTGAATTACTCTCCTATTGGAATCACTAATCATCACGTAGTGGCTACAAAAGCTCCACTCAAAGTTCATCAAGTACTTGACAAACACCACTCATAGGGATATCCTCATCTAATCATAATCCAAGATAATACCGTTGCAATTTAGACCGAGACTAACATAGCATACACACTGTCAACAATACCTATGAAAGGGGGAATAGATCACATCAATATTATCATAGTAATAGTTAACTTCATAATCCACAAGAGATTACAATCATAGCCTACGTCAAGTACTACATGATGCACACGCTGTCCTCTTTACATCATGGAGGAGGAATAGACTACTTTAATAACAACACTAGAATAGCACATAGATGAAGAGTAGCATCTACTTATTCAACATGATACAAAGCTCATGATCACATAAAGATCACATCATGGGAGAGAGAGATGAACCACATAGCTACCGGTAGAGCCTCTCTGGGAGAACTACTCCCCTCATCATGGGAGACAGACGGCGATGAAGATGGCGATGGAGCCGATGAAGATGACTCCGGGGCAATTCCCGTCCCGCGTGCCGGAACAGACTTCTGTCCCCGAACTTGGCTTCGCGATGGCGGCGGCTATGTAACTTTTCGTGGCGAAGACCGATATCCTTAGGGTTTTCGCATCGGGAGAATATATAGGCGAAGGGCGGCCTCGAGGGGCCCAGGTGCCCTCCCTACCCGGTGGCGCAGCCAGTGGTGGGCCCGCGCCCCCTATGGTGTGGGAGCCCCTTGGCCCCCCTCCGCCCCTCTCTCGCTTTCCGGGTCCGTCTCGGTAAAATATTGACTTCTTTCGTGGGGTCCAATTCGAGAATATTTCTGTAGAATTTCTGAAACCAAAAAAAGCAGAAAACATGAACTGGCGCTTCGGCATCTTGTTAATAGGTTAGTGCCGGATAATGCATAAAAAAATTATAAAGTGTGAACAAAACATGTAGGTATTGTCATAAAACTAGCATGGAACATAAGAAATTATAGATACGTTTCAGACGTATCAAGATGCGTCACAGAGGTACGATATGCGGTTAAAGTTAATGGTGAGCTAACCAAACAGAAGGGTTGTCAAGTCTTCTTAAGGAGAATGAGGATTCTGGTCAGTTACAAGGTGTCCGTACGATCTCTCACCTCCTCTTTGCTGATGATAGTATCTTTTTCTCGAGAAGTGATGACCGTAGTGTTAAGGCTCTTGATGAAACCTTGCAACTCTATTGTGATGGGTCTTGACAAATAATTAACAGGGAGAAGTCCTCAATATTTTTTGGCATCCATTGCAACCACGGGTGAAACAATTGTAATGGATGTTCTGGAAGTACACTTTGAAATTCTCCAGGATACATATCTTGGTATGCCTACATTCATTGGACGTGCTCCTTCAGGTTCTTTTCACTTCCTCCAAGACCGGTTATGGAAACAAATTATGGGTGCTATGATCGCCCTCTATGGAGATCGGGGAAGGAGGTTTTTATTAAGGAGGTACTGCAAGCTTTACCGGCCTTTATCATGAGTTGCTTTCAAATTCCGGTCACCAATTGTGATCATATGCGAAGAGCTATCACAAATTTCTTTTGGGGAACGGAAGAGGGCAAGAAGAATATGCATTGGCGCTCTTGGGATTGGCTATCTTCTCCTAAACAGTTTGGGGGATTGGGTTTCCATGACCTTGTTCTCTTTAATCAAGCCATGTTAGGCCGTCAGTGTTGGCGATTACTCACCGAACCCGATTATCTGTGTGCGAGGGTATTGAAGGGCAGATATTTCCTGAAACGGACTTTTGGCATGCAATTCCTCATACACATGGAGAAGTATTCTGTTCGGTAAGAGTTGATCAAACAGGGCATTCATTGGGGCATTGGCAATGGTACAAGCACGAGGCTACTCTCAGATCACTGGATTCCGGAGACATCTCCTGAATGCCTTAAACCCCGAGCCCCAGTTCCAGCGGATGCCTACGTTTCTCTGATTACTGACAACGATCGGGGAGCATGGGATTCTGACTGCATTCATACTTTGTTTGATGAGGAGACAACGTCAAAGATTCTTCAAATTCCCATTAGCAGGCATGGTGGGGCGGATTTTGCGTCTTGGCCACATACGAAGAATGGTTCGTTTTGGCTATCACCTAGCCCCTACAGAGGCATTTCATCTGGCAAGGAGTGTGCCCAACCAGGGGCTCTCATTGACCACGGAAGACAACTCTCGGCTGTGGAAGAAGCTGTGGGCTATCAAGGTCCCAGGAAAAATGAAAATTACCTTATGGCGCTTCATCCATGACTGTCTGGCGTCTGGTCACCAACTGAAGCATAGACACATCCAAGCGTCTGATGATTGTGTGTACTGTGGGAGATTGGAGCATGCCGCACACACGATGTTGTTCTGTCAGTTTGCCAAGGATGTTTGGAACGAACTGAAAGTATCCTTTCCGGTTAAACTACAGAAGAAGAGCTTTATTAACCCTAAGGCTTGGACCTTTGATTTTATTTCTAGGTCTGACCATCGGGGAAACACTTTGCTGGCACTGGCTTTCTGGCATTTATTGAATGCAAGAAACGAGGTGTGACGTGGGCATTACCCTTCGGGTAACTGTTATTGCCCTATGCTGTACGGTCGAACTGGAGGCCCATGAAGACACCCGATGGCAAGGTGGGCCACTATGGCGGTGCCGAAGAAGATTCCTTGAAGGACAAGATGAAGAAGAACCGAACAAGGAAAGTTTAGATCTAGGGCTTTTGTAACCTAGTCGTACCTGGACAGATCTCTTGAGACCTGGCCCCTTATATAAGGGCCAGGAGAGGGGCTGTCGAGGGACACAATCAATCTTAGCAACTTTAGTCACCGCAAGTCCAGAGCTAGGTCCAAGTAGCGCTTAGCCTCTCGACGAAACCACAACCAAAACCTTCGGCACCCCATTGTAACCCGATATTTTCATAATCAAGATCAGACAGGCAGGACGTAAGGGTTTTACCTCATCGAGGGCCTCGAACCTGGGTAAATCGCTCCCCGCTTGTCTGTGAACCGATGTCTCGTGTCACCCTACAGATTCCATCAACCCTAAGCCCCAACGGAGGGCATTGCCGAGGAGTACCCTCGACAATTGGCGCCGTCTGTGGGAAGTCTGTCGGCACAAGGCAGGTCATCGGCAGTACCAGTCACGTCTGCGGCGTTCGTGCTGGAGTCACCAACGCCATCGGACCCGAGGGATTCCGTCCGCTATGGATCCTTCGAGTTCGTACCATACACCGAGGCGTCGCATCCGATCTCCACAGAATCGCACGACAACATAGATACTACTTTCGGTGGTGTACACTTCATCATCGATTCCAGAGGATTCCTTCGCCTCCCTAGTTCAAATGCATCAAGCCCAGGAACTTCGGCTCCAGAAGGTAACGCGCCAACAGTAGCCTTGGCAGTCCTATCCAGGAGTGCGGGAGAAGGCAACCGAAGCAGCTTCGGCGCCATAGAGGAGCAAAGGAAAAGACGAAGGGATTCACGCCGTGAAGAAGAAGAGCAAATCGCGACTCGCCCCCGACAGTATGAGCAAGGACGCCACAGCACGCAGCCGAGCAAGAGTCGTCTTCGCACACCTTATATATCGGCCACGGAGCAACTTGAAGCACCATGTTATCTACATTCTTACATCGATCCAAAGGACAGCCGTGAAAAATTGAGTCATCTGCTCAGAAATTGTAGGCAGTTTCTCGAAATTCGGCAGTTCGGCGACGATCTTAGGACCGAAGCTGCTGTCGAGGGTACTCCTCGGCAATGCCCTCCGATTGGGGATTAGGGTTGATGGAATCCTGCAAGCTGTCACGAGACATCGGTTCACAGACAAGCGGGAAGAGCGATTTACCCAGGTTCGGGGCCCTCGATGAGGTAAAACCTTTACGTCCTGCTCTCTGTATGATGATATTGGGTTACAATGGGGTGCCGAATAGTTCGGCTGAGATCTCATCGAGATGCTAAGTGTTGCGACGACCTAGCTCTCACTACTAGGAAAAAGGCATTCAGTGGCGCACCACTTTCAGCCTTCAGTGGCGCACCACTAGTGCGCCACTGTTATCACGCCACTAACTCTAGTAGTGGCGCAGGGGTGCGCCACTACTAGTAAAGTGGCGCACTGCCGGTGCGCCATTGACATGTCCTCCAGTGCGCCACTATTACTCCAAAGTGGTGCGCCACTGTTGGTCAGAGGCAGTGCGCCACCACTGTGTAGAAGAGGTGCGCCACTGCTACCGTCTTGCGTGCGCCACTGTTCCAGCGAGGAGGTGCGCCACTGCTGCGTGTGGACGTGCGCCACTGCCATCTCCAGGACGTGCGCCACTGCTGCTTATCCTGGTGCGCCACTGCTAGTCTCGGAGAGGATCACAGGGCAGTGCGCCACTGGATCCAGAGTAGTGCGCCACTGCTACTTAGTGGTAGTGCGCCACAGATGGTCCACTAGTGCGCCACTGCTATGATTTCAATTTTTTTTTGTATATTGGCAGGTATTTATACAGGTTGTATATGACTATATGACAGTACAATAGCACAATATAGGATATATAACAGCATATAAACAACAGCACAGCTTATCCATACATAGTTCTTCACATTAGCCCCACATGATTCACAAGCATTCGCATTAGAGAAGTTACGAGGTTACAATGCAAGTTACGGTGTTACAAGTCACAAATGAGCTAGTGGTTACACAAGGTCGATCATCTAAACTAGCATCACATAGAAGAGAGCTAGAGTCACTACTAGCACCGTCCCGATCAAAGTGGTCTTCATCCGGTTCCTCCTCCGCTCCGTCCTCTCTCCCGCCAGATAGCGTGCGTACCTGTCTTCGGCCTCCACTCTAGTGGTGTGCCCTTTGTAGCTGTTACCGCTAAAACGGTGAACCTGTCTCCGACACTCCTCCCAATCGTTGTAGACTCCGGGAACCTTGCCCTTGTACACGACATACCACGTCATATCTGCACATATATGAACAAGCCAAAGAAACATTAGTGCACGCTCATAGATGTTTGCAGCGAATAAGAGGAAACTCAAAAACGATCCAAGTAGTATGAACTAAAAGGCATGCCTCATAAATTGTTGGTCAGAACAAATATTAACATTTAGGGAAGGGGTAAGTGAAACCAAGTAGGATGCACAAGAGATTGATATTTGTGTCATCGCACCAGGTTCACTAGCCCCTCCCCCAAGTGTATAGGTGACCAAACATTCTAATCATCGGCATTTTGAGATACCAAAGCAAATGGAATGACAAGGGCCTCATACATTGTTGGTCGGAACAAATATTAACATTTAGAGGCGGTGTCAGTGAAACCAAGTAGGATGCACAAGAGATTGATATTTGTGTCATCGCACCAGGTTCACTGGCCCCTCCCCCAAGTGTATAGGTGACCAAACATTCTAATCATCGGCACTAAAATGGAAGAAAGAGCCAAGTGGTATGAACTAAATAGCATATGCCTCATACATTGTTGGTCGAAACAAATATTAACATTCCGTGAAGGAGTCAGCGAGGCCAGGTAGGATGCACAAGACATTGATATTTGTGCCATCACACCAGGCTCGCTGATGCCTTCACGGAGTGTACAGGTGACCAACCATTCTAATCATCGGCATTCTGAAAAACCAAAGCAAATGGAATGACGAGGGCCTCATACATTGTTGGTCGAAACAAATATTAACATTCCGTGAAGGAGTCAGCGAGGCGTGTAGGATGCACAAGAGATTGATATTTGTGCCATCACACCAGGCTCGCTGGCCACACGGAGTGTACAGTGACCAACCATTCTAATCATCGGCATTCTGAAAAACCAAAGCAAATGGAATGACGAGGGCCTCATACATTGTTGGTCAAAACAAATTTTAACATTCAGGGATGGAGTAAGCGAGGCCAGGTAGGATGCACAAGACATGGATATTTGTGCCATCACACTAGGCTCGCTTGCTCCACCCCCGAGTGTACAAGTGACCAACCATTCTAATCATCAGCATATGCAAACAAAATTAACGACCAAATCAAGTGCGGAAAACGACAGAGCCATATATATAAGTTCACAAACATAGCCGAACTAGTAATTAAACAGACATGTAAGTAAAGTGCTGGATAAAGTTTATTACAACAGAAGCTCGTCTTTAGTTCACAACTACATAACTAGGCTCACACATCAAGACTTTCTCGGAGCGTGGATAAAACCGCCGCCTTTCTTCAAGCACATCCATGAGCGGTAGTCGTCACCCTGCATTTGGAGCATTGTGTCTATCTCACTGTTCGACGGCTGATACCCGGCATTTTGAAGGTTGAGTCCAAGATCAATGGAAATGCTGCTGCCTTTATGATATGCATATAACCAGAGACATAGCATAGACATATTCATATTCATTGTCAAAATTACAAATACTTGTTGTTTACTTCAGTGATTCTAGCCAAAATTTTATCCAAACAAGCCCATAGTGATTGCAAACAAATATTTGGCTGCCTATGGATCACTTGTTGTTTACTTGTTGTTCACTGATTCTATCCAAACAAGCCCATAGTGATTGCATCCAATGTTATATCCTCAAGCTAATATCTATGGCCATGCCAGCATCAGACTTGAAATGAAACATTTGGTACTGTAAGAAAAAGAGCACGAAATGGTAGCACTTACCCTGAGCCTGTGGTCGCCGCCAACAAACTTGATGCTGAGGATGTGCTCGTCGTCGTCCAGCTGCTGATCTCGAGGTCGCCCCCGCGCAGCACCCAGCGGCTGACGAACGGCTTGTAGCGCTGCGGCTGGTCGAAGCTCCGCACCAGCGACCAAACCTGCAAACCCGGCCGTACATGAATCAAAACAAGTCCGCGCCATGAAACAGATATCCATCCGCCCGCCAGGGAAACAGAGAGAGGAATCAACGGGGAAGCATCCGAACAAGATCGAGAAACCAAGCGCATCGAGAGGTGAAGCCCAGATCCAGGAAAATATAGCACCCACCACCAACCGAGGCGAGCACGGCAACGGAATCGACGAACCCGCGCAACAGTGAAAGGAACTAGCAGAGACTTCTTTGTTTTGCATCACTGCCATCCTTTGTGCTCTTTGTTTGTTGGCTCGGTCCTACTTGGATCATGGTACTACCAAGCCCTTAGGTACTATACATCCACACATGCACTAGTTCTTCATGTACTACTGACCAGTTCATTTCGCATCATATTTACTTCTCTATCTCATTTCAGGGGTGCTAGGGCATGCCCATTCTCGAATACCAACAACATGGTGGTTGCAAATCATGCTAGCTTGTTGCTATAACAAAGGTGCTAGGTGCATGTATCAATCCTAGCAGCAGAGGAGGGGGAGCAGCAGCAGCAAGAAACGTACCCCGGGTGCGGTCGAGGGCGGTGGCGTCAGCGGTCGAGGGCGGCAGCGTCAACGGTCGAGGGCGGCGCGGCTCAGCTACTGCTCCACGACGCGCGCGTGGCGTGCTGCTCCTCCGCGGCGAGGTAGGGGACGAGGTCGCAGACGAGGTCGCAGACGAGGTGTTGCTCCTCCACGGCGAGGTCGAGGACAAGGTCGCAGACGAGGTGGGAGAGGCGGTCGCCGGTGTTAAATCGAGGGGGAGAGGCCACGCACCGGTGGGAGGAGGGGGATCGAGGTCGAGGGGATCTGGTCGCCGGGGTCTATGGTCGCTCGCGTGAGAGGAGGGGTGGCGTCGCTCAGGGGAGGGGTGGTGGCCGCCGGTGGGAGGTGGCGTCGCTCAGGGGAGGGGTGGCACCGCGAGGCAGATCGAGGGATGGTGGCCGGCGGAGAGGAGGGCGCAGTCGCGAGGAAGAAGAGGAGGGATTTGGTCGGGACGGGGAAGAGAAGGGGATTTTTCTAAGTCCCCGACTCCCCTTAGCAATGGCGCACCTCTAGGGGTGCGCCACTGCCTCTTTAGGTTTAGGTCAAAAGGAGCGCGGCACCTAGAGTTGACAAGAATCGCACTGTACCGTAATGGCTAGCTCCCCCTGTTTGGTTTACCCTAGCCGCCCAGGTTCGAACCCTGGCGGCCCCAATTTTTTCACTTTTTAATTAAATTAATTTAACACTATAATACATAGCATAATACACCAAAATAGAAGGCATAAATAATTATAATTATGTAGAATATTTAAAATACTATAGAATCTAGAAAATATCCAAAAATATAAATTATATGTCTATTTTGATCGGTACAATGTGTAGATTAACAATATGACATCCATTATTCATACAAGAAAATGATACATAATTATCTTTTCACAATCTTCTTGCCCTTCTTTCTCGCGGTTGAATAATTTAGCCCCGGAACTCCTAGACTTCTTCTCTTGAATGGACGGCCTTTAGGTAGGGTGGTCCTGCTTCTTCTTGTTGTGTATGGTTCTTCATCATCGTCGTCGTCATCTTCCATCTTCGGATCGCCGTACTGGTCAAAGTCTAGCTCGTTGGCGGCTCCATCCATTCCGATGATGCTCCTTTTGCCTCTCCTCACGACAACACGGCTGGGCTTTTGCGGGTCGGTAATGAAGAAGCATTGGTCCACTTGGGAAGCTAGTACCCATGGCTCATATTTCGCGGTGACCTTTGCGCCCGCTGTCTTGGATTTGGCTTCGGGTATAACCATGGTGGTGAAATGCCGGTCTTCTTTTACGACGTTCTTGGCCCACCCGACACGGAACATCGGCACATTCTCTCCGGCGTAGCTCAGCTCCCAGATCTCCTCGATCTTTCCGTAGTATCTCTGCTTGATGTCACCGGTGTAGGACTCCATCGTTACCCCGGAGTTCTGATAATCGCTCTTCATGTCCTTTTCCTCGGTGTAGAATGTGTAGCCGTTGATATCGTACGCCTAAAATGTCATCAGGTTGTGTTCGGCGCCCTGTGATAAGGCCAATATGAGTTTTTCTTCCGCAGAAGAATCCTCGTCTATAGGGTACGTCAGCATCTTGTCCTTGAACCAACGCGTGAAGGTTGAGTTGTGCTCTTTGATTATATCTCTGTCCGTCCTCTGTTGGCCCTGATCATTGTACGTCGTGGCGATGAAGGTTTTGTGCTCTACCACCCAAGGATCGACCACGTCTATGTGTTGTAGCGCGACTAGGTTTGCTCTTTCAAAGTCGGCGATTCGACCCTTGAAGTCGACATGCATTTCGCGGCTACCCTGTGGTGACCCCATCCAGCGAGCTTCCCGAGGTGCCTGTTTACGGGCAGACCGACGGGATTCTCGATTTCTAGATAACTCGTGCAGAAGGAGATGCACTCTTCGGTCGGAAAGCCCTTGGCTATGCTTCCGTCTGGACGTGCCCTGTTGCGAACGTACCTTTGATGACACCATTCATCCTTTCGAACGGCATCATGCTGTGCAGGAACGTCGGCCCCAGTTGGATGATATCCTCCACGATATGTACCAGCAGATGCACCATAACGTCGAAGAATGCGGGCGGGAAGTACATCTCAAGCTCGCACGCATCACCACGATCTCTTCCTGTAGCTTCTAAGTTGCCTCACGCCAACACTTCCGAGATGATGTCGAAAAAGTTGCATAGGCCAAAAGCGTTTCACGGACGTGCGCGTCCATGATCCCACGGATTGCAACCGGAAGTATCTGCATCATCAGCACGTGACGTCGTGAGACTTCATCCGGAAGTATTTGCGCTTCGCTTTGTCTAGGTACCTGCTTATCTTTCCCGTGTAACCGTAAGGAAGTTTTACTCCTAGGAGACAGTCGAAAACTGCTCGATCTCCTTCTGACTTAGAGTGAAGCATGCGGGGGAAGTAATATTCGATCTTCTTGGCCTTTTTGCCCTTGCTATGACTTTGCGTGTCCTCCGCCTCATCATCTTCATCGTCATCATCATCATCGTCATCATCATCATCATTAGGGCGTCCCGCGTGAAGCTCCTCCCCTCCCAATTGATTGCAAGTCGTACCTTGCTTTCGGCCCATCTTTGGTCTTCTCGCATGTTGAGGAGGGTACCAAGCGACTCTCGCACACGTTCTTCGTGATGTGCATGACATCAAGACCGTGAGGCACACGGAGGATCTTCCAGTACGGCAAGTCCCATAAAACAGACCTCGTCTTCCATACCTTAAGCAGCGGCGCCTTTCGCTCTTTCCCGGCGGTGGGCACTCTTTCCAATTTTTCAATAGCTCGTCTATTTGCTCGCCGCTTCTCGTACGTGGCCGTCTTCGTGGTTCGTCTTGACCATCGAACAGATCCTTGCATTTCCTCCATGGGTCGTCCTCGCGAAGCCACCTCCGATGTCCCATGAACACCGTTTTCGAGGACCCGGGATCTCTATCTAGCTGGCGGTACGTTGTGTCGTCCATGCACCTGACGCATGCATTGAATCCATGGACCACCTGCCCCGCGACATATCCGTAACCGAGAAAGTCGTGCACCGTCGTGAGCAGTGCGGCTCTCATAGGGAAATATTCTTCCGCGGCGGCGTCCCACGTATTGGCAGGCGCGTCCCATAGCGTGGCTAGCTCCTCTTTCAGAAGCCCCATATACAGATTGATGTCGTTCCCTGGTTGTTTCGGCCCTTCAATTAGCATACTCATTTGAATGTACTTCCTCTTCATGCACAACCAGGGGGAGGTTGTACATCCACACAAACACGGGCCAGGTGCTATGCGTGCTGCTCTGGCTGCCAAACGGATTGACTCCATCGGTGCTCGCGCCCAGCCTTATGTTCCTAGGATCGTCCCCAAATTCTGGGTACTCGAGGTTCAACGCATTGCACTGGCTAGCATCCGAATCATGCCCGAGATCTTCTACATCCTGATCATGCCCGAGATCTTCTACATCCTGATCACCTCCTTCCTTATTTCTTGTTGAAATCCCATGGACAAATTCATAATCATCTTCGTCGCCTTCCCACCGATAGCCATCCATGAAACCACGCATGAGAAGGTGGTCCCGCACCATATCGGCTTTAGGGTCCATAAGGCTCGTCAGCTTGCATCTTCGACACGGACATCTTATCTCCTTTTGGTTATTTCTAATCATCTCGGCTGTCGCGGCTTTCAAAAACCTAGCCACAACGCCTTCGCTCATCATGCGGACCATGGTCGCCTGCGGGTATAGAGAAAATGGATATCTTAGCATACCAAAAGAAAATTTTGGCATGACCTTCCTAAAAATAGGACACATATGTATATGCGAGTATGCCCACTATTCGCCGAAACAGAAATGAATCAACGTTTCGGCAAAATATTGGCAACTCGATCGCATTTCAAATCCCTGCAAACAAACACATGCAACACATGTGTGGATCGGAGGATTTGCATATACAACACATGTGGAGGCTTCGCATACAACACACAAAGCACAAAACCAACAAAGTTACCGATACGGCGAGACCTAGAGTGTTGGATGAGGTAAAAAGTTGAGATTGAGTAGGGTAGCTAAGAAAGCTTCACCATTACTTACCTATGAAGAAAATTAAGTTTACCAACTTAATTTTGGTGAATGAAGAGGTGAAAATGAGGTGGGAAGGAGGGGCAACACGACCAGATCCAGATTTGGTGGGAGGTGGTGGTGGAAGAGTGTTTGGGGAAAGTGGGTGGCACATGTGAGTGGAGGGTGAAAAAGCAGAAATGGTCTCAGGTTAGTGGCGCACCACAGCCGTGCGCCACTGCTAGGGTGACATAGCAATGGCGCACTACTAAGTGGTGCGCCACTGCCACGCCTCTCATCTCTAAAGGGGCTCTGGCCACCCCCTAGCAGTGGCGCACCTAATGACATGCGCCATAGGTAACCTTTGTAGCAGTGGCGCACCACAACAGTGCGCCATTGCTAAGCCTATCATCTCTAAACGGGCTCGGACACCTCCTAGCAGGGGCGCACCTCTACAACGTGCGCCATGGTAAGGGATGTAGCAGTGGCGCACCCCGGAGACGTGCGCCACTACTAGGTTGGGGAGGACCTGGCCTCCTGTCACCACTTACTTATGGCGCACCAGAATCAAGGTGCGCACTACTACTTTCTTGTAACAGTGGCCCACCATTTTGTGGTGCGCCACTGCTAAGTAGTAGTGGCGCACGGCAGTCATGGTGCGCCACTGATGGCAGTCTTACGGCTAGGCCTTTTCCTAGTAGTGTCTAGACTTTTGGTGGCTAATACTGCTAAGATTGATTGTGTCCCCCGGCAGCCCCTCTCCTAGCCTTTATATATGAGGCCAGGTCTCAAGAGGCCTAACCGAGTACGACTAGGTTTACAGTAGTTTTAAATCTAATCTTTCCTTGTTCGACTGCTTCCTTGTCTTGCCCGCCAAGGAATCTTCTGGTGCGCCATCCAGGTGGCCCGTCTTGTCTCCAAGTGCCTTTATGGGCCTCCAACTAGTTAATACTGGATAGGGCAATGTCGGTTACCCGAAGGGTAATGCCCACGTCAGTAGCGCCCGAGTGTCTAGCCGAACATAGTTCGGGTAGAGACTGAAGCATGTCTTCTTTTAATGTTCTTCTCCTTGATTGTTCTTGCTCTCCTTGAATCAGCATCTTCTTCTTCTGTCGGGTGCGCGTTCAGCGCTCCCGATGGGAGTAGCCCCCGAGTCTAGGTACGGATGCTTGCAATCCGTGTGTAGACTCAAGTTGTACCACTCGAACGTTCTGCTCTGCCGATGTTTTTCTGCAAGTCTTCATAGGTCATCCGATATATTTTCCGCATGCAAGGGATAATGAGTAACGTGCCCAACTTTTGCTGGTTAACTACCGATGGCAAAACAACGTTACTCTACACAGAATCAAGTCCCCGGGCATGATCCTGGAGTATAAAAAAGTGATGTCGGGTGCGCGTCACGCGCTCCCGATGGGAGTAGCCCCCGAGTCTGAGCGCGGGTGCTTGCAACCGAGTGCAGACTCGAGCTGATTAACCAATCTTTCTTCAGTCCTTTTTTCCTTCGACTCCTCATTTGGTCGGGTGCGCGTTCAGCGCTCCCGATGGGAGTAGCCCCCGAGTCTAAGTGCAGATGCTTTGCAGTCTGTGCATAGATTCAAGTTCACCATCCGATGCTTTTTCATTTTTCTTCGACTGCTTATAACATTCTTCATGACGTCATTGTTGACGTGTTGCTGCTGTGGTTTGATTGACAAGACTTGACCTGGCAGGCCCCCCTAGTTCTGCGCGGGTAGTTTATAGGAATTGACCAGTGCACGCGCGGCGATCGAGGCGTCTCCTCGATTTTCGCACAATCGTGGGAATAATGGGCCGCCGGTTCCGTTCTTTCTTTAAACTCCACGTGTACAGTCAGATCTGCTCCACCTCCCACGACACTTGTGGAGTTATGGCCACGATCTCGCTCAAGTTCTTACGACATAAATAGAGGGCATCCTTGTTTTTACTTTTCACGCCTCTTACTGCTCATCTTGTCGTTCAAGCTTTCCTACCCCCTCTGTTCCTCCTTCAGAAGCTCTCGCGTGCCATGGGCAAGAAGAAGAACGCTAGCACCTCGGACGCGGTCAAAGTCAGCCGCGACTGGAGCGCCTCCACCATTTCG
The DNA here is from genome assembly GCA_030979885.1 of Lolium multiflorum. Lineage (NCBI taxonomy): Eukaryota > Viridiplantae > Streptophyta > Magnoliopsida > Poales > Poaceae > Lolium > Lolium multiflorum. The sequence continues at coordinate 255,084,658 of CM061747.1, read as the reverse complement.
AATCGCGACGTGAACAAGCTGCGCAACCTCGGCTTCGTCTCCGCATCTGACGACGACATTCGTCTTCCAGGTGATGTTTCTCGTCCACGGCCCCCAAAGGGCTTCACTGTCATGTTCGTTGCCTTCTTGTTTCATGATCTTTCTCTTCCAGCCCACGAGTTCCTCCGTTCCCTTCTTTTCTTCTACGGGATTCAGCTCTGGCAGCTGACCCCAAACTCCATTCTCCACCTCTCCATCTTCATCACCGTTTGCGAGGCCTTTCTTGGCATTGACCCCCACTGGGGTCTTTGGAGGAAGATCTTCTACGTGAAGCGTCACAACGACAGCAATGGCCCCCCGTCATCGGTGGTGTTGGCTTTGTCGTCAGGAAGGAGGTCGACTACTTCGACTACCCAATGAAGGAATCCGTTCAGGGTTGGCGCCACAAATGGTTCTACCTGCGAGACCCCATGGTGTCCGGGCGGCGCTCGAATCTCCGTCCCTTCGAAGACGTCCTGATAGCTCACCAAAAGAAGTCTTGGCGAAACGCCCTTTCTCCCGAAGAGAGGGCGACAGCCGATAGGCTGTTCGAGCAGATCGTCGTCCTGAAGAATACGGGAGGCCTGACGATGTGCGACACTAAAGTGGTTTCAGTGTTCCTGCAATGTCGAGTGCATCCGCTAATGTCTCGTCCCCATCAATTATGGCTTTATACTGGCAAGGGCGACAAGTCACGGGTCAGCTCTGCCGACCTGTCGGCAGACGAACTTCGAGACGGGGTTCGCCGCTTAACGTGCCTCAGTATGAAGGATAATATTGTTCTGACATCGGCTCGTTCTCCTTATGATTTTGACCATCTCCCAACTGAGGTAATCTCTTGCCGCTCCCTGCTTGCTTTTATTTCTTCTTTCTTCACTGCGCTTTACGATCTTCCCCTTTTTGATTTCATGATAGGCCTCCTCCATCGTTCAATGTTATCCTCCTACGCCGGAAAGCGGTGTGGAACCAAAAGATGACGACGATGATTCTGAAGAGACTGAAGATGTCCCGCAGGTCTTTGAGGACAGCGATGTCCAAGAGGACGACACTGCCGAGGAGGTCGCCTTCACCAGGAGCAAACATCGACTGCAGATAGACGAGGATTTTATCACAACGGCTGAATCAAGTCCTAGTGGACAAGATAATGATGCCGTTGGGGCTTCTCCTCCTTCTCCTGCCGACAAAGGGCCGTCAGGCTTCTTTGCTGCCGAAGATGACCTGGAACTGTGAGCATCTTTACTCCTTCGTATTTTGACTTTTGTCACCTTATATGCTAATCATACTTTTTTCTCAAGTAGCTCTAATGATGATCATGTTCCTCTCGCAAAGAGGGCTAAATTATCTGTTGAGATAACGGCATCAACTAAGGAGCTGAATCCTCCTCCTGCCAAGTCGACGCCTCCCACAAGGACGGCCGTGGAAAAGATTCCACAGTCGAGGGTTATCTCTCCTGGCGATGCTCCTACTTCATCGGCTGCTCGTGACCACGTAAGTATTCAATCCAAGCCCTTCTTGCTGAACTCTCTTCATCTTAACTGAGTCTTCTTGATTTCCCTTGCTGCAGCCGATCTATGCCACAGTTGATGCTGTGGTAGATTTCGCTGAGCAGTTTACTCGACTAGAGGCTGAAAACGCCCAGCTTCAGAAGACTATCAAATCTTCGGCTGATCAAGTGCTGGAGGCCAACAGGCTTGCCACCGATGCCAAGAAAAAAAATGCTTTGCTGAAGGAGGAGCTGTCGAAGCTGAAGCAGCAGATGAAGGATGAGCAAGACGCCAGGCACGCAGCACCGGTTGCAGCTGATGAGAAGGAAGGTGTTCTCCGTGAATCCATCAAGGATTATTGGGTAAAATTCTCGACACATAGTCTCTTTCTTGGTATTTCCTTATTGATCACTGATATGTCTTTCTTTCAGAGGCTGCCGATATAACCGTCACTCAACGCCATCAGCTTCGGGAGGACTCCACATCCGATGCCCTTTCGCTTGCTGCTGAGTCTAATGTCCAAGTCCTCGGGCTTCTGCAAAAGACTAGAGGAGCATTGTCGAGGCTGTACTCGATGATCTTCCCAAAGCTGAAGCAGGACAAGACTCTTGGCGAGATGGCGGATGCTTTTCTTGTTGATTCTCCCGAGCCTGTGGAGGTATTGAAATGCCGTTCCCGCTTGTTTGGGGCGGTTCTTACTTTCCAGCTGCTAATGGGTCATGGGATGGGGTCTGACTTGGAGAAGTTATCTAAAGCAATGCCTATGGATGACAACAACCATTTAGTCGACCTTGAGCCCTTCAAAAGATCGGCAGTAACTTGTGCCAATCAACTTCTGAAGTTGGTAGACGAAGCACAGGCCAAGCCTACACCCGAAGCTGTCCCTGGATCATCGTCAGCAGCTCCTTGAACTCTTGCTTCATTAATTGTAAATAAGACCAATCGCAATTTGACTTAGTCCTGTCTTATTTCGGCTCTGTTGCCAAACTTTTGAACAATCTTTTGAATGTAACATATATGCCCAACGCTCCCGAGGGGAGTTTTATGTTAATGTCGTCCTGAATCGAAGATTGCACTGCAGATTCCTTCATCTTCTTCTCGTGCCGAGCTTTTTTCAAATCCTTCGACTAGCGATGAATCTGACCTTGTTCGCCGCTTACGTGACCAAGTGTCTCGTTTAAATAAAGACATTACTTCTCTCCGGGCCATGGCAGCGTTGGTGAAGAAAAAGGGCGAAATATCAACTAATATTGAGAAATATGCGCTCGATGGTCTTCACATTGCTACCGAAAGTTTGGGCTGTAAGTGTAATTCCATCTTCTGATTCCTGACGTAGCTCGGATGTACTTTTAACTGATATTCGTTCCTTTTCAGTTGTATCTTTAGATAAATCCGAGGAGAACAGGAAGATTCATGAAAAGGTCGAAGCGATGACCGATGTCGCTCACCCGAAGCACGACTTGTGGCTGCAACGCCCGAAGGCTGTTGTCATGGCAAAGTTTGAGCATCGGGTGGAGAAAGCGCATTACTACTTTGATAAGTTCCACGCTCATCTCACGATGGTTTGGAAGATTTTGTTTCCTCTGGACCAAGCACCCGAAAGTTTATCTGCCCTGTTCACCCGATTCAAGTCTCACGAAAGGATTCGACAGTTGGTGCGTAAAGAACTTCTGGCTGGTGCTGAACTTGCCTTTGCTTCGGTATTGGCATGCCATCCATCTTTAGACTTAAGAGCCGCAGCAAACACCGAGAGGAGTTTAAGCCAATATTATGATATTGCTAGAGGTCCTGAACATACCATTATTTCTTGGATGGAGTCATGCCTTGAGAGGGATCTGAGGGCCCAAGGGAACCAGGGAGCCCAGTCATGAATGTAATAATCTTGCACCTGTATAAGATTGTTTTGTACAAATTTACTGCGTGCGTTGCATGCTATGTTTTGATTGATATTTTATTGTCGAAGGCGGTTGAGTGATCAGTTCAACCTGCTCTCTCGGGGACTTCGTTGAATTTTGCAATGTTATTGCGAAGTCGATATGTAGGTTCTGTAATAGCGAGACCCGTCGACTTGGTCGAGGGAATTAGACGCTTGGCTTCGTCATGCGGTGCACCGGTTTGAGCCTCATTTTGTGATAATGTAACCATCGACTGCAGCACTCGCGTATTTTCTCGAGGCTTGGATTGGTTGTTTTTGTGTGTCATTAATCTTAGCTCCCGTTGAGAGTATTTAATTAATGACACTGTGTAAGCGCATTTTCTGTGTGTCATTAATCTTAGCTCCCGTTGAGAGTATTTAATTAATGACACTTGGCTGGCGCGTTTTTTAGGCCAGCGCTCCCGATGGGAGTAAGGGCCAATGGTAGGGGCCCCGAACGATATGTTCGGGTGATAGGGCCTGGATTAAGAAAAAAGGTAGAAAACCTGATTAGAACTTTATTCATAGTGCAAAAAGCAACCTTAAGGGTTGTCGAGTAATTAAAAAACAATTGTATCCTATGTATAGAATCGTCGCAAATGTGCGATGTTCCATGGATTCTCAACGTCTTTTCCTAAAGCTGGGTTTTTGAGCCGATATGCTCCTCCTAGTATCACTTTAGTGACGATGTAGTCCTTCCCATGGGGATTCAAGTTTCAAGTGTCTTTCTTGCTTCAGCCGAAGTACCATATCCCCGATGTCAAAGCTTCGACTGCGTATTCGTTGGCTGTGATAATTTCTCAGCGCCTGTTGGTATACCATCATTCTTGCCAAGGCAATATCTCGTGCCTCGTCAAGGAGGTCCACAGCATCCTGCAGCGCGATGTTGGAAGCGGATTCTGTGTATGTTGTCACCCGAGGGGCTTCAAACCGAACGTCGGCTGGAAGAACTGCTTCGGCTCCATGCACCAAGAAGAATGGGGTGTACTGAGTCGACCTGTTAGGTGTAGTACGCAAACTCCAAAGTACGGATGGTAACTCCTCGACCCAGGCTCCAGCTGCACCTGTAAGGCGTTTCTTGAGGCCGTCCCCTATGAGACCGTTGATCCTTTCCACCTGGCCGTTGGTCTGTGGATGGGCCACTAATGCAAACTTCAATTTGATTCCTCCATCATCACAGAATTTTTGAAACTCCTTGGAATCAAAGTTAGATCCATTGTCCGTGACGATACTATGGGGCATACCAAACCGACAAGTTATTCCTCTGAAAAACTGAACTGCTGTTTCGGCTTTCTGGTTTCGAACGGGTACTGCCTCGATCCACTTGGTGAACTTGTCGACTGTGACCAATAAATACGTGTGCCCTCCAGGCGACGACCTCGGCAGCGGTCCAACTTGATCGAGTCCCCACTGAGCGAAGGGCCATGCCAGGGGTATTGTCATTAAGTCTGTTGCGGGGGCATGCGGCTTTGGAGAAAAGCGCTGACAGGGGTCACATTTCATGACTAAATCTCGTGCGTCCGATGCCGCTGTTGGCCAATAAAATCCTGCCCTGAAGGCTTTTGCCACAAGGGCCCTGCTTCCTGCATGGTGTCCACAAGGTCCCTCGTGTATCTCACGCAACAGTGCTTTTCCATCGTCAATGGCGATACACCTTTGGAAGATACCCGAGATGCTACGCTTATAAAGCTCGCCATTAACCACAACGAAGGCCTTTGACTGTCTGACGATTCGCCTTGCTTCCACAGGATCCTCCGGCAACTCCTGCATCGTTAGGTATGCTAGAAATGATTTAGTCCATAGTGGCTCGAGGAGGAGGACTTGTTCCGCTGGTGAGGGTGAGGCTTCTCCGGCAGTTTGTTGCTGGCCTGCCTCTGGTTCATCAATCGACGATTTTAAGGGTGCCGAAGCTTTTTCTTTTATCGATCGCTGAGTAATGACCTCGTAGAACACTCCGTCTGGAATGGGGGTGCACATGGACCCGATATTCGCAAGGGTGTCAGCTTCCTCATTGCTGGCTCTGCCGATATGTTTGAGTTCACATCCTTCGAACTTGGCTTCCATGTTCTGATACAACTGTCGATAAGCGATCATGTTGTCACTGATCGCGTCGCATAAGTTCATCGACTGCTGCACCACCAAATTTGAATCCCCGTAGATTTCTAGGCGAGTTGCCCCGCATGCCTTTGCCATCTTCATTCCGTGCAGCAACGCTTCGTATTCTGCTTCATTGTTCGTCGGCAGGGAGAAATTCATACGTAGTATGTACTTCATCTTATCTCCCTGCGGTGATATCAATATCACCCCTGCTCCTGCGCCCGTGCTCCGTTTTGACCCGTCGAAGTACATTCTCCACGATCCCGACATGTCGGGTGCTGCTGGTGGATCCAATCTGCCACGAAATCTAGGAGGACTTGGGATTTTATCGCCGTTCGATTAACGTAAGTTATGGCGTGTGGCGCTATTTCGATGGCCCATTGGGACACTCGACCCGTGGCTTCTGGATTAGTCATTATGCTCTTCAATGGCGCTTCACTGACGACGACAATCGGATGCTCCGTGAAATAATGTCGCAGCTTGCGAGCCGACTTCCATATCGTATGCCAGCTTCGATGATGAGGGTATCTCCCGCTTGCGGGTGTGAGTACATCAGGTAATAGACTCCCTGACACCGTGGACTTTTCCTGCCTCCTCTCGCTCGACAACCAAAACTCTGCTGAAGACTTGCGCTGTTGCGGCTATGTACATGAGCAACGTTTCTTTCTCACGTGGAGTTACAAGGACTGGAGACGTCGACAAGATTTTCTTTAGGTTGTCGAAGGACTCATGCGCCTCCTTTGTCCACTCGAACTTTTCTGACTTTTTCATCAAGCTGTAGAAGGGCAAAGCCTTATCTCCTAGCTTGGCGATGAATCTACTGAGCGCTGCTAAACGTCCTGCCAACTGCTGCACTTGGTGCAGGTTCTTTGGCGGCTCCATGTCGAGGATAGCTTTAATCTTCAAAGGGTTGGCTTCGATCCCCCTGGCTGAGATGAAGTACCCAAGTACTTGTCCTCCCGGCACTCCGAAGAAACATTTCTTGGGATTCAGCTTGATTTTATACTTGTCTAGGTTGTCGAAAGTTTCCCGCAAATCATCGATGAGAGTGGCGGCGTGATTTGTCGTCATCACGATATCGTCGATGTAGACTTCGATGTTCCTTCCAATCTGCTCCCCAAGGCAAGCCTGCATGCAACATTGATAAGTTGCTCCTGCGTTTTTCAACCCGAAGGTCATGACGTTGTAACAGAAAACGCCGTGTGGTGTGATGAACGCGGTTAGCTCCTGGTCCTCTTTTTTCAGCTTGATCTGATTATACCGGAGTATGCATCAAGGAAGGAGGCGATCGCATCCGGCTGTGGAGTCGACTATCTGATCGATACGAGGCAGCGGGAAGTGGTCTTTCGGGCAGTGTTTGTTAAGGCTGGTGTAGTCGATACACATGCGCAGAGCGGTGGTGTCCTTTTTGGGCACCATGACAGGGTTGGCCACCCACTCAGATTACTTGAGCTCTCGAGTGAATCCTGCTTTACGGAGTCGATTGATTTCTTCGCCAATTGCTCTCCTCTTTGGTTCGGAAAAACGGCGCATTGACTGCTGCACTGGTTTGGCTGTCGGGTCAACATTAAGGGGCGTGCTCGGCGAGTTCCACAGGGATACGGCATGTCGGATGGTTCTAATAAATATCTCTGAAACTCACGGAGGAACTCGATGAGCGCCTGTATCGTCGATGGGTCAACCTGACGTATTGGCTGCGTTTGTTGGGTCGATAGGGTGCACCTACCTTCTTGGCTACCTTTGCGCGTCAAACTCGTTCGGATCTTACGTTTCGGTCATGTGGTGGTGGTTGCGTGTGATCCGTAATGGTATCGATCGTGTTGAGTTCTTCCTTAGCTCCAAACTTCGAGGCGCTCTTCTGGAACTCCCTGTCACAGTTGTCCGATCGAGCAAAGCATCCGTGAACGGTTATTGGGGTCCGTTGTTGCACAGCATCTTGTGATTTAGATACGCATATTGGTACGGCCTCTTTAATTTAGAACAAGGGTGCAGGGATGGCGTGATATTGAGACTCCAGTCGACTACTTCGAACTCGATCTTCTCTTTCCTGAAATTGTTGGGCGTGCCGAAGACACGTCCAATGATATTTTACCAAGAGAATAAGCGAATTAGAATTCGGTACATAATGCCGTGGAATCCTATGTCGGACTCCCTCAGCATATCGATTGTTAAACCCATTGCTCTCATTGTCTTTGGCGAATAGCCGAGTTCAAGCCCTTCCTCCATCCATGAATGCACTCTCTGTGTACCCTCCAATGCGGCACTTCAAGAATAAGGGCCGCGTGGACAGGTCTCGGGATAGCCTTCGGGTGATCCGCCCTACTGAAGGAGATACTCTGATCTGACCAGTCGATGAAATCGGGTGTATCGACCATGGCAACTTCCGCATATTTTACTTCCCGGGAGAACTTCTTGATCTCTCTCTTTGAAAAGCTGGTTTTATGGATCATGTTGACTTGCCCGCATGGTTCCGGAAACACCTCAGTTGGTACACGCCCGCCTCCTCCTGCTGGTACGTACGGCTCCAGTACATATGGTTCTGGTGGATAACTGTAGAATCCTGCCCTTCTCTCCATTGCGTGAACTCTCGACATGGCCTCGGCTCTGAGGTCATCGCAGAACTGCCGAATTTCCAGAAAATGTCGACAGTTCCTTAACAGGTGACTGGATTTCTCTCGACCATCCTTCGGATCGATGTAAGAGTGGAGGTAACATGGTGCCTCGAGCTGCTCTGTAGCCGATAGATATGGTGAGCGAGTGCGACCCTTGATTGATAACACGTCGTGGCATCCTTGTTCGAACTGACGAAGGTGAGTTGCTGTTCGTCCTTCCTCCTCGCGGTACGAGTCCCTTCGTCTTTTCCTCCGCCCTGCCATGACGTCGAAACTTCCTTGGTTGCTCTCTTGCATGCTCCTGGGTGGAACTTTTAAGGTTGTCTTTGGAGGAACGTCTTCCGAAACCGCGGCCTTCAGGCCGGATGCGCTGGTCCTAGGGAGGCGAAGAAAACCTCCGGAGTCGATGATGAAGTGGACATCACCGAAAGTAGCATCCATGTCGCCAGTCGATCCTGCAGGGATCAAGTGAGGCGCTTCGTGGTGCGGCACGAACTCGAAGGACCCGCAGCGGATTGAATCTCTTGGTTCTGCTGGCGTCGGTGACCCGAGTAAGGACTCCGCGGATGTGGCGAATCACGCCGATGACTTTCCTGGTGCGCAAGCAGGCTTCCTGACAGCGCCAATTGTCCCCAGAGTACCCTCGAAATGCCCTCCGATTGGGGCTTAGGGTTGATGGAATCCTGCAGAGCATCCACGAGACATCGGTTCACAGACAAATGGGGGGAGCGATTTATGCAGGTTCGGGGCCCTCGATGAGGTAAAACCCTTACGTCCTGCCTGTCTGTTCTTGATTATGAAAATATCGGGTTACAATGGGGTGCCGAATAGTTCGGCTGAGATCTCGTCGAGAGGCTAAGTGTTGCAGCGACCTAGCTCTAGACTTTTGGTGGCTAACTCTTGCTCGATTGATTGTGTCCCCGACAGCCTCTTTTGCCTTTATATATGAGGCCGGGTCTCAAGAGGCCTAACCCCGAGTACGACTAGGTTTACGGTAGTTTAAATCTAATCTTTCCTTGTTGGCTGCTTCCTTGTCTTGCCCGCCAAGAATCTTCTGGTCGCCATCGGTGTGGCCCGTCTTGTCTCCAGGCACTGTGGGCCTCCAACTAGTTATCTTTGGATAGGGCAATGTCGGTTACCCGAAGGGTAATGCCCACGTCAGTTGCGGCAAGAGTTCATTCAATGGAGAGAAGAGCAACATCTACGAGTTGTACGAGGAACCATATGTACGAACCATACGTACGGCGAAGGAGACAGTGCGGTACCAAAGCAGAGTATTCCCGAACCTCGCCGAACAAGTCGGCATGATCCATAAGACCGTTTTCAAAAAGAAGTCAAGAATTTCTCACGAGGAAGTAAAGTATGCAGAAGTTTCCATGGTGGAAACACACCCAGATATATGTTTGATCGAGACCAATGCATATATTTTAGCAAGACACGATCATCGAAGACGTTTCAAGGCACTGACCACGCTGCCTGGTCAGCCCGAGCAAGGTATTCATGGACGGAGGAAGCGGCTTGAATCTGTTATTCGCCACATCACAATGAAAGCAATGGGCCTAACAGTCGACATGCTAATCCGATACGGGATTCCACGGCATCATACCGACTCGTCCCGCTTATTCCCTTGGTCAAATATCATTGTGGACGTGGTTTGGCACACCTAGCAACTTCAGAAAGGAGAAAATCGAATTTGAAGTGGTCGATTGGAATCTCAGTACCATGCTATCCTCGGTAGACCAGCATTTAAAATTCATGGCGGTACCCCATTACGCGTACCTGAAGTTGAAGATGCCAGGCAACAATGGGAGCCGGCGATAACTATCCATGGAAGCTTTTCTCGTTCAGACAACTGCGACAGGGACTTCCAGAAGATTGCCTCGAAGTTTGGGACCAAGGAAGAACTCAACGCAATCGGCTGCCTCCTGGGACCATGCAGCCACGCCGACAATCGGGCGTCGTCTGACGGGTTGACGTCGCAAGGAGGCAAAGGAAACAGCAAGTGCATCCTGCGGCCGAAGAAGACGGTAAAGCACTTTGCAGCGGATCTTGTCGCATGGGAAACGCGCTCATCGAGTTCCTCCGTGGCCGGGAAATGTTGCATAGGAGCCATCGAACATACCCAGGTATTCCCGGGGGAACTACATTGCAGAGCACGCCCATAACGTTGATCCAAGCCAAACCGGTGCAGCGATCGATACGTAGGTTTCAGAGCCGAGAAAGGTGATCGGTGAAGAAGTTAGTCGGCTCCGCAAGGCCAGATTCATTCGGGAGCTCAAGGAAGCCGAATGGGTGGCCAACCCAGTCATGGTGCCAAAGAAAGACACAACAGCTCTTCGCATGTGTATCGATTATACAAGTCTCAATAAGCATTGCCCTAAGGATCACTTCCCACTGCCTCGTATCGACCAGATAGTCGACTCCACGGCAGGATGCGATCGTCTCTCCTTTCTCGATGCATACTCCGGGTACAACCAGATCAAGCTCAAGAAGGAGGACCAAGAGTTAACCGCGTTCATCACTCCGCACGGCATTTTCTGTTACAATGTCATGACTTTCAGGCTGAAAAACGCAGGATCCACCTATCAGCGATGTCTGCAAGCTTGTCTTGGAAAGCATATTGGAAAGAATATTGAAGTCTACATTGATGATATCGTGGTAAAGACAAAGCACGCCGCCACTCTCATCGACGATTTACGGGAAACCTTCGACAACCTCGATAGGTATAAAATCAAGCTGAACCCGAAGAAATGTTTCTTCGGGGTACCGGGAGGACAGGTACTCGGGTATTTCATCTCAGCCAGAGGAATAGAGGCCAATCCTTTAAATATCAAAGCCATTATCGATATGGAGCCGCGAAAGAATTTGCACCAAGTGCAGCAATTGGCAGGACGGCTGGCAGCACTCAGCAGATTCATCGCCAAGCTAGGAGAAAAAGCTTTGCCCTTCTACAGCCTGATGAAGAAGTCAGAAAAATTCAAGTGGACAGATAATGCGCGGGAATCTTTTGACAATTTGAAGAAGATCTTATCGACATCCCCAGTACTCGTAACCCCACACGAAAAAGAAACGCTGCTTATATACATAGCAGCAACGGTGCAAGTCTTCAGCAGCGTCCTAGTTGTTGAACGAGAAGAGGCAGGGAGCATTCACGGCGTGCAAAGACCCGTTTACTACCTCAGCGAAGTGCTCACGCCAGCGAAACAGAGGTACCCTCATCACCAGAAGCTAGCGTATGCGGTATGGAGAACAGCTCGCAAGCTGCGCCATTATTTCACAGAATACCCGATCGTTGTGGTAAGCGAGGCACCATTGAAGAATATACTCACTAACCCAGAAGCTACGGGCCGAGTGTCCCAATGGTCCGTCGAGATAGCGCCACACGACATAACCTATGTCAGCCGGACGGCGATCAAATCGTAAGTCCTCCCAGATTTCGTGGCAGACTGGATTCAGTCGCAAACTCTGGCAGCACCCGACATGTCTGGCTCATGGACAATGTACTTTGATGGATCAAAACGGAGTACAGGTGTCGTGGTATCGTCACGGCATATGCCATAGGGTGGCTAACGAAGGTGGTTCCTAGGAGATCTCACGGCGGTATCCGGATGCGGGTATGGGGACGCGTGACACAGAGGCGTACCCAGGTTCGAGGCCCTCCTGTGGAGGTAACACCTCTACTCCTTGCTATGAGCGTATATGATGATCACACGGTACAATGGTGCTCCTAGAGCTGTATCCGGCTTGCCACAGGGGCTAAGATGTAGACGAAGGTCTCTCTCACGGGGCAGCGCTAAGGCTAGAAGGAAGTAAGAATGATCGATCCCCTGCACGAGAGGGGGTAGTGCGGCTTATATGGGCACCAACACTTTACATATAAGACCCTATAGTCTACCGGCCGGCTTGGCCGGCTTCGGCCCCGCTCCTTCCCGAGGCAGTGACGTCAAGAGCCGTTGAGGCCTCATGGCCTGTCCATCCATTTTGCAGCGGTCGGCGGTATGGAGAGAGTGTCCCATCGCCATGTTGCTGTGCTTCGTACGGATCGACGTGGTCATGATGGCACCATCCCGGCGCGTGGCACTATTCTCTCGGTGCACGCTTTACGGAAGATGAAGTCGGCGTGGACTTTGGGAACCCGGACCACCAACCCGGTTCCTTCTAGTGCAAGACTCGTCAGCCTCCGAGTCGGTCTGAGGTACAAACCCCGGTCGGATATGGCTTGTAAACCGGCCCAGCTACGGCAGGTGGCGGCCGTAGCGGAGGACTGACTAGGACCCAGGCCAACCGGCTTCCGGACCAACAGCCACGAGCGCCTGACCTTGCTCTCGGCCAGAAGCCTTTGCCCTTCGAAAACTTGACATGTGACCATTGTCCGCGTCCATTGCCCTACCCGGGGTCTTCCCCCGACCCCAGTGGCAGGTCACTGCGTTTAGAAGGACCTGGGCTGTTTAGATTATCTTCCGGATCTGTTTGTTGGCACTCGGAGGGGCCGACTGAGAATTTCAGTCGGCTGCGCCCTCATCCGGCTCATTCTGGCCGGCTGCTCCTAACTGACACTATTTGCTTATACGGCGACCTTTGCTTTCTCGCAAGTCTTGGCCGATGTTTCCTCCTTCTTTGGGCAAGATTTTGAGCAGTCGAATTTAATGTCTGGCTCGGCTTGCGAGCGCGAGTCTCCGCCGCCTCGGGTCTGCGTCCGACTTGACCGGTCGACGTCAAGCCGGCTACATTCTTGGGTTCCGTGCAGTCACGTCAATGTCTCCTTCGGATCTGGTGCGGTTGTGGCGACGTGGTGCTGGCAGTTTCTGGTAACCGCAGCGATCGTGGGAGATGCGCAGAAGATCCGGGCGACGTGGCCCGTCTGCACTTGGAGGCCAACTTGCCGTCCGCTGCGGGCGGCTACAAATGCCATGCCAGAGAGGGAATCAGGTGGTGCTTCCGCCGCATGGTCTTCTTCCTCGGCACCCGCTCCGCTCCGCTCGCTCGAGCTCTTCAGCGCCGGCGACACTTCTCACTAACGAACTCGGCGAGCGCATCTCAGTTGAGCCACCGCAGCCACTCAAATCGGCGGCGCCATGGGGCCAGCGTTTCAACCGTAGTATCGCCCCGCCCGCCGTCGTCGCCGCTCTCACGAGGTTCCTCTTCACCTTTTCGTCTCTCGTGGTCTTCTTCTTCCTCCTCTTCATCAATGGCAGGCGCGAGCGGGTCCTGGAGGGGCTCGTTCATGCAAGAGGACGACATCGAGCGCCTGGTGCGTCTCCGCCGGATCCCGTCGGCGGTGCTCACAAGGGCTCCCGGCGAGGAGATAGTGCCCCGTCCGGAACCCGGCAAGCGCGTCGTCTTCGGCGCGCACTTCGACCGCGGGTTGGGCCTGCCGGCGTCCAACTTCTTCCGCGACTTCCTCGACTACTTCCCCAGCACAGCCCTCACATCTGCCAGCCAACGCGTCGTCCTCCTCGGTGCTACGTGGCTTTCATGGAGGCGTACGCCGGCTTGTGGCCGGACATCGACTTCTGGAGCCGCCTCTTCTACATCAAGGCGCAAACGACCGACGGCCATCTGCGGACCTGCGGCGCCGCCTCGATCTACTCCCGTCCGGGTACGCCTTTCCCGAAAATTCCGACCGTTGACTCGGTGAAGAACTGGCAGATGTCATTCTTCTCGTGTGCAACGCGAACCCGGCAACCGACCGGATCAACCTGCCGGGTAACCCGGCGCGCGATCAGCCGGACCAGGCGGGGCTTCCTGACGCCCGGAGCGCGGACACGAGACGGAGGTGAACCGGCTCACAGGACTTCTGGGGAACTTCTGTCACGGAGGCGGTGAGCGCCAGGGACCTCCCTCGCACGTACGCCGACGTCAGTCTTTACCGCTCCAATTGCGCACCCACAAGATCGGGCACATGTCTGGCCGGCTCGATCCGACCCGGACGTCCAGGGTGGCGCTCACCAAGGCCCAGGTGGCCCGCCGGGTGAACCACATCACGAAGGCCAACATGCCCGAGGCCTGGGATTATGGGCTGGAGCCCTACGATCGGGCGCACCCGCCGGAACTGGTAAGTTCGTGTTTTCAGCCGACTTCCGGCTTGCGGCTGCGTGGCCGACTTCTTTTTTCGCCGGTTTTCGGCTTGCGACTTGCTCATCTTTGTTTTTTCTTCAGCTTTTTGACCGCCAGGGCATAGAGGACGGCGACCTGGCGCAGAGGCCCTGGACGCCGGATCACGCCGGTCCGGCTGACCACGCCGGCGACCAAGCCGGTGACGACGATCTGCCGCAGGCGCCTGACCAAGGCGGCCAGGGGGAGCACTCGGCATCGGAGCAGCGGAGGAGGAGGAGAAAGGAACGAGCGACATGGGTCAATGCAGCTCTGATACCGCCACGGCGACTTCGGCGCCCAAGGGGAAGAAGCGGGCCAGCGACCGCTCTACGGCCGCCTTGGAGGCGAAGGCAAAGAAGCTCCGCCGGCAGCAGCCGCCGAGCGAGCCGGGTGAGTCTCTTTCTGTTTATTTGATTCCTTTTCTTTCCTTTTCTCTCTCTTATTTTCTTGTTTGGCCGACTAGGGCTGCTATCAAGTTTGCCAAGGGCGGCGGCTCTCGGCCGGCTGCTCCCGTCGTGTCGCCGCTCCAGCGGCAAAGGAGGGAACCGACGCCACAACCTTCGGCGGAAATGTGCGCCGCCTCACATCGTTTGTGCGCACCAGCGAATGCCCCGACTTCATGAGTATCTTCTTCGAGCTGCCTCACGGCCACGGCGCTTTGGTCGTGGCGCTCAGGGCGAGCCGGCGCGGCGGCCAACTCTTGACGACATGTTCCCGCGCCGCGCCCGTCGAGTGGATCCGGCCAGTGAGGCAGCCGAGGGCATACCGCTGCGGCAGACGGCTTGACGGGGCTGCGCACGTAGCTAGGACCGGTGGAGCAGCGCCCAGCCTTGATGGTGTTAGAGAAACCCGGAGGGCGCTGCCTAAACCGGACAAGCGCTTGCTGGACGCCTCCATCTTCGGAGCCGTCAAGGGAGGAGCCGGCCGGGAAGGAGCCGGCGAGGGAGGAGCCAGCGTGCACGGGGGTCGTTGGCTCCCGGGCGTTGGTGAGGAGGGAGAGCCCGTCGGCTCCACCTGAAGGCCTTCACGTGACCAGGCGCCGGCCCCCGGCGTGGCATCCGCCTCAGGCCTCCCGGCCTTGGCTCGCGGGTGGGACTATGGAGGCGGGCGTGGCACGGCGGCGGATGCAGCCCAGGAGGTGACCAGCCGGGTGGGGCAGTCAGGCGTGGCGCCCAAGAAGCTGTTCTTCTCCGGCTTCCGCGCCAACTTGGAGGCTCGGGCCGCGGAAGCCGCCGCCAACCTGGCCAAGCTGGAGGCGGCCGACAAGGTAGGTGTTTTATCTTATTTTTTACAATATTTGGTTATTATCCTGGTAGCCCTCCGAGGCATGGGCCGGCTGCTTGGAGCCGGTCCGGGTTTCGCTTTAGGTGTCTGACGATGCTTCTTCTCAGACGGTTACGGAGCGGCGTACCGTCTTGGCCTGATCAAGTCGTGACCCGCTATCACAAGGCCAAGATTGAGCGGGCCGGCTTGGCTCGCGAGCTGGAGGCCGTCAAGGGTAGGTTTTTTCTCCTTCTGACTTGGTTTCTTTTTCTTCGATTTTCCTTGGCTAATGATCTTTTCGGCTGCTCTGTAGTTGAAGCCGCCAAGGTTCCGCAATTGGAGGCGGATCTCCGAGCTGCCCGCGCCGGTGCGCAGGGCGAGAAGGTGGGCCGATCCCGGCGCCAAGCTCAGGTGGCTGAGGGGCGGGTGCGGCTGCGCAGCTTGAAGCCAACCATCTCCGGGAGCTTGCCGCCTCGGGAAGGCGGGGAGGGGAGAAGGTGGAGGGCCTGAGCAAGCGAGTGGCGGAGGTGAAGCGGCGGCTTGCGCTTCACCAGAGGTGACGCCGTCCGCGGTGGCAGGCCACACCGCCAGCGGTGGGTGGAGGAGGTCGCCGCGCTCGACCGCGGCGGCGGGTGAGTTTTTACGTTCTTTCTCTTTCTTTCCCCTTTTGACTTTCGGAGTGCAGCATTGTCGGCTTTGGTTGGCAGCAGCGCGAAAACCCAGGTTTTAGAATCTCCATCTTCGGTGAGGCGATCGGTTCTTGCGTTGCCGCAGATCTCTTTTACTTGAAATCTCATCTTCGGGCTGGGGGCAGTCGGTTCTTGCCGTGCCCGCCGGGTGATCTTCTTCAGAACCCGGAATCTCCATCTTTCGGGCTGGGCGATCGGCTCTTGCCGGCTGCCGCCGATCTTCTTTACTTGAAATCTCCATCTTGAGTGGGCGATCGGTTCTTGCCGGCCTGCCGATCTGCTAAACCGGAATCTCCATCTTCGGGCTGAGGGCGGTCGGTTCTTGCCGGCTGCCGCCGGTCTTACTTTTTTCGCAATCTCCATCTTCGGGCTGGGGCCAGTCGGTTCTTGCCGGCGCGCGATCTGCACTGAACCGGAATCTCCATCTTCGGGCTGGGGCGGTCGGCTCTTGCCGGCTGCCGCCAGTTTCTCTTAACTTCGAAATCTCCATCTTCGGGCTGGGGGCAGTCGGTTCTTGCCGGCTGCGGCCAGTCTAGGACTTCGAAAATTTGCATTTTCAGCTTTTCCGGCTTTGATGGATTTCTAACGCACTTCTTCTTTGCAGCGGCCTTCCCAGAGGCGCAGGATGCGGCGCTAGCGGCCGTTGGTGCTGCGCGCGATGCCCGGAGGCGGGAGACCGGCGAGGGCAGCTCCGCGTTCTTCTCCATGGAGGACTACCTGGACGAGCAGAACTAAGCTTGGGGATGCTGATTCGTCTCCATCGTATCGATAATTTCTTATGTTCCATGCCACATTATTGATGTTATCTACATGTTTTATGCACGTTATATGTCGTATCTGGAACTAACGTATTAACAAGATGCCGAAGGCCAGTTCCTGTTCTGCTGTTTTTGGTTCCGGAAAGGCTGTTCGGGCAATATTCTCGGGTGGACGAAATCACGCCAAACCTCTGGCCCCTTTTTCCCCGGAAGGCTCCGGAACAGAAGAAGAGTCGGATAGGACGGGGGCCACCACACCACATGGCGGCGCGGGCCAGGGCCCGCGCCGGCCTAGGGTGTGGCGCCCCCAAGTGCCCCACTGCGCGCCTCTTCGCCTATAAAACCCCCTTTTGACCTAAAAACGCGGTACCAATTGACGAAACTCAGGAAACCTTCGAGAGCGCCGCCATCGCGAAGCCAAGATCTGAGGGGACAGAATCTCTGTTCCGACACGCCGCCGGGAGGGAAGTGCCCCGGAAGGCTTCTCCATCGACACCCCGCGGCATCTCCACCGCCATCTTCATCACAGCTGCTCCCATGAGGAGGAGTAGTTCTCCATCGAGCTCGAGAATTTGTCACCGTGCTTCATGTAGTTCATCTCTCTTCCATGTACCTCAATACAATAATCTCATGAGCTGCTTTACATGATTGAGATTCATATGAGTTTTGTATCACTACTATCTATGTGCTACTCTACCAAAGTTATTAAAGTAGTTCTATTCCTCCTGCACGTGTGTAAAGGTGACAGTGTGTGCACCGTGTTAGTACTTGGTTTATGCTATGGTCATGATCTCTTGTAGATTGCGAAGTTAACTATTGCTATGATAATATTGATGTGATCTATTCCTCCTACATATGCATGAAGGTGACAGTGTGCATGCTATGTTAGTACTTGGTTTTGTCTTTTTTTGATCTATCTTACACTATAAAGTTACTTAAATATGAACAAATTGTGGAGCTTGTTAACTACGGCATTGAGGGTTCGTGTAATCCTACATGCGTTCATCACCCAACAAAAGTGTAGAGTATGCATTTATCTATTCTGTTATGTGATCAGTGTTGAGAGTGTCCGCTGGTGAAAGTCTAATCCCTAGGCCTTGTTCCCCTGCATCTTTTGCTTTCTCGTTACTACTGCTTGTTTCTTTGTTTCTTTGTGTTACTATTTGTGTAATGCCACCATCAACTACGCCAGCAAGCTATTTTCGGGCACCGTTGCTACATATATATTCATTCCACCTGTATTTCACTATCTCTTTACGAACTAGTGCACCTATTAGGTGTGTTGGGGACACAAAGAGACTTCTTGCTTTGTGGTTGCAGGGTTGCATGAGAGGATATCTTTGACCTCTTCCTCCCTCTGAGTTCGATAAACCTTGGGTGATCCACTTAAGGGAAAACTTGCTGTTCTACAAACCTCTGCTTTTGGAGGCCCAACACTGTCTACAAGAATAGAAGCACACACGTAGACATCAGCTAATTTTTACGCGCCGTTGCAGTGAGGAAGGTAAAAGGTACTCACACTCCGTATCTCGGCTACTAAGCTATTTTCCAGCGTTGTAAGTACTCGAAGCTATTTCCACTTTAGATCCTGCAATTGCAACTTTTTGTTTCTTGTTTACACTAGTAAGGCATAATGGACAACATCTGTGAGCTTTTTATTCTATTTCCTGAGTCAAGACAATGAATGGTTTAATGCGAAAATTAAAAAACCATGGAATCTTATTTGCATGCTAGTAGCAATGATATTAGTATGAACGCTTTGAACACCATTGTTGCTAATGATATGGAAAATTCTAAGCTTGAGGAAGCTGGCTTTGATGAGCATGATATTTTTAGTCTCCCAAGCATTGAGGAGAAAATTTTCTTTGATGATACTTTGCCTCCTATTTATGATGATTATAATGATATTGGTCTTTTAGTGCCGCCTACTATGGAGAGTAAATTTTGTTGTGATAATACTATGCCTCCTACACTTGATGAGAATAATAATGATAGCTACTTTGTTGAATTTGCTCCTACTACAATTAATAAGAATAACTATGCTTATGTTGGGGTAATAATTTTATGCATGAGACTCATGATAAGAATGCTTTATGTGATAGTTATATTGTTGAGTTTGCTCATGACACTACTGAAAGTTATTATGAGAGAGGAAAAATATGGTTGTAGAAATTTTCATATTACTAAAACACCTCTCTATGTGTTGAAATTTTTGAAGCTACACTTGTTTTGTCTTCCTATGCTTGCCACTTTGCTTTTCATGAACTTGTTTATTCACAAGATTCCTATGCATAGGAAGCATGTTAGACTTAAATGTGTTTTGAATTTGCCTCTTGATGCTCTCTTTGCCTCAAATACTATTTCTTATGAGTACATCTTAAAACTCTTGAGCCCATCTTAATGGCTATAAGAAAAGAACTTCTTGGGAGATAACCCATGTGTTATTTTGCTACAGTACTTTATTTTTTATTTGTGTCTTGGAAGTTGTTTACTACTGTAGCAACCTCTCCTTATCTTAGTTTTGTGTCTTGTTGTGCCAAGTAAAGTCTTTGATAGTAAAGTCAATACTAGATTTGGATTACTGCGCAGAAACTGTTTTCTTGCTGTCATGAATCTGGGCAAAATTCTCTGTAGGTAACTCAGAAAATTATGCCAATTTACGTGAGTGATCCTCAGATATGTACGCAACTTTCATTCAATTTGAGCATTTTCATCTGAGCAAGTCTGGTGCCATTTTAAAATTCGTCTTTACGGACTGTTCTGTTTTGTGATTCTGCCTTTTATTTCGCATTGCTTCTTTTTGTGTTGGTGGATTTCTTTGTTCCATTACCTTCCGGTAGCTTTAGGCAATGTCCAGAAGTGTTAAGAATGATTGTGTCACCTCTGAACATGTGAGTTTTGATTATGCACTAACCCTCTAATGAGTTTGTTTCGAGTTTGGTGTGGAGGAAGTTTTCAAGGATCAAGAGAGGAGGATGATATACTACGATCAAGAAGAGTGAAAAGTCTAAGCTTGGGGATGCCCCGGTGGTTCACCCCTGCATATATCAAGAAGACTCAAGCGTCTAAGCTTGGGGATGCCCAAGGCATCCCTTCTTCATCGACAACATTATCAGGTTCCTCCCTGAAACTATATTTTATTCCATCACATCTTATGTGCCTTACTTGGAGCGTATGTTTGTTTTGTTTTTGTTTGTGTTTGAATAAATTGGATTACATCATGCTTGTGTGGGAGAGAGACACGCTCCGCTGGTTCGTATGAACACATGTGTTCTTAGCTCATAGTATTCATGGCGAAGTTTCTTCTTCGTTAAATTGTTATATGGTTGGAATTGGAAAATGATACATGTAGTAATTGCTATAAATGTCTTGGGTAATGTGATACTTGGCAATTGTTGTGCTCATGTTTAAGCTCTTGCATCATATGCTTTGCACCTATTAATGAAGAAATACATAGAGCATGCTAAAATTTGGTTTGCATATTTGGTCTCTCTAAGGTCTAGATAATTTCTAGTATTGAGTTTGAACAACAAGGAAGACGGTGTAGAGTCTTATAATGTTTTCAATATGTCTTTTATGTAAGTTTTGCTGCAGGTTCATCCTTGTGTTTGTTTCAAATAACCTTGCTAGCCTAAACCTTGTATCGAGAGGGATACTTCTCATGCATCCAAAATCCTTGAGCCAACCACTATGCCATTTGTGTCCACCATACACTACAAGAAAAGTTCCTGCCATTCCAAGTAAATACTTCATGTGCTACCTTTAAACCTTCAAAATGCTTCTCAATTTGTGTTAATGTTTTATAGCTCATGAGGAAGTATGTGGTGTTTATCTTTCAACCTTGTCATTTACTTTTGACAGGACTTTCATAATGGACTAGTGGCACATCCGCTTATCCAATAATTTTGCAAAAGAGCTGGCAATGGGGTTCCCAGCCCCAATTAATTACAACTTGCATTAATAATTCTCTTCACATGTTTTGCTGATTCATCACAAAGCAACTTAATTTTGCAAATAGACACTCCTCCATGGTATGAGATTGATGGTAGGCACCCGAGGATTCGGTTAGCCATGGCTTGTGTAAGCAAAGGTTGGGAGGAGTGTCACCCATAAATAAACAAAAACTAAAGTACATGTGTAAACAAAAGAGAAGAGGAATGATCTACCTTGCTGGTAGAGATAACGTCCTTCATGGGAGCCGCTCTTGAAAGTCTGGTTGGCGAGGTAGTTAGAGTACCCATTACCATTCGTTGACAACAACAAACACCTCTCAAAAATTTACTTTTATACTCTCTATATGATTTTAAAACTTGAAAAGCTCTAGCACATGATTTATCCCTGCTTCCCTCTGCGAAGGGCCATTCTTTTACTTTTATTGTTGAGTCGGTTCACCTATTTCTCTCCACCTCAAGAAGCAAACACTTGTGTGAACTGTGCATTGATTCCTACATACTTGCATATTGCACTTGTTATATTACTTTGCATTGACAACTATCCATGAGATATACATGTTACAAGTTGAAAGCAACCGCTGAAACTTCATCTTCCTTTGTGTTGCTTCAATACCTTTACTTTGAATTATTGCTTTTTGAGTTAACTTTTATGCAAGACTTATTGATGCTTGTCTTGAAGTGCTATTCATGAAAAGTCTTTGCTATATGATTCACTTGTTTACCCATGTCATATACATTGTTTTGATCGCTGCATTCACTACATATGCTTTACAAATAGTATGATCAAGATTATGATGGCATGTCACTAGAAATTATCGTGTTATCGTTTTACCTGCTCGGGACGAGCAGAACTAAGCTTGGGATGCTGATACGTCTCCACGTATCGATAATTTCTTATGTTCCATGCCACATTATTGATGTTATCTACATGTTTTATGCACACGTTATGTCATATTCGTGCATTTTGGATTAACCTATTAACAAGATGCGAAAGGCAGTT
Source organism: Lolium multiflorum (assembly GCA_030979885.1). Taxonomy (NCBI): domain Eukaryota; kingdom Viridiplantae; phylum Streptophyta; class Magnoliopsida; order Poales; family Poaceae; genus Lolium; species Lolium multiflorum. Next base: position 255,062,773 of record CM061747.1, on the reverse strand, counting down.
GTTGTTTTCTGCTGTTTTTGGTTCCGGAAAGGCTGTTCGGGCAATATTCTCGGAATTGGGGCGAAATCAACGCCAAACCTCCTATTTTTTCCCGGAGGCTCCAGAACAGAAGAAGAGTCGGAGAGGGGCCAGGGGGACACCACACCACATGGCGGCGCGGGCCGGACCCTGGCGCGCGGCCTCGGGAGTGGGCGCCCCCAGTGCCCCACTGCGCCGCCTCTTCGCCTATAAAGCTCCCTTTTGACTAAAAACGCAGTACCAATTGACGAAACCCACGAAACCTTCGAGCCGCCGCCATCGCGAAGCAAGATCTGGGGGACAGGAGTCTCTGTTCGGCACGCCGCCGGAGCGGGGAAGTGCCCAGGCCTCCGCCCGACACCGTGACATCTCCCGCCATCTTCATCACTGCTGCTCCCATGAGGAGGGAGTAGTTCTCCATCGAGGCTCGGGGCTGTACGGTAGCTATGTGGTTCATCTCTCTTCCATGTACCTCAATACAATAATCTCATGAGCTGCTTTACATGATTGAGATTCATATGAGTTTTGTATCACTACTATCTATGTGCTACTCTAGCAAAGTTATTAAAGTAGTTTTATTCCTCCTGCACGTGTGTAAAGGTGACAGTGTGTGCACCGTGTTAGTACTTGGTTTATGCTATGATGATGATCTCTTGTAGATTGCGAAGTTAACTATTGCTATGATAATATTGATGTGATCTATTCCTCCTACATATGCATGAAGGTGACAGTGTGCATGCTATGTTAGTACTTGGTTTAGTCTTTTGATCTATCTTACACTATAAGGTTACTTAAATATGAACAAATTGTGGAGCTTGTTAACTCCGGCATTGAGGGTTCGTGTAATCCTACGCAATGCGTTCATCATCCAACAAAAGTGTAGAGTATGCATTTATCTATTCTGTTATGTGATCAATGTTGAGAGTGTCCACTAGTGAAAGTCTAATCCCTAGGCCTTGTTCCTAAATGCTGCTGCGTTACTACTGCTTGTTTACTGTTTTACTGTGTTACTACTGCTGCAATACTACCACCATCAACTACCCGCCAGCAAGCTATTTTCTGGCACCGTTGCTACTGCTCATATATATTCATACCACCTGTATTTCACTATCTCTTCGCCGAACTAGTGCACCTATTAGGTGTGTTGGGGACACAAGAGACTTCTTGCTTTGTGGTTGCGGGGTTGCATGAGAGGATATCTTTGACCTCTTCCTCCCGAGTTCGATAAACCTTGGGTGATCCACTTAAGGGAAAACTTGCTGCTATTCTACAAACCTCTGCTCTTGGAGGCCCAACAACTGTCTACAGGAAAGGAGGGGAACGTAGACATCAAGCCCATCACGAAGCTTGGTAGGAGCTCCGGAAGCGGCGGAGGAACTGATCCGGCTGCGTGGCCGACGGAGACGTGCGCCAGACCTCTCAACCTCATCCTCTGGTGGAGACGGCGCGACCGTTTCCTCGGCGGAAGGAGTCCGCCGCGCGTCTTCGGAGCCGACATGGCCTTGTCATTCGTGCTCTCTGGTACGACGAGTTGACCTCGGCAGCTCGAGTGCGCCGCCGGCGTGGAGGATGCTCTTACGGCGAGAAACCAGGCCGCCCGGCTGGCCGAGCTGCGCCATCGCCGACTGTCGACAGGGCGTCTTCATCGAGGATCCGAACCCGCGTCTGAAGACGAGGCGGGAGTGATGACCCACAAGTATAGGGTGTATCGTAGTATCTTCGATAAGTAAGAATGTCGATCCCAACGAGGAGCGAAAGGTGTTGGCAGCAGTTTCGATGAAGGATTCACTGTAAATGCTCACAGACAAGTATTCAGGGGTTTTGATGTAACAGATTGAATAAAGTACGAGTAAGTAAAGTGCGAGAGTAATAATTGCAGCCAGTGGCCCAATCCTTTTTAGCACAAAGGACAAGCCGGTTTGTTTACTTATAATTACCAAACGTTCTCGAGGACACACGGGATTTTAGTCTAGTGCTTTCGCTACATACGGCTAAATAATCTTCATTGTTATGATAAGTGTTGTGTGGGTGAACCTATGCTAATGTACCGCCCTTCCTAGGACTAATACATACTTGTGATTATACCCCTTGCAAGCATCCGCAACTACAAGAAAGTAATTAAGAATAAATCTAACCACAGCCTTAAACTGGAATCCTGCATCCCTCTTTGCATCGATATACCAACGGGGTTCAGGTTCTGTCACTCCGGCAACCCCGCAATTAGCAAACGAATACAAGATGCATTCCCCTAGGCCCATAAATGGTGAAGTGTCATGTAGTCGACGTTCACATAACACCACTAGAAGAATAACACCACAACTTAAATATCACACCATTGAATATTACTCATCCATAGTTCACTACTAACATTTAGACTTCACCCATGTCCTCAAGAACTAAACGAACTACTCACGAGACATCATATGGAACATGATCAGAGGTGATATGATGATGAATAAAAATCTGAACATAAACTTGGTTCAATGGTTTCACTCAATAGCATCAACAACAAGTAGAAATCGATACCGGGAGAGTTTCCCCTATCAAACAATCAAGATCAAACCCAAATTGCTACGGCGGTGACGAGGTGCTGCGGAGAGATGGCGGTGATGATGGTGGAGATGATGATGATGGTGATGGCGATGATGTCCAGCTCGATGACGGTGGCGATGGCGTCGATTTCCCCTCCCGGAGGGAATTTCCCCGGCGGATTCCTGCCCGCCGGAGAGCTCTTTCTCTCTGGTGTTCTCCGCCCGCAGGAGCGTAACTCTCGTGAGGAACCCTACGTGGCTTCGGTCTTCGGGACGAAGGGTTTCGAAGAAAAGGAGGCGAAAGGGGTCGTGGGCCCCCCAGACCACATGGCGGCGCGGCCGGGGCATGGGCCGCGCCGCCTGGGGTGTGGGCCCACCCTGGGTCCTCCTGGCCCCTCCTTCTGCCTTCGTTATCTTGAAAAATAGGATTTTGGTATAATTTCCTCCCACGAGTTGATCTTCCGAAATATTGTTCGGTGCTTTTCCAGCAGAATCCTGGCTCCGGTGCTTGATCCTCCAATAATGATGAAACATGCAAAATAGATGAAATAACATAAGTATTGTGTCCCAATATGAAATATATCAATGAATAACGAAAATTATGATATAAAATAGTGATGCAAATTGGACGTATCAACTCCCCCAAGCTTAGACTTCGCTTGTCCCCAAGCGAAACTGAGCTCGGTAGACAGGACCACATGTTTATGGAGTGAAGAGTCGATAAATAAAATACGGACAAGAAGCATCATATTCATTCACACAAAACATTATAGTAAACAACCTCTCATAACTCAACTTGAAACAAGTATAAGGTAATCACAAGTAAAGGTGCATAAGAAATCATAATTGGTGATGGCAAACTTCGTTCTTGGTCAGAGAACAATTAACAGATTATATTTATCTCATTGAGCAGCGCTCTCATGTTAAAGTTTATAAGGCACAACTTGCATACTCAATCATAATGGTCTTTTCATGATCATTGATAACTTGCAAAGCTATATTCATTCAGATAAAACTTGTACTAAACAAGGAAGAATAAAAGACATGATGAAGTGAATCACAATATAATGGTTTGATCACAACAACTCAAATGCTTGCTCAAGATGGAGGGAAATAGGTTTACTGACTCAACATAAAGTAAAAGACAGGCCCTTCGCAGAGGGAAGCAGGGATTAAATCATGTGCTAGAGCTTTTCAGTTTTGAAATCATATAAAGAGAATAAAGTAACATTTTGAGGGTGTTTGTTGTTGTCAACGACTGGTTGCGGGTACTCTAACCCCCTTGCCAGACAAACCTTCAAGCGGCTCCCATATTATTTTCATTTTGTGTGGCACTCCTTCCAACCTTTCTTTCACAAACCATGGCTAACCGAATCCTCGGGTGCCTGGCAACAATCTCATACCATGAAGGAGTGCCTTTTTATTTTAGCTTTATTATGATGATGACACTCCCCCCAACCTTTGCTTACACAAGCCATGGCTAACCGAATCCTTCGGGTGCCGTCCATCAATCACATACCATGGAGGAGTGTCTATTTAGTTTAATTAATTTGGGACTGGGAATCCCATTGCCAGCTCTTTTTGCAAAATTATTGGATAAGCGGATGAAGCCACTAGTCCATGGGTGAAAGTTGCCCAACAAGATTGAAAGATAAAACACCACATACTTCCTCATGAGCTATGAAACATTGACACAAATAAGAGATACTAAGTTTTGAATTATTTAAAGGTAGCACATGAAGTATTTACTTGGAATGGCGAAAATACCATGTAGTAGGTAGGTATGGTGGACACAAATGACATAGGTTTGGGTTAAGGTTTGGATGCACGAGAAGTATTCCCTCTCAGTACAGGTCTTTGGCTAGCAAGGTTAATTAGCAAGCATAAGAGTCGAGGGAACAAACAAATATACATGTGATAGAAACAATCATGCATCTTCCTTGTAAGCACAAACAATTTTAACTTCATAATAATAAGCTATGAGCTAACAAGAAAGAAATACAATGAAACAACTACATGTATTTCTCTTTTCTATTAAACCTCAAAGTGTTGTTGCTATTGACCAATGCTAAGTTTGCCAAAACCAAATAGATTTATTCAATGCTCCCAAAGTGATACCAATACTAACAACAAGGTAAATCATATAATAGAGATTGCAAACTAGAATAAGATGTGCAATATGTAAATGATAAAACTTCTCATTAATATTCCATGACGATAACTCACACCAAGGGATACATACATAACCAACTAAAGAGAGATACTTCCAACTGCACCCCATCTTATATGATAACTTCCCTACTCATGATATGACACTACTTGACAAATAAAAGTAAAAGGTAGTGATAATGTGATACCGCGGCACTCCCCCAAGCTTGGAACAAACCAAGGGGATGCCAATACCGATGATGAATTACTCCTTTGGTGATGGTGGTGATGAACTCCTCCCGCGCTTCTTAATAAGCTCCTTCATCTTCAGTTTCTCAGCTTGACAATTCTGCACTAAGATTCGGAGAGATTCATTGTTATCTGAAGTTGGCGATGACGACCTTGTGATGCGAATCGAGTGGTATTCAATCATTCTTCGGAGACGGCAATTCTCCTCCTGGAGTATCTCCACTTCTCTTCTTAGAGCCGATATTGATCACAAAACTCATCGGTAATCCGTAGCACTTCTTCCATCATGGGGAAGGAGTCAGGCTAAGAGCGGGTGGTATAGGTCCCTGCAGGTTATGAGAAAAAGAACGTCGAGTGTCAACAGATCCCACCAAGATTTGCTTGCTCCCTCCGGCTTGCTGCTCTTGTCTTGATGGCACCTCCTTCACTTCTTCCTCCGAAAGCCCCTTGCCCTTGTTCTTGGAGACCATGGTGCTTCTAAACGAAAACAGATCCTGGCAGAAAGCAGCTCGAAACAAAACACGTCGAGAACACGATATACGGACCTCCAAAGGTCCGGGAATTATATAGCAAAAATTTTCACAACAAACGGAAAGTACCAGATCGAACCAGAGTCGGAAAGGGGCGACGAGGCGGCCAAACCATAGGTCGGCGCGGGCCCGGGTCAGGCCGCGCCGGCCTGTGGTGGCACCCCCTCGTGCGTCCTTTCCACTCCGTTTCGAACTTCGTAATTTTTCATATTTTCCAAAAACAGCAAAGATATTGTTCGGAAAGTAAATTGCGTACTTTTCATTACCGGTACTGTTACCTATTCAAAGTTGAGTTCTGGACTGTCAATTTGCCCTTTGATGAAGGCTTCCGGTGTTTCCACTTGAATAATATCAACATCAACATTATAAGAATCACGAGATATAATGCTTGAGTCTTTGTCCATTCACCACTTGCGTGGCATTGCCTTGGAGAGAGCTAATTTTGATTGCTCCTGAACGATACACCTCCTCGACAATATATGGTCCTTCCCATTTCGAGAGTAATTTCCCTGCAAAGAATCTGAGACGAGACCGATACAATAGGACTTTATCCCCAATATTAAATTCTCTTTTGATAATCCTTCTATCATGCCATTTTTTAACTTTCTCTTTAAAGAGTTTAGCATTTTCATAAGCTTCACTTCTCCATTCATCTAGAGAACTTAATTGCAACAACCTCTTATCACCGGCAAGTTTAGGATCCTTATTTAATTCTCTAACAGCCCAATAAGCTTTGTGCTCTAGTTCTAGAGGTAAATGACAAGCTTTCCCATAAACCATTTTATAAGGTGACATTCCCATGGGATTTTTGTAAGCAGTTCTATAAGCCCAAAGTGCATCCTTCAATTTACTAGCCCAATTCTTTCTAGTTTTATTAACGGTCTTTCCCAAAATAGATTTAATCTCTCTATTTGATAGTTCTACTTGACCACTAGTTTGAGGATGATAAGCGGAAGCAATTCTATGATTAATACCATACCTAGCAAGAGTTTTTCTAAAACCTCCATGAATAAAATGAGAACCTCCATCAGTCATAATATATCTAGGTACTCCAAATCTAGGAAAAATAATATCTAAAAGCATTCTTAAAGAGGTCTCACCATCAGCACTCTTTGTAGGTATAGCTTCCACCCATTTAGTAACATAATCAACAGCAACAAGTATATGAGTGTTACCTTCTGAAGAAAAAGGTCCCATGAAGTCAAATCCCCAACATCAAATGGTTCAATAACAGAGTATAATTCATAGGCATTTCATTACGTCTGGAGATATTACCAACCCTTTGGCATTCATCACAAGATAAAATAAACTTTCTCGCATCTTTGAAGAGAGTTGGCCAATAAAAACCTGATTGTAGAACCTTTTGCGCGGTTCTTTCTCCGGCGTGATGTCCTCCATAAGCACTACCATGACATTTACTCAATATCTCCTGTTGTTCATATTAGGAACACATCTTCGCATAATACCATCCACTCCTTCTTTATATAAGTGTGGGTCATCCAGAAAATAATGCCTCAAGTCATAAAAGAACTTCCTCCTTTTCTGAGCTGAAAAGGTTGGAGGCAAGTACTTGGAAACAATAAAGTTAGCATAATCTGCATACCAAGGGCTCTCTCGCGAGCTCACCTTTATTACAGCCAATTGTTCATTTGGAAAACTATCATTACCAGGAACAGGATCATAAGCAATATTTTCCAATCTAGACAAGTTATCAGCAACAGGATTATCAGCACCTTTCCTATCTATAATATGTAAATCAAATTCTTGCAAAAGAAGTACCCATCTAATAAGCCTTGGCTTAGCATCTTTCTTTGTCATTAGGTATCTAATTGCGGCATGATCAGTATGAATAGTAACTTTTGAATCAACAATATAAGATCTAAATTTATCACAAGCAAAGACTACAGCTAATAATTCTTTTTCAGTTGTAGCATAATTTCTTTGAGCAGCATCAAGAGTTTTACTAGCATAATGAATAACATTCAGTTTTTTATCTACTCGCTGTCCAAGAACAGCACCTACAATAAAATCACTAGCATCACACATAATTTCAAAGGGTAAGTTCCAATCGGAGGTTCAACTATAGGAGCAGTTGTTAAGGCTTTCTTAAGAGTTTCAAGCTTCCTTACAATCATCATCAAAAACAAATGGTACATCTTTTTGAAGAAGATTAGTAAGAGGCTTTGAAATCTTGGAGAAATCTTTAATAAATCTCCTATAAAACCCAGCATGACCAAGAACACTACGAATACCTTTAACATCCCTCGGATAGGGCATCTTCTCAATTGCTTCAACTTTAGCTCTATCAACTTCAATACCTCTCTCAGAAATTTTATGTCCCAATACAATTCCTTCATTAACCATAAAGTGGCATTTCTCCCAATTAAGAACAAGGTTAGTTTCTTCACATCTCTGCAAAACTTTATCAAGGTTTCGCAAGCAACTATCAAAAGAATTCCCATAGACAGAAAAATCATCCATGAATACCTCTACAATACTTTCACAAAAACCATGAAAAATAGCAGACATGCATCTTTGAAAAGTAGCAGGAGCATTACATAAACCAAAGGGCATGCGTCTATAAGCATAAGTTCCATAGGGACAAGTAAAGTGGTTTTCTCTTGATCTTTAGCTTTAACAGCAATTTGTGAAAACCAGAATAACCATCAAGAAAACAAAAATGAGTATTTTTAGACAATCTTTCTAACATTTGATCAATAAATGGTAAAGGGTAATGATCTTTCTTAGTAACTTTATTAACTTTTCGAAAATCAATGCACATTCTATACCCTACAACTACTCTTTGAGGGATGAGCTCATCATTATCATTAGGCACAACAGTCATTCCTCCTTTCTTGGGAACACAATGTACAGGACTAACCCATCTACTATCAGCAATAGGATATATAATACCAGCTTCAAGGAGTCGTAATACCTCATTTCTTACCACTTCCTTCATCTTCGGAATTAGACGACGTTGAACAACAGGCTTTGCATCATCTTCCATATTAATAGCATGTTGGCAAATGGAAGGAGAAATCCCCTTCAAATCATCAAGAGTGTAGCCAATAGCTCCTCGGTGCTTCTTCAATATTTCCAATAACCTTTCTTCCTCAATCTCTGAAAGCTTAGAACTAATAATAATAGCATATATTTTCTTATCATCAATATGAGCATATTTAAGATTATCAGGCAAATCAAAAACAGGATCTTCCTTTGGTGGAGGTGTTGTACCCAAATCTTCCACCGGTAAATCATGCTTGAGAATAGGTTGGCGAAGAAAAATTTCCTCAAGCTCATCTCTTTCTTTCCTAAAAACTTCACTCTCGCTATCCTCCAAATGATGTTGCAAAGGATTATTAGGAACAAGAACAATAGATGCACATTGCTCCATTTTAAGATCATTACTAGGCAAGTCAGCTTTATAAGGAGTTTTAGTAAATTTAGAGAAGTTAAACTCATAAGATTCACCAGCAAATTTAGTCAAAATTTTCTCTTTCTTGCAATCTATAATAGCTCCACAAGTATTTAGAAAAGGTCTACCAAAAATAATAGGACAATAATCACTAGCAGCAGAACCAAGTACCAAAAAGTCAGCAGGATATTTAATCTTACCGCATAATACTTCCACATCTCGAACAATACCAATTGGAGAAATAGTTTCTCTATTAGCCAGCTGAATAACCACATCAATATCTTCAAGTTCACAAGAATCAATTTCGTGCATAATCTCCGTGTAAAGCTCATACGGAATAGCACTAACACTTGCACCAATATCACATAATCCATAATAGCAATGATCACCAATTCTAACAGATAGCATAGGAACACTAGCTTGTTTGGGTTTATTAGGATGTGAAACAATATTAGAAGCATCTTCACAGAAAATAATATGACCATCCTCCACATTTTCAGTCACAAGATCTTTAATTATTGCAAGGTTCAACTTTTATTTGTTCTTCAGGTTCTACAGGTTTCTTTTCACTTTTATGAACCGCACTATTTATAACAGAGTACTCCTTCATTTTAGCAGGGAAAGGAGTTTTTTCAATATAAGCTTCAGGAATAACATGATCAGCAGTTTCAACTACAACACATTTATTAATAGATGAATCAATTTTATCTTTATACGGTTCATGATACTTATCAAAATTCTGCTTTGGCAATTCATAATGAGAGGCAAAAGCTTTATAAAGATTTGTAGCAACTTGAGAATCAAGACCATATGTAGCACTCATATTACGAAATTTATCAGTATCATAAAAGCTTCAATGCATTTATAATCATAAATTATACCTGATCTTGTCGTTCTCCCAACCTTCGGTATTTTCTTGGATCCGATCAAGAAGGTCCCTTTTAAACTCTTCTTTATTGCGTGTAAATGATCCAGAACAAGTAGTCCAGCAAGGTCTTGTCTTGAAAAGAAAGTCTTGCATAGAAATTATCAATAATAACATTACCGGAAGCTCATGAATGGGGCATTTGAGCATTAAAGACTTCAATCTCCCCCAAGCTTGGGCAATACTCTCTCCATCATGAGGCCAAAAATTATATATGCGATTCCGATCCTTATGAATTTCACTTGGAGGATAGAACTTAGAATAAAACCGGGGCACAATATCATTCCATTCAAGAGAATCCCCATTATCCAGTAATTTATACCAATGCGCCACTTTACCAGACAGCGATAAGAGAATAGTTTCTTCCTCACTTCATCCATAGCAATACCTGCACATTTGAATAACCCGCATAATTCATGCAAAAACAGTAAATGATCACCAGGATGGACGGTTCCATCCCCTTCATAGCGGTTATCCATAACACGTTCAATAATTTTCGTAGGTATTTTATATGGTATCACTTCCTCACCTGGCGCCTCATCCACTACCGTTGCAGTAGTAGTAGATTTCCCAAATAAAAATTGAAGAGAAGATCTCTCCATAATGACTTATAGCAGCAGGCAGAAATAACAAACAGTAAAGGTTTTCCTTACCAATTCCACTTACCAATAGCGCTTCACTCCCCGGCAGCAGCGCTAGAAAATAGTCTTGATGACCCACAAGTATAGGGGGTGTATCGTAGTATCTTCGATAAGTAAGAATGTCGATCCCAACGAGGAGCAGAAGGTGTTGACAAGCGGTTTCGATGAAGGATTCACTTGTAAATGCTCACAGACAAGTATTCGGGGGTTTTGATGTAACAGTTGAATAAAGTACGAGTAAGTAAAGTGCGAGAGTAATAATTGCGGTGAGTGGCCCAATCCTTTTTAGCACAAAGGACAAGCTGGTTTGTTTACTTATAATTACCAAACGTTCTCGAGGACACACGGGATTTTTAGTCTAGTGCTTTCGCTACATACGGCTAAATAATCTTCATTGTTATGATAAGTGTTGTGTGGGTGAACCTATGCTAATGTACCGCCCTTCCTAGGACTAATACATACTTGTGATTATACCCCTTGCAAGCATCCGCAACTACAAAGTAATTAAGAATAAATCTAACCACAGCCTTAAACTCTGAGATCCTGCGATCCCTCCTGCATCGATATACCAACGGGGGTTCAGGTTTCTGTCACTCCGGCAACCCCGCAATTAGCAAACGAATACAAGATGCATTCCCCTAGGCCCATAAATGGTGAAGTGTCATGTAGTCGCGTTCACATAACACCACTAGAAGAATAACACCACAACTTAAATATCACACCATTGAATATTACTCATCCATAGTTCACTACTAACATTTAGACTTCACCCATGTCCTCAAGAACTAAACGAACTACTCACGAGACATCATACGGAACATGATCAGAGGTGATATGATGATGAATAACAATCTGAACATAAACTTGGTTCAATGGTTTCACTCAATAGCATCAACAACAAGTAGAAATCGATACCGGGAGAGTTTCCCCTATCAAACAATCAAGATCAAACCCAAATTGCTACAGCGGTGACGAGGTGCTGCGGTGGAGATGGCGGTGATGATGGTGGAGATGATGATGATGGTGATGGCGATGATGTCCAGCTCGATGACGGTGGCATGTCGTCGATTTCCCCCTCGGAGGGAATTTCCCCGGCGGATTCCCGCCCGCCGGAGAGCTCTTTTCTCTCTGGTGTTCTCCGCCCCGCGAGGCGGCTGTAACTCTTGAGGAACCCTCTGTGGCTTCGGTCTTCGGGACGAAGGGTTTCGCGAAGAAAAGGAGGCGAAAGGGTCGTGGGCCCCCGGACCACATGGCGGCGCGGCCAGGGCATGGGCCGCGCCGCCCTAGGGTGTGGGCCCACCCTGGGTCCTCCTGGCCCCTCCTTCTGGCTTCCTTCGTTATCTTGAAAAATAGGATTTTTGGTATAATTTCCTCCCACAGTTGATCTTCCGAAATATTGCGTTCTGAGGGTGCTTTCCAGCAGAATCCTGGACTCCGGTGCTTGATCCTCCAAAAATGATGAAACATGCAAAATAGATGAAATAACATAAGTATTGTGTCCTAATATGAAATATATCAATGAATAACGCAAATTATGATATAAAATAGTGATGCAAATTGGACGTATCAAGGAGCCAGAGGATGAGGAGGCGGAGGACGTGCCTGAGGACGACCCGGCAGCCGGCTCTGCTGATGCTCCCCCGGCTGGTCCTGACCCAGCCGGTGCTTAGATGTACCTGTTCTCTGGGTGTCGCTTTTGTAAAGACAATTTGTTAAATCCCCGGGATGCCGGGTGCATATGTAAGAATATTATTATCCTTTTATTAAGGCACACTTTAATGTGTTTGTTAATCATTTGTGTGCCGGCTTGCTTTCTTTCGATTTGTTCGCTTTTTCCCATCCGTCCCACTCTTTGGCTTTGCTCTTGCCGATCGTACGTCCGACTTGCGATCCGTCGCCGGATCAAGAGCGGGCCGCTGGGTGAGACCGATAGTATTTCAGTCGAACGACCGACTTCGGCAATCCGGCACTTTTATGAAAAGTTGCAAGTCAATTCGCTTTCACTCTATCCCTTAGCCGTCTTTCGCGTGCCGGCTCCTAGACCTTACTCCCGCCGGTGGACAACCGGGTTGTAGTACATGGGTGGTCGGAAGCGGCTGTCGAAACCGGATCACGTTCTTGAGCCGGCCGCGTGAAGGTGTTAGCCAATCGAGCGAAACGAAGTAGAATACGCGAAAAACTTGGCGCATACTGTTTCATTGGCACTTACAAAAGGAGTACAAGGGATACATACATTCCTGCTCTCAAGTGTAAAATGGGCGAAGCAAGTTGACATTCCAGGGACGTTTAGTCTCCTCGTCAGCCTTGTCCGGCTTGTTTTTCTTAGCCTCTTGGGCATCTATGAGATAGTAGGAATCATTGCCTACCGCCTTGCTCACGATGAAGGGACCCTCCCATGGGGATGACAGTTTATGTTGTCCGGCTGTCCGCTGGATCAGCCGGAGCACTAGGTCTCCTTCTCGGAATGCTAAGGGCTGGACCTTCCGGCTGTGATAGCGTCGGAGGCTTTGCTGGTAGATGTGGATCTGGACGCGGCCAGCAGCCGGGCCTCTTCGACCAGGTCGACTCCATCTTCACGAGCTTCTGCTTAGGTGTATGAGATTTGATCCTTGGCGCGTCGTGCTCGGTATCGGTCGGCGGGACGGCCGACCCCATAGACGAGGAAGAAGGGCGTGAAGCCGACTGAGCGGTTTGGCGTTGTGCGCAGGCTCCATAGCACATTGGGCAGCTCTTCAATCCAGCAGCCGGCTGACCGCTCGAGCGGCTCCACCAGCCGGGGCCGGATGCCGGCTAGGATCAAGCCGTTGGCCTTCTCCACTTGTCCGTTGGACTCCGGATGCGCCACGGAGGCTAGGTCCATCCGGATCCCCATTTCCTCGCAATAGCGAGCGAAGATGCCTTGGGCGAAGTTGCTGCCGTTGTCGGTGATGATGCTGTGGGGGTAGCCATATCTCACAATGATTTCCTTGAGGAATGTGACGGCTGTGGAGCCGTCCAGCTTCTTGATTGGCTTGGCTTCGATCCACTTGGTGAATTTATCAATCATCACCAAGAGATGCGTCATGCCGCCTCGCGCCGTTCTGAACGGGCCTACCATGTCCAAGCCCCATACGGCAAACGGCCATGTGATGGGGATGGTTTTCAAGGCGGAAGCCGGCTGGTGCCTCTTCTTTGCGAAGCGCTGACAGCCGTTGCACTTCTTCACCAATTCTTCTGCGTCCTTGAGCGCAGTCGGCCAGTAAAAACCATGCCGGAAAGCTTTGGCCACTATGGCTCTGGAGGAGCGTGATGGCCGCACTCTCCCGATGGATTTCCCGTAGGAGTTCAATCCCTTCAGCCGGCTCGACGCACCGCTGGAACACCCCACTTACGCTGCGTTTGTACAGCTGGTGGTTGATGATTGTATAGGCCTTGGCCCTTCTCTCAATCTGCCTGGCCTGGACTCTGTCATCAGGCAGCACATCGTCGGTGAGGTAGGAGAGGAAATCTTGTGCCCATGAAGGTACGCATCGTATCTCGAATACGCTGACCAACAAGGCCTCCTGCGTGGGAGCTTCCGGATTCGACTGCTTGGTCGCCGGGTTCGGCTTGGAAGCCGGCGGGTTCGGCTTGCTAGCCCCGAGTTTGGCGATGAAGCCCCGGGTTGGACCCAGAAGTCCCGGGTTACACATGGTGGCCGGCGGGTTGGCTGTTAGCCCCGACTTGGGCGATGAAGCCCCAGTGCAGCTGGCAGCCCCGGGTCAGCGGCACGAATATTGAATCCGAGTCCGGTGACGGTGTGATGGACGGCTTCTTGAGAACCGCCAAGGCGACACCCGGCGGAATGGCTTGCCGGGTTGAGCCAATCTTGGACAAGGCGTCAGCCGCCTCGTTGTTTGCCCGTGGCACATGATGGAATTCGCAGCCGTCGAAGAAGCCGGATAGCTGCTGGACGTGGAAGCGGTATGAGGCCATGTTGGCGTCCTTCGTGTCCCAGTCGCCAGATGCTTGCTGTATAACCAAGTCGGAGTCGCCGAAGCAGAGTATGCGACGCACGCCAATCTCCTTGGCCAGCTCAGCCCATGAATGAGCGCTTCATACTCCGCCATATTGTTGGATGCGGCGAAGTGGATCTGCAGGACGTAGTCCAGCCGGTCTCCCTTGGGAGAGGTGATGACGATGCTGGCTCCCAAGCCGTTGCGCATCTTCGAGCCGTCGAAGTGCAGCTTCCAATGTGTGGAATCGGCACAGGCGGCAGGTATTGCATCTCGGCCCAGTCGACAAAGAAGTCCGCGAGGATCTGCGACTTGATGGCTGTGCGCGGCTCGTAGAGGATGGTGTGGGCGGCTAGCTCCAGGCCCACTTGGCAACCCGGCCGTTGGCGTCTTTGCTGCCAATGATTTCCGCCAAGGGCGCTGTGGCAACCACCTTGATGGGGTGCTCTTGGAAGTAATGCTTGAGCTTCTTGGCCGCCATGTACACGCCGTAGGTGACCTTCTGGTAGTGGGGGTAGTTTTGCTTCGACTGGGAGAGCACTTCGCTGAGGTAGTAGACTGGGCGCTGAACCAGCTGCTCCCTGCCGGCTTCTTTGCGCTCCACCACCAGGACAACGCTAACCACTCGGTTGGTGGCTGCGATGTACAACAGCATCGGCTCCATTGAAGCCGGCGTTGCGAGGATTGGCGCGGTTGAGAGCACGCGCTTCAAGTCACGGAAGGCTTCATCCGCCTGTGGTGACCAGACGAACTTGTCCGCCTTCTTCATCAATTGGTACAGGGGCAGTGCCTTCTCCCCCAGCCGGCTGACGAACGGCTCAAGGAGGCCGGGCAGCCGGCCGAACCACGGACGTCCTTGAGGCCTGCGGCGAGTTCCATCTTCTCCAGGGCGATCTTCTCCGGGTTGACGATCCCTCGCTGAGACGAGGTAGCCAAGGAGCTGGCCAGACGGCACGCCGAATGTGCACTTGGCCG
Organism: Lolium multiflorum; assembly: GCA_030979885.1. Classification (NCBI taxonomy): domain Eukaryota; kingdom Viridiplantae; phylum Streptophyta; class Magnoliopsida; order Poales; family Poaceae; genus Lolium; species Lolium multiflorum. The sequence goes on along the minus strand of CM061747.1, from coordinate 255,047,367 downwards.
GGTTGAGCTTCATCCGGAATCTTCGCAGATTGGTGAAGGTTTCTCTCAGGTCATCAAGGAGGGTAGTCGTCTCCTTGGTCTTTACAACGACATCATCCACATATGCGTGAACGTTCCTGCCGATTTGATCCTGCAAGCATTTTTGCATGCACCTTTGATAGGTGGCGCCTGCATTTTTCAAGCCGAACGGCATAGTCGTGTAGCAATAAGCCCCATACGGGGTAATGAACGAAGTCTTTATTTGATCAGCCGGATTCAAGGAATCTGGTGGTAGCCTGAATAGGCATCTAGAAAAGACAACAGTTCGCAGCCGGCAGTCGAGTCTATGACTTGATCTATGCGCGGCAGGGGGAAGGGGTCCTTCGGGCACGCCTTGTTGAGGGTGTAGTCGATACACATGCGCCGGGAGCCGTTCTTCTTCGGGACCGGGTTCGCCAACCAGTCGGTGCAGCACTTCCATGATGAAGCCGGCTGCTAGGAGCCGGGCGATTTCTTCACCAATGGCCTTCCTTCTTTCTTCGACAAGCGAGAAGGCTGCACCAGCTTGGCTTCAGGCCGGACGTGGAGATGGTGCTCAACCAACTCCCTCGGCACACCCGGCATGTCTCTTGGAGTCCATGCGAAGATGTCCCGATTCTCACGGAGGAAGCTGGTGAGCTCGCCTTCCTATTTGCTGTTCAAGCCGGCACCGATGGTGACGAACTTGTTCGGCTGCGCCGGGTCGAGCAGGATCTTCTTGGTGTTGTCGGCCGGCTGGAAGTGAGTCGTCCCAGCCGGGTTGCTTCCGCCGGCATGTCCCGTCTGCGCGGCCTTGCGAGGGCGAGAGGCGTCGTGGATGAGCTGCTTCTCGGTGGCGATGACCGCGTCAGGCCCATCTTGGAGCTCTGCGTGGCACAGTCCATGGAGCGGCGATAGTCCCGGCTATGGTGATGACCCCCTTAGGGCAGGGCAGCTTCATCTTCAGGTACCCATAATGGGGCACCGCCATGAACTTGGTCAGGGCCGGCCTGCCCAGGAGCGCGTGGTAGGGGCTGACGAGGTCCACCACCTCGAACTCGATCTTCTCGGTGCGAGTGGTCCGGCTTCCCGAACATCACCTCCAGCGTGATCCGGCCAATCGGCTGGCAGCAATGGCCCGGCACGATGCCATGGAAGACGGTGGGGGTGGGACGCAGCTCGGCTTCTTGGATGCCTAGCTTGCGGGCGGTGTCGCGGTAGAGGATGTTGATGCTGCTGCCCCCATCGATGAGGACACGCGAGAAGCGCACGCTGCGCCGGGTTGTGCCAATGGTGGGGTCGAGGACCATGGCGTAGCTGCCCGGCCTTGGCAGGACAGCCGGTGTGTCGCGGCGATCAAAAGTGATGGCCTGCTCGGACCAGTTTAGGTACGGGGACCGGCGGTATGACCGCGTTGACCTCGAGGGAACGGCTCTGCTGGCTCGTCTTGTCCTCGGGCTCGGAGGTGAAGATGATGTAGGTAGCATCTTCGGGCAAGTATCCGCCATGGTGCACTTGGTTAGCCTCGTGGTGCTCGAGGTTGGCGTTCTCCGCGCCGGCTTGGCCACCCGGCCCGCCGGCTGGAGGAGCGGGGGTGGAGGCGGGAGGGGTTCACATTGTCGGCCGCTTCATGAAGTGGCAATCGCGGGTGGTGTGGTTGGAGGGGTTCTTGCCGCTGTGGTACTTGCACGGCGCGTCGGCATTGCTCGAAGGTATACTTCGACTTCCACTTGCCGGTCTTGCTTTTGACGCTGCCGCCTGCCGCCGTGGTCCGACACGGCTGCCACATGGGCAGAACCGTACCGGCGGTCCGGCTGGTCGCTGTGCCGCTTGCCGCGGTAGTTGTCCCGCCGGCTGCCATGGGAGGCGCCCTCTGCCGGCTTGTTCTCAGCCGACTTGTGGTGGTCCCGCCTGGAGGGAGCCGGCGATGCCTCAGCCGGCGCCTTGCCGGCTTCTTCAGCCAGCGCGTACTTGTCAGCGATGGCCATCAGGGCCGCCATGGTCTTGGGTTCGCTGCGGCGTAGCTTGTGCCACAGCATGGTGTTGGGCCGGCAGCCTCCCATGAAGAAGCTGATGGCCTGGATCTCGTGCACGCCCTCGCAAGAGTTGCGCATCTCGCACCAGCGCGTCAGGTACGCGCGGTCCGTCTCGTCCGGGTCCTGCTTGCACATCTCAAGCTGTTGGGGGCGGTCGGGCCGGTGATAGGTGCCGGTGAAGTTGCTGATGAAGGCTTCTTCGAAATCGAGCCAGCCGTTGATGCTGCCGGTGCGGGTTGTTGAGCCGGTGCGGGGCGGAGCCGACCAGCATCGGAGAGTGCCGCCCGGCGCTTGTTGCCCTGGAGATGCCGTGCGGTGGGTAATCCAACCCGGTTCGGCTTGGCTGTGCCGTCGTACTTGGCGTGTCGCGGGGCTGGCCGTCGACCATGGGCTCGTTGAGGATCCGCGGCCCACTTGGGGCAAGCCGGCGCCTCTTCTTCCGCGATGCGGGATTCGACCAGCCGATCGAGGCGGTCTCTGGCGTCGGCGGGCTCGATGCGGGGGCCCAGCCGGGAGCGTGCCGGCTGCCGGGTGCCGGTTCGCTCGGGAGCCGGCCTGTGCTGGCGCCTTGGCGCCGCCTGCTCGGAGTCATGCTCCTGGTCCCGGCCTGATGGTGGCCGGCTGCGGCCGCTGTGGCCGCTGTCCAGCCGGCTTGTCCGGCTTGAACCTGCGTGGGTGGCGCGGGAGTCTCTGCGCCGGCTTGGTGCGGGCGAGGCGGACTCGGCCGTGTCTCTGTGGGGGTCCTTGCTGGTGCCTGCAGCAGCGCGGACGGGAGGGGCTTTCGAAGCACCATACCTGGGGTCCTTGGTCTGCTCAGCTGCAGCCCGGCACAGGTCAGCTACGCGCTGCGTCTGGCGGCGCAGCTCTTCTCCTTCGAGGAGGGCTAGCTCCTTCGCAGCGGCTTCGGCTGCGAGGATGTTCTTGTCGGGGGTGTTGTAGATGGGTAGCTCCGTGGATGGAGCCGGCGTTTCCGCGCCGTCGCGCTCGATCTCGGCGCCTAGGCCGCCTCCTCGCCGGCGGATCATGCCGGCCCGGCGGGGTTGTTGCCGCCTGGCGTGAAGCCGTGGGCGTGCTCGTACTCGCGCTGGGTGATGGCCAGCTGGCGCTTGGCGCAGCCAGCTCGTCGGCCTGCTGGAGGAGGAGCTGGCGATGTGCCTCCAGGTCCGCCTCGACGGTGGTGGCGTCGCCGCCTGCGGTGAGCGGAGAGCTCAGCTTCGTCCGGACTTCGTCCAGCCGGGATGGAGGTGGGGGCGCCTTTGGGCCCGAGCCGGAGGCGTTGGGGTCGACGTTGCGCTCGAGGTTGGGGCCACGAACGCGAGTGGACTTGGTGGGGAGCTCATCGCCAGCCATCATGACTTGCACGACGGCGGGCTGGCGGAGCGCTGCTGCCGGCTCGCGGAGGAGGGCTTGCGTAGCGAAGCACCTGCTGCGGGTAGCACGGCGGTGCGACGGTGGCGACGTAGACGTCGTGGCCACCGAAGGAGATGACGTTGCCGCCGGCTGGGAAGGGCCGGTCGGCGAAGCAGCCAGCGTTGTCGCTGACGCAGTCGAGGGAGCCGAATCTCCAGATCAAGCCTGAAGCGACTCGCTCGCCGGTGGTGATGGTGAGGCCCGTCCGGATGAAGACATCGGCCGAGGATGCTGAAGGCCCCACGGTGGGCGCCAAATGTCGTGGTATCGTCACGACATATGCCATACGGTGGCTAACGAAGGTGGTTCCTAGGAGATCTCACGGCGGTATCCGGATGCGGGTATGGGGACGCGTGACACAGAGGCGTACCCAGGTTCGAGGCCCTCCTGTGGAGGTAACACCTCTACTCCTGCTATGAGCGTATATGATGATCACACAGTACAATGGTGCTCCTAGAGCTGTATCCGGCTTGCCCTGGGAGGCTAAGGTAGACGAAGGTCTCTCTCACAGGGCAGCGCTAAGACTAGAATGAAGTAAGAATGATCGATCCCCTGCACGAGAGGGGGTAGTGCGGCTTATATAGGCACCGGCACTTTACATATAAGACCCTATAGTCTACTGGCCGGCTTGGCCGGCTCCGGCTTCCGCTCCTTCCAGGCGGTGACGTCAGGCCGTTGAGGCCTCATGGCCTGTCCCATCCGGCTGCCACGGTTAGCGGTATGGAGAGGAGGTGTCCCTGTCGCCATCAGCCACTGTAGCCAGTACGGATCGACGTAGACCATGATGGCCTGTCCGGCGCGTGGCACTATTGCTCTACAGTGCCCCGCGCTTTACGGAAGATGAAGTCAGCGTGGACTTTGGGAACCCGGATCACCAACCCGGTTCCTTCTAGTGCAAGACTCGCCAGCCTCGAGTCGATTGATGGCGTGTATTTCACACGTTCGTTGGGCAACCCCAAGAGGAAGGTATGATGCGCACAGCAGCAAGTTTTCCCTCAGAAAGAAACCAAGGTTTATCGAACCAGGAGGAGCCAAGAAGCACGTTGAAGGTTGATGGCGGCGGGATGTAGTGCGGCGCAACACCAGGGATTCCGGCGCCAACGTGGAACCTGCAACACAACCAAAGTACTTTGCCCCAACGAAATAGTGAGGTTGTCAATCTCACCGGCTTGCTGTAACAAAGGATTAACCGTATTGTGTGGAAGATGATTGTTTGCGAAAACAGTAGAACAAGTATTGCAGTAGATTGTATTTCAGTAAAGAGAATTGGACCGGGGTCCACAGTTCACTAGAGGTGTCTCTCCCATAAGACGAACAGCATGTTGGGTGAACAAATTACAGTTGGGCAATTGACAAATAAAGAGAGCATGACCATGCACATACATATCATGATGATTATAGTGAGATTTAATTGGGCATTACGACAAAGTACATAGACCGCCATCCAACTGCATCTATGCCTAAAGTCCACCTTCGAGGTTATCATCCGAACCCCTTCCAGTATTAAGTTGCAAAGCAACACAATTGCATTAAGTATGGTGCGTAATGTAATCAACAACTACATCCTTAGACATAGCATCAATGTTTTATCCCTAGTGGCAACAGCACAACACAACCTTAGAACTTTCTGTCCCTGTCCCGGTGTCAATGCGGGCATGAACCCACTATCGAGCATAAGTACTCCCTCTTGGAGTTACAAGCATCTACTTGGCCAGAGCATCTACTAGTAACGGAAAGCATGCAAGATCATAAACAACACGTAGATATAACTTTGATAATCAACATAACAAGTATTCTCTATTCATCGGATCCCAACAAACGCAACATATAGAATTACAGATAGATGATCTTGATCATGTTAGGCAGCTCACAAGATCCAACAATGAAAGCACAATGGGGAGAAGACAACCATCTAGCTACTGCTATGGACCCATAGTCCAGGGGTAGACTACTCACTCATCACTCCGGAGGCGACCATGGCGGTGTAGAGTCCTCCGGGAGATGATTCCCCTCTCCGTAGGGTGCCGGGCGATCTCCTGGATCCCCGAGATGGGATCGGCGGCGGCGGCGTCTCGGGATGTTTTCTCGTATCGTGGCTCTCGATACTGGGGTTTCGTCACGGAGGCTTTAAGTAGGCGGAAGGGCAAGTCGGGGAGGGGGCACGGGGCCCCACACCATAGGTCGGCGCGGCCAGGGGGGGCCGCGCCGCCCAGGGTTTGGCCTCCCTGTGGCCCCACTTCGTCTCCTCTTCGGACTTCTGGAAGCTTCGTGGAAAAATAGGCCTCTGGGCGTTGATTTCGTCCAATTCCGAGAATATTTCGTTACTAGGATTTCTGAAACCAAAAACAGCAGAAAACAGCAACCGGCACTTCGGCATCTTGTTAATAGGTTAGTTCCAGAAAATGCACGAATATGACATAAAGTGTGCATAAAACATGTAGATAACATCAATAATGTGGCATGGATCATAAGAAATTATCGATACGTCGGAGACGTATCAGCATCCCCAAGCTTAGTTCTGCTCGTCCCGAGCAGGTAAAACGATAACACAGGATAATTTCTGGTGACATGCCATCATAATCTTGATCATACTATTTGTAAAGCATATGTAGTGAATGCAGCGATCAAAACAATGTATATGACATGAGTAAACAAGTGAATCATAAAGCAAAGACTTTTCATGAATAGCACTTCAAGACAAGCATCAATAAGTCTTGCATAAGAGTTAACTCATAAAGCAACAATTCATAGTAAAAGCATTGAAGCAACACAAAAGAAGATTAAGTTTCAGCGGTTGCTTTCAACTTGTAACATGTATATCTCATGGATATTGTCAACATAGAGTAATATAATAAGTGCAATAAGCAAGTATGTAGGAATCAATGCATAGTTCACACAAGTGTTTGCTTCTTGAGGTGGAGAGAAATAGGTGAACTGACTCAACATTGAAAGTAAAAGAATGGTCCTCCATAGAGGAAAAGCATCGATTGCTATATTTGTGCTAGAGCTTTGATTTTGAAAACATGAAACAATTTTGTCAACGGTAGTAATAAAGCATATGCATCATGTAAATTATATCTTATAAGTTGCAAGCCTCATGCATAGTGTACTAATAGTGCCCGCACCTTGTCCTAATTAGCTTGGACTACCGGATCATCACAATGCATGTTTTACCCAGTGTCACAAAGGGGTACCTCTGTCCACTTGTACAAAGGTCTAAGGAGAAAAGCTCGCATTGGATTTCTCGCTATTGATTATTCTTCAACTTAGACATCCATGCCGGGACAACATAGACAACAGATAATGGACTCCTCTTTTATGCATAAGCATGTAACAACAATTAATAATTTTCTCATTTGAGATTGAGGATATATGTCCAAAACTGAAACTTCCACCATGGATCATGGCTTTAGTTAGCGGCCCAATGTTCTTCTCTAACATATGCATGCTTAACCATAAGGTGGTAGATCTCTCTTACTTCAGACAAGACGAACATGCGTAGCAACTCACATGAAATTCAACAATGACTAGTTGATGGCGTCCCCAGTGAACATGGTTATCGCACAACAAGCAACTTAATAAGAGATAAAGTGCATAATTACATATTCAATACCACAATAGTTTTTAAGCTATTTGTCCCATGAGCTATATATTGCAAAGGTGAAGAATGGAATTTTAAAGGTAGCACTCAAGCAATTTACTTTGGAATGGCGGAAAATACCATGTAGTAGGTAGGTATGGTGGACACAAATGGCATAGTGGTTGGCTCAAGTATTTTGGATGCATGAGAAGTATTCCTCTCGATACAAGGTTTAGGCTAGCAAGGTTTATTTGAAACAAACACAAGGATGAACCGGTGCAGCAAAACTCACATAAAGACATATTGAAAACATTATAAGAATCTACCCGTCTTCCTTGTTGTTCAAACTCAATACTAGAAATTATCTAGACCTTAGAGAAACCAAATATGCAAACCAATTTTAGCATGCTCTATGTATTTCTTCATTAATGGGTGCAAAGCATATGATGCAAGAGCTTAATCATGAGCACAACAATTGCCAAGTATCACATTACCCAAGACATTTATAGCAATTACTACATGTATCATTTTCCAATTCCAACCATATAACAATTTAACGAAGGAGAAACTTCGCCATGAATACTATGAGTAGAAACCAAGGACATACTTGTCCATATGCTACAGCGGAGCGTGTCTCTCTCCATAAAGTGAATGCTAGGATCCATTTTATTCAAACAAAACAAAAAACAAAAACAAACCGACGCCCAGAAAAAGCACATAAGATGTGATGGAATAAAAATATAGTTTCGGGGAGGAACCCGATAATGTTGTCGATGAAGAAGGGGATGCCTTGGGCATCCCAAGCTTAAACGCTTGAGTCTTCTTGATATATGCAGGGGTGAACCACCGGGCATCCCCAAGCTTAGAACTTTCACTCTCCTTGATCATGTTGCATCATACTCCTCTCTTGATCCTTGAAAACTTCCTCCACACCAAAAAACAACTCATTAGAGGGTTAGTGCACAATATAAATTGACATATTCAGAGGTGACACAATCATTCTTAACACTTCTGGACATTGCATAATGCTACTGGACATTATGGATCAAAGAAATTCATCCAACATAGCAAAAGAGGCAATGCGAAATAAAAGGCAGAATCTGTCAAAACAGAACAGTTCGTATTGACGAATTTTAAAATGGCACCAGACTTGCTCAAATGAAAATGCTCAAATTGAATGAAAGTTGCGTACATATCGAGGATCACTCACGTAAATTGGCATAATTTTCTGAGTTACCTACAGAGAGGTGGACCCAAATTCGTGACAGCAAAGAAATCTGGAACTGCGCAGTAATCCAAATCTAGTACTTACTTTTCTATCAACGGCTTAACTTGGCACAACAAAACACAAAAACTAAGATAAGGAGAGGTTGCTACAGTAGTAAACAACTTCCAAGACACAAAATAAAAACAAAGTGCTGTAGGTAAAAACATGGGTTGTCTCCCATAAGCGCTTTTCTTTAACGCCTTTCAGCTAGGCGCGAAAAGTGTGTATCAAGTATTATCAAGAGACGGTGTGTCAACCTTACCTTGGGCTTTACCCTTACCTTTCTTATTGTTTTTCTTTCCCTTTGGTTTAGGAAATGTATGAGTTTCCCCCGGTATAGAGGTGAATTTCAGTGCCTTCTCCAACATCAATGACTGCTCCCAATAGTTTCAGCAGGATCTTCCGAGTGTGAGTTTTCCTGTTTCAATAACAAGATAATCAATGGATATTGTCCTTCCAAGAATGGTTGTATGCACACCTGCGGCTATTCCTTTAGGAATTATAGTAGAGTTATCTATGAGAGTTATTTCTTCTCCTCCTTCATCAACTCCCCAAAGTTTTAAAGATTTATAAATACTTTCAGGCATAAGGCAAAATTCATACATAATATCACAGTAGGCATGGAGAGTTCGATCACCAATAACAATTTTAACAGCAGGATCCCACAATGAGAGTTTAGAATTCACTAAAACTTGTTCAAGACGATTACGAACGTGGCAATAGTTATCATCCAAGCGAGATGTACTTATCTCGAGATTGTTTAATCTACTATATATGCTAGTGAGGGCTGAATCAAAGTTATTAGCTGAATCATGTGATGCAACCAACTTCTTTATGGCGTTAAAAGCTTGATCCCCATTGCAATGAAGGAAATCTCCCCCACTAAAGTATCCAAAGCATATCTATAGCGAACCATAAGACCAAAATAAAAATTACTAAGGAGCAAACTTAGAGTCATTTGAGGTTCAGTTTTTCGATAAGAAGTAAAATTCTAGACCAAGCATCCTTAAAACTCTCCTCATCCCCTTGTTTAAAAGTGAAGACTAATTCTTCGGGCGAAGAAGTAACAGGTTCAGAGCTAGACATGGTAACAAAAGTGAATAAATTTTTTTGTATTTTTAATATAGAGTGCAAGACAATAAATAAAGCAAGCTAGATAAAGTAAATGCAAGTAAACTAATTTTTTGTGTTTTTGATATAGCAAACAAGATAGCAAGTAAAGTAAAACTAGCAACTAATTTTTTTGTATTTTGATTTAGTGCAGCAAACAAAGTAGTAAATAAAACTAAGCAAGACAAAAACAAAGTAAAGAGATTGAGAAGTGGAGACTCCCCTTGCAGCGTGTCTTGATCTCCCCGGCAACGGCGCCAGAAAAAGAGCTTGATGGTGTGTATTTCACACGTTCGTTGGGCAACCCAAGAGGAAGGTATGATGCGCACGGCGGCAAGTTCCCTCAGAAAGAAACCAAGGTTTATCGAACCGGTAGGAGCCAGAAGCACGTTGAAGGTTGATGGTGGCGGGATGTAGTGCGGCGCAACACCGGGATTCCGGCGCCAACGTGGAACCGCACAACACAACCAAGTACTTTGCCCCAACGAAACAGTGAGGTTGTCAATCTCACCGGCTTGCTGTAACAAAGGATTAACCGTATTGTGTGGAAGATGATTGTTTACGAAAACGGTAGAACAAGTATTGCGGTAGATTGTATTTCAGTAAAGAGAATTGGACCGGGGTCCACAGTTCACTAGAGGTGTCTCTCCCATAAGACGAACAGCATGTTGGGTGAACAAATTACAGTTGGGCAATTGACAAATAAAGAGAGCATGACCATGCACATACATATCATGATGATTATAGTGAGATTTAATTGGGCATTACGACAAAGTACATAGACCGCCATCCAGTTGCATCTATGCCTAAAAAGTCCACCTTCAGGTTATCATCCGAACCCCTTCCAGTATTAAGTTGCAAAGCAACAGACAATTACATTAAGTATGGTGCATAATGTAATCAACAACTACATCCTTAGACATAGCATCAATGTTTTATCCCTAGTGGCAACAACACAACACAACCTTAGAACTTTCTGTCACTGTCCCAGAATGCAGGCATGAACCCACTATCGAGCATAAGTACTCCCTCTTGGAGTTACAAGCATCTACTTGGCCGGAGCATCTACTAGTAACGGAAAGCATGCAAGATCATAAACAACACGTAGATATAACTTTGATAATCAACATAACAAGTATTCTCTATTCATCGGATCCCAACAAACGCAACATATAGAATTACGGATAGATGATCTTGATCATGTTAGGCAGCTCACAAGATCCAACAATGAAAGCACAATGGGGAGAAGACAACCATCTAGCTACTGCTATGGACCCATAGTCCAGGGGTAGACTACTCACTCATCACTCCGGAGGCGACCATGGCGGTGTAGAGTCCTCGGGGAGATGATTCCCCTCTCCGGCAGTGCCAGGAGGCGATCTGGATCCCCGAGATGGGATCGGCGGCGGCGGCGTCTCGGTATGTTTTCTCGTATCGTGGCTCTCGGTGCGGGGTTTCGTCACGGAGGCTTTAAGTAGGCGGAAGGGCAAGTCAGGAGGGCACGGGGCCCCACACCATGGGTCGGCGCGGCCCGAGGGGCGCGCCGCCCTAGGGTTTGGCCTGTGGCCCCACCGTCTCCTCTTCGGACTTACGGAAGCTTCGTGGAAAAATAGGCCTCTGGGCGTTGATTTCGTCCAATTCCGAGAATATTTCGTTACTAGGATTTATGAAACCAAAAACAGTAGAAAACAGCAACTGGCACTTCGGCATCTTGTTAATAGGTTAGTTCCAGAAAATGCACGAATATGACATAAAGTGTGCATAAAACATGTAGATAACATCAATAATGTGGCATGGATCATAAGAAATTATCGATACGTCGGAGACGTATCATCGATCTGAGGTACAAACCCCAGTCGGATATGGCTTGTAGAAGCCGGCCCAGCTACAGCATTGGCGGCCGTAGCCGGACCTACTAGGACCCCGAGCCGGCGGCTTCGGACCAGCTGACCACGGCGCCACTGTGCTCACCTCGTTTTGCCGGCCGACGTGGCCGCCAGCTGCCCCGCGTCCATTGCCCTACCCGGGGTCTTCCCCCCGACAACAGGTGCAAGAGCAGGGGTGATATTGATATCACCCCAAGGAGACAAGATGAAGTATATCCTACGTATGAATTTCTCTCTGCCGACAAACAATGAAGCAGAATACGAGGCACTGTTGCACGGAATGAAGATGGCAAAGGCATGCGGAGCAACTCGCCTGGAAATTTATGGAGACTCGAACCTGGTCGTGCAACAGTCGATGAATTTATGCGACACAGTCAGCGAATATATGATGGCCTACCATCAATTGTACCAGAATATGGAAGCCAAATTTGAGGGTGCGAACTCAAGCACATCGGCAGAGCCAACAACGAGGAAGCCGGCGCTTTGGCAAACATCGGATCCATGTGCGCCCCCATTCCAGACGGGGTATTTTATGAAGTTATCACTCAGCGATCGATCAAGGAGAAGGCATCGGCACCTCCAAAACCATCGATGATCCGAAGCAAGCTTGTAGCAAATTGCCAAAGAATCTCCACCTCAATCCGCGGAGCAGGTCCTCCTCCTCAAGCCATGTGGACCAGACCCTTTTTGGAATACTTAATAGCGGCAACTACCGGAGGACCCGGTGGAAGCAAGGCGAATTGTGAGACGATCAAAGGCCTTCACTGGTGAACGGAGAACTTTACAAGCGTAGTATCTCTGGCATCTTTCAAAGTTGTATCGCCACCGACGATGGAAAGGCGCTACTACGTGAGATACATGAAGGAACTTGCGGACACCACGCAGGCAGCAGGGCCCTTGTGGCAAAAGCTTTCAGACCAGGATTTTACCGGCCAACGACAGCATCAGATGCTCGAGACTTGGTCATGAAGTGCGACCCTTGTCAGCGCTTTGCACCAAAACCGCACGCTCCCGCAACAGATCTAATGACGATACCTCCCGCGTGGCCTTTCGCACAGTGGGGGCTCGATCAAGTTGGACCACTGCCGAGATCATCGCCTGGAGGTCACACGTATTTACTGGTTGCAGTCGACAAGTTCACCAAGTGGATCGAGGCTGTGCCTGTTCAAAATCAGAAAGCCGAAACCGCCGTCCAGTTCTTCAGAGGAATAACTTCTCGATTTGGAGCGCCTCACAGTATCGTCACAGACAATGGAACTAATTTTGATTCCAAAAAATTCCGGAAGTTTTGTGATGACGGTGGCATTAAACTAAAATTTGCTTCGGTGGCACATCCCCAAACCAATGGGCAGGTCGAAAGGATCATTGGTCTAATAGGAGACGGTCTCAAGAAACGCCTTAGGGGTGCAGCTGGAGCGTGGGTCAAAGAATTGCCATCTGTACTCTGGAGTTTGCGTACTACACCCAACAGGTCAACTCAGTACACTCCGTTCTTCTTGGTATACGGAGCCGAAGCAGTTTTGCCAGCCGATGTTCAATTCGAAGCCCCTCGGGTGACTGCGTACACGGAAGCTGTTGGAGATATGCCCAAGAGGCAATAATAAAAGTGGTTATTATATATCTTTATGTTTATGATAAATGTTTATATACCATGCTATAATTGTATTAACTGAAACATTGATACATGTGTGATATGTAAACAACTAAGAGTCCCTAGTATGCCTCTTAATTAGCTTGTTAATTAATGGATTATTAGTTTCATAATCATGAACATTGGATGTTATTAATAACAAGGTTATATCATTATATGAATGATGTAATGGACACACCCAATTAAGCGTAGCATAAGATCACGTCATTAAGTTATTTGCTATAAGCTTTCGATACATAGTTACCTAGTCCTTATGACCATGAGATCATGTAAATCACTTATACCGGAAAGGTACTTTGATTACATCAAACGCCATTGCGTAAATGGGTGGTTATAAAGGTGGGATTAAGTATCCGGAAAGTATGAGTTGAGGCATATGGATCAACAGTGGGATTTGTCCATCCCGATGACGGATAGATATACTCTGGGCCCTCTCGGTGGAATGTCGTCTAATGTCTTGCAAGCATATGAATAAGTTCATAAGAGACCACATACCACGGTACGAGTAAAGAGTACTTGTCGGGAGACGAGGTTGAACAAGGTATAGAGTGATACCGATGATCAAACCTCGGACAAGTAAAATATCGCGTGACAAAGGGAATTGGTATCGTATGTGAATGGTTCATTCGATCACTAAAGTCATCGTTGAATATGTGGGAGCCATTATGGATCTCCAGATCCCGCTATTGGTTATTGGTTGGAGTGAGTACTCAACCATGTCCGCATAGTTCGCGAACCGTAAGTGACACACTTAAAGTTGGATGTTGAAATGGTAGAACTTGAATATGGAATGGAGTTTGAATATTTGTTCGGAGTCCCAGATGAGATCCCGGACATCACGAGGAGTTCCGGAATGGTCTGGAGAATAAGATTCATATATAGGATGTCATTTTATGTGAGTTAAATGATGCGGAAGGTTCTATGGAAGGTTCTAGAAGGTTCTAGAAAAGTCCGGAAGAAACCACCAAGGAAGGTGGAGTCCACATGGGACTCCACCTCCATGGCCGGCCAACCTAGTGGGAGGAGTCCCAAGTGGACTCCCCCTTGGGGGGCCGGCCACATATGGGAGGTGGAACTCCCACCTCTAGTGGGAGTCCTAGCTTGGGTAGGTTTCCCCATATGGAAGGTTTTTGGTTCGGGTCTTATTCGAAGACTTGGAGACCAACACTCGGGGCTTCCACCTATATAATGAGGGGCCAAGGGGAGGGGGCCGGCCACCCTAAGACCACAAGCTGGCGCCCCATTGAAGTGGCCGGCCACCCCCTCCCAAACCCTAGCCGCCCCCTTCTCCTCCATATCTCCCGCGTAGCTTTAGCGAAGCTCCGCCGGAGTTCTCCACCGCCACCGACACCACGCCGTCGTGCTGTCGGATTCAAGAAGGAGCTACTACTTCCGCTGCCCGCTGGAACGGGGAGGTGGACGTCGTCTTCATCAACAACCGAACGTGTGACCGAGTACGGAGGTGCTGCCCGTTCGTGGCGCCGTGATCAAGATCTTCTACGCGCTTTTGCAAGCGGCAAGTGAACGTCTACCGCAGCAACAAGAGCCTCATCTTGTAGGCTTTGGAATCTCTTCAAGGGTGAGACTCGATAATCCCCTCGTTGCTACCGTCTTCTAGATTGCATCTTGGCTTGGATTTCGTGTTCGCGGTAGGAAAATTTTTGTTTTCTATGCAACGTTATCCTACAGTGGTATCAGAGCCGTGTCTATGCATAGATGGTTGCACGAGTAGAACACAATGGTTTTGTGGGCGTTGATGCTCTTGTTATCTTTAGTTTGAGTACTTTGCATCTTTGTGGCATAGTGGGATGAAGCGGCTCGGACTAACTTTACATGACCGCGTTCATGAGACTTGTTCCTCGTTCGACATGCAACTTGTATTGCATAAGAGGCTTTGCGGGTGTCTGTCTCTCCTACTATAGTGAAGATTCAATTTACTCTTCTATTGACAACATTAGTATCAACGTTGTGGTTCATGTTCGTAGGTAGATTAGATCTCTCTCGAAAACCCTAAACCACGTAAAATATGCAAACCAAATTAGAGACGTCTAACTTGTTTTTGCAGGGTTTGGTGATGTGATATGGCCATAATATGATGATGAATATGTATGAGATGATCATTATTGTATTGTGGCAACCGGCAGGAGCCTTATGGTTGTCTTTAAATTTCATGTTGAGTAGTACTTCAAAGTAGTTGTAGTATGTCGTCGTGGTGAACGAGCAGATGCCATGGGATGGCTTGAGTTGGGGCCGAATGTGCGCTAGAGGATTCGGGGGAGGGTTTTGAGATGAGGTTGGATGAACTTCCGGATGCTTTCCTCAAGAACACAACCTAGGGTAGTGAAGCAAGAAGAAGAACACAAGGATGAACTCCGCTCCAAATCTTTCTCTTTATTGCTCTTTAGCGAATTACAGGTTTGTGTAAGATATTGCCTACTAGAACATACGTATCTCTGATTCTCTCTTATGCTCGTGCCCGTAATGGGGCTACCCCCTCTCCTTATATGGGGGAGAGGTGGCTTGCAGAACAAGGAAACCCTAAAGGCTTGCTGATCAAGAAACCCTAATGGCATCTGGATAGCACCCAAAGGAATATTCTAGCATCTTACAGCATCTTTGACTAGACAAACTACTTTTACAACGTCTCTGTAGTCAAAAAGGGCGGCGCCGGCTTCTTTAACGACAGGGGCTGACGCCCCTGGCCGCTTTTGGCGTCATCCTCCACTTTACATGTCAGGGCTCTGTTTAAAGTCACTTTTGCTTCGCTCATCCTCCGTCTTCTTGCTCCAGAGGGAAACTTTGACCAGCTGTGCTGATACGCTCCCCCTCCAGCATCTTCAGTACCCGGTTCCGGTATACCCCTCTTGGGGATCCCGGCTTAGGTTCACTTGGCCGAAACTCCGGCTCCTTCCTCCGGTATCAATATTAAACCGGTATCTTGAGGGTCTAAACCATCCGGTTTGGCATGCCTTTGGCATACCGGGGGTCATCCCCCCAACATTAGTCCCCGAAGCCGGTATAGTCTGAAGGATTCTATCCGACAGACCATGCCGGGTTCCCATATCTCAAGATTCCGGTTTAATCTTTCCGGAGGTCAGCTCTATTCCCGGCATCATTGCCGTTCTCATCTCTTTTTCTCTTTGCAAGGTGTTTTCCGGTATCTCACTCTCCGGTATCTTAGCCATTAATTGCCTCCTCGGCGGAGTCGAGAATTTCTCGGGTACAGTGCCTGTCAGTGACATGCGCACTGTACCTGACCGCGTCAGTGTCAGGGGTCACTTCCCTTCGGCTCCCGCGCCCTCATTAAATACGGCACACCGGATCCTGGCTGCGGTTCCGGATCCGCGCGACATACCTGTGGCCTTTTCTGCTTGGCGCGTGTATTGACGCGCCACGTGGCGGCCCATGAGGCGAACCGCCGCGGCCCGGCAGTTGCCAGCCCACTAAGTCCTCCTCCCATAAATGGGGGAACTGCTCCTTCTTCTTCTTCCTTCGCACTCCCTCAGTTCTTCGCGCACAAGGAGCCCTTGCCCCCTCACGCCCTTGCCGTTGCCGTTCATCGCCGGAGCTCCGACGCCCTGCGACCTCCGCCGTCGCACCGCCGTGTCTCGCCAAGCCTTTGCCGCGCAGAGATTTCTCGCGGCGTTGCTTCCGCAGCCCTGCGTTCTTGCTTCGCTGAGCTCGCCTTCGCCCGCCCGTCGCCGCGCTTCTCCGGCGACGTCGAATGCTTCCCCTCACCGGTGAACTTCCTCCTGCGTGTCTCCGCTGCCTCAGGTTAGGCTGGATTGGTCTTCACCCTTCTCTTTCCCACTTTTCAGATCTTGGGTCGATAGCGTATTTATTTTCGCCTTTCTTTTGCTTTTCTTCTTACTCGTAGATCTTCGCGCGAGGGTAGATTTGGGGAAAACAGTTTTCCGGTTACATTGCGATGTCTAGCGAAGAGATTCTTTCTGAATCCTCCTCCAGTAGCGAGCAGACCGCGTCTTCCGACGGTCTTAGCGCAGAGATCGCCAAGATGGAGGTAGATACCAGCAGGGACCAAGAAGCCGGCAGCTCTAGCCAAGCTTCCGGTCAAGATCTTTCCCAGATCACACGCGGAGCCTGGAAAGGTTCCGACGTAACCCAACACGAAATCGACTGGCTTTACCGGTCTAGGAGGATACCGGAAGGGGTCTCCTGCCGGCTCCCTGGAGACGAAATCGAACCGGTGCCCAAGCCCGGTGAG
Source organism: Lolium multiflorum (assembly GCA_030979885.1). Taxonomy (NCBI): domain Eukaryota; kingdom Viridiplantae; phylum Streptophyta; class Magnoliopsida; order Poales; family Poaceae; genus Lolium; species Lolium multiflorum. The sequence goes on along the minus strand of CM061747.1, from coordinate 255,030,205 downwards.
TACGTCGTTTTTCTTGCTCACTTTGAGCGTGGCTTCGGCCTTCCCGTCTCCGATTTCTTCCGCCGTTTTCTCGACTTCTATAAACTCCAACCCCACCATCTTCCTGGCAATGCCATTTTCTACCTCTCTTGTTATGCCACCTTTATGGAGGCTTACATTGGCATTCGCCCCACTCGCGAGACTTTCGCTCGCTTCTTCGCTCTTAAGATTAACTCCGTTCAGGGCACAAATATCCCTGCGCCCAAACCCCCCGTACAATGCGGGTCTTGCATCATTGGCAAGCGCCAAGGGAGCCCCTTTTTCAAGTTTACCGGTCTCGAGTCATGCCGGGCATGGCAAGAGACTTTCTTTTATGTGAGGAACGACGGCGCCCCGAATCTCATTGACTTACCGGCTTATGATCCGGCGCCGCCCCGGCAAGTCAACTGGAAATACTCCCCTGGATCCAGTGATCCTGTAACAAACCGGATTGTACGCTTCATCGAGAAGCTGAAGAGGGAGACCAACTTGTGCTCCGATGATATCATCCGCACGTTCATCTCACGCCGGGTGCTTCCCCTTAAGCGCCGGGCGCACAAGATGTGCGAGATGTATGGCCCCGGTGATCCCACGAAGATCACCGGCCTCCCTTTGAGCAAGAAGGACGTTGTCCGCAAGGCTAAGCAGATCTGCAAGACTGCGATGCCATTTGATTGGGAGTGGGGTCTCCGGCCTTTTAGCTCCACCAACCCTCCAACTCAGGAAGTAAGAGTTTGCGTAATCCGGGTTCTTGTACCGGTAACTTTTCGTGTTGTGATTAACTTGCCTTTTATTTGTTCTCAGCTCAAGGACCGCTTTCCGGGCATCTTATCTGACCGGCGAGGCATCTGCCGGAAGCGTCCCCTGGACCGGGTCGATCCTGACCCTTACGTCCTCTGGTGCGACCTCAAGATGGGCCGAACCCACCTCTCGCGCCCCGGTAAATCCTCGTCGGAAGCCCCTGGCTCCGTTAACGAGCTCCCTATGCATGAGGTAGTTTTTACTTCCCGGTGTCTTATGTTTCTTGTTACTTTTCTTCAGTAGACGCGCCCTCAACTGGCGTGCAACCGCAGGTCCATGAGCATGTTGCGCCCCTGCGCGCTCAGGCTGGCGATGAGTTCGTGGAGAATCTCTCTCCACTGCTCAAGAAGAAAAGGGCTCCGGCACCTGATGCCGGCTCAAGCGACGACCCTTCCAGCAAACGCTTCCGGACGGAAGTTCTGGCAGGGAAGGAGTGCGGCAAGAGACGCCACAAGGGCAAGCAAATGCCGACCACCTCCGGGTAAGCCCTTGCTTTACTCTTTTGCCTTGCTTTTACCAACTTTTTTCCTCCCGGTTTCTTTTACACACTTTCTTCCGGTTGCTTTTTCCAACCTTTCGTTTGTCTTTTGCTCAGCCCTGCGCTCAAGCTAGGCGCGAGGCCTGAGAGCTCTGAGGGAACCGTGAGGTCCTCAACTCCTCCTCACGCAAGCCCGGTACCGTCTGGTGTCGGCAACACCTCTGCCTCCCTGGGGGGCACAATAAGTTCGGGGCGGGCGGCCCCTACATCTCCACATCACCGCGCAGAGGAGGAGCAAGCCTCCCCTCTCGAAAAACAAGACACCGGCGCCAGCAATACCGGCGCCGACGCAGAAGCATCCAGGCAAGTGGAAACTCCGGTTTCCCCTGCCCCCAAGAGAAAGAAGAGAAAGGCAGCGGGGCCTTCTTCCTCCGCAGAAATGCCGCCTCCTCAAGCACCCAGCGCCCAGCCAACGGAGGCTGCACCAACACCGCCGCCAGAAGCTTCCAAGGCCGCCCAGGAGAAGGGCACGGCGCCTGGCAGTTCCTCCTCCAACCCTCAGCAGCTAACGCTGCACACTGGCCGCGCCGCTGCCGCTGTTGCAGGGAAGCCTTCCGGCGCCCTTGGCCGGATAACCAAGCTGACCCGCGATGGCCGCGACCTGGGGCATCTTCTCCCCTACGCGGAGCAGTGGAACACCGCGGATATGTCCCCGGCTACGCGCGGCCTGGGGAAGGATAGGCTTCCGGTGCCGGACCCGGCTGGCCCTCGGTGCACAGAGGAGCACTTCGCGCGGCTGCGGCGCGCGGTGCGGGAACTTGACAATGCGTGGCACGATGCCACCAACAACCTTGGGGTAAGCTTAACCAAGCTCTTCCATTTTATAAATTTATGCCGGTTTCTTTCCTTCCGGATCTCATCTATCTTCCCAGTCCCCGAGTTTTATGTTGAGAGCGCAGCTCTCAGCATAAAACTTTAAGTAGGAGACCAAAAACCGGCATGCCCAGTCCCCGAGTTCGGGTTGAGAATGCAATTCTTAGCGCGAAACCTAGGCAGGAAACTTAAAAGAAGAAACGGCTTCTCTTTCTAACTTCTTTTGTTTTGAACAGAGCACCGCTGACACCCGCACCCACCTCTTCGAGGAGCTTCTGTGGGAGCATCGGGATTTGCCTGAAGCACACAGCAAGTGCCAAGGTAAAATCTCTTGCTTCCGGCAACTTTTACCGGCAGGTTTTCCTTCTCAAAACTCACACCCTTTTTGTTTAACAGCAATTCCGGAAGCTTCCATCGAGGCTCTCCAGAAGCAAGTCAAGGCGCTCCAAGGTACCGGTTCCTCTTGTGCGGCTTACTTGCCTCTTTCCTGTGTCACCGTCTGCATTCTTGCTGACTTTTTCTTGCCGGTTTTTAGCTGAGAAGGAGCAGCTCCTCCAGGATCATCGCAAGGCTCTGGATGCCCAGGATCTCTATTCCAGAGGGCTGAAGGACCAGCTTATTCAAGCCGAGCTGAAGCACAACGAGGCAAAGAAGGCCGCGCAAGCCGCCGCTGAAGCCAAGCTGAATGAGGCCCTCGAGGACGCCAATAACTCCACTGTGGTGCTTCGTGCCGAACTGGAGGAGGGAGCGAAGGCGCGGAAAGCAGCCGAGGATGAAGCCGCGCGCCTGAAGGCAGAGCAGGAGGAGTATGACCTTTTGGTCATGCAAACCGACTCGCTTGCCCGCCGTAAGTTCTTTTTCTCTTTGCCGGTTTTGCTCACCAGCTCATCCTTTCCGGTAACATGTACTTATCTTTGTTTTGTGCATTGTAGACCTCTTTCCGGATTCCCAGGTCTATGCTCAGAAGAAGGTGGCGGATCGCCGGGTTGCCCAGGCTTATAAGAATCTTGATGCTCCTTGGGACGCCTACGATCACCTGGTAGCCCTTAATGCGCGGGTTTCGCACATGCGCTCAGTGGATCATATCCCTGAAGTAGCGAGCGAGCTCTGCAAGGTGCTTTGGCCCGAGGAAGAGGTGCCGGTTGATCCCCTGCTGGCCAACGAACGCCTGAAGAGCGCCGGCAGGAGGATCCGCGAGTGGCAGTGCTCTGCTGCCCGCGCCGGAGCTGACGCTGCGCTGCGCGTGGCTTGTTCCTGGTACCCGGAGGTGGATTTGGACGCCCTAGTTGGTGTGCGCGAGGACGCGCCCACCGACTTGGACCCCGCTCTCACCGCCAAGCGCGAGGACCGAGCCTACCGGATTGCCGAATACGCTACGATGCGCACCTTCATCCCTCCTCCTCCAGGTGTCCAAGATTTTCTCAGCGATGATGAAGACGAGGAGGGTGAAGATGCCGCGCTTCTGGAAACCCCAGCACCCGGCGATGCTCTCCTTGATGCTCCTCCTGTTTAACTGCCTGCTGTTTGCCTGTGACTTAACTCGAAACAATGTCTGTTAAATTCTGCCCCGGTATGCCGGTGTCTTTTGATGTAATATAAGACTTAGCCTTTTGGCTTCTAGTTGTGCTATAACAGGTTATGCCGGTATTCTATACCGGTAGGTTATTAAGTTGTGTTTGCCTAGCTTAGCACCTTGCTTACAATTTGCCCTTTTTATCTTGCACTGCGAAGATTCCGGAATTGTTTCGGCATCCAATCCGATGCACACTTGGTTCTTTTGCTTTGGCTCTGCCTACCCTCTGGGTTTTTTGGCGTATGAGTCACAAAGTTCTTTTGCCAAGCAAGCACTTTCTTGAACTTAGAAATAACTCGAAATTTTTCACAAAAAACCGGTATAACCGGGGTTAGTTAAATTTTCCGGATTGTTTGTTCCCATCTCCTCTCTTCGTCGTTCGCGTGCTTAGTTCCTACCGGTTTATCTTGCTTGCCATGAAGCCGGGTTTCGGACAGCAGCAGAGTCGAAGACTCCGGTAAGTTTGACACGCTACTAAGCCGGAAAGAAAAAATGTTGTGCAACCAACCGGTAACTGAAAAAAAATAAACATATTGCATGCAAATTTCGGTAGAGGCAGTCCCCGAGATTCTATCGAGGGTGCCGGCATCTTTTATTCATTACATATAAGGTACAAAAAGGAATTTCTTACAACATAGCCTTATGCATAGAAGGGACGCAAAAGAGCTACATTCCATGGGCGCTTGGTTTCTTCTCCGGACCTGTCCGCCTTTCCTTTCTTTGCTTCCTGTGCGTCAACCAAGTAATATGCGTCATTGTGTAGAGCCTTGCTCACAACGAAAGGTCCTTCCCATGGGGGAGAAAGCTTGTGCCGGCCTTCAGTGCGCTGCACCAGGCGTAGCACCAAATCTCCTTCCCGGAATGTTCTTGGGTTAACCTTCCGGTTATGATAGCGTCTCATGTTTTGTTGGTAAATGGCTGTTCTTGCCAAGGCTAGTTCTCTTGCTTCTTCTAGCAAGTCCACATCATTTTCTCTTGCCTCTTTCACCTCTTCTTCGGTGTATTGTTGTACTCTTGGTGAGTCATGTATGATATCGGTTGGAATCACGGCTTCAGCCCCATAGACCATGAAAAATGGAGTGTACCCGGTGGACCGGTTTGGAGTTGTTCTTATGCTCCATAACACTGAAGGTAGCTCATCGAGCCAACATCCCGGTGTCTTTTCTAGGGGTTCAATTAGCCTGGGCTTGATACCGGAAAGTACCAAGGCGTTTGTTCTCTCCACTTGGCCATTGCCTTGTGGGTGCGCGACTGAGCACAGATCCAACCGGATATTGTGATCTTCACAAAATCTTTTGAACTCACCTTGAGCAAAGTTTGTGCCATTGTCTGTGATGATGCTATGCGGATATCCATACCGCAAGATAACATCTTTTAAGAATTTTACTGCCGTATGCCCATCACATTTTGCGATAGGTTTTACCTCCAGCCATTTGGTGAACTTATCCACCATGACCAAGATGTGAGTAAAGCTGCTTCTGGCGGTTTTGAACGGGCCGACCATATCAAGGCACCATACAGCGAATGGCCAGGTTAACGGTATCGTTTTTAAACCGGAAGCTGGGGTATGGTTTTGCCTGGCGTACCTCTGGCACCCGTTGCATTTTCGCACCAACTCCTCAGCGTCTTCCAAAGCGGTGAGCCAATAGAAGCCATGCCGGAACGTTTTTGCAACCAAGGCCCTTGATGAAGCATGGTGCCCACACTCTCCCTGGTGAATTTCCTTGAGCATTTCTTTTCCCTCTTCCGGTTCCACACATCTTTGAAGGACACCGGTAACACTTCTTTTGTACACCTCCCCATTGATGATGGTGTAAGCTTTGGATCTTCTCTGGATTTGTCTTGACTCATTTTCGTCAGCCGGCAAGGTGCCGCTGATCAGGAATTCCTTAATAGGTTCAACCCAAGATGGTGCTTCTCGAACCAGAAAGACCGGTACGTCTATTTCCATGTTGTCCACCATCACTGCCTCTCCTGATGCAGGTGCCGTAGTCCCCGCGCTTACTGGAGCAGTCCCCGAGTTTGCCGGAGTAGTCCCCGGGTTTACTTCATCAATATCCATGGGCACAACATGCGATTCCGGTACGAAAATTGATTCCGATTCCGGGCTTGGTTTTATGGATGGTACTCTTAGGTGTTCCAAGGCTATTCCGGGAGGAATTTCTTGCCTAGACGAGCCTAGCTTGGACAAAGTATCCGCGGCTTCGTTTTCTGCGCGTGGCACATGGTGGAACTCGCAGCCTTCGAAAAAGCCGGCAATCTTTTGCACGTGAAACCGGTATGAGGCCATATTGGCATCTTTTGCGTCCCAGTCTCCGGAACACTGCTGCACCACCAAATCTGAGTCTCCATAACAAAGGATCCGGTGCGCGCCGATTTCTTTTGCGACCTTGAGGCCGTGAACCAGAGCTTCGTACTCAGCTACATTGTTGGATGCTCTGAAGTGTATTTGCAGAACATACCGGAGATGATCTCCCTTCGGTGAGGTTAGGACCACACCGGCGCCGAGACCCTCCTTGAGCTTGGATCCGTCAAAGTGCATCTTCCAATGCTCGATTTTTTGGTCCGGCGGTTTGTATTGCATTTCTGCCCAATCAACGAGGAAGTCAGCTAGCGCTTGCGACTTTACGGCATCTCTCCTTTCGTATACCGGTACGTAGGGCGATATTTGGATTGCCCATTTTGCGATCCTGCCGCTTGCATCCTTGTTACACATGATATCGGAAATGGGAGCCTCGCTCACCACCTTCATGGGATGTTCCTCGAAGTAATGTTTGAGCTTTGTGGCGGCCATGAACACGCCATAAGTCATTTTTTGGAAATGAGGGTAGTTTTGTTTTGAGAGGGAGAGCACCTCGCTCAGGTAGTATACCGGCCTCTGCACGGTTTTTCCTTCCTCTTCTCTTTCAACTACAACTACTACACTCACAACCCGGTTTGTTGCTGCGATGTACAACAACATGGGCTCCCTTTCCAGAGGCGAAGCTAGTATGGGCGCGGTAGCCAACATCTTTTTTAGTTCTTTAAACGCCGCGTCTGCCTGAGGGGTCCAGACGAATGTATCGGATTTTTTCATCAAGGCATAGAGGGGCAGAGCTTTTTCTCCCAACCTGCTTACAAACCGGCTCAGCGATGCCAAGCTTCCGGTAAATTTCTGCACGTCTTTTAGATCGTGCGGTATGTTCATTCTTTCGATTGCCCGGATTTTTACCGGATTTACCTCTATGCCCCGGCTTGATACAAGGAAGCCAAGCAATTTGCCGGCTGGAACACCGAAAGTGCATTTTGCCGGATTGAGTTTCATCCGGAATCTTCTTAGGTTATCAAATGTTTGCTGGAGATCGTCGATTAAGGTTTCTTTTTTCTTAGTTTTTATCACAACGTCGTCCACGTACACCTGCACGTTTTTACCGATTTGATCATACAAGCATTTTTGCATACAGCGCTGTACGTTGCACCAGCGTTGCGCAAACCAAAAGGCATGGTGACATAGCAATAAGCCCCGTGCGGGGTGATATTTGGTCTTCCTTTTTCAAGGGGATTTGGTGGAAACCGGAATAAGCATCCAGGAAAGACAACAGCTCACATCCTGCGGTGGAATCAATCACTTGATCGATCCGGGGTAGCGGGAAAGGATCTTTCGGGCAGGCCTTGTTCAGATTGGTGTAGTCGATGCACATGCGCCACACCTTTGGAGCTTTTGCTTCTAGGTTTTCTTCTTTTTTCTTTTCGACCATCACCGGATTGGCTAGCCATTCGGTGTGTAGCACCTCCACAATGAAACCGGCAACCAGCAACTTTGTCACCTCCTCTCCAATGATTTTTCTTCTGTCTTCCGCAAACCGGCGCAGCGGCTGCCTTACCGGCTTGGCATCTTTCCGGACATTGAGACAGTGCTCAGCCAACTCCCTCGGAACACCCACCAGGTCATCAGTAGACCAGGCAAAGATATTCCGATTCTCACGGAGGAAGTTGGTGAGCGCGCTTTCCTATGCGCTACTGAGGCCGGCACCGATACGGATGGTGCGCTCTGGGTGGGCCGGATCCAGCACGATGTCCTTTGTCTCATTGGTTGGCTTAAATGTGCCCAAGCTTCCGCTCATTGCCGCTAAGCTCAACTGCGAAGACCGAGCAGCGCAACGCAGTTGCATTCTTCTTTTTCCTCTGCAATCACCGGTGATTCGCTAGATTTGACCGGCGGAACGTTTCCAGCGAGACTTTGTAATTCCCTATCACGGTTATGGGTCCCAGGCATCTTCATCTTGAGATAAGCTGTGGGTTGAGGCCATAAAGGCCGCCAGTGCCGGTCTCCCCAGCAGTGCGTGATAGGGACTGTCCAGGTCCACTACCTCGAAGAGAAGATTTTCCACCCGGCAATTATCACGTCCACCAAAGGACACATCCACCCGGATTTTTCCCAGGGGCGAGCAAGACAAACCCGGAACGATTCCATGGAAAGTCGTGTGTGTTGGCTGCAGCATATTTTCAGTTATCCCAAGCGTGCGCATAGTGTGCCGGTACATGATGTTGATGCTGCTCCCATTGTCTATCAGCACCTTGCTGAATTTTACTCGAGCGCTTGGCCCATGCATGATGGGGTCAACCACGAGAGCATAACCACCCGGATTAGGCATTAGCTTTGGGTGATCCCTGAACGACCAGCTGATCTCTTGATCAGACCACAGCATGTATTTTGGGACAGCCGGCATTACGGCGTTTACCTCCATGGAGCGACGGTGCAAACTTTGCCGGTCTGTTGGCTCAGTTACGAACACGACGCAGCACATGTCTGGATCATGGTAAATGTTCCGGCCTAAAGGTGCCGGCGGGGGTGGTTGACCGTTGCCATTTCCCACCTGGTGAACTTGTTGTGGCGGGGGTCGGTTTTGCGGGTTCACCGGTACGGCGTTTGGTCCGGTAAGCGGAGGTGGTGGCGGTAGCCTTCCGGCATCTTTTGCCGTGTTCTGGCCCATTAACCTTTTGGTCCAGGTACAGTCTTTTGTCAAGTGGTTAGCCGGTCTTCCGGGATTTGGCGTGTGCCACCGGCACGGTTGATCCATAGCGGATTCCATGGTGTATCTTTCCTCATTACTTTGCCAGGGCTTCTTTTCAACCCATTAATTCTTTGGACCCGCCCACGGCTGCGATCCGGTTTTTTGCCTTTGGCTTCCGCTGGCGCCGGAATTTTCCTGCACCGCGGCTACTTGTTGCGGACCATACCTTCGATCCGGAAACTCTTCTCTTCGTTTGTTTTGCCGGTTATCCCGGTATTGTTCTTGTCTTTGCTGAGGATGATTTTGTTCCGGATCAGCTTGTACCGCCGGCTGCATTGGGTCTCCCAATGCGTAGCTATCGGCTACACGTATCATCTCAGCCAACGTTGTCGGCATGCTCCGTTGCAGCTTTTGCCACAACGGCGATCCTCTTCTGCACCCGCTACTGAACCAAGCTATTGCTTGTGCCTCTATCACCCCTTCACAAGAGTTTCTTGTGGTGTTCCACCGAGCCAGGTACTCCCGGTCTATTTTGTTCGCTCGTTGCACGCACAAGGCGAGCTGTTGCGGCCTATTTGGCCTTCGATAGGTACTGCTGAAATTGCTCACGAAAGCCTCTTCAAAGTCCAGCCAGCCGTTTATGCTTCCGGCTGGCAAGTTGTTCAGCCAGATTCTTGCCGGTCCCACTAGGTATGTGGGCACGATTCTTACCGCCCAACGACGATTTCCTCCTCCGGCTACAGTTCCTCCGCCACCAGCGACGTAGACCGCGGTGACGTAATCAGCTAACCAGTCTTCCGGCTTGGTGGTGCCGTCGTATGTCTTAGTGTCACGGGGCAACTGGAAGTTGCGAACCGGTGGTCCTTCTTTCATGATCCTTGGACCGAAGCACTTCGGGCCCGGAGGTCCTTCTGCCTCGATCATTTCAGACAGATACACTCTATCCAGACGGTGCCTTGCATCCCGATCTGGTAGGCATCTTTCGCCTAACCGGCCTCCCAACGGGTTCCGGTAGACCACAACTCTCTCATCTCTTGAGTCCACCTCTTCATATCTTTCCGGTGCCGCGGCTCTTGCCTGCCGGTACCTTGGTGGAGGCATTTCTTCCTCCTCGTACGCTGCTTTTGCAGCGCGGAAGTTTTGCCCACTTCCTTCTCTGCCGGCATACTCCTTTGCGGCATTGCCGTTTCCGGCGGGGGCATTTATTTCCCCTTGATTTTTTCTACCGGCCTCATACCGCCCGGCTTGTTGTTTCCCGGCACCGGCTTGTTGCTTTCCGGCAAGAACTGGGTCATACACCGTCATTTGGTGCACATTCGTTTTTTCTTTTCTTTTGTCCGGATGGGGGGACGATGCCTGCCCATGGGACTTGCTACCGGCATTTCTTGCGGAACGCAGGGATTTCGATGCCACAGCCTTGTTTAGCTTAGCCTGCTGCTCTGCATTTTGTACCTCAATCATATCAAGCAACTCTTTTACACGATCTTGCTGCTTTGCTAACGCGTCACCGGTAAGCGACTCACACAGCTCTACTGCAGCCCTAGCAGCTTTCAAGGTTTTATCCGGGCTACTGTACTTTGGCCTTTCTACGATGCTAACAGATACTGAGGCACTCTTGCCGGTAAGAACCTCTTTGCGCAAATCCTGCTCTAGATTGCGGCCTTTAAGCCGGTTTTCCGGCTGCCTAGCCGGATGAGCGCTAACGGAAGCAAAGCCATGGGCAGCATTGTACTCACGTAGGGTTAGGTTCAGCTCGTGCTGCGCCCGGATGATGTCCTTGCCGTTCTCGAGCAGCCTCTGGCGCTGCGCCTCCAGCTCTGCCTGAGCCGCTGCCGGGTCGATGTTCTGCGCGATGGGCGTGGCGAGGACGCTCATCGCCGCTTGGAGCGGAGTTTTTGGTGGCGCTGCGGAGGTACCGGCATCCACCTGGTCGCGCTCGGTTGGCGGCTTGGCCGTGCGTGTAGACTTTGTTGCTGCAGCCGCATCAGCCGCAGCTCCTTTGCCGGCGTCGCCCGTGCCGATGACCAGCACCTCGACGCTGCCGGCGGCGTGGCCGTTAGAGAGCGCAGATCTTGGAGGGTCCGGGGCCACCAGCACCGGCGAGAGGCGCTGGCGCTCAGGAATGGTGCCGTAGTAGATGCGGAAGCTCCCGAGCTCGACGGTGTGCTTCTTCTTGGGGTACTTTCCGCCGCTGGCGAAGTAGCCGGTGTTGTCGTTGAGGTAGTCCATGCCGAGGACGCGGTCGACGAGGGCGGTGACGATGCGCTCGCCGTCGACGGTGAGGAGGCCCGCCCGAATGTGTACTCCAGCCAGCGCAGCTGCTGGCCCCACGGTGGGTGCCAACTGTCGTCGTGGTGAACGAGCAGATGCCATGGGATGGCTTGAGTTGGGGCCGAATGTGCGCTAGAGGATTCGGGGGAGGGTTTTGAGATGAGGTTGGATGAACTTCCGGATGCTTTCCTCAAGAACACAACCTAGGGTAGTGAAGCAAGAAGAAGAACACAAGGATGAACTCCGCTCCAAATCTTTCTCTTTATTGCTCTTTAGCGAATTACAGGTTTGTGTAAGATATTGCCTACTAGAACATACGTATCTCTGATTCTCTCTTATGCTCGTGCCCGTAATGGGGCTACCCCCTCTCCTTATATGGGGGAGAGGTGGCTTGCAGAACAAGGAAACCCTAAAGGCTTGCTGATCAAGAAACCCTAATGGCATCTGGATAGCACCCAAAGGAATATTCTAGCATCTTACAGCATCTTTGACTAGACAAACTACTTTTACAACGTCTCTGTAGTCAAAAAGGGCGGCGCCGGCTTCTTTAACGACAGGGGCTGACGCCCCTGGCCGCTTTTGGCGTCATCCTCCACTTTACATGTCAGGGCTCTGTTTAAAGTCACTTTTGCTTCGCTCATCCTCCGTCTTCTTGCTCCAGAGGGAAACTTTGACCAGCTGTGCTGATACGCTCTCCCTCCAGCATCTTCAGTACCCGGTTCCGGTATACCCCTCTTGGGGATCCCGGCTTAGGTTCACTTGGCCGAAACTCCGGCTCCTTCCTCCGGTATCAATATTAAACCGGTATCTTGAGGGTCTAAACCATCCGGTTTGGCATGCCTTTGGCATACCCCCCAGTTGTAATAGTTACTACATGGAGGACAATCATGAAGACGGCGCCATTGACCTTGGCCTTCGCGATGATTGAGATATGCCGAAGATGATGGAGATCATGTCCGTGCTTTGGAGATGAAGATCAAAGGCGCAAAGACAAAAGGGCCATATCATATCACATATGAACTGCATGTGATGTTAATCCTTTTATGCATCTTATTTTGCTTAGATCGCGAACGGTAGCATTATAAGATGATCCCTCACTAAAATCTCAAGATAATAAAGTGTTCATCCTTAGTAGCACCGTTGCCAAGACTTGTCGTTTCGAAGCATCTCGTGATGATCGGGTGTGATAGAATCAACAAGTGCATACAACGGGTGCAAGACAGTTTTGCACATGCGGATACTAAGGTGGCCTTGACGAGCCTAGCATGTACAGACATGGTCTCGGAACACGTGATACCGAAAGGTAGAGCATGAATCATATGGTTGATATGATGAACACTTTGAGTGTTCGCCATTGAAATCACACCTTGTCTCGTGATGATCGGACTTAGGTGTAGTGGATTTGGTTCATGTGATCACTAAGACAATGCGAGGGATATTGTTTTGAGTGGGAGTTCACCTAGATTTTTTAATTATGTTGAATTAAAATTTGAACTCAATTTGTCATAAACTTAGTCTAAACTATTGCAAATATATGTTGTAGATATGGCGTCCCCAATCAATTTTAACCAGTTCCTAGAGAAAGAAAAGCTTAAGAGCAACGGTAGCAACTTCACCGATGGTTCATGTGAGGATTTTCCTCTGGCGGAAATCTGCAATATGTGCTTGATGCACCGCTAGGTGACCCTCCTACAGAAACCGATGAAGTAAAGAATGTTTACGCGACTCGGAAAACTCGGTACTCTCAAGTACAGTGTGCCATCCTATGCAGTCTGGAAGCCGATCTTCAAAAACGTTTTGAGCACCACGATCCACATGAGTTGATCAAAGAGTTGAAGACTATTTTTGAAACTCATGCGGCCGTGGAATGCTATGAAGCATCGAAACACTTCTTCGGTTGCATGATGGAAGAGGGTAGCTCCGTTAGTGAGCACATGCTCGTTATGACCGGGCATGCGAAGAAACTCAGTGACTTGGAAATAGTTATTCCTAACAGACTGGGGATTAATCGTATCCTTCAATCACTGCCACCTAGTTACAAGAACTTTGTGATGAACTACAATATGCAGAACATGAACAAAGAGTTACATGAACTCTTCGCCATGCTAAAAGCTGCTGAGATTGAGATCAAGAAAGAGCACCAAGTGTTGATGGTCAACAAGACCACCAGTTTCAAGAAACAGGGCAAGTCTAAGGGAAAATTCAAGAAGGGTGGCAAGAAAGCTGCCACACCTCCTATGAAACCTAAGAACGGCCCTAAGCGATGCTGAGTGCTATTACGCAGGAGAAGGGACACTGGAAGCATAATTGCTCCAAGTATTTGGCGGATCGAAGAGCGGCCTTGTCAAGAAGAAGAAAGAAGGTATATCTGATATACATGTTATAGATGTTTATCTCACTGGTTCTCGTACTAGTACCTGGGTATTTGATACTGGTTCGGTTGCTCATATTTGTAACTCGAAACAGGAACTAAAGAATAAACAAAGACTACTGAAAGATGAAGTGACGATGCGCGTTGGAAATGGATCCAAAGTCGATGTTGTCGGCACACTTCCTCTACATCTACCTTCGGGATTAGTTTTAAGCCTAAATAATTGTTATTTTGTACCCGCGTTGAGCATGAACATTATATCTGGATCTTGTTTAATGCAAGACGGTTATTCATTCAAGTCTGAGAATAATAGTTGTTCTATTTTTATGAATAATATCTTTTATGGTCGAGCACCTGAAAAGAATGGCTTATTTATGTTAGATCTTGATAGTAGTGATACACATATACATAACATTGATACTAAGCGAATTAAATTGAATGATAATTCTACTTATATGTGGCACTGTCGTCTTGGTCATATTGGAGTGAAACGCATGAAGAAACTCCATACTGATGGATTACTTGAATCACTTGACTTTGAGTCACTTGATAGATGTGAAGCATGTCTAATGAGAAAAATGACTAAGACTCCATTTTCTGGTATGATGGAGCGAGCTACTGACTTATTGGAAATCATACATACCGATGTGTGCGGACCAATGAGCGTAGCATCGCGCGGTGGTTATCGTTATGTTCTAACCTTCACAGATGATCTGAGTAGATATGGGTATATCTATTTCATGAAACATAAATCCGAAACTTTCGAGAAGTTTAAGGAATTCCAAAGTGAAGTAGAAAATCAACGTAACAAGAAGATCAAATTTCTACGATCTGATCGCGGAGGTGAATATCTGAGTTATGAGTTTGGCATGCATTTAAAGAAATGCGGAATACTTTCACAATTGACTCCGCCGGGAACACCACAAAACGGTGTGTCCGAACGTCGTAATCGAACTCTCTTAGATATGGTTAGTTCTATGATGTCTCTTACTGATTTGCCGTTATCATTTTGGAGTTATGCATTAGAGACAGCCGCATTCACTTTAAATAGAGCACCATCAAAATCCGTAAACGACACCGTATGAATTATGGTTTAATAAGAAACCTAAGCTGTCGTTCCTTAAAGTTTGGGGTTGAAGCCTATGTAAAGAAGTTACAACCGGACAAGCTAGAACCCAAAGCGAGAAATGCGTCTTCATAGGATACCCTAAGGAAACTATAGGGCACTTTCTATCATAGATCCGAAGGCAAAATCTTTGTTGCTAAGAACGGAACCTTTCTTGAGAAAGAATTTCTCACTAAAGAAGTGACTGGAAGAAAAGTAGAACTCGATGAGATTAATGAATCTATACTCATTGATCAGAGTAGCGCAGTACCGGAAACTGTTCCTGTGCCGCCTACACCGGCAACAGAGGAAGCTAATGATAATGATCATGAAACTTGAGAGGAAACTACTGAACCTCGCAGATCGACAAGGGAACGTGCCACTCCTGATTGGTATGATCCTTGTCTAAATGTCATGATTGTGGACAACAATGATGAGGACCCTGCGACATATGAAGAAGCGATGATGAGCCCAGATTCCAACAAATGGCAAGAAGCCATGAAATCCGAAATGGGATCCATGTATGATAACAAAGTATGGACTTTGGTAGACTTACCTGATAGCCGCAAGGCTGTCGAGAATAAATGGATCTTCAAGAGAAAACAGATGCTGATGGTAATATTACTGCCTATAAAGCTCGACTTGTCGCAAAGGGTTTCCGACAAATTCAAGGTGTTGACTACGATGAGACTTTCTCACCTGTAGCGAAGCTAAAATCTGTGAGGATTTTGTTATCAATAGCTGCATTTTTCGATTATGAGATTTGGCAGATGGATGTCAAAACGGCGTTCCTTAATGGAGACATTGAGGAAGAGTTGTATATGGTACAACCCAAAGGTTTTGTCGATCCTAAAAATGCTGACAAAGTATGCAAACTTTAGCGTTCAATCTATGGACTGAAGCAAGCATCGAGAAGTTGGAACCGACGCTTTGATAAAGTGATCAAAGACTTCGGGTTTATACAGTGTCATGGAGAGGCCTGTATTTACAAGAAAGTGAGTGGGAGCTCTGTAGCATTCCTGATATTATATGTAGATGACATATTATTGATCGGGAATGATATAGAACTATTAAGCAGTGTTAAAGGTTATTTGAATAATAATTTTTCAATGAAAGACCTTGGTGAAGCATCGTACATATTAGGCATCAAGATTTATAGAGATAGATCAAGACGCCTAATAGGGCTATCACAGAGTACATACCTGGACAAGATTCTAAAGAAGTTTAGAATGGACGAAAGTAAGAAAGGATTCTTACCTATGTTACCAGGAAAGGTCTTGAGTAAGACTCAAGGTCCGGCTACGGCAGAAGAAAGAGAAAGGATGAGTCAGATCCCCTATGCCTCGGCAGTAGGCTCTATCATGTATGCCATGCTATGTACTAGACCGGATATAGCACATGCTGTTAGTTTGACTAGCAGATATCAAAGTGATCCAGGAATGGAACACTGGACAGCGGTCAAGAATATCCGAAGTACTTGAAAAGAACTAAGGATATGTTTCTTTGTTATGGAGGTGACCAAGAGCTCGTTGTAACAAGTTACACCGATGCAAGTTGGAACACTGATCCTGATGACTCTAAGTCACAGTCTGGGTACGTGTTTATATTGAATGGTGCTGCAGTAAGCTGGGCAAGCTCGAAGCAGTGCACGGTGGCGAAGTCTTCAACAGAATCTGAGTATATAACGGCTTCAGAGGCTTCATCAGAAGCGGTATGGATGAAGAGGTTCATTGTAGAGCTCGGTGTGGTTCCTAGTGCATTGGACCCATTAATCATTTATTGTGATAACATGGGTGCCATCGCCAATGCACAAGAGCCAAGGTCACACAAGAGGCTGAAGCATATCAAGCTGCGTTACCACTCGATTCGCGAGTACATCGAAGATGGAGAAGTAAATATTTGCAAAGTACACACTGATCTGAATGTAGCAGATCCGTTGACTAAAGCTCTCCCTAGGGCAAAGCATGACCAACACCAGAATGCCATGGGTGTTAGGTACCTTACAATGTAATCTAGATTATTGACTCTAGTGCAAGTGGGAGACTGTTGGAGATATGCCCAAGAGGCAATAATAAAAGTGGTTATTATATATCTTTATGTTTATGATAAATGTTTATATACCATGCTATAATTGTATTAACTGAAACATTGATACATGTGTGATATGTAAACAACAAAGAGTCCCTAGTATGCCTCTTAACTAGCTTGTTAATTAATGGATGATTAGTTTCATAATCATGAACATTGGATGTTATTAATAACAAGGTTATATCATTATATGAATGATGTAATGGACACACCCAATTAAGCGTAGCATAAGATCACGTCATTAAGTTATTTGCTATAAGCTTTCGATACATAGTTACCTAGTCCTTATGACCATGAGATCATGTAAATCACTTATACCGGAAAGGTACTTTGATTACATCAAACGCCACTGCGTAAATGGGTGGTTATAAAGGTGGGATTAAGTATCGGGAAAGTATGAGTTGAGGCATATGGATCAACAGTGGGATTTGTCCATCCCGATGACGGATAGATATACTCTGGGCCCTCTCGGTGGAATGTCGTCTAATGTCTTGCAAGCATATGAATAAGTTCATAAGAGACCACATACCACGGTACGAGTAAAGAGTACTTGTCGGAGACGAGGTTGAACAAGGTATAGAGTGATACCGATGATCAAACCTCGGACAAGTAAAATATCACGTGACAAAGGGAATTGGTATCGTATGTGAATGGTTCATTCGATCACTAAAGTCATCATTGAATATGTGGGAGCCATTATGGATCTCCAGATCCCGCTATTGGTTATTGGTTGGAGTGAGTACTCAACCATCTCCGCATAGTTCGCGAACCGTAGGGTGACACACTTAAAGTTGGATGTTGAAATGGTAGAACTTGAATATGGAATGGAGTTCGAATATTTGTTCGGAGTCCCGGATGAGATCCCGGACATCACGAGGAGTTCCGGAATGGTCCGGAGAATAAGATTCATATATAGGATTTCATTTTATGTGAATTAAAATGATGCGGAAGGTTCTATGGAAGGTTCTAGAAGGTTCTAGAAAAGTCCGGAAGAAACCACCAAGGAAGGTGGAGTCCACATGGGACTCCACCTCCATGGCCGTGATACGTCTCCGACGTATCGATAATTTCTTATGTTCCATGCCACATTATTGATGATATCTACATGTTTTATGCATACTTTATGTCATATTTATGCGTTTCCGGAACTAACCTATTGACGAGATGCCGAAGTGTCAGTTCTGTTTTCTGCTGTTTTTGGTTTCAGAAATCCTAGTAAGGAAATATTCTCGGAATTGGACGAAATCAACGCCCAGCATCTTAGAATCCCCGGGAGCTTCCAGAACACTCGAGAGCCGCCAGAGAAGGGCCACAGGGGGGCCACACATGGGGCTGGCGCGGCCCAGGCCCTGGCCGCGCCGCCCTAGGGTGTGGTGGCCCCAGACCCCCTCTGACGCCTCCCTTCCACCTATTAAAAGCCTCCGTCGGGAAAACCCTATGACGTTCGACGAAACCCGCAAAAACCTTCCAGAGCCGCCGCCATCGCGAAGCCAAGATCTGGGGGATAGGAGTCTCTGTTCCGGCACGCCGCCGGGACGGGGAAGTGCCCCGGAAGGCTTCTCCATCGACACCACCGCCATCTTCATCAACGCTGTTGTCTCCCATGAGGAGGGAGTAGTTCTCCATCGAGGGCTGTACCGGTAGCTATGTGGTTAATCTCTCTCCTATGTACCTCAATACAATGATCTCATGAGCTGCCTTACATGATTGAGATTCATATGAGTTTTGTATTACTATTCATCTATGTGCTACTCTAGTGATGTTATTAAAGTACTCTATTCCTCCTGCATGATGTAATGTGGACAGTGTGTGCATCATGTAGTACTTGGTGTAGTTTATGATTGTGATCTCTTGTAGATTATGAAGTTAACTATTACTATGATGGTTTTGATGCGATCTATTCCTCCTTTCATAGTGTGATGGTAGAAGTGTGCATGCTATGTTAGTACTTGGTTTGGATGTGTTGATCTTTCATGCACTCTAAGGTTATTTAAATATGAACATTGAATTGTGGAGCTTGTTAACTCCGACATTGAGGGAGAGTGTAGAGTATGCATTTATCTATTATGTGATCAAAGTTGAGAGTGTCCACTAGTGAAAGTATGATCCCTAGGCCTTGTTCCTAAATACTGCTATCGCTGCTTTTCTTTTTACTGCGTTACTACTGTGCGTTACTACTGCTTTTCTTGTCCTGGGCAAAGCACTTTTAGGTGCCGTTGCTACGCTTATTACACCACTGTATTTCACTATCTCTTCGCCGAACTAGTGCACCTATTAGGTGTGTTGGGGACACAAGAGACTTCTTGCTTTGTGGTTGCAGGGTTGCATGAGAGGGATATCTTTTACCTCTTCCTCCCTGAGTTCGATAAACCTTGGGTGATCCACTTAAGGAAACTTGCTGCTTCTACAAACCTCTGCTCTTGGAGGCCCAACACGTCTACAGGAAAAGGAGGGGCGTAGACATCAAGCTATTTTCGGCGCCGTTGCCGGGGACCGAAAACTTCACGGATATTTCCTCCTCGTCAACCACGCGCATTGTAGGCAGCAAGCTATTTTAAGCGCCGTTGCGGGAGGAAAGGTAAAACTCTCATACTTCGGTTCAGGTAGTACTTTTAGGCGCCATTGTGTGTGCTCGAAGCTATTTCCTTTAGATCCTGCAATTGCATCTTTTTGTTTCTTGTTTACACTAGTAAGGCATAATGGAAAACAACAAAAATATGAGAGATCTTTATGAACTTTATCTTGAATTAGGACATGATGTGTTTGAAGAGAGAATTAAAAAACCCATGGAACTTTATATGCATGCTAATGGGAATGTTATTACTATGAATGCTTTGAACACCATTGTTGCTAATGCTATGGAAAATTCTAAGCTTGGGGAAGCTGATTTTGATGAGCATGATATTTTTAGTCCCCCAAGCATTGAGGAGAAAATTTACTTTGATGATACTTTGCCTCCTATTTATGATGATTATAATGATAGTAGTCTTTTGGTTCCACCTGTTATGGAGGATAAATTTAATTATGATTACAATATGCCTCCTATATTTGATGATGAGAATAATAATGATAGCTACTTTGTTGAATTTGCTCCCACTATTACTAATAAAATTGATTATGCTTATGTGGAGAGTAATAATTTTATGCATGAAGCTCATGACAAGAATGTTTCATTTGATAGTTATATTGTTGAATTTGCTCATGATGCTACAGAAAGTTATTATGAGAGAGGAAAATATGGTTGTAGAAATTTTCATGTTACTAAAACACCTCTCTATGTGCTGAAATTTTTGAAGTTACACTTGTTTTATCTTTCTACGCTTGTTGCATTATGCCTACATAACTTGTTTATTTACAAGATCCCTTTTCATAGGAAGCATGTTAGGCTTAAATTTGTTTTGAATTTGCCTCTCGATGCTCTCTTTTGCTTCAAATACTACTTCTTGCGAGTGCATCATTAAAACTGTTGAGCCCATCTTAATGGCTATAAAGAAAGCACTTCTTGGGAGATAACCCATGTGTTATTTTGCTACAGTACTTTGTTTTATATTTGTGTCTTGGAAGTTGTTTACTACTGTAGCAACCTCTCCTTATCTTAGTTTTGTGATTTGTTGTGCCAAGTGAAGCCTCTAATCGAAGGTTGATACTAGATTTGGATTACTGCGCAGGAACAGATTTCTATCTGTCACGAATCTGGGCTGTTTTCTTTGTAGGTAACTCAGAAAAATATGCCAATTTACGTGCGTGTTCCACAGATATGTACGCAACTTTTATTAGTTTTGAGTTTTCTGATTTGAGCAACGGCAGTATTTATTAAAAATTCGTCTTTACGGACTGTTCTGTTTTGACAGATTCTGCCTTTTATTTCGCATTGCTTCTTTCGCTGTGTTGGGTGGATTTCTTTGTTCCATTACCTTCCAGTAGCTTTGAGCAATGTCTAGAAGTGTTAAGAATGATTGTGTCACCTCTGAACATGTGAGTTTTTGATTATGTACTAACCCCTCTAATGAAGTTTATGAAAAGTTTGGTGTGAAGGAAGTTTTCAAGGGTCAAGAGAGGAGGATGATATACTATGATCAAGAAGAGTGAAAGCTCTAAGCTTGGGGATGCCCCAGGTGGTTCATCCCTGCATATTTCAAGAAGACTCAAGCATCTAAGCTTGGCGATGCCCAAGGCATCCTCTTCTTCATCGACAACATTATCAGGTTCCTCCCCTGAAACTATATTTTTATTCGGTCACATCTTATGTGCTTTACTTGGAGCGTCTGTTTGTGTTTGTTTTTGTTTTTATTTGAATAAATGCTTGTGTGGGAGAGAGACACGCTCCGCTGGTTCGTATGAACACATGCGTTCTTAGCTTTTAGTGTTCATGGCAAAGGTTGATTGTTTCGTTCATCATTATATGGTTGGAAACAGAAAATGCTACATGTAGTAATTGGTAAAATGTCTTGGATAATGTGATACTTGGCAATTGTTGTTCTCATGTTTAAGCTCTTGCATCATATACTTTGCACCTATTAATGAAGAAATACATAGAGCATGCTAAAATCTGATTTGCATGTTTGGTTTCTCTAAGGTCTAGATAATTTCTAGTATTGAGTTTGAACAACAAGGAAGACGGTGTAAAGTCTTATAATGTTTACAATATGTCTTTTATGTGAGTTTTGCTGTACCGGTTCATCCTTGTGTTTGTTTCAAATAACCTTGCTAGCCTAAACCTTGTATCGAGGGAATACTTCTCATGCATCCAAAATCCTTGAGCCAACCACTATGCCATTTGTGTCCACCATACCTACCTACCACATTGTATTTCTCCGCCATTCCAAAGTATATTGCTTGAGTGCTACCTTTAAAATTTCCATTCTTTACCTTTACAATATATAGTTCATGGGACAAATAGCTTAAAAACTATTGTGGTATTGAATATGTACTTATGCACTTTATCTCTTATTAAGTTGCTTGTTGTGCGATAACCATGTTCCTGGGGACGCCATCAACTATTTCTTTGTTGAATATCATGTGAGTTGCTATGCATGTTCGTCTTGTCTGAAGTAAGGGTGATTTATCATGATCAAATGGTTTGAGTATGCATATTGTTAGAGAAGAACATTGGGCCGCTAACTAAAGCCATGATCCATGGTGGAAGTTTCAGTTTGGACAACAAACCTCAATCTCTTATGAGAATATTATCTGTTGTTGAATGCTTATGCATTAAAGAGGAGTCCATTATCTGTTGTCTATGTTGTCCCGGTATGGATGTCTAAGTTGAGAATAACCAAAAGCGAGAAATCCAATGCGAGCTTTCTCCTTAGACCTTTGTACAGGCGGCATAGAGGTACCCCTTTGTGACACTTGGTTGAAACATGTGCTATGCTATGATAATCCATGTAAATCCAAGCTAATTAGGACAAGGTGCGGGCACTATTGGTATACTATGCATGAGGCTTGCAACTTGTAGGATATAATTTACATAACTCATATGCTTTATTACTACCGTTGACAAAATTGTTTCTTGTTTTCAAAACCAAAGCTCTAGCACAAATATAGCAATCGATGCTTTCCTCTTTGAAGGACCTTTCTTTTACTTTTATGTTGAGTCAGTTCACCTATTTCTCTCCACCTCAAGAAGCAAACACTTGTGTGAACTGTGCATTGATTCCTACATACTTGCATATTGCACTTGTTATATTACTTTGCATTGACAACTATCCATGAGATATACATGTTACATGTTGAAAGCAACCGCTCAAACTTCATCTTCCTTTATGTTGCTTCAATACCTTTACTTTGAATTATTGCTTTATGAGTTAACTCTTATGCAAGACTTATTGATGCTTGTCTTGAAGTACTATTCATGAAAAGTCTTTGCTTTATGATTCAGTTGTTTTCTCATGTCATTACCATTGTTTTGATCGCTGCATTCATTACATATGCTTACAATAGTATGATCAAGGTTATGATGGCATGTCACTTGAAATTATCTTTGTTATCGTTTACCTGCTCGGGACGAGCAGAACTAATGCTGATACGTCTCCGACGTATCGATAATTTCTTATGTTCCATGCCACATTATTGATGATATCTACATGTTTTATGCATACTTTATGTCATATTTATGCGTTTTCCGGAACTAACCTATTGACGAGATGCCGAAGTGCCAGTTCCTTTTCTGCTGTTTTGGTTTCAGAAATCCTAGTAAGGAAATATTCTCGGAATGGACGAAATCAACGCCCAACATCTTAGAATCCCCGGAAGCTTCCAGAACACTCGAGAGCCGCAGAGAGAGGGCCACGGGGGGCCACACATGGGGCGGCGCGGCCAGGCCCTGGCCGCCGCCCTAGGGTGTGGTGGCCGGACCCCCTCGACGCCTCCCTTCCGCCTATTAAAAGCCCCGTCGCGAAAACCCTATGACGTTCGACGAAACCCGCAAAAACCTTCCGAGCCGCCATCGCGAAGCCAAGATCGGGGGACAGAGTCTCTGGCACGCCGCCGGACGGGGAAGTGCCCCCGGAAGGCTTCTCCATCGACACCACCGCCATCTTCATCAACGCTGTTGTCTCCCATGAGGAGGGAGTAGTTCTCCATCGAGGCTCGGGGCTGTACCTGTAGCTATGTGGTTAATCTCTCTCCTATGTACCTCAATACAATGATCTCATGAGCTGCCTTACATGATTGAGATTCATATGAGTTTTGTATTACTATTCATCTATGTGCTACTCTAGTGATGTTATTAAAGTACTCTATTCCTCCTGCATGATGTAATGTGGACAGTGTGTGCATCATGTAGTACTTGGTGTAGTTTATGATTGTGATCTCTTGTAGATTATGAAGTTAACTATTACTATGATGGTTTTGATGCGATCTATTCCTCCTTTCATAGTGTGATGGTAGAAGTGTGCATGCTATGTTAGTACTTGGTTTGGATGTGTTGATCTTTCATGCACTCTAAGGTTATTTAAATATGAACATTGAATTGTGGAGCTTGTTAACTCCGACATTGAGGGTTCGTGTAATCCTACGCAATGTGTTCATCATCCAACAAGAGAGTGTAGAGTATGCATTTATCTATTATGTGATCAAAGTTGAGAGTGTCCACTAGTGAAAGTATGATCCCTAGGCCTTGTTCCTAAATACTGCTATCGCTGCTTGTTCTTGTTTCTTTGCGTTACTACTGCTGCGTTACTACGCTTGTTTCTTGTCTGGGCAAAGCACTTTTCGGTGCCGTTGCTACTGCTTATTTACCACATGTTTTCACTATCTCTTCGCCGAACTAGTGCACCTATTAGGTGTGTTGGGGACACAAGAGACTTCTTGCTTTGTGGTTGCGGGGTTGCATGAGAGGGATATCTTTGACCTCTTCCTCCCTGAGTTCGATAAACCTTGGGTGATCCACTTAAGGAAAACTTGCTTTTGTTCTACAAACCTCTGCTCTTGGAGGCCCAACACTCTACGGGAAAAGGAGGCGTAGACATCAGCCAACCCTAGTGGGGAGGAGTCCCAAGTGGACTCCCCTTAGGGGCCGGCCACCCCATATGGGAGGTGGAACTCCCACCTCTAGTGGGAGTCCTAGCTTGGGTAGGTTTCCCCACCATATGGAAGGTTTTGGTTCGGGTCTTATTCGAAGACTTGGAGACCAACACTTGGGGCTTCCACCTATATAATGAGGGGCCAAGGGGAGGGGGCCGGCCACCCTAAGACCACAAGCTGGCCGCCCCATTGAAGTGGCCGGCCACCCCTCCCAAACCCTAGCCGCCCCTTCTCCTCCATATCTCCCGTGTAGCTTTAGCGAAGCTCCGCCGGAGTTCTCCGCCACCACCACCACCGTCGTCTGTCGGATTCAAGAAGGAGCTACTACTTCCGCTGCCCGCTGGAACAGGGAGGTGGACGTCGTCTTCATCAACAACCGAACGTGTGACCGAGTACGGAGGTGTTGCCCGTTCGTGGCGCCGTGATCAAGATCTTCTACGCGCTTTTGCAAGCGGCAAGTGAACGTCTACCGCAGCAACAAGAGCCTCATCTTGTAGGCTTTGGAATCTCTTCAAGGGTGAGACTCGATAATCCCCTTGTTGCTACCGTCTTCTAGATTGCATCTTGGCTTGGATTTCGTGTTCGCGGTAGGAAATTTTTTGTTTTCTATGCAACGTTATCCTACAGAAGCAACTTCCAACAACGCGCTGCAAGATACCGTGGACCTCCTCGACGAAGCTCGGGACATCTCCTTGGCAAGAACAACGGTGTATCAGCAATCGTTAAGAAATTACCACAGTCGACGAGTACGCAATCGACGCTTCAATGTTGGAGATATGGTACTGCGACTAAAACAAGAAAGACCTTTGAAGCTTGAATCTCCGTGGGAGGGGCCGTTCATCATCACTAAAGTGATACCAGGGGGAGCTTATCGTCTCAAGAATCCAGCTTCGGGTGAAGACGTTGAAAATCCATGGAATGTTGCACATTTGCGACGATTCTACGCATAGGATATAATTATTCTCCCCTTGTTATTTGGTGGCTCCTAAGCTTGTCTTATATTATGAATAAAACTTTCCATCAGGTTTTCTACCTTTGTTGTTCCAGGCCTCATTATCCGAACGAATTGTTCGGGGCCTCCACCATTGGCTCTTATTCCCATCGGGAGCGCTGGCCAAAAACATGTTTGTACATTGTCATAAACTAAATACTCCCATCGGGAGCTAAGGTTAATGACACACAGCAACCCATCCAAGCCTCGAGAAAATACGCGAGCGCTGCAGTCGATGGACACACTATCACAAACAAGGCTCAAACCGGTGCACCGTGTGACGAAGCCAAGTGCCTAAATCCCTCGACCACTCGATGGGTGTCGCTCTTACAGAACTTACGCATCGGCTCCGCAATAAACTTGCAATTACAACGGAGTCGTCGGGTGAGCAGGTTGACTTGATCACTCGGCCGCCCCCGACAATAATTATTACTCGAATTAACAAATTCACCAAAAGTACATAATGTACAACACGCACGATAAGTTACATACGAGATTATCCCTTGCAGGTACAAGATCATTACATACATATGAATGCATAATTTCATGGCAGGTTTCCTTGAACTTCTCGGGCCTTCAAGTCCCTCTCAATACATGTTTCCATTCGAGAGATGATGACATATGCGGGATTTCTAGCAATGTCATAATATTGGTCTAGACACCTACTGGTATTTGCTATGGCCTCCAAATCTAAGGTCGGGTGACACGCTAACACTGAAGCAAGAGCAAGTTCGGCGCCGGCCAGGAGTTCCTTTCGCACCAACAATCGAATCCTTTCTGGAGTTTTGAATCGAGTAAACATAGCAGATAAAGTCTCGGGTGCTTGATCTAGAGGAAACAAGGTACTCCACACCATCGAGAGATGAGCATGGTACTTGTCAAAATAGTAACGCACCTTCTCCGCTCGATGCTCAAATTTGTCCACGACAACAGCCTTCGGTCCCTGGGACCATAATTCGTGCTTCGGATGAGCAGCATTGGTCATCGCCTCGATCTTTTCATGGATCCTTTTGTTCTCCTCTGTCGAATCAGAAGCCACGACTGTCGAGAAGCATTAATCAGTCAAGGAACGATCGGTTGACAGCAAAAATCGAAAGATGAATAGACACCTACAACTCAAACTTTCAGTAGCGATATGGAGACGATCAAGGGCGTGTTGTTCAATTGCAGTGGCAATTTCGCTTTTTATCTTTATCAACGCTGCCATCGCGTGAAGGGTGGTTATGTCCTTGTTCAGCCGAGTAATTTGGTCAAGCAAACGACGAACAAGATTGGACTCATCGTTAGCCGAAAAGTTCAAAGAAGGATCGGTGCGAGAAGAAGACGGAGGAATCTGCAGCACAACTCTGACTTCAGAAAAGCATTGGTAGAAACTCCTATCGGGAGCATTGCACATATACATTACATTCAAAAGTAGTAGCGGTACTGGCAACAGAGCCAGTATAAAGCAGGCCTAGATTATATCAAAGTCTAGTTACAGCAACGGAGCAAGAAGTTCAATCATGAGGGAGCCGATGATGAGCCAGGAGCAGCTTCAGGCACAGATTTGGTCTTCGCTTCATCAACCAATTTGAGAAGATGATTGGCGCATTTCACCGCCGATTGCTTGTAGGGATCAAGGTCAACTAGGCAGTTGTTCTCATCTACGGGCAGCGCCTTAGATAACTTTTCTAGTTCAGAACTTAACCCGTGACCCATCAATAGTTGAAAAGTAAGGACTGCTCCGAATAGT
This sequence comes from Lolium multiflorum, assembly GCA_030979885.1. Classification (NCBI taxonomy): domain Eukaryota; kingdom Viridiplantae; phylum Streptophyta; class Magnoliopsida; order Poales; family Poaceae; genus Lolium; species Lolium multiflorum. The sequence goes on along the minus strand of CM061747.1, from coordinate 255,003,383 downwards.
CGGGAGCGCCGCTTCAGTACCTCTATAGGCTCAGAAGGGTCGATGGAGAAAGCATCTGCCATCTCGCAAAGAGTCTTGTCTTGCTTTATCTTCGGGAATATCATCGAGAACAACCTCGACAGTGCTCCTTTTGTCTTCTGCAGCAGCCCAAGAACTTGGATATTGGCGTCAGTGGCATGGGAGAGCGCATCAGACATTGAGTCCTCCTGAAGCTTGCGTGCTCGATTGATAGGCACGTCGGCAGCAGCTGAGAAGTGACAGATAAGCAAACCAGAGAATAGTATCACAGAAATATTGTACGCTCAAGCTAGAAGGAACTTACCGAGTAAGTTCGTGATAGACTCGCGAAGGGCGCCTTCCTTTTTGTCAGCAACGACATCGGCTTCACGTCTGGCATCCTCTTCATCCTTCATCTTCTGCCTCAGCTTCTTTAGTTCATCCTTCAGCAGAATGTTTTCATTCTGGGCTTCGGCTGCGAGCTTGCTAGCCTCTAGCACTTGGTCAGCCGAAACTTTGACAGTCTTCTGAAGATGAACATTTTCGGATTCCAGGCGAGTAAACTGATCAGCAAAATCTGCCACAGCATCAACTATGGCATAGATTGGCTGCAAGGGAAAAGGTCAAGGAACTTTAGCCAGGCAGGAAAATTCACCACAAAAGAAGAAAACTAAGTTAGAGGATCTATTTACATGATCACGAGCAGTCAAAGGAACGGGGGCGCTGCCAGGAGAAATAACCTTCGACACCGGAACCTTTCCCATGGTCGTCCTTGAGGGCGGCATCGGTTTGGCATGTGAAGGATTCGACTCCTTGGCTGATTCAGCCCTTCCAGAGAACAACTTAGCCCTCTTCGCGAGAGGGAGCTTGTCGTCGTCATCAGAACTGATTGAAAAGCAAGGATGTTCATCATACAAGAATAAAGAAGGCTAGTTGCAAAGAGAAGAAAATACTCACAGGTCCAAGTCATCTTCGGCAGCGAAGAAACTTGTCGAACTCTTTGCGGCAGGGGGAGGCAATACAGCTTCATCGGCATCATCATCTTGTCCGCTAGGACTTGATTCAGCCGTTGTGATCAGGTCTTCGTTTATCCTCCTGCACCGCTCATCCCTGGTGAGAACATCGTCTTCAGGGGCTTCGTCCCCTTGGACGTCACTATCCTCAAGAGCTTGCTGATCATCCTCGGTCTCTTTAGAGTCCTCGTCGTCATCCTCTGGTTCTACACCACTTTCGGGTGAAGGAGGATAACATTGAGCTACGGTAGAGGCCTGTTAACAAGTGAGAAATTAGTAGGAGATTGGAGAACAACATAATCATGATAATCGAAGCAAATAACAGTAAGAGTTACCTCAGCCAGAAGGTGTTTGAGATCATATGGAGAGCGAGCCGAGGTCAGAACAATGTTGTCCTTCATGATGAGGCACGTCAGACGACGCACCTCGTTGCGAAGTTCATCATCCGACAGGTCGGCAGAGGTGACTCTCGACTTGTCATCCTTGCCAACATACAGCCACAACTGGTGGGGCCGAGACATCAGCGGTTGCACCCGACATTGTAGGAACACTGAGACCACCTCACTGCCGCACATCGTTAAGCCTCCTGTGTTCTTCAGATCTACGACCTGTTCGAACAGCTTGTTGGCTATGGTGCTTTCTTCAGGAGACAAGGCGTTTCGCCAGGACTTCTTCGGCTGAGCCACCAGGACGTCCTCGAACGGAGGAAGATTGGAGCGCCGCCCGGATACCGGAGTATCTCGCAGGTAGAACCATTTGTAGCGCCAGCCCTGGACAGACTCTTTCATCGGGTAGTTGAAGTAATCAACTTCCTTTCTAACAACAAAGCCAATGCCACCGACGACGGGGGGGGGGGGGCATTGTTGTTGTTGTGACGCTTGACATAAAAGATTTTCCTCCAAAGACCCCAGTGGGGGTCGATGCCGAGGAAAGCCTCGCAAACAGTAATGAAGATAGAAAGATGGAGAATGGAATTTGGGGTCAACTGCCAGAGTTGGAGAAGAAGAAGAAAAAGGAGGGAGAAAGCCCGCGAAACAGAAAGGCGGCAAACATAACAGTAAAGCCCTTAGGGGGCTTTGGGCGAGTAGATGGACCTGGCAGACGGATGTCGCTGTCGGACGAGGAAATGAGGCCGAGGGTGCGCAGCCTGTTCACTTCACGGTTCGAAATGGTGGAAGCGCTCCAATCACGGCTGACTTTGCTCGAGCCTGACGCGCTGGTGCTCTTCTTCTTGCCCATGGCGACCGGAGCTTTTGGAAAAAGAAGCAGGGGTGAAAGGCTGAGAAAGAAGATGAGCAGTGAGGAAGTGTGAAAAGTAAAAAACAAGAGAGCACCCCTTATTTATAGCATGAGCTGATGGAAAATCGTGGCCATAACTCTGAGGCCATCGTGGGAGGTGGAAAGAGATCCGGTCGTACACGTGTCACACTGAAGAAACGGAACCGGCGGTCCATTATTCCCACGATGCGCGGAAATCGAGGAGGCGCCTCGGAGAACACGCAAGCACTGGCCATTTCCTAAAACTGCCAGCGCGGAAGTACGGTGGGCCTGTCAGGTCACGTCCTGTCAGTCAAACCGCAGCAGTGGTGATGTCATCAGTGATGTCATGAAAGGCGTTGACTCTGATTGAAGCATCCGAGGAAAAATTAAAATCATCGAGTGGATCAACTTGAGTCTGCGCACGGATTGCAAACATCCGTCCTTAGACTCGGGGTCTACTCCCATCGGGAGCGCTAGGCGCGCACCCGATAAATTTGGGCAAAGAAGAAAGATTGAATACAAGGAACTTAAGCTTTACTCCCATCGGGGGCGTAGTTTGTGCACCCGACAAATTTTTTTGCACTCCAGGATCATGCCCGGGGACGTGATTCTGTGTAGGATAGCATTGTTTTGCCTTCGGCAGTTAAAAGCTGGGCATGCTACTCAATATCCTTTACGCATTAAAAAGCTTCCAGAATTTGAAGACCCGATGTAAATATATCGGATGACCTATGAAGAGTTGCAGAAAGCTTCGGCAGAAGAAAACGTTTGAGTGGTAGAACTTGAGTCTATGCACGGATTGCAAGCATCCGTACCTAGACTCGGGGGCTACTCCCATCGGGAGCGCTGAACGCGCACAGAAGAAGATGATGCTGTTACAAGATGGACAAGAACTATCAAAGAGAGAAGAACATTTGATGGAGGCATGCTTTAGTCTCTACTCGAAATATCTTCGGCTAGACACTCGGGGGTACTGACGTGGGCATTACCCTTCGGGTAACTGTTATTGCCCTATGTTGTACGGCCGAACTGGAGGCCCATGAAGACACCCGATGGCAAGGTGGGCCACTATGGCGGTGCCGAAGAAGATTCCTTGAAGGACAAGACGAAGAAGAACCGAACAAGGAAAGTTTAGATCTAGGGCTTTTGTAACCTAGTCGTACCCGGACAAATCTCTTGAGACCTGGCCCCTTATATAAGGGCCAGGAAGGGGTTGTCGAGGGACACAATCAATCTTAGCAACTTTAGCCACCGCAAGTCCAGAGCTAGGTCCAAGTAGCGCTTAGCCTCTCGATGAAACCACACCCGAAACCTTCGGCACCCCATTGTAACCCGACATTTTCATAATCAAGATCAGACAGGCAGGACGTAAGGGTTTTACCTCATCGAGGGCCCCGAACCTGGGTAAATCGCTCTCCCGCTTGTCTGTTAACCGATGTCTCGTGTCAGCCTACAGGATTCCGTCAACCCTAAGCCCCAATCGGAGGGCATTGTCGAGGAGTACCCTCGACAAGGTGTGTAACAATGATCATATGACGAGCCCCCGAGAACTGGCCGAGCAGATAAAAGGGTATGTTGACGTGATTGAGCTGCATCTATATAAACCTATCTCTAACCGCAATCTTGATTCCAAGTCTTCTGTTGCTAAATGAAGTCCGCCGCCGGAAGGACCGGTTCATATAAATGTAGATGCAGCAATTTTCAAGACCTCCAAGCGAACGGGAGTCGGTGTTGTGATCAGGAACCACAGAGACATATGCTTAGCTGCTTGCAACGAGCTTCTTCTTGAGGTTGCAACACCAGAACTTGCTGAAGCACTGGCTGCTAGACGCGCATTGTCTTTCGCTAGTGATGAGGGTTTTGATCAAGTCGTGTTAGCCTCTGACTGCCTGTCGATGGTACTTCACATCAAGTCCACCGCCATGGATCGATCATACATGGGAGTGGTGATTCAGGACATACAGAAGATGGCGTTGAGCTTTTACTCTATCTCGTTTTGTCATGTCCCTCGTAGTCTCAATGAGTCGGCACATATTTTAGCTCGTAGAGCTGAGTTGTATGATTTTATTTTCTTTAAACATGTGATACCGAATTGTATTTGGGAAACGCTTTGTAATTATTATGTTTGATCAATAAAGTGCCGAAATTCTCTCTCAAAAAAAGTGAGATAGCAAGACTGCGAGAGAAGCCGAAATCCAGTTTCTATGAGCGAAACGGGGTAACCTAGAATCCGTGACTCAGCTCATCGGCGACCGCAGTCCGTAAGTGCCTTTCTTCCCATGACATGTGGGCCCGTTCAAATGCACATAATCCTACCCGTTAATCCCCACAATTCGCCGTTTCCGACCTTTGATGTTGTTCCCCACCAAATGGAGCAAGCCGATTTCGCGCTGCCTGCTCCTCCGCCGCCACCTCGCCGCCGCGGCGGCGGCCGCCGCAAAGGCGGCTCCGCTCCCCGCGAGGCGAGTCCAACGCGTGTTCGACAAGAGCCCGCGCAGCGACCGTATCCAGGAGCTTGCCCGACTCGGCCGCCTGAGGGAGGCCAGGGAGGTGTTCGACACCATGCCACGCCGCAGCATCTTCGACTGGAACACCATGATCTCCGCCTACTGCAACAGCGGAATGCTCGAGGACGCGAGAGACCTCGCGGACGCTATCTCCGGAGGGAACGTGCGCACGAGCACCATCCTGCTGTCAGGCTACGCGCGCCTCGGCCGCGTGCTCGACGCTCGCAGGGTGTTTGACGGAATGCTCGAGCGGAACATCATCGCGTGGAACGCCATGGTCAGCTGCTATGTGCGGAACGGGGATATCACCATGGCGCGCAGGCTGTTCGATTCGATGCCGAGCAGGGATGTCTCTTCATGGAACTCGATGCTCACTGGGTACTGCCACAGCCGGCAGATGGTGGATGCATGGCGTCTGTTCGAGCATATGCCAGAGCGCAACCTGGTTTCTTGGACGGTCATGATTTCTGGGTATGCTAGAACCGAGCAGCATCGCAAGGCTTGGGACATCTTCCGCATGATGCACCGTGAAGGTTTGTCGCCAGACCAGTCCAACTTTGCGTCCGTGCTTTTAGCTGTGGTGGGTCTTCGGGATCTTGCTGTTCTAGAGGGTCTCCGCCCTCTAGCCCTCAAGACAGGCTTTGAGAGTGATGTGGTCGTTGGGACATCGATGCTAAATGCATATACTAGGGATGCACTTGACGTTGCGATCAAGTTCTTTGAGGGTATGCCAGAGAGGAATGAGTACACATGGTCAACCATGATCGCTGCACTATCTTATGATGGTCGAATCGATGCTGCCATTGCAGTCTACAAGAGAGACCCTGTAAAACCCATTCCATGTCAAACCGCGCTGCTCACAGGTTTAGCTCGATCTGGAAGGATTACTGATGCAAGGATTTTATTTGAGCAGATTCCAGATCCTGGTGTTGTGTCCTGGAACGCCATGATTACTGGCTATATGCAGAATAAAATGGTTGATGAGGCAAAGGAGTTGTTCGATAGGATGCCTTTTAGGAACACGATATCTTGGGCTGGAATGATTGCAGGGTATGCACAGAATGGAAGGAGTGAAGAAGCTTTGGATTTGCTCCAAGCGCTCCACAGGAATGGGATGTTACCTAGTCTATCAAGTTTGACTAGTAGCTTCTTCGCTTGTTCAAACATTGGAGTTCTTGAGACAGGAAGACAGGTGCATTCACTTGCTGTTAAGGCCGGCTGCCAGTTCAGTAGCTATGTATGTAATGCTCTCGTTACTATGTATGGTAAGTGCGGAAACTTGGAGTATGTGAGACAAGTCTTTGATGGAATGAAAGTGAAAGACACCGTGTCTTGGAACTCCTTTATTTCGGCACTTGTACACAATAATATGATGGAGGATGCAAGACATGTATTTGACAACATGCTTAGTCGGGATGTTGTCTCTTGGACCACGATGATATCTGCATTTGCACAGGCTGAACGGGGAGATGAAGCAGTGGAGTTTTTCAAAACAATGTTACATGAGCATGAACTACCAAATTCACAAATATTAACTATACTTATCAGTGTTTGTGGAAGTGTTGGTGCTTCTAAGCTTGGGCAACAAATCCACACAGTAGCTATTAAGCATGGAATGGATTCAGAACTTATAGTGGCTAATGCTCTCATGTCAATGTATTTCAAGTGTGGTTCTGCAGATTCTCATAAGGTTTTCTATTCAATGGAGGAGCGGGACATATTTACATGGAATACCTTCATTACAGGATGTGCACAGCATGGCCTTGGAAGGCAAGCCATCAATATGTATAAGCATATGGAATCCGCACGGGTGCTGCCAAATGAGGTCACTTTTGTGGGGCTTCTAAATGCATGCAGCCATGCTGGTTTGGTAGATGAAGGTTGGCAATTTTTCAAGTCAATGAGCAGGGATTATGGAATAACTCCTCTGCTGGAACACTATGCATGCATGGTGGATCTACTTGGGCGAACTGGTGATGTGCAGGGAGCTGAACAATTTATTTATGATATGCCTATCGAGCCAGATGCAGTAATTTGGAGTGCTCTTCTTGGGGCATGCAAGATTCACAAGAATGCAGAAATTGGTAGAAGGGCTGCTGAGAAACTCTTCGCTACTGAGCCATCAAATGCTGGAAACTATGTCATGCTATCAAATATATATTCTTCTCTCGGTATGTGGGTGGAAGTCGCAGAGGTACGTAGAATTATGAAACAACAAGGTGTCACAAAAGAACCTGGTTGTAGCTGGATGCAGATAAGGAACAAAGTGCACTCTTTTATCACTGGAGATAAACAACATGAGCAAATCAAAGAGATAGAATCTACCCTCCGGGATTTGTACACTTTGTTAAGGACTACAGGCTATGTGCCTGACACTGGATTTGTTCTCCATGACATCGATGAAGAGCAGAAGCAGAGTTCCCTTCTCTACCACAGTGAGAAGCTTGCCTTTGCTTATGGCCTTCTTGTTACACCCAAGGGCATGCCTATACAGATAATGAAGAACCTTCGAATATGTGGTGACTGTCACACTTTCTTTAAGTTTGTATCACATGTCACCAAGAGACATATAGACATTAGGGATGGGAATCGGTTTCATCATTTTAGGAATGGTAGTTGTTCATGTGGTGACTTTTGGTGATACAATATTTTTAATTCTCTATAAGCATCAAAGCAGATACATTCAGATGATTCCAGATGAGATGTTGCATTGCCATTCATAAGTTTTTGTTGAGTTATAGAACACAAATTAGAGAAGAGTATGCTGACTGACCATGACACTATGATGTGCCTTGCCATGGGCTCTTAAGTGCAATACTGAGATGACGAACAGTCTGTTAGCTCTGGTGAGTGCAAAAAATACATGATTATCCACTTCACTTGACACTTTTATGGTAATTACCAGTCTATTCAACAGCACCACTGTCATCATTTTGCATGGTAGCTTAACGAGAAGAAACAATGGGAGGATGGATAGGTGCAGCAGAAAGCCTTCCACAACACCTCATTGCTTATGCAAGAACACAGTGTTGCATGCGAGATAAACTATCAATGTATATAAACTATCAAGTTGACACTTAGCAGCCTACATGTCAATGCTGCTAGAAAGAGCCATTTCCTATTTCAGCCTAATGTCCGTCAGCCTGTTCTAGCATGTGTTCTTGGTTATGGCCAAGTCTTAGGCTTGTACATTATTCTTTCTATTCTATGAAATGCAATGCTATGCAAATCTTTTGTGCCTTCTCGGGAAACAATCTTATGGCTTGACAAAAGGACGACAAAACTGGCATGGAATTTATACATGTTCTTAGGTTGACACTTGGATAAGACATACTCTGTACAAATGAAACAATTAGAGATGTAACTAACATGTAGGAACAACCTTTGGCTGCAGTTTTTGTAAGTTTACAGGGATAAGTCTGTTGAAGATTTATTTAAGGCAGGTATTGCATCCGCGAAGCATATCGTGGATTCGAAGTGTGGAGTTCATTGTACAGCAAAACTTTCTGGTAACCCGCACTTCATTTGGTTTTATCATGTCAACCATAATGTTCTTCTAAACTATGAGGTTAAGTTTTTATCAATGACAATGAAGTTATACTGTTATAGCCAGGGCTGTCAAAAGTGCACATGGTTGGCAAACTATTGTAGTTTGTCCAAGGTCGAGAACCAACCAGGCTTGATCGAGCTCCTCCAGTTGGCATCCCTGGCTAGCAAGTAGCAACACCACCGTAAAATCTGTCTTTTTTGTCAGAAACATTTATATAGTTTGTACAAATGACAGTACGTTGCAAATTTCAAGTCCGGTGTTACATGTACTTAATTTGATGTGTTGTTCACCATTTGTTCTTTTGGGCTGGAGGACAATACTGTTGTAAAGTGAGATCTACCTGCGGCAGGATCTACCTATGAAGATATCCACAAGGTACTGACATCCTAAATTGCAGTTTGTTTATTTATTAGCAGCAGTTAACTGTATGGGAGACTGAAATCAGACCGTAACCACACTTGTACTACTGTTTCACCCCATGTTTCTAAACAGCTGTAGGATTTGTAGGTAACTGGCAAGATATATATTGTACATCAAAGTGATTGGTGAATGTGCTAGCAGTTCTGTAGCGAGAATTGCTCTGCAACACACATAATTAATCTTGGTACCTAAAAAGGATTGTGAGGCAGAGCTCAGAAATGCTTATTCACTCAATTATCAAGTTTCCATCTTAGTAGTACTACTATCTTAATTTCGGTTCATGTATCTGTTCCTTCAGTTCAGTTTTTTCGTTGGCTAAGCCTGCTGCTGATGACGAGCAATGAGGTTTGTCTGCTGCACACTCTAAAATACGTTAGCAACCTTGACCCTCCTGTACTAGTATAAGCTTTTACACTTTGGCATATGTACAACAGACCTGTGTTTTCAGTGGAACATGATTCTTTTTACACCAGGAGTCCAGGATGCGGTGCATCATTTGTCACCTGGAAATAGCCTTGGTGGTACGGTACGGACCGCTGACCCGCCCACCACCGTGCATAGTAACGAGAGGGCGCCCACAGAGGAGGTAGGCAGGATCAAGGCAGTGTTCGTGGCACGAGATCTGGCACTGGCAGGGCGATAACAACAACAAAGCCACCAAATCCTGTCGAGATAAGGGGAAAGCGAAAGCGAGCCTATCCTCGTTGAAGATCGAAAACAATTCGCAAGTTGCAGCCCCCAAGTTGGCCGCCGAGCGACGGGAGGTGGCCACGACAGGGTCCCGGAAGAGCGGTGCACGCAAAGCGACGGGCGCCCACGCTAGTTGCCGAAACCGTGGTCGCGTGCAGCGTACTTACCCGTCGTGTGTGGGCGAGAAGTATGAGAAAGAATTGGATTGGATGCTTGGGTCGTCGAACCAAAGCACGCGCGCCCCAGCTCGCTGTTTTCGCCCCTAATCCAGCAGCGTTTGATTTCCGGGTCTCGTATGCGGTCCTGGCTGCTGATCATCGGATTTTTCTTTTCTTTTGGGAGGAAGAGTGTTTTTTAAGGGACAAAACTCTGCTACGGACTTTATTGGGTGTGACTATTTCTTGAAAACTAACATAGTTCTCGGTACAGTGGCATTATTAAATATCTTAGTTGCAGCTCATATTGCAACTCACCATTAGCACGGCGGATCATGATCAAATCTAATGGTGCAACCTCACTTGTAATTGAAAATTTTAAATTGAAATCTCACCTGCAATTGTAGAAAAACTCAGTTGCAACTCAAACACGAATTACGATGCAAATCCGATGTTGTAGAACCACTAGCTCCACTGAGAACTAGCAATTACCACACAAAGTTATGTTACATCGTTTAAAAGTGCATCTAAATAAAACTAGTGATTCATCGACTCAATTGCTCCTCAAAGCAGGCTTTTGCTCAGCTATTGTAATATAGCAACACGCCATGCAACCAACAATAGAACGGGAAGGAAGAAAATGCTGGGGCAACAACAAATACATGCCCACAAACAAAGAAAAGAAGAAACAAGATGGAGACTAAGGTGGATCGACTAAGCGAGGGTGACCCGCAACCATTGCGCCCTCCATCAACTAAGGAAGTTCCACCACGCTTGTTGCGTCGAAGCGTCAAGTACGAAGAAACACCTTCAAGAAGGGATGCGACGTCGACACCACTACTGCTTGAACCAGAGACTGGTCCTAGGGTTTCCCTCGGCATATCGAATGATATGGACCAAGGGTAGCCACCACACCTCCGGGAAGGAAGATGTCATCAGCAGGCGACACCGCCTCGGTGTCGGACGAGCCTACAAGGATTTCTCCCAAATAAAACCCATCCGCGACCCTCTGGCGGTCCGCTCCACAGGTGCCCTGTGAGGACGAAGCCTCACCAACACCGAACTCGCCACCCACCAGTACGCGCCACCAGGTCATGAAGTCACCATCGCCGTCTCCCCGATGCAATGGTCACGAGGCATGCAAGACGGGGGGGGGCAAAGGCAGAAGCTGGACCGGCACGGTTGCACGGGAGGGAACAACTTCCACCGTCAAAAGCAGTAGCCGAACGGAAGCGGCAACAGACATACCAGTACTAGATGGGTCCAGCCGGTCCGTAAAGCCCTCGTGGAGGCACACCAGTCCCAAGAGGGTCTGGCTATGACCTGAGCGGGCCCGTAAAGCCCGCCGCGATAATGCAACATGCCTACCCTGACACTATCATCCCTGCCCTCACCGTTGCCATGGCCACCATCTCCAGGGAGCTCCACAGCTTGACAGATATGGTGGATGCGAGCTTGCCCCACCAAACCCGTGTTGCCCCCTCGTTGTCTTCATGTCAACACCCAGATTTTTAAGTCCAGATGCCTATTATGCCATTCATCGCAATCCCAGGAATATTGTTTTTGCGAGACATAATAGATTGATATCACAGAACATCATTCATTACAACACCATACTAGTCTTACATCAAAAAGGATCACATCATCCAGTCTTATTACAACACTTGATCTAATGATCAATTACATAACACATAGCGGAAATACGTAGTAGAAGTCCATCTGTTCCACAGGCAACTGTTGACGTCAGGAGTAGTCCTAGTTGTCGTAGACGTCATGTTGTCCTTCATCCTGGTACTGGGGCTCATCTTCATAGTCTGGCCATTTGAATAGCCAGGGACACAGTCATGAGTACTTTAAAGTACTCGCAAACTAATACTAGTGTAAGCACTAACAATTATATCAATGGGGTTCTAAGCTCTAGGTTCATTTGCATAAAACCAGTTTTATTTCATAAGCATTTAGTAAACAAAGACTCCTCATTTGCCTAACTTAACTCAAGTGGGAACATTAGTGTCATTCCCACAACTCTGTTGTGATTCAAAGTCAAAGTCACCTTTCAAACTCAAGTCACAAGTCACCATTCATATTTTGGAAAAGTTCTGATGACGGAACAATATGGCCTTTCCAACTGTCCATGACCGCGGACGCGGCTATTCGAATAGGTTTACACTCTGCAGAGGTTGTACACTTGTGCCACAATAATTGCAGTAATCCGTTAGGGGTAACTGGCCCTGATTTATCGCACTTAGTGCGCGAACTACCAATCATAACCTTTCATTTACATACCATAGTATAGGCACCTCTCCCCATGAGCTTGGCCTCCCGGTGAGAGCAAACCGCCAACCCGGGAACTGCACAGGTCTTGGGTAGGACATTCACCTCATTTCACTTTCAATGGAGGCAGCCTCGGCATAACCCCTATGACGCTTGTTCAGAAGGAACTCATACTAAAATACATAAGTTTCCAGTTAAGTCTTACCCAGATTCAGGTATTGTGGGGATACTTAAGAATTGGAATGGTATCGCATCCGAACCCAACCATCAGTGTTTGGCAAAATTCACCAAGTCATTCACAAGTCATATTCACCTTCAAAAGCTTTCAATAGAATGACTCATCATTCCAAAGTTTTCAAAGTCATTGGTTTTCACAAGTTTCCAGCTAGAGTAGTCACTTTTAATTTTAGCACTAGCAACTAGTCATGAGGGGTGCTAACTAGCTTATAGCTTTTTAGGCTAAGTGTGATGCTCTTGTACTACTCCATACTAAACCAAGTGAATCATGAATCAAAAATAAACTTTGATAAACCAAAGTCAAAACTTGTAAGGTAAAAACTTGGGATAGGATCATTATGCATAAAGGAATATGTAATGGTGCCTTGCTCTTGAAGAGCTTTGCACTAGGTCAACTTGCAAGAATATTAGCTTGCCTTGATTGGGGTAGTGATCAAAGTTCTCTTCTTCTTCCTCTTGGTAGAAATCCCCCTCCTCTTGATAGTCTCCGGTACTAGCGTCTATAAACGAATACGAGGATATAATCATCAAACAATACTTAAGTAGACTAATTAGCCTTAATGGCTCACTCGATCTAGCATCATCATCTACGTTACTCAACATTAGACTAGGGTTTCTTCTTAGGGTTTGGAAAACCACTCTTCTTAGTGAAATAGGGATTTAGGGTTTCTATTTAGTTATTTGGAGAAATAATTTCCTCTCATTGAATCTTCTTAAGATTTAATCTCCTCAATTCATAAAGGTGAGATCATGTTGACCAAGGTCAATACTTCACATTTATTATTTGAGAAAAAAGATTTAAATGAGATTCATCATCTCATGTAATTTAAATACTACTTTGATTTTAAGATCCACAAGTGAGCAAGTATGAGACCATGCAACAAGGGTCATTACATTACTTCATACCACTTGGGAACATTATTTAAATGAGGTGCTACACCTCATAGATTTGAAACCCTAATTTTGAAATAGTTTAAATAGGCTAGAATTTGACTACATAGCCAATATTTTTGCTCTAGCCCATGATCATATACAGTAACCATATCATATTTTTGCATAAACAATTAGAGTTTTTGAAATGTGAATTATGAGAATTTTAATCATCTCAAAATTCATCATGGTTGATTTTATAAATTTATTTGAAATCTGAAAACTTTCTGACTTGTTATTTTTACTATTCAAATTCTACCACGGATATTTGTTTGAATCTAGTGTGGTTGGATAGAGCCTTTCATAAGCTTTCTAACAATATAAAGTTCACCAAATTTGGTTGAGCAGATTTGAAGTTATTTGATTTTGAACAAAGCATCTGTAAGGAAATTGACTGAAACGATTTAAATTGAATTCAAATTTTTGGGCCTGCGCGGGAAAGAGAAATGGGTCAAGAGAGGGGAAAAAGGTTGGGCCGGCCCAGCTAGCGTGTCTCGCACGCAGCGGGCCAACTGACAACGGGGCCTACGTGTCAGCGACACTTAACAGCCGAATCGGTATGGTTTGATTTGGACCGTAGGATTAGAAGTGAGATCAATGGCTTACGTGCGTCGTCTACGTTGACGAGAGGAGCTCACTGGCGCGGCGAGGCGAGGGGGTGGGCGAGCTCACGGGTGGTCGGCGGACGGCGGCGTTGACGCGAGGCGATGTTGCGGACGACGGCGGGTCTTCTGGTACCGGCGGCGACTCCGGGGGCTGCTCCTATCTCTGGCGATCTTGCGGCAGTACTGCGGGGCTCCGGCGATCGATTGGGGGGCTACAGAGGAAGGGGAGCGGGTTGCTGGAGGAGGGCCAGGAAGGAGAGGGGAGGCGAATGGCGTGCAGAACTTAGGCGCGGGGAGCCTCCTTTTATAGGGTCGAGACGAGGCCGAGGCGGAGCGGGGCAGATCATGGCGGCGACGGCGTTTCTGGGTGGTGAAGGGGCAAGTGATGGGCGAGTCGTGTAGGCGGCGTCGAGGTGGTCACGACGCGCATCATGGCGAGGACGGGGGTGGATGGGAGCAGGCGGGCGATCGTCATGTACTGGCGGACAGTGGCGGTGGACGTCGACCATGGCGTCGTCTACAGGGCGCCGGCGAGCCAATGAGCGTGTCTTAGAGGTTGTCGTGGTCCTGGTGATCGTCTAGGAGAAAGAAAGGGGCGAGAGGAGGTCAGGGTGACGGGGGCGAGCAGGTGTACTGGCGTGTCCCGAGACTGGGTCATGCACGCTCTGGCACGATCTGGCCGCGGTGACCACGTCACGTTCTGGGTGCTGGCATGCTCTCTTTGGCTAGGGCGTGCGCCAGGAGGTACAGGGGAGTGAGGCAAGCCTCCAGGACATGGTGAGGGAGAGAGAGAGAGGGAGTGGAGTGTTTTTGGGCATGGTGGTGATCATGAGGGCCGGCATGGTCATGTCCTTGGGGTTTTGGTGCAAAAAATTTGTCTCTGGAGTCATGGCCTGCTAGAGTGAGGTGATAGGAGTTGGTTTGGCAAGGTTAGCATGGTGAGAGGGGTCTAGTGCATGTACAATTCATCACTGCCAAAAGTATATGTGACATATGTCTTGACCTTGAGTGTCCTTGTGCTAGGTGAGCATGGCTAGGTTAAGTGAGGTCATTTGGAAGTACAAACCACTGTGGATGAGCACAATAGAGAGAGAGGGGAGGTGGTACATGGTGGTTGGGAGTGGTTGTACCCTAATCTTAATCTATGTGCTCACATATATAACAAGCAAGGGTCTCTTGTGTGTTGAATTTTGACCAAACTTCTGCATAGATGTGTTCTAAATAAAATTTGGCACCCATTGGTGGTCTTGGTTTGAAATTTGGAGGTGGTTTGTGAAATTTCAAAAAGTGGAGGGAAATCTAGAATCTGTTTTAATGTCACCACTTTGCATCCTTATAATAATAAATAGAAAAGGAACTGGTCAAAGTGGTCAACATCAAAAGTGTTCATCATGATGAGGTCTTGGATGAGGTGCAAAGAGTTGTGAAGTTTTGGTTTGAAAATCTCTTAATCCAGGGGCTCAAAGTGGGTAAGATGTTAAAATTGTCACATGTGACCATTATCACATGTAACTAGGTTTTTGATTTTTCTTTGATTTGATTTGAGTTTCTTTGATGCAAAAGGGATCCTTTTGAGTTTTAAAGAGTTTCCAAACCATTGTCACAAATTTATATGGCCTAGGTTAAAGATTTTTAAAAATGGCCTTAAGCCATATGTGAGGGTTTTTTGCAATTTCTCAATTCATTTTCTTTATTTATTTTTAATCCAAATGATCATGGTTTTGGGTTCAAATGAGGTTGGTTGGGTTTACTCATGGTTTCCAACAATTTGGGTAAGGTACATAGGGCATAGACCAATTATTGGAGAATTAGCCATTAGCCCACATATGCCTCACATTTTATTTTATTTTATTTTTACTTGTTCCTCTTTGGTTTTGAGAAAGGTAGGGTTAGGGTTTAAAAAAAATTTCAAAATACTTCACACAAGCATCTTAGCAAAATTCAAAACAATTGTGTAGGAGCACTATGCACCAAACTCAATTGAATTAAAGTTTTTGTTAGCTCCAATTTTTGAAAAAGGAAATATTCATTTTCTTCTTTTTTAAAAAATTTGGGATGTTACACTTCACATCTCGACCGCCGCCGAATGCGTACCTCCTGAAGTGCACCACCACCAGTTGAAGTCTGCCACTCAGATTCGCCCTGGTGCGCTGGCGAGGAAGAGCCACCGCCACAAGCACCACGCAGGGTTTGCCCAATGGTCTCCAGCGACAACGCTGGGAGAAGGGGGTGGCGCGAGGAGGAGAGTGGAGGAGAGCAGGGACGGAGACAAGGGGGACGAGGGGGGGCAGCCCCCCCTATGCTCATGATTTTCCTTTGAACATAAGCCATGGCAGCTCCTTATTTATGTGATTTTAGCTAGTTCTGCCCCTCTCATACTAAGATTGCCCCCCTTATACTTCACTAGAGGAGAGACTCGTGGCCGCTCTGGTCTCCCTTGGGGAGGCGACGGGAGCAAGGGTCTCCCATATTTGTGATCTGTTTTGTCACTACAGCCAAGAAGATTTGGTCCTGTGGACTCAATTACACGAAGGATTATTCGAAAACTAACTCTAGCTGGTTCATGAGCAACTTTATTTGTTTACCTTGAATGGTACGTGAAATAAATATTGCCGGTCAACATAGTTGAGTCCACACAATCTGCAAAGATTGTCGTTGACTCGCTCCGCCAAGCCTCCTCACCTGCACAAGCTTCGACGGTTTCTGTCGAATCGGATTCTTCTTGTACCTGATTGCATCCCATCCTACTGGCTAGGGATAACCCTATTTTCATTGCGCGAGCTTTTGCCATGCCGTTGATTCCAAGTATCGTATCACGAAAGATACAATGGCAACACACGGTGTTTGCATAGATAGAGTGCATATAATTAACCTTTTTGGACAACAAAAAATGCAGACATCCACATAAGTTTGACAAAATTTAAAAGAAAAACAAGGAGATGCAAAGTTCAAGACACTATTATAACAAGTCTAGGGTGATGCTAGAGGACTAATTCAAAGATGACGTCACTATCCATATGAAATGAAAATATCCCTCGTGTAAACATCTTGATGTTATGGATACAAGTATTTCTTTTAAATACTCCATCAAAAGCTTTAAAGTGCACACAATGATGACGAACTCCTCGGCAGACATGGACCATGGTTAAACTTTACAAATTTTCTTTTGACTAAATCTAAACCCTAAACCCCCACAAGATAATTTAAAAAGGAGGAAGTAGTTGCCAGTTATTGTTTCCCAAGGTATATCTTCAAACAAGATCCCCCCCCAAGAGATCTTCGGTCAAGACGGTGTCGTGATTCCAATGTCACAAGATTAGCATCATCATGCCAGTCAAGATGGTGTCGTGATTGCCAATGTCACAAGATTAGCATCAACATGGACATGCGGGAAATGGCATCTAAATTCATAGGAAACTTGTGTTTTGCCACATGGAGACATGGAGTGGCAAAATCCCCAACGCCAGAACCTTCATAAACAGATTTTGATTTTTCATACGCTACAGAGACATAATAAACGAAGCAAACTAATATACCGGTAGATAACCTGTATAAAATAAGAAAAAAGTATTCTTATCGTTCAAGTAAGAATTTAAACGTCCGATCGAGGTCACCGATCTTAGCCACCAATGCCGAGTGATGCGTCGACGAATTGGCTCCTTCCGTACCGCGAGCTGAGCTGAGCTTACGAGTAACATAGTGCATCGATCATTAGCAGTCAGCTCACACTTGCAATATGAAAATGTCGATTACGATTTGTTTGTCCAAGAAAGAAGATTAGGGTTACTGAGCCAGGGCAATTAGTAGAAGAGGCGACTTCTGGAAGCTTTGCCTAGCTCGGCCGCCAGGGAGCATGGTTCGGACCACTCTGGCCTCTCGCTTTTACTCGATGTGTAACTGACTGATTAAGTATTTAGGGGGGATGTTTCTCGTACCCTGTCTGCCTCAACGATGGCGATCTGTGTCCATAGCCGTACCAAACTGAGATGAGAAGCTCCTCTATGCGCAGCATGCATCTCCCTCTCTTTCAATAATCCAATGAGCTCTCATATAGTGCGTCGATGCATCCATCTCTTCCAATAATCCAGTGAGCTCTCTTAGATCGTGCATCGATCGATCAGTCTCCCCAATAATCCAATGAGCTCACATAGTGCGTCGATCGATCCATGTCTTTGCTATAATCCAAAGAGCTCTCATATAGTGCACGGATTGATTCGTGCAACGGCACAGCTTGATTAACAAGCTTATTGATTGATTACGGCATACAAAGCATGTGTGTACTCCCCGTTTCAAGTTAAGTGACTGAGGTAGCAAAAAGTGTCTTTGGCAAATGAGCACCAGTGCTCTGATTTTTTAAAATTATATATTTGTTTTTTAAAAATTGAAATTAAATATGTACATATATATAAACATCTCGAAGGTACGGTAGAAATTTGAAAAAAGTGGTATTTTGAGCTATACAAAATAGAAAATTTTCTGACAAATATCTACCACTATACGTAGCCACAAACTTGTTTTTTTCCTGTAGCTTAAAATATAGTGCAATTTCTACTAAAACTTTTCACGAATATTCAGGACATATGTATGTATTTGTGAAATAAATGTGACGATTTTTTAAAATGCAGATGTACAATTTTTTAAATATTTTAAAAACTGGGAGCACTAGTCTCATGTGCACCAAATCTGCTTTCATGAGATTGCTTTTTTCTAAAATGAGCGATAATTTCATGCACTATCTTAAAATATAAAGCATGACATAACAGCTTGCACTACATCTAACTCAAACATATTAGATGTACTCGACAATAGGATGAATAGAAATGGGTAGCAGGTAAACATAAAACACTCGTGGAATATGTTAAACAAGCAATTAGGAGCGCGCGCCGCCTACGTACCAATCGTTTGCAGGTGTAGCAGTAGTTTCTGTAGCGGCAGCCGTGGCGAGTCGACAATAAAGTCGGGCAACCACAACAATAAGTTGAAGACGAACCGTGATAAAAATCGCGAGTAGTAGCGTATAGCAATTTTCAAGAATCTAACTCTTTCACTAAGGCAAGTGGTTCCAAAACGACATGGATGAAGAAGACTGTCATGATGGTGAAGCAGAGAGCACTGGCAAAACCGAAATATAGAGCGGCTCAGAAAAGAATGTGGACCAAACTGACTAACTGCAACACATCCATTAAAATTTCGATTTCCTTCTTAGCGACGTCACATATACCAGTATTTTCTTACTCACTTGGCAAGTGGCCATACCAACTTCCATAAAGGTGTGATTTAACTTCCTTCCTATTTTCTATGTTGAACCCCACCTCTACTTGCCACTTAGTTTTGAACCACACGAGGCACTCAATTTAGCCCATTGTTTTAGCACATGCACACAAAAAGTATCTCTAGCCAAATTCCTATAATATTTTAATGAATCATAAAAAAAAATTCTCTTCTAGCATGCATCTAGTCATAATTCTAGAAGTCAGCCTCCGCATCTTCTAAAGATATTCAACCTAAGGACTCCTTTGATTCATAGGATAGGAGAAACATAGAAATAGAAAAAGCAAAGGGTTGGCATGTCATGTCCATTTAAATCCTATGAGAAAATGAAGTGTTTTTGAATGTAGAGAAGGAGTTTTTCTATGGGGTATGACCTAATGTTTTTTTTTCTATAGGCCGGATTTGTACTACAAGATTCATATAGGATTAGTTCCCTATAGAACACGTGTTCCTATGAATCAAACAATTTGTTTAATTTTTTTCATAGGATCTAAATTGTACATAATTCCTTTACAAATACTATGAATCAAAGGAGCCCTAAACTTGCCCAAGCAAAAAACCTTGACTCAATTTTCTTCCCCGTAGCACATTTGCCTTCATGCCCCCGATGCATACCGACCTCGCAACGCTGCACTACTCCACTTGATGCCACGCCAACACCCCGGGAGCTCCGTTTAAGGAACGCCTGCTATACATCTCATTTCCCTGAAATGTATGCAACTATAGGTTTTTGAAAGTTAAGTATAAGAGATCTGCTAGAAACTGTTAAAGTTTAGAGGAGCAATTTTTCTCATTTAAAAGATATGTGCTACCTCCATTCCACCAACAAAGAAAGTTCATAAATTTTTAGAAAGTCAAACTTTGTTTTATTAATTATTAATATATATTATCTAAAATCAATGTCATTAGATATATCATGAAATATACTTTTATATAATATCTATATAATATCATGGTTCCTGGCAGTTTTTAAAAATTTAGTCAAACTTTACTTAGCTTAAATTTGTAAAAATAATATCAAGCTTATTTATTAAAACAGAGGTAGTAAGCCTGTTATAAGTTTAGAGGAGCTTGGTTAGAGATAGGGATGACAACAGGTCTTGCTCTGCACCCCATCGGGGAGTGCCATCTTATCCTCATCCCCATTTAGTAATCGGGGAGACATTTTTTCCATCCCCATCCTCATCGGGTTCGGGGCAAGGATCGGTTCCCCATTAAAAAGTAAAATTCAAATGATCTTCTCGTAATTTTATGATCTTATATATTTTGCACATACAAATAAGCAACTTTGTAATATGTATGAGCTAAAATAACAACATATTAGTATCATATGTTTAATAATATTAAAATATACTACATCAGATACGATATATTACAACATATTTCATATGAAAATATATCAATTTACATGTATATAAAATTATAACGGGGTTAGCGAGAAGCAGGGATGGGGAGACCTTTTAATCCCCATCCTCATTTTAGCTTACGGGAATAAAAGTTGCACATACTCATTCCCTAATAGATGAATTTCCCACGGGTTTACAAGGAACGGGGCTCCATTGCCATTCCTAATTAGAGATGGTCTAAAGCCCGTCTAGACACATACTCCTTCCATCCCCGAATAAGCTAGAGATGCTCTAAAGTCTATCTAGACACTGTTTCCGTCCACGAATAAGTGTACATTTTTCTTTTTAAAAATAAATATTTTTCAAATTTAACTATTTTTTCATAAAAATAGAAATATATGTAACATCAATTTGCTATATTAGAGCAAGAACAATAGTGTAGCCGGTAGCCGGCTATAATAGTTTGCCATATCATTAATAGACAATATATAGCTAGCATGTACAATAATGGACTATAAAAATGTGTACTTTGATAACATATTTTACTCACATTTTAGTTTCATAAAATACGTAGCAGCACGTGCTAGAGCTGTCTCTTGCATGAGAGCCCACTACCCTCCTCTCTCCTAATCTCTCTTCCAACTAACCAAAAATATTACATTTTATTTGTTATAGCCAGCTAATTATACCTTATTGTACTAGTTCTTATTGAGCTACATGTCATATGATCTAACAATGTTAGTTTAGTGTCATAAATGCTAAGACACTTCTCTGAAAAATGGTCAAATTTTATAAAATTTAACTTAGACATGTCCTAACTACATTTACCTGAGGAGGGGGGGGGTGGTGGTATACAACCGAAGCAGCGATCAGTTCATTTGGAACTAAGACATTATTATTAGATAAATGCCGCATTTGGCAATAATATAGGTACATCAAATGATATAAATCACGAAACATGGACGAGCCATTACACTCGTTTTTTACACTAGTTAATTAACAATCCGAAACCACTTATGGTCTCGGAAAAAAGGCTAGATTACAAATTTGCTGTATTCAGCTTGCACCATACTAGGCATTTGTTTATGTACAGAAGAATGATGCAGTCCCGGAAATGATAGAATTAATAATAAGCTAGTAGCTTAATGAAGCTGTCTTGAGCGAGCCGCCTGGCAATCTTCGAGGTGATGATCTCTTGCTCACATGACCAGCTCGGAGACCCAGCCGAGGTCTGGTCCGTCGTCCTCCGTCACCGGCGGCAGCACCTGCTGCGTTCCGGCAGAAGAAAACGGCTTGGCCTTCGCGAAGCTTAGGTGACGCATGGCAAGCATGAGCTCCTCGACCTCTGCGTCGGCGTCGTCCTCGTCCACCCACCTGACGACCCTGCCCTCGACGGGCGACACGGGGGGCGACTCCCAGAGCGAGGTGAGGGTGGACTTGGGCGAGAGCGCGAGCGGCGAGGAGTACTCCCCGGCGGCCCCGCCCTTGCAGCCGCGGAGCTCTGCGGCGGCGTGCGCGAAGAAGCAGACGCGGCGGCGGCACGCGGGCCCCGCGCGGCAGGGGCGCGTGCGGTAGCGGGACGGGTGGAGCCAGAGCTCGAAAGTGCCGTGCGCGAGCGGGCAGGCCGTCCCGCGCGGGCACGCGGCGCCGCCGGGCCTGCGGCGGAAGTCCGGGCAGGGGTCCCCGGAGTAGGCGAGGCGGCGCGGGTCCCGGCGCCGCGCCGCCTCCCCCGGGTGCGCGTAGGGGCAGGCGGTCCAGTCGTGGCTCCGCGCGCGCGCGCAGCGCCGCACCTTGAACTCGTACATCATGAAGTCGTCGTCCGCCTCGGACTCGGGGTCGGCGTCGGCGGCGGAGGGGGAGGAGCAGGAGGAGGAGGAGAGGTACTCGCCGAGGGCCACGAGGAGCTGCGGCGGGATGTGGTCCGGCTCGGCCCAGGAGTAGGCCAGCGCGGCCGGGTCGAGGTAGAGGCCGTGCTCGTGGGCGTGGCTCGCCATGGCCGTGTGGAGAGATCGAGAGGTCGAGAGGAGTGACAGTAACCGGCGGCGGCGACGCTGCTTTGAGGAGCGAGCGGGCGTGGCGCGCGGGTTTTATAGGTGGCGCGGCGGGCCGCGGTGGCGGGGCGGTATCCGGCAGCTGTTGGTTGCGGAGCTATCGGGTTAAGGTAGCGTGGGGTGGTTTTGGCGGGGAGCGGGTGTACGTGGGGGCGAGCGCGGGTACGTGGAGCTGCGCGGGGGCGGGTGCTGCATGTTGGCCGCCACGTCGCGGCCGGGATGGTTTCTCTTCTCGGCGCTGCCACACCGCCTTTTCTTTTTGCTTTTATCGCGGCAAAACAGGGTCGTTTCCCGTTTCCCGTTTCCGGGAGCAGGCGAGTCCAGACACGACAGGTTGTCAGGGCTTCTCTGATTACATTTGCCCACTTCACAACTTACTTAGTTTTCAGTTAATTGTAGTCTTTTTATATTTAAAAATCAATGCTGCAACTTGATTTGATACTGAAAATCTAAGAGTAACTTGGACGTTCCCTCTAAACCGTGTCCGATAATAATGTCTAAACCACGTCCGGTAATAATATTTGGCAGACGCCGTCATGTGATGCCGCTTTTGGGGGGCATTTGTTTCCATCGCGTTCCCCAAACAAAAATTTAAAACTTAAATTTAATCAAAAATATTTGAACTCATTCTAATTTGTTATATATGACAAATATTTGAATGAAATCTATCCAAATTCAAATATAAAATAAACTAATGGCACATGTGTGGCGACTGGAACTATCGTAGAACTGCAAGAAGTTGTAGTTCTCATCGTGCACGACGTCTTGCTTGCCACCCGGGTCAGCGGGCTCATCCTTCACCGTGCCGCTCAGCCCAGCATCGTTATCGTCGCTGCCGCGCGTGAGGTCGACGAGCGGCCTACCTCTCTCTTGGATGGACATGGAGATTGATACGTCCAAAACGTATCTACTTTCCCGAACACTTTTGCTATTATTTTGCCTCTAATTTATGTATTTTGGATACAACTAACACGGACTAACGCTGTTTTCAGCAGAATTGCTCGGGTGTCGTTTTTGTGCAGAAATTCAACTTTCAGGAAAATCCCGGAATTATGTCGAAGGTCTTATTTTTCCGGAAGAATTACGAGCCAGAAGGGCAAGCTAGGTGGAGGCCCGAGGCCCCCACACACTAGGCGGCGCGGCCCGGGAGGCGCGCGCCCCTTTGTGTGGCCGCCTCGGCTGCCCCGATGCCCTCCTCTGGACTACTTAAGGGTTTCGACCTAAAAACACGGAGAGAAGTCGAAGTCGCGAAACCATCCAGCGCTGCCACCATCGCGAAACTCCGTCTCGGGACCAAAAACTCCGTTCTGGCACTCCGCCGGGACGGGGAATTGGAGGAGATCATCGCCATCATCACTACCGACGCCTCTCCATCGACCAGCCATGTTTCCCCCATCCATGTGTGAGTAATTCACATGTGTTCACAGAGTGTTAATGCTTTGCTCCGGTACTTTATTAAAAGGAGTACCTTAATATCCAGTAGATTCCCTAGAGGCCCGGCTGCCACCGGCTGGTAGGACAAAAGATGTTGTGCAAGTTTCTCATTGCGAGCACGTACGACTAAATATGGAACACATGCCTATGGATTGCTTAGTACTTGGATACCGTTTTATTATTATCTGCAAATGCCCTGCTTGTTACATGAGTTTCTCTCATCCATGCAACGCCCGTTCATCCATCCTGTGCCTACAGTATTTTAATCCTGCTATTTACTATAATCACCACCGCTGTCTTTGTTACACTGCTGTTATTTCACTACTGCTACGCTATAAAGCTCCACTACGATAAACTCTTGCGAGCAAGTGTTTCAGTGCAAAATTGACAACTCCGCTAAGGCTTTCAAGTATTATTTGTCTCCCCTTGTCGAATCAATAAATTGGGTTTTACTTCCCTCGAAGTTGCGATCCCCTATACTTGTGGGTCATCAAGACTATTTTCGCCGTTGCCGGGGAGCATAGATTTATTTGGAAGTTCACTTGGATTGATATTGTTCGCTGCAAATTCTCCATCATGGGTAAATCTCGCGATCCTAAAGTCGCCATATTATCATCCACTACAAGAAAAGGTACAACTCTGAGTACCTCTGCTGCTCTTGATTCACCATCTGTGATAAGTCAACTTGTTTCTCCACCACAAGCTGCACATGCTGGTACTTCTGCTGAATCTGAAAACTCTTATAATTTTGATAATGCTTCTGCTGTGCTTGATGATAGTGGTTCATTGGGATCTTTTGTAGATGCTACAATTGCTAGGTCTAGACAACTTGAAAATACTGAAACTCCTAATGAAAATGCTACTACACCTGTTAATTCACCTGAGTCTGTTGAATACTCTAGTGATGATCCTGATGAGGATTATGTGGAACTTGATGATGATTTTATTGATAAATGCAATGCTACTACTGATGCAAGAAAAATTAAAAAGTTGCTTGCACAACATACTGTTAGATATAAGCTGTCTCCTGATCCTAAATTTGCCACATCTCCTATAAACATTAATGATAAGGATTATGATTTTTCTCTTGATTTATCTCATATAGCTATTGTGGAGAAAACACCCTTTTGTGGTTATTTTCTGATGATGTCAAGAACACATGGATGAGCTTTCTACTTTGAGTAGCTTATTTTCTGATGATGTCAAGATGCGTACTTATTTTGTCGCTAAATTTTTTCCTTTCTCATTAAAGGATGATGCTAAAACTTGGTATAATAGTTTGCCTCCTGGTTCTATTGATAGTCCAAAAGGTTTGCTTGATGCTTTCTTTCGAAAATACTTTCCTGCTAGTGCTCAACATATTGCTTTGCAGAGAATTTATAATTTTGACTAGGAAGATGGAGAGAAATTGCCTGAAGCTTGGGCAAGATTTTGCTCTCTTATCAGAGCTCGACTGGACATGATTTGGAAAAGTATGATTTACTTGATATATTTTATAGTGGACTAACCATTGAGTCTAGATCATATTTGGATAGTTGTGCTGGTTGTGTTTTCAGGAAAAGGACTCCAGACGAAGCTGAAGAATTATTGGCTAAAATAGGCCGGAATCATGATGATTGGTCTACACCTGAACCAGCCCCGACGCTGATATTGAAGAAGAGGGGTTTGATTAAATTAAATGATGAAGATATGAGGGAAGCCAAGAAATCTCTTAAGGAGAAAGGTATTAAATCTGAAGATGTGAAGAACTTACCTCCCATAGAAGATTTATGTAAGATAACTCCCCCTTCATCCATGATCGAGGTAAATTCTCTTCAACGCTTTACTAGGGAAGATATTCCGTATTCAAAACCTCCTGCTCAATGCTTAGATGAGTTTGATAATTATATTGTTAAGCAAGAAAATTTTAATATGAGAGTAGAGAATCATTTAATGGAAAATTCTCAAGCTATTAGTGAATTGCATGGTATTATGGAGAGAACCTCCAATGATGTTAAGATGATTGTTAAACATTTTCATATGATTTAAACTCAAATTGATCAACTCACTAAAGTGCAAAATGACTTGTTAAAAAATAATTCTAAAGAAAAACATGCTTATGAAGTAACAACTAGAGGCGGTATTTCTACTCAGGATCCTCTATATCCTGAGGGGCATCCCAAAAGAGTTGAACAAGATTCTCAACGAACTAAAGAAATTAGTGCTCCTTCTAAGATAAAGAAGAAGAAACATAAAATTGTTGTAGAATCCTTTCAACCTGTTAATGATCCTAATAGTATTTCTATTTCTGATGCTGAAACTGAAAGTGGTAATGAACATGATAAAGATAATGATAAGAATGATGCTTCTGATAAAGAAGAGGTTGAAGATGAACCTGAAAAGCATGCTAAAAATAAAAAGTATACTAAAGAAGATTTTATTGCTAAGAAACATGGTAATAAAAGAGAACCGTGGGTTCAAAAGAAAATGCCTTTTCCTGCTAAGAAACTAAAATCAAAGGAAGAAGAACACTATAATAAATTTTGCGATTGGATGAAACCTTTATTCTTACAAATCCCTTTGACTGATGCTATTAAATTGCCTCCTTATTCAAAGTATATGAAAGATATTTGTTGGAGATATGCCCAAGAGGCAATAATAAAAGTGGTTATTATATATCTTTATGTTTATGATAAATGTTTATATACCATGCTATAATTGTATTAACCGAAACATTGATACATGTGTGATATGTAAACAACAAAGAGTCCCTAGTATGCCTCTTAACTAGCTTGTTGATTAATGGATGATTAGTTTCATAATCATGAACATTGGATGTTAATAATAACAAGGTTATATCATTGTATGAATGATGTAATGGACACACCCAATTAAGCGTAGCATAAGATCTAGTCATTAAGTTATTTGCTATAAGCTTTCGATACATAGTTACCTAGTCCTTATGACCATGAGATCATGTAAATCACTTATACCGGAAAGGTACTTTGATTACATCAAACTCCACTGCGTAAATGGGTGGTTATAAAGGTGGGATTAAGTATCCGGAAAGTATGAGTTGAAGCATATGGATCAACAGTGGGATTTGTCCATCCCGATGACGGATAGATATACTCTGGGCCCTCTCGGTGGAATGTCGTCTAATGTCTTGCAAGCATATGAATAAGTTCATAAGAGACCACATACCACGGTACGAGTAAAGAGTACTTGTCAGGAGACGAGGTTGAACAAGGTATAGAGTGATACCGAAGATCAAACCTCGGACAAGTAAAATATCGCGTGACAAAGGGAATTGGTATCGTATGTGAATGGTTCATTCGATCACTAAAGTCATCGTTGAATATGTGGGAGCCATTATGGATCTCCAGATCCCGCTATTGGTTATTGGTCGGAGTGAGTACTCAACCATGTCCGCATAGTTCGCGAACCGTAGGGTGACACACTTAAAGTTGGATGTTGAAATGGTAGAACTTGAATATGGAGTGGAGTTCGAATATTTGTTCGGAGTCCCGGATGAGATCCCGGACATCACGAGGAGTTCCGGAATGGTCCGGAGAATAAGATTCATATATAGGATGTCATTTTATGTGAATTAAATTGACGCGGAAGGTTCTATGGAAGGTTCTAGAAGGTTCTAGAAAAGTCCGGAAGAAACCACCAAGGAAGGTGGAGTCCACATGGGACTCCACCTCCATGGCCGGCCAACCCTAGTGGGGGAGGAGTCCCAAGTGGACTCCCCCTAGGGGGCCGGCCACCCCCCCATATGGGAGGTGGAACTCCCACCTCTAGTGGGAGTCCTAGCTTGGCTAGGTTTCCCCACCATATGGAAGGTTTTTGGTTCGGGTCTTATTCGAAGACTTGGAGACCAACTCTTGGGGCATCCACCTATATAATGAGGGGCCAAGGGGAGGGGGCCGGCCACCCAAGACCACAGCCTGGCCGACCCCCTTAGAGTGGCCGGCCACCCCCTCCCAAACCCTAGCCGCCCGCTCCTCCACATCCCGCACGCTTAGCGAAGCTCCGCCGGATTTCTCCACCACCACCAACACCACGCCGTCGTGCTGTCGGATTCAAGAGGAGCTACTACTTCCGCTGCCCGCTGGAACGGGGAGGTGGACGTCGTCTTCATCAACAACCGAACGTGTGACCGAGTACGGAGGTGCTGCCCGTTCGTGGCGCGAACCGATCGTGATCAAGATCTTCTACGCGCTTTTGCAAGCGGCAAGTGAACATCTACCGCAGCAACAAGAGCCTCATCTTGTAGGCTTTGGAATCTCTTCAAGGGTGAGACTCGATAATCCCCTCGTTGCTACCGTCTTCTAGATTGCATCTTGGCTTGGATTGCGTGTTCGCGGTAGGAAAATTTTTGTTTTCTATGCAACGTTATCCTACAGTGGTATCAGAGCCGTGTCTATGCATAGATGGTTGCACGAGTAGAACACAATGGTTTGTGGGCGTTGATGCTCTTGTTATCTTTAGTTTGAGTACTTTGCATCTTTGTGGCATAGTGGGATGAAGCGGCTCGGACTAACTTTACATGACCGCGTTCATGAGACTTGTTCCTCGTTCGACATGCAACTTGTATTGCATAAGAGGCTTTGCGGGTGTCTGTCTCTCCTACTATAGTGAAGATTCAATTTACTCTTCTATTGACAACATTAGTATCAACGTTGTGGTTCATGTTCGTAGGTAGATTAGATCTCTCTCGAAAACCCTAAACCACGTAAAATATGCAAACCAAATTAGAGACGTCTAACTTGTTTTTGCAGGGTTTGGTGATGTGATATGGCCATAATATGATGATGAATATGTATGAGATGATCATTATTGTATTGTGGCAACCGGCAGGAGCCTTATGGTTGTCTTTAAATTTCATGTTGAGTAGTATTTCAAAGTAGTTGTAATAGTTGCTACATGGAGAACAATCATGAAGACGGCGCCATTGACCTTGACGCTACGCCGACGATGATGGAGATCATGCCCGAAGATGATGGAGATCATGTCCGTGCTTTGGAGATGAAGATCAAAGGCGCAAAGACAAAAGGGCCATATCATATCACATATGAACTGCATGTGATGTTAATCCTTTTATGCATCTTATTTTGCTTAGATCGCGACGATAGCATTATAAGATGATCCCTCACTAAAATCTCAAGATAATAAAGTGTTCATCCTTAGTAGCACCGTTACCAAGTCTTGTCGTTTCGAAGCATCTCGTGATGATCGGGTGTGATAGATTCAATAAGTACATACAACGGGTGCAAGACAGTTTTGCACATGCGGATACTAAGGTGGCCTTGACGAGCCTAGCATGTACAGACATGGTCTCGGAACACGTGATACCGAAAGGTAGAGCATGAATCATATGGTTGATATGATGAACACTTTGAGTGTTCGCCATTGAAATCACACCTTTTCTCGTGATGATCGGGTTTAGGTGCGGTGGATTTGGTTCGTGTGATCACTAAGACAATGCGAGGGATATTGTTTTGAGTGGGAGTTCACCTAGTTTTTAATTATGTTGAATTAAAATTTGAACTCAATTTGTCATAAACATTAGTCTAAACTATTGCAAATATATGTTGTAGATATGGCGTCCCCAATCAATTTTAACCAGTTCCTAGAGAAAGAAAAGCTTAAGAGCAACTTCACCGACTGGTTCCGTCGTGTGAGGATCTTCCTCTGGCGAAAATCTGCAATATGTGCTTGATGCAGCTAGGTGACCCTCCAGCAGAAACAGAAACCGATGAAGTAAAAATGTTTACGCGACTCGGAAAACTCGGTACTCTCAAGTTCAGTGTGCCATCCTATGCAGTCTGGAATCCGATCTTCAAAAACGTTTTGAGCACCACGATCCTCATGAGTTGATGAAAGAGTTGAAGACTATTTTTGAAACTCATGCGGCCGTGGAATGCTATGAAGCATCGAAACAATTTTTCAGCTGCATGATGGAAGAAGGTAGCTCCGTTAGTGAGCACATGCTCGCCATGACCGGGCATGCGAAGAAACTCAGTGACTTGGAAATAGTTATTCCTAACAGACTGGGAATTAATCGTATCCTTCAATCACTGCCACCTAGTTACAAGAACTTTGTGATGAACTACAATATGCAGAACATGAACAAAGAGTTACCTGAACTCTTCGCCATGCTTAAAGCTGCTGAGATTGAGATCAAGAAAGATCACCAAGTGTTGATGGTCAACAAGACCACCAGTTTCAAGAAACAGGGCAAGTCTAAGGGAAAATTCAAGAAGGGTGGCAAGAAAGCTGCCACACCTCCTATGAAACCTAAGAACGGCCCTAAGCCTGATGCCGAGTGCTATTACTGCAAGGAGAAAGGACACTGGAAGCGTAATTCCTCCAAGTATTTGGCGGATCTGAAGAGCGGCCTTGTCAAGAAGAAGAAAGAAGGTATATCTGATATACATGTTATAGATGTTTATCTCACTGGTTCTCGTACTAGTACCTGGGTATTTGATACTGGTTCGGTTGCTCGTATTTGTAACTCGAAACAGGAACTAAAGAATAAATGACAACTGCTGAAAGATGAAGTGACGATGCGCGTTGGAAACGGATCCAAGGTCAATGTGATCGCAGTCGGCACACTTCCTCTACATCTACCTTCGGGATTAGTTTTAAGCCTAAATAATTGCTATTATGTACCTGCGTTGAGCATGAACATTATATCTGGATCTTGTTTAATGCAAGACGGTTATTCATTCAAGTCTGAGAATAATGGTTGTTCTATTTTTATGAATAATATCTTTTATGGTCGAGCACCACAAAAGAATGGCTTATTTCTGTTAGATCTCGATAGTAGTAATACGCATATACATAACATTGATGCTAAGCGAATTAAATTGAATGATAATTCTACTTATATGTGGCACTGTCGTCTTGGTCATATTGGAGTGAAACGCATGAAGAAACTCCATACTGATGGATTACTTGAATCACTTGACTTTGAGTCACTTGATAGATGCGAAGCATGTCTAATGGGAAAAATGACTAAGACTCCATTTTCTGGTATGATGGAGCGAGCTACTGACTTATTGGAAATCATACATACCGATGTGTGCGGACCAATGAGCGTAGCATCGCGCGGTGGTTATCGTTATGTTCTAACCTTCACAGATGATCTGAGTAGATATGGGTATATCTATTTCATGAAACATAAATCCGAAACTTTCGAGAAGTTTAAGGAATTCCAAAGTGAAGTAGAAAATCAACGTAACAAGAAGATCAAATTTCTACGATCTGATCGCGGAGGTGAATATCTGAGTTATGAGTTTGGCATGCATTTAAAGAAATGCGGAATACTTTCACAATTGACTCCGCCGGGAACACCTCAACGAAACGGTGTGTCCGAACATCGTAATCGAACTCTCTTAGATATGGTTCGTTCTATGATGTCTCTTACTGATTTACCGTTATCATTTTGGAGTTATGCATTAGAGACAGCCGCATTCACTTTAAATAGAGCACCATCAAAATCCGTTGAAACGACACCGTATGAATTATGGTTTAATAAGAAACCTAAGCTTTCGTTCCTTAAAGTTTGGGGTTGCGAAGCCTATGTAAAGAAGTTACAACCGGACAAGCTAGAACCCAAAGCGGAGAAATGCGTCTTCATAGGATACCCTAAGGAAACTATAGGGTACACTTTCTATCACAGATCCGAAGGCAAAATCTTTGTTGCTAAGAACGGAACCTTTCTTGAGAAAGAATTTCTCACTAAAGAAGTGACTGGAAGAAAAGTAGAACTCGATGAGATTGATGAATCTATACTCGTTGATCAGAGTAGCGCAGTCGGAAGTTGTACCTGTACCGCCTACACCGGCAACAGAGGAAGCTAATGATAATGATCATGAAACTTCGAACGAGGAAACTACTGAACCTCGACGACAAGGGAACGTGCCACTCTGATTGGTATGATCCTTGTCTAAATGTCATGATTGTAGATAACAATGATGAGGACCCTGCAACGTATGAAGAAGCGATGATGAGCCCAGATTCCAACAAATGGCAAGAAGCCATGAAATCCGAAATGGGATCCATGTATGATAACAAAGTATGGACTTTGGTAGACTTACCTGATAGCCGCAAGGCTGTCGAGAATAAATGGATCTTCAAGAGAAAAACAGATGCTGATGGTAATATTACTGTCTATAAAGCTCGACTTGTCGCAAAGGGTTTCCGACAAATTCAAGGAGTTGACTACGATGAGACTTTCTCACCTGTAGCGAAGCTAAAATCTGTGAGGATTTTGTTAGCAATAGCTGCATTTTTCGATTATGAGATTTGGAGATGGATGTCAAAACGGCGTTCCTTAATGGAGACATTGAGGAAGAGTTGTATATGGTACAACCCAAAGGTTTTGTCGATCCTAAAAATGCTGACAAAGTATGCAAACTTCAGCGTTCAATCTATGGACTGAAGCAAGCATCAAGAAGTTGGAACCGACGTTTTGATAAGGTGATCAAAGACTTCGGGTTTATACAGTGTCATGGAGAGGCCTGTATTTACAAGAAAGTGAGTGGGAGCTCTGTAGCATTCCTGATATTATATGTAGATGACATATTATTGATCGGGAATGATATAGAACTATTAAGCAGTGTTAAAGGTTATTTGAATAATAGTTTTTCAATGAAAGACCTTGGTGAAGCATCGTATATATTAGGCATCAAGATTTATAGAGATAGATCAAGACGCCTAATAGAGCTATCACAGAGTACATACCTGGACAAGATTCTAAAGAAGTTTAGAATGGACGAAAGTAAGAAAGGATTCTTACCTATGTTACCAGGCAAGGTCTTGAGTAAGACTCAAGGTCCGGCTACGGCAGAAGAAAGAGAAAGGATGAGTCAGATCCCCTATGCTTCGGCAGTAGGCTCTATCATGTATGCCATGCTATGTACTAGATCGGATATAGCACATGCTGTTAGTTTGACTAGCAGATATCAAAGTGATCCAGGAATGGAACACTGGACAGCGGTCAAGAATATCCTGATGTACTTGAAAAGAACTAAGGATATGTTTCTTTGTTATGGAGGTGACCAAGAGCTCGTTGTAACAAGTTACACCGATGCAAGTTGGAACACTGATCCTGATGACTCTAAGTCACAATCTGGGTACGTGTTTATATTGAATGGTGCTGCAGTAAGCTGGGCAAGCTCGAAGCAGTGCACGGTGGCGAAGTCTTCAACAGAATAGTACATAGCGGCTTCAGAGGCTTCATCAGAAGCGGTATGGATGAAGAGGTTCATTGTAGAGCTCGGTGTGGTTCCTAGTGCATTGGACCCATTAATCATTTACTGTGATAACATGGGTGCCATCGCCAATGCACAAGAGCCAAGGTCACACAAGATCTGAAGCATATCAAGCTGCGTTACCACTCGATTCGCGAGTACATCGAAGATGGAGAAGTAAAGATTTGCAAAGTACACACTGATCTGAATGTAGCAGATCCGTTGACTAAAGCTCTCCCTAGGGCAAAGCATGACCAACACCGAGAATGCCATGGGTGTTAGGTACCTTACAATGTAATCTAGATTATTGACTCTAGTGCAAGTGGGAGACTGTTGGAGATATGCCCAAGAGGCAATAATAAAACTGGTTATTATATATCTTTATGTTTATGATAAATGTTTATATACCATGCTATAATTGTATTAACGAAACATTGATACATGTGTGATATGTAAACAACAAAGAGTCCCTAGTATGCCTCTTAACTAGCTTGTTGATTAATGGATGATTAGTTTCATAATCATGAACATTGGATGTTATTAATAACAAGGTTATATCATTGTATGAATGATGTAATGGACACACCCAATTAAGCGTAGCATAAGATCTAGTCATTAAGTTATTTGCTATAAGCTTTCGATACATAGTTACCTAGTCCTTATGACCATGAGATCATGTAAATCACTTATACCGGAAAGGTACTTTGATTACATCAAACGCCATGCGTAAATGGGTGGTTATAAAGGTGGGATTAAGTATCCGGAAAGTATGAGTTGAAGCATATGGATCAACAGTGGGATTTGTCCATCCCGATGACGGATAGATATACTCTGGGCCCTCTCGGTGGAATGTCGTCTAATGTCTTGCAAGCATATGAATAAGTTCATAAGAGACCACATACCACGGTACGAGTAAAGAGTACTTGTCAGAGACGAGGTTGAACAAGGTATAGAGTGATACCGAAGATCAAACCTCGGACAAGTAAAATATCGCGTGACAAAGGGAATTGGTATCGTATGTGAATGGTTCATTCGATCACTAAAGTCATCGTTGAATATGTGGGAGCCATTATGGATCTCCAGATCCCGCTATTGGTTATTGGTCGGAGTGAGTACTCAACCATGTCCGCATAGTTCGCGAACCGTAGGGTGACACACTTAAAGTTGGATGTTGAAATGGTAGAACTTGAATATGGAATGTAGTTCGAATATTTGTTCGGAGTCTCGGATGAGATCCCGGACATCACGAGGAGTTCCGGAATGGTCCGGAGAATAAGATTCATATATAGGATGTCATTTTATGTGAATTAAATTGACGCGGAAGGTTCTATGGAAGGCTCTAGAAAAGTCCGAAAGAAACCACCAAGGAAGGTGGAGTCCACATGGGACTCCACCTCCATGGCCGCCAACCCTAGTGGGGGAGGAGTCCCAAGTGGACTCCCCTAGGGGGCCGCCACCCTATGGGAGGTGGAACTCCCACCTCTAGTGGGAGTCCTAGCTTGGCTAGGTTTCCCCACCATATGGAAGGTTTTTGGTTCGGGTCTTATTCGAAGACTTGGAGACCAACTCTTGGGGCATCCTATATAATGAGGGGCCAAGGGGAGGGGGCCGGCCACCCAAGACCACAGCTGCCGACCCCCTTAGAGTGGCCGGCCACCCCCTCCCAAACCCTAGCCGCCCCGCTCCTCCAATTCCCGCTTAGCGAGCTCCGCCGATTTCTCCACCAGATACGTCCAATTTGCATCACTATTTTATATCATAATTTGCTGTTATTCATTGATATATTTCATATTGGGACACAATACTTATGTTATTTCATCTATTTTGCATGTTTCATCATTATTGGAGGATCAAGCACCGGAGCCAGGATTCTGCTGAAAAAGCACCGTCAGAATGCAATATTTCGGAAGATCAACTGTGGAAGGAAATTATACCAAAAATCCTATTTTCAAGATGACGGAGGAAGCCGGAAGGAGAGGCCAGGAGGACCTGGGTGGGCCCACACCCTAGGGCGGCGCGGCCCATGCCCGGCCGCGCCGCCATGTGGTGTGGGGGCCCACGACCCCTTTCGCCTCCTTTTCTTCGCAAACCCTTCGTCCGAAGACCTAAGCCACAGAGGGTTCCTCACGAAGAGTTACAGCCGCCTCTGCGGGCGGAGGACACCAGAGAGAAAAGAGCTCTCCGGTGGGAGAATCCGCAGGAAATTCCCTCCGGGAGGGGAAATCGACGCCATCGTCACCGTCATCGTTGGA
Source organism: Lolium multiflorum (assembly GCA_030979885.1). Classification (NCBI taxonomy): domain Eukaryota; kingdom Viridiplantae; phylum Streptophyta; class Magnoliopsida; order Poales; family Poaceae; genus Lolium; species Lolium multiflorum. The sequence continues at coordinate 254,968,146 of CM061747.1, read as the reverse complement.
CATCATCGCCATCACCATCATCATCATCTCCACCATCATCACCGCCATCTCCTCCGCAGCACCTCGTCACCGCCGTAGCAATTTGGGTTTGATCTTGATTGTTTGATAGGGGAAACTCTCCCGGTATCGATTTCTATTTGTTGTTGATGCTATTGAGTGAAACCATTGAACCAAGTTTATGTTCAGATTGTTATTCATCATCATATCACCTCTGATCATGTTCCGTATGATGTCTCGTGAGTAGTTCGTTTAGTTCTTGAGGACATGGGTGAAGTCTAAATGTTAGTAGTGAACTATGGATGAGTAATATTCAATGGTGTGATATTTAAGTTGTGGTGTTATTCTTCTAGTGGTGTTATGTGAACGTCGACTACATGACACTTCACCATTTATGGGCCTAGGGGAATGCATCTTGTATTCGTTTGCTAATTGCGGGGTTGCCGGAGTGACAGAAACCTGAACCCCGTTGGTATATCGATGCAGAGGGATAGCAGGATCTCAGAGTTTAAGGCTATGGTTAGATTTATTCTTAATTATTTTCTTGTAGTTGCGGATGCTTGCAAGGGGTATAATCACAAGTATGTATTAGTCCTAGGAAGGGCGGTACATTAGCATAGGTTCACCCACACAACACTTATCATAACAATGAAGATTATTTAGCCGTATGTAGCGAAAGCACTAGACTAAAATCCCGTGTGTCCTCAAGAACGTTGGTCATTATAAGTAAACAAACCGGCTTGTCCTTTGTGCTAAAAAGGATTGGGCCACTCGCTGCAATTATTATTCTCGCACTTTACTTACTCGTACTTTATTCAACTGTTATCAAAACCCCCGAATACTTGTCGTGAGCATTTACAGTGAATCCTTCATCGAAACTGCTTGTCAACACCTTCTGCTCCTCGTTGGGATCGACATTCTTACTTATCGAAGATACTACGATACACCCTTATACTTGTGGGTCATCAAGACTATTTTCCGGCGCCGTTGCCGGGGAGTGAAGCGCTATTGGTAAGTGGAATTGGTGAGGAAAACCTTTACTGTTGTGCTGATTTTATTTCTGCCTGCTGCTATAAGTCATTATGGAGAGATCTTCTCTTCAATTTTTATTTGGGAAATCTACTACTACTGCAACGGTAGTGGATGAGGCGCCAGGTGAGGAAGTGATACCATATAAAATACCTACGAAAATTATTGAACGTGTTATGGATAACCGCTATGAAGGGGATGGAACTGTCCATCCCGGTGATCATTTACTGTTTTTGCATGAATTATGCGGGTTATTCAAATGTGCAGGTATTGCTATGGATGAAGTGAGGAAGAAGCTATTCTCTTTATCGCTGTCCGGTAAGGCGGCGCATTGGTATAAATTACTGGATAATGGGGATTCTCTTGAATGGAATGATATTGTGCCCCGGTTTTATTCTAAATTCTATCCTCCAAGTGAAATTCACAAGGATCGGAATCGCATATATAATTTTTGGCCTCATGATGGAGAGAGTATTGCCCAAGCTTGGGGAGATTGAAGTCTTTAATGCTCAAATGCCCCATTCATGAGCTTCCTGGTAATGTTATTATTGATAATTTCTATGCAAGACTTTCTTTTCAAGACAAGACCTTGCTGGATACTTCTTGTTCTGGATCATTTACACGCAACAAAGAAGAGTTTAAAAGGGACCTTCTTGATCGGATCCAAGAAAATACTGAAGGTTGGGAGAACGACAAGGATAGAGAATCGGGTATAATTTATGATTATAAATGCATTGAAGCTTTTATGGATACTGATAAATTTCGTAATATGAGTGCTACATATGGTCTTGATTCTCAAGTTGCTGCAAATCTTTATAAAGCTTTTGCCTCTCATTATGAATTGCCAAAGAAGAATTTTGATAAGTATCATGAACCGTATAAAGATAAAATTGATTCATCTATTAATAAATGTGTTGTAGTTGAAACTGCTGATCATGTTATTCCTGAAGCTTATATTGAAAAAACTCCTTTCCCTGCTAAAATGAAGGAGTACTCTGTTATAAATAGTGCGGTTCATAAAAGTGAAAAGAAACCTGTAGAACCTGAAGAACAAATAAAAGTTGAACCTGTTGTTGCAATAATTAAAGATCTTGTGACTGAAAATGTGGAGGATGGTCATATTATTTTCTGTGAAGATGCTTCTAATATTGTTTCACATCCTAATAAACCCAAACAAGCTAGTGTTCCTATGCTATCTGTTAGAATTGGTGATCATTGCTATTATGGATTATGTGATATTGGTGCAAGTGTTAGTGCTATTCCGTATGAGCTTTACACGGAGATTATGCACGAAATTGATTCTTGTGAACTTGAAGATATTGATGTGGTTATTCAGCTGGCTAATAGAGAAACTATTTCTCCAATTGGTATTGTTCGAGATGTGGAAGTTTTATGCGGTAAGATTAAATATCCTGCTGACTTTTTGGTACTTGGTTCTGCTGCTAGTGATTATTGTCCTATTATTTTCGGTAGACCTTTTCTAAATACTTGTGGAGCTATTATAGATTGCAAGAAAGAGAAAATTTTGACTAAATTTGCTGGTGAATCTTATGAGTTTAACTTCTCTAAATTTACTAAAACTCCTTATAAAGCTGACTTGCCTAGTAATGATCTTAAAATGGAGCAATGTGCATCTATTGTTCTTGTTCCTAATAATCCTTTGCAGCAACATTTGGAGGATAGCGAGAGTGAAGTTTTTAGGAAAGAAAGAGATGAGCTTGAAATTTTTCTTCGCCAACCTATTCTCAAGCATGATTTACCGGTGGAAGATTTGGGTACAACACCTCCACCAAAGGAAGATCCTGTTTTTGATTTAAAGCCTTTACCCGATAATCTTAAATATGCTCATATTGATGATAAGAAAATATATCCTGTTATTATTAGTTCTAAGCTTTCAGAAATTGAGGAAGAAAGGTTATTGGAAATATTGAAGAAGCACCGAGGAGCTATTGGCTACACTCTTGATGATTTGAAGGGGATTTCTCCTTCTATTTGCCAACATGCTATTAATATGGAAGATGATGCAAAGCCTGTTGTTGAACATCAGCGTCGTCTAATTCCGAAGATGAAGGAAGTGGTAAGAAATGAGGTATTACGACTCCTTGAAGCTGGTATTATATATCCTATTGCTGATAGTAGATGGGTTAGTCCTGTACATTGTGTTCCCAAGAAAGGAGGAATGACTGTTGTGCCTAATGATAATGATGAGCTCATCCTCAAAGAGTAGTTGTAGGGTATAGAATGTGCATTGATTTTCGAAAAGTTAATAAAGTTACTAAGAAAGATCATTACCCTTTACCATTTATTGATCAAATGTTAGAAAGATTGTCTAAAAATACTCATTTTTGTTTTCTTGATGGTTATTCTGGGTTTTCACAAATTGCTGTTAAAGCTAAAGATCAAGAGAAAACCACTTTTACTTGTCCCTATGGAAATTATGCTTATAGACGCATGCCTTTTGGTTTATGTAATGCTCCTGCTACTTTTCAAAGATGCATGTCTGCTATTTTTCATGGTTTTTGTGAAAGTATTGTAGAGGTATTCATGGATGATTTTTCCGTCTATGGGAATTCTTTTGATAGTTGCTTGCGAAACCTTGATAAAGTTTTGTAGAGATGTGAAGAAACTAACCTTGTTCTTAATTGGGAGAAATGCCACTTTATGGTTAATGAAGGAATTGTATTGGGACATAAAATTTCTGAGAGAGGTATTGAAGTTGATAGAGCTAAAGTTGAAGCAATTGAGAAGATGCCCTATCCGAGGGATGTTAAAGGTATTCGTAGTGTTCTTGGTCATGCTGGGTTTTATAGGAGATTTATTAAAGATTTCTCCAAGATTTCAAAGCCTCTTACTAATCTTCTTCAAAAAGATGTACCATTTGTTTTTGATGATGATTGTAAGGAAGCTTTTGAAACTCTTAAGAAAGCCTTAACAACTGCTCCTATAGTTGAACCTCCTGATTGGAACTTACCCTTTGAGATTATGTGCGATGCTAGTGATTTTGCTGTAGGCGCTGTTCTTGGACAGCGAGTAGATAAAAAGCTGAATGTTATTCATTATGCTAGTAAAACTCTTGATGCTGCTCAAAGAAATTATGCTACAACTGAAAAAGAATTATTAGCTGTAATCTTTGCTTGTGATAAATTTAGACCTTATATTGTTGATTCAAAAGTTACTATTCATACTGATCATGCTGCAATTAGATACCTAATGACAAAGAAAGATGCTAAGCCGAGGCTTATTAGATGGGTACTTCTTTTGCAAGAATTTGATTTACATATTGTAGATAGGAAAGGTGCTGATAATCCTGTTGCTGATAACTTGTCTAGATTGGAAAATATTGCTTATGATCCTGTTCCTGTTAATGATAGTTTTCCAAATGAACAATTGGCTGTAATAAAGGTGAGCTCGCGAGAGAGTCCTTGGTATGCTGATTATGCTAACTTTATTGTTTCCAAGTACTTGCCTCCAACCTTTTCAGCTCAGCAAAGGAGGAAGTTCTTTTATGACTTGAGGCATTATTTTTGGGATGACCCACACTTATATAAAGAAGGAGTGGATGGTATTATGCGAAGATGTGTTCCCGAATATGAACAACAAGGAGATATTGAGTAAATGTCATGGTAGTGCTTATGGAGGACATCACGCGGAGAAAGAACCGCGCAAAAGGTTCTACAATCAGGTTTTTATTGGCCAACTCTCTTCAAAGATGCGAGGAAGTTTATTTTATCTTGTGATGAATGCCAAAGGGTTGGTAATATCTCCAGACGTAATGAGATGCCAATGAATTATACTCTTGTTATTGAACCGTTTGATTGTTGGGGATTTGATTTCATGGGACCTTTTCCGTCTTCAGAAGGTAACACTCACATACTTGTTGCTGTTGATTATGTTACTAAATGGGTGGAAGCTATACCTACAAAAAGTGCTGATGGTGAGACCTCTCTAAGAATGCTTTTAGATATTATTTTTCCTAGATTTGGAGTACCTAGATATATTATGACTGATGGAGGTTCTCATTTTATTCATGGAGGTTTTAGAAAAACTCTTGCTAGGTATGGTATTAATCATAGAATTGCTTCCGCTTATCATCCTCAAACTAGTGGTCAAGTAGAACTATCTAATAGAGAGATTAAATCTATTTTGGGAAAGACCGTTAATAAAACTAGAAAGAATTGGGCTAGTAAATTGAAGGATGCACTTTGGGCTTATAGAACTGCTTACAAAAATCCCATGGGAATGTCACCTTATAAAATGGTTTATGGGAAAGCTTGTCATTTACCTTTAGAACTAGAGCACAAAGCTTATTGGGCTGTTAGAGAATTAAATAAAGATCCTAAACTTGCCGGTGATAAGAGGTTGTTGCAATTAAGTTCTCTAGATGAATGGAGAAGTGAAGCTTATGAAAATGCTAAACTCTTTAAAGAGAAAGTTAAAAAATGGCATGATAGGAGGATTATCAAAAGAGAATTTAATATTGGGGATAAAGTCCTATTGTATCGGTCTCGTCTCAGATTCTTTGCAGGGAAATTACTCTCGAAATGGGAAGGACCATATATTGTCGAGGAGGTGTATCGTTCAGGAGCAATCAAAATTAGCTCTCTCCAAGGCAATGCCACGCAAGTGGTGAATGGACAAAGACTCAAGCATTATATCTCAGGTGATTCTTATAATGTTGATGTTGATATTTTCAAGTGGAAACACCGGAAGCCTTCATCAAAGGGCAAATTGACAGTCCGCCAGAACTCAACTTTGAATAGGTAACAGTACTGGTAATGAAAAGTACGCAATTTACTTTCCGAACAATATTTTTACTGTTTTTGGAAAATATGAAAAATTACGAGTTCGAAACGGAGTGGAAAGGACGCACGAGGGACGCCACCATAGGCCGGCGCGGCCAAGCCTGGGCGCGCCGACCTATGGTTTGGCGCCTCGTCGCCCCTTTCCGACTCTGTTCGATCTGGTACTTTCCTTTTGACATAAAAATTCATGCTATATAATCCCCGGACCCTGGAGGTCCGTATATCGTTTCCTCGACGTGTTTTGTTTTGAGCTGTTTCTGCCAGGATCTGTTTTCAGTTTAGAAGCGCCATGGTTTCCCACAACAAGGACAAGGAGCCTTCGGAGGAAGATATCCAAGACCCCGAGTTGAAGGAAGAAGTCAAGGAGGATGAAGTCGAAGAAGTTCCGCAAGTGCGCCCGCGCACCACCATTGCAAGCATCGGAGTGGTGTCAAACCCGTTCAACGCCAAGAAGAGTGCACGGATTAGCACCGGAGGAGGAGTTCCACGTCATTACCTAGCTCCAAAGACATCTCCTCCAGGCACCTACAACCCCTTCCGCAATCTAATTTACAATAGTCAAATTGAAAGGACTCCCAAGGCAGCATTGCCTAGCAATTGGGATATAGATCGTTCTAACACTGCAGGAAGGACGAGGCCTGAAGCTGAAGAGTGGGGAAATAACTCCAAGAGTTGGGGCTCGCCGTCGGATATACTTCTTAACCGCGTCGAGCATAATTCGGAGATGATCCGCAATCTCATGTACAAGATTGATGAGCTTCAGGAGCTTATTGAGAAGCTTGTCCAGAATTCATCACCACCATCGCCAAAGGAGTAATTCATCATCGGTATTGGCATCTCCTTGGTTTGTTCCAAGCTTGGGGGAGTGCCGCGGTATCACATTATCACTACCTTTTATTTTTAATTGTCAAGTAGTGTCATATCATGAGTAGGGAAGTTATCATATAAGATGGGTTGCAGTTTGGAAGTATCTCTTCTTTAGTTGGTTGTCTATATATCCTTTGGTGTGAGTTATCGTTATGAAATATTAATGAGAAGTCTTATCATTTACATATTGCACATCTTATTTTAGTTTGCAATCTCTATTATATGATTTACCTTGTTGTTAGTATTGGTATCACTTTGGGAGCATTGAATAAATCTATTTGGTTTTGGCAAACTTAGCATTGGTCAATAGCAACAACACTTTGAGGTTTAGTTAGAAAAGAGAAATACATATAGATGTTTCATTGTCTTTCTTTCTTGTTAGCTCATAGCTTATTATTCTGAAGTTAAGATTGTTTGTGCTTACAAGGAAGATGCATGATTGTTTCTATCATATGTATATTTGTTTGTTTCCCTCGACTCTTATGCTTGCTAATTAACCTTGCTAGCCAAAGACCTGTACTGAGAGGGATTACTTCTCGTGCATCCAAACCTTAACCCAAACCTATGTCATTTGTGTCCACCATACCTACCTACTACATGGTATTTTCTGCCATTCCAAGTAAATACTTCATGTGCTACCTTTAAATAATTCAAAACTTAGTATCTCTTATTTGTGTCAATGTTTCATAGCTCATGAGGAAGTATGCGGTGTTTTATCTTTCAATCTTGTTGGGCAACTTTCACCCATGGACTAGTGGCTTCATCCGCTTATCCAATAATTTTGCAAAAAGAGCTGGCAATGGGATTCCCAGTCCCAAATTAATTAAACTAAATAGACACTCCTCCATGGTATGTGATTGATGGACGGCACCCAAAGGATTCGGTTAGCCATGGCTTGTGTAAGCAAAGGTTGGGGGGAGTGTCATCATCATAATAAAGCTAAAATAAAAAGGCACTCCTTCATGGTATGAGATTGTTGGCAGGCACCCGAGGATTCGGTTAGCCATGGTTTGTGAAAGAAAGGTTGGAAGGAGTGCCACACAAAATGAAAATAATATGGGAGCCGCTCTTTGAAGGTTTGTCTGGCAAGGGGGTTAGAGTACCCGCTACCAGTCGTTGACAACAACAAACACTCCTCAAAATGTTACTTTTATTCTCTTTATATGATTGCAAAACTGAAAAAGCTCTAGCACATGATTTAATCCCTGCTTCCCTCTGCGAAGGGCCTGTCTTTTACTTTATGTTGAGTCAGTAAACCTATTTCCCTCCATCTTGAGCAAGCATTTGAGTTGTTGTGATCAAACCATTATATTGTGATTCACTTCATCATGTCTTTTATTCTTCCTTGTTTAGTACAAGTTTTATCTGAATGAATATAGCTTTGCAAGTTATCAATGATCATGAAAAGACCATTATGATTGAGTATGCAAGTTGTGCCTTATAAACTTTAACATGAGAGCGCTGCTCAATGAGATAAATATAATCTGTTAATTGTTCTCTGACCAAGAACGAAGTTTGCCATCACCAATTATGATTTCTTATGCACCTTTACTTGTGATTACCTTATACTTGTTTCAAGTTGAGTTATGAGAGGCTGTTTACTATAATGTTTTGTGTGAATGAATATGATGCTTCTTGTCCGTATTTTATTTATCGACTCTTCACTCCATAAACATGTGGTCCTGTCTATCGAGCTCAGTTTCGCTTGGGGACAAGCGAAGTCTAAGCTTGGGGGAGTTGATACGTCCAATTTGCATCACTATTTTATATCATAATTTGTTGTTATTCATTGATATATTTCATATTGGGACACAATACTTATGTTATTTCATCTATTTTGCATGTTTCATCATTATTGGAGGATCAAGCACCGGAGCCAGGATTCTGCTGGAAAAAGCACCGTCCGAATGCAATATTTCGGAAGATCAACTGTGGGAGGAAATTATACCAAAAATCCTATTTTTCAAGATGACGGAGGAAGCCAGAAGGAGAGGCCAGGAGGACCCAGGGTGGGCCCACACCCTAGGCGGCGCGGCCCATGCCCTGGCCGCGCCGCCATGTGGTGCAGGGGCCACGACCCTTTCGCCTCCTTTTCTTCGCGAAACCCTTCGTCCCGAAGACCTAAGCCACAGAGGGTTCCTCACGAAGAGTTACAGCCGCCTCTGGGGCGGAGGACACCGAGAGAAAAGAGCTCTCCGGCGGGCAGAATCCGCCGGGAAATTCCCTCGGGAGGAAATCGACGCCATCGTCACCGTCATCGAGCTGGACATCATCGCCATCACCATCATCATCATCTCCACCATCATCACCGCCATCTCCTCCGCAGCACCTCGTCACCGCCGTAGCAATTTGGGTTTGATCTTGATTGTTTGATAGGGGAAACTCTCCCGGTATCGATTTCTATTTGTTGTTGATGCTATTGAGTGAAACCATTGAACCAAGTTTATGTTCAGATTGTTATTCATCATCATATCACCTCTGATCATGTTCCGTATGATGTCTCGTGAGTAGTTCGTTTAGTTCTTGAGGACATGGGTGAAGTCTAAATGTTAGTAGTGAACTATGGATGAGTAATATTCAATGGTGTGATATTTAAGTTGTGGTGTTATTCTTCTAGTGGTGTTATGTGAACGTCGACTACATGACACTTCACCATTTATGGGCCTAGGGGAATGCATCTTGTATTCGTTTGCTAATTGCGGGGTTGCCGGAGTGACAGAAACCTGAACCCCCGTTGGTATATCGATGCAGGAGGGATAGCAGGATCTCAAAGTTTAAGGCTGTGGTTAGATTTATTCTTAATTACTTTCTTGTAGTTGCGGATGCTTGCAAGGGGTATAATCACAAGTATGTATTAGTCCTAGGAAGGGCGGTACATTAGCATAGGTTCACCCACACAACACTTATCATAACAATGAAGATTATTTAGCCGTATGTAGCGAAAGCACTAGACTAAAATCCCGTGTGTCCTCGAGAACGCTTGGTCATTATAAGTAAACAAACCGGCTTGTCCTTTGTGCTAAAAAGGATTGGGCCACTCGCTGCAATTATTATTCTCGCACTTTACTTACTCGTACTTTATTCAACTGTTACATCAAAACCCCCTGAATACTTGTCTGTGAGCATTTACAGTGAATCCTTCATCGAAACTGCTTGTCAACACCTTCTGCTCCTCGTTGGGATCGACATTCTTACTTATCGAAGATACTACGATACACCCCCTATACTTGTGGGTCATCAACCACCACCAACACCACGCCGTCGTGCTGTCGGATTCAAGAGGAGCTACTACTTCCGCTGCCCGATAGAACAGGGAGGTGGACGTCGTCTTCATCAACAACCGAACGTGTGACCGAGTACGGAGGTGCTGCCCGTTCATGGCGCCGGAACCGATCATGATCAAGATCTTCTACGCGCTTTTGCAAGCGGCAAGTGAACATCTACCGCAGCAACAAGAGCCTCATCTTGTAGGCTTTGGAATCTCTTCAAGGGTGAGACTTGATAATCCCCTCGTTGCTACCGTCTTCTAGATTGCATCTTGGCTTGGATTTCGTGTTCGCGGTAGGAAATTTTTTGTTTTCTATGCAACATTATCCTACAATATTGTCTCTAACAAAAGGAAAATTCCTAATGAGGAGATTTCCACTATGCTTGCTAATTACTCTTTCAATGGCAAAGTTCCAAAGAAGTTGGGCGACCCAGGTATACCTACTATTCCTTGTTCTATTAAGAATAATTATGTTAGAACTGCTCTATATGATTTGGGAGCAGGTGTTAGTGTTATGCCTTTTTCTCTTTACAAGAGACTTTATTTAGACAAGTTCATACCTACTGATATATCTTTGCAAATGGCTGATAAATCTACTACTATTCCTGTTGGTATATGTGAGGATGTTCCTGTTCAAGTTACTAATAACTGCTTGATATTAACTGATTTTGTTGTGTTGGAAATGCCTGAAGATGATAATATGTCTATTATTCTTGGGAGACCTTTTCTTAACACCGCAGGGGCTGTTATTGATTGCAATAAAGGGAAAGTTACTTTCAATGTTGATGACAAGGAGCATACCGTTTATTTCCCCAAGAGGATTGATAAAGTATGTGGAGTTAATACAATTTCTAATGTGAGAACTATCAAAGTGGGAGCTATTGATTGTCCTATATATGAGCCTAAAGAAGGATATCAAAGTATTATGATTGGATCCATATCAATACAATACAAGGTAACATGATTGATTTGAGGTTTATTTCTTCATATGTTATGTAAAATTTATTTGGTGGCAAGACTTGATCAACCTTGTTAACAAATTCATTTTATATGCATAGAGGAGTTAAACAACATCTCTTTCTTCCTCCACTTGTTCTACTTGCTGTAGCATTTTTGTTTTGCAAAGTTCTTTAGTCAATTAGAGATTTCAAAATCTTTTCCTGCCCAGTAATAATAAATTTAATACCCAGAAATGTGCATTTTTCAAAGTTTTCAAAAATTCACAAAAATTATACCGTTGGTCTTATTTTTCGAAGAGGCACCTGGGAACACCTGGGGATGACCAATGGGGCACCCCAGGGTGGCACCCCACAGGCGCGGCCAAAGGAGGGCGCGCCACCCTGGTGTGTGGGCCCCTCCTTGCCCCACCATCTCTTCCTCCCACTCTCTTCTCTCTCCCGAAAAAACTCGCACCAGCTTTCTCTCACTCACGTTTCTGCTCAAGAGCTCAAGATTTCTCGATCTCTTTGCTCAGCCCAGATTTCTCTCTGAAATTTGGCACCTTTGCTCTCCGGTATGTGACTCCTCCGATTATCCAAGTAGAATTTTGTTTGGTTGAGTATATCTTGAATATTTTGCTGATGTAGGTAACATGTTTAGTGAGCTTGCATGGTTGTTCTAAGTTGTAGAAACTAGTTTTGATGCATGATTAGTACTCTAGCAAGTTCCTATAGTAGTTTCCCTCAATAATATGTCACCAAATCAAAATTTATAATGTTTGTTGAAAAATTTCAGAAAATGGAGTGGAATAGACATCAACTAAACCAACAAGAATTGGAGGTGCGACAAGTTATGAGAGTTCACCGGGAAGAGGGAGTATACCCCTCCTACTACCCATGCACTGATTTTATGAGAAGCGCGGGAATCTTGCGGAGATGTTCAGAATCTAATTTCTCGTGCAGGGTTGGATGATTTTGTTGTTGATGAACCATGCCAATATGCAAAACTGACTATGTCTGTAGTGCAGGACTTTGAATTCAATTGGTCTCAATCTAACCCCATGGTTCGGTACAAAATTTATAATAAAACTGTCAACTTGCCTTTCAATGATTTTTGTGCAGCCATTAGAGTGCCGCAATGGGGATCGTGCGAGAAGATGAGGGGATCGCCGCAAAAGCTCTTGAATCTCTACAAGATGATTTTTCATGGAAGAAGCTTCTTAGAGGATGGTGGTAAATTTAGTAGCATTCAACTCCCAGCTATTCGTTACTTTGCTTATTTCATCACCAAGTGCGTTCTTGCTAGAAAGAATGCAAGTAAGTTATCTATCCAGGATTTAGCCTTTCTAGCTGCTGCATTACAAGGTGATAGGACTTATAATTTGGGAGCTTTGATAGCCTATAGACTTGCTACTAACCGTGAGAAGGAAGGAATTTGTGGAGGTCTCATCGCCTTCGTTTATTAGCTATGCATGGTGTAGAACCTCACCATCTTGATATTCCGCTCTCCATAGAGAAACTTGACATAGTCTCCATGATTAAACATGAATTTGTTTCTGATTCATCTAATTTGAGTAACCTGTCTTACAAGATAACATTTTACAAGAAAACTTGGAGAACAACTAAGAAAACTGAAAAACTAGTAGGATTGCCTGCACCTGTTCTGTTTAACTTTGATTCCAGGAAGGATTGGTCAGTCACGGAAGGTGAACTGAATGCATACTTGGAGGGAGATGGCCATCATGCAAGAGGCGGCACGGAGGAGGCCGAGGAACACCTCGACTCGTCATCCGATGCAGCAAGTTCTTCGCATCAACATTTTGGGCATGTGGAGCCTTCACCCTTTTCTTCTGCACCGGGACCTTATTATGACTACGCCATGTATGATCCACCGGCATGGAACCCTGACCCTCGCTGGGATTGATCTCCACTTAGGCCAAAAGCCTAAGCTTGGGGGGAGGTATACCGGCATCACTCATTCTTTGCATATTATGATTGCTAGATACTTGTATATACTTGTTTACCTTCTTAAAGTGGGTTTCTAATAAGAGGGAGATGATATTTGGGGAAGTGCTGATTGAAAACAGATTCTGGACTGATACCATAAAAATTCTCAAAAATAGCCAGAACGTTATTTTGCGAAGCCAATTTTTGAGCATGTTCCCCAGGTTGTTATCTAACTTTCATTAGTTGAACACTTTTCGAGCAGGGCAGCGGAAGAATTTCTTAAAAATCGTTTACTGTACTGATGTCAAGTTTGACGAATTCCTGTTGCTTTGTGTTTATGTGACTTTTCTAGTTTTCATTTTCATGTTTTGCTTTGTTTCTTTCCTAAAACACAAAAAGACCAAAAATATTTCTTTTGTGTCTCTTCACCATTTGTTTATTTTGGTTTATTGCTTTTATTTTGCTTTATTTGCTATCGTTGGTTTGCTATAAGAAAATCCAAAAAGATTTTGCTTTGTTTGCTTGCTTCCTTTTGTTCTTGTTTCCAATTCGAAAACACCAAAAATATTTGCTGTTCTTCTTTGGTTTTGTAAAGTTCATTATGGAGTTCAATGGTATTCGGTGGCTGGAGCGTGGTTTTCATTCCAAATTATTCAAACCACACAAGTGAAAGGCAATAATGACGATCTACGACAATTCGACTGTGGTGGGAGGCCGGTATGAACTCCATTTGTTTTCATTTTTGTACATATACTCATCCATGTGAGCATGCTTAGTTAGTTCATGTGAGGTATATGTCACTTAAGAAAGTCTAGTAGTTCATGATCTCTCATGTTTAGCTCCAGTTTATTAATATGAGTAGCATGTCATAGATATTTTCTTGCATTGTTTTATTCATAAATAGGTATGACATTGTGGTATCCTTTGCTCAATCTTCTTAAATTCACATGGACGCTAACACTCAACGCTACGTTATATTTTCCTAGGATTTAGCCGGGTGCCGACAAAGATTAGTTGCTACGCACTCCCCTTTTCCACCCGCATAAGACGATTTGGCCAGGGGCAAACGATACCTAGATGGAGGGGTGAAAAGATTTCGGCCCCATTTGTCATTTCTGTGTATTTAAAAGTAAAATATTACGAAACCATAGGATCTTAATGAGCAATACTTCATTTTCAGAAAAGAGCTCTGAGGTAGTTTTTCAATTCAAAAATAGCATATTTTGAAGAATAGTATTAATAAAACAATATTTAAAACTACGGTATTTTGAGAAACTGTCGTATTGATGAAATGATTTGAAAATAGTTTGCTACTAAATACAACCATATCGCCTTAAACTACATGACTCTGATGTTTTATTTTTGACGGTAATATTCATTAATTTTGGCTACTTAAGTGCCTCGATAAGAGGCTGTCATTGCACATGCCCTAAACCTTGTATCCCACTCCATTAGGTAAAGTTAGTGCATCAAAAGTTGACAAAAATATGATAGAATTTAGAAAATAAAACTAACGAAAAATAGAAATTAAACAAACGCAATACACTAGAAGCAAACAAAATTTTAAAAATAATTATCGCTTTAGGGTTTTGATGGGATAATACTCACAAATCCCAAAGTACATACTAGTAACAAATAGGGATGAGAATGAGTACCCATGGCCCGTGTACCCATCACGTAAAAACCCAATAAGAGTACGTGTATGGGATAAAATATTACTCATGAGTTTGTAAATAGGAAAATATCAGACCTACCGGATAGAGTGGGTATGTGTATGGGACCATAAAACCCAAACCCATTTACCCATTTAAATTTGACAAGTGGACCTTCATAATATTCAAAACTACCTATTTTCCCCTTAATCATGATTTCACGTTGCTAGGCTGAACCTCACGCTTCTTGGTATCATAAACGCTAGTAGGCTAGTGACATAGACATCCCCAATGGGCCTGCCGAAGATGGTACCCGGGGTTTAATGAAGGCCCATGACTCGAAGAATATGAAGTTCGGAAGTCCAAGATAGCATTAAGGAAAGCTAGAGTTGTATTAGGAAATATAGACTTGTAATCTTGCGGGACGGGTCAGAAACCCTCCCGGACTCTGTAACCTGTGTATTACGAATCCCTCGGCTCCGCCTCCTATATAAGGAGGAGTCGAGGGACAAAGAAAGCATCGATTCATTGTCTCACGCAACCCTAGTTTTCATAATCGTTGAGTACTTTTCGGCTGAAACCTTCGAGATCTACTTGCCCTCTACTTCCAACTAAACCCTAGTCTACAATCTGTAGGCATTGATAAGTTAATCCCTTATCAATTGGCGCCATCTGTGGGAACTAGATGTGTCAAGGAGCTGATCTCGATGGCACGTTCAAGATCGTCGACTTCATCAACTGCAAGCAACGCGATGGAGAGGTAAACAGATCGAAACTGGTCTAGTCGATTTTGTTCCTCACCCGCCCTCCCGTTTGGATGCATATGCGCATATGGAGGAGCCCATGGAGATGGCGTTCGGAAGGTTCCACTTCCGTGTTGAGAAAGAGGGAGCATATCGTCTCGAAATTCCGATCTCGTCGGGATTATCAGCGGTCGATCCCGATTTTTCAAACTCGACATCGTCAATCGAGTCAGACGACGAGGAAACTTCTTCGCCACGCTTCATCAGCACCAGGGCGAGTGAAAAACTCGCCAAGATCTTCATCGACATGTCCTTCGAATCGTCTGCGGACTCCAATATAAGCAGCGATTCTGACAGTGTCCACAGTTTCGACTTCATCGACAAATCCATCACTATCGGAAAGGTCTTCACCGGTCTATACGACGGTGTCACCAATCCTGACAAAATACAAAAAATAAAGTATCATCAGATCTACGCAATCGGAGAAACAAGCCGACCTCAGGAGGAGACGTCAGAGAACTTCGATGATGCGGGAAATCCGTACGTCGATCCTGCAGATCTCACACGAGGTCTAGGAACAAAATACATCGGCACGGGGACGCGAGAGATGGTGCGATTTCCTCAAGCAGTGTGGGATCGAGTCGAAAGAGCTATCAATGGTACAGAGCCGATGACGGTAATAGCGACACCTGAGGAGTTACAAGAATATCAATATAGGCTCGCACGTATCAGGCGAGAACTCGAGAAACAGAAGATCGCATTGGACAGGAGGCAGGAAGCATCATCAGCATCGAGTAGGCGAAGAGCGGAGCTGAGTCGACAGTCAGGTACTTCGGGAAGCAGCCACAGAGAAGCTCGCAACAGGGCAAGGTCTCGACTAAACAATATACCTGAAGCTGAGAGGGAGAATCTAGTTTAAAACATCGACATATCCTTTATGTCGATAGACACGAGGAGGAACATTATCCCTAAGACGCCAGAAGCTGGGTACATGGCAACGCAAGCCTTTATCCTCACGTCCAAACCACCAGCCGGAGATCCAAGAGAGGCACTGTACAATATGACTATGGCGGGAGTTGGAGCCATGGGAGCGGCGTTTGTAAATTCGCCTCCCGAAGGATCAGCAAGGCAAAATAGTCCACGACCTACTGCAGCAGCACCAGGTCCCGAGAGAACAAGTGGAGCGAGAGATACAGAAATTCAAGCAAGGGTGGATAGAGCACGACAAAATAGAAGGGAGCATCGGCATTCTCCAGACATAGCTGAAGAGGATATGTGTGGGTTATCATGCTTTACAAGGAGGGTCAGAAAAACTCGAGTTCCTTCATGGTTTAAGTTACCCGATAATTTTAAAAAATTCGATGGCCTGCAAGATCCCGAGGACTGGCTAGTCGATTATCTCGAGACGGTGAAGCTGATAGGCGGAACCAGAGCAACATCCATGCAGATCATTCAAGTACACCTGAGCGGAGCTGCACGATCTTGGATAAAGAAGCTTCCTCCGGGCTCCATCGACAGTTGGGATGACTTTGAGGATATATTCGTCAAGAACTTCCGGTCCACCTGCAAAAAGCCCGCATCGCTAGAGGAGCTGAGATCGTGTCGACAAAAGCATGATGAATCTATGAGAAAGTACATCCAGAGGTGGAACATCATTAAAAACTCGGCAGAGAACATATCTGACGAGAGGGCAATAGATGCGTTCGTGGCAGGAATTCGACGAGGAGATTTCGTTGAAGATTTGGGAAGAACCAACCCAAAGACAGTATCAGCGTTAATGGAGATAGCAAACAGGTGGGCAGATGGAGAAGATGCTATTCACAATAAGCGACATAGGTCGCCAGAGGAGAAACCGCAGTCGAAATTTTCAAAATAGACGACGTTTTTCTCGACAGTTCTCGAGTTATGATGCTCCTGGCCAAATATCGGCTGGTTTTCGAGCAAACAGCGGAGGAAGCAATAGAGATGATCATCAAAGAAGCAACGAGCAGCGAGGCGACAATAGAGATGATTCCCGAAACAACAGGAAAAATAATGGGCCAAGGTTCCAGAGACCATATGTATCTCCCGAGGATATGATGAACGGCCCATGTCAGATGCACTTCTATGTCGACAACAACGGGAAGAGGCAGTCAGGGCATCTGCAGAAGGATTGTCGAAACTTTCAAGCAATGTTGAGGTTCGAAGGGCAAGCCAATGCTCAGGCAGCAAGTCGAAATCCTCAGGGACCTAGGAGTGAGATCCACCTACCACCTCCTCCCGCAATTACGGATGAAAATCGACATCGGCTCAGAATAGCGGCAGCACCACACCCACCTCCATATGTTGACCCCAACTCCAACGGTGCGGTGTCGATGATTCAGAAGGCTAGGCCGTCCAATAGGGCTCAGAAAGTAATCTCGCGACAAGTATTCATGGCAGAGAAGATGCCTCCACCGACGATTGAGTACTTAAATTGGTCGGGACAGGACATTGGCTTCACAATAGCGGATCACCCGCAGCAAGTTCCTCGACCAGGGCAGTCAGCACTTATCTTACCAGCAGTGATCGCAGGATTCGACGTATCTCGAGTATTCATAGATGGAGGCAGTAGTCTAAACCTTATGTACGCAGATACACTAAGGAAGATGAACATATCCCTGGCAAATCTTAAGCCTACGGACACACGTTTCCATGGTATCACACCTGAGAAGCCGAGTTATCCGCTGGGGAAGATCAATCTCGACGTTCAGTTCGGCACTCGAGAAAATTACAGAATAGAAAGGCTAGAGTTCGAAGTTGTTGACTTCCCGTCGCAATACCACGCCTTGTTGGGACGACCAGCATATTCCAGGTTTATGGCGGTACCACATTACACGTACCTGCTATGGAGGCTACCTGGACCTAAAGGACCAATTACAGTCAAAGGCAGTTTTGCGTTAGCTGATAAATGCGACAAGGATTTTCATAGGTTATCAGAAACTTTCGGGATGCAGGCAGAATATATGGCGTCAAGGCTCACAACTGACTATGATGTGTTGCCAAATGTAGGAAGGCCACTCAGGGAGCCGACCTTTAGTACCACCAAGAATTCTAAGGAGGTGCAGATTCACCCGACAGATCCAAAGAAAACGATGTCCATTGCAACAGACATGGACCTCGCATAGGAAAGAGCGCTCGTCGAGTTCCTCCGTGAGCACTGGAAAATCTTCGCATGGTGTCCAGCTGACATGCCAGGAGTACCCAGGGAACTTGCCGAGCACCATCTAAATTTGGATCCAATAGCGAGACCAATCAAACAACCTTTTGCGGCGTTTTTCGGAACCAAACCGCAAAGCTATGCTGTCAGAGATTGATCGACTCAGAGAAGCTGGTTTCATCAAAGAGCTACATACAGAGGCCACGTGGGTAGCTAACCCAGTGTTGGTGCCGAAGAAAAACACGAAAGTCCTTTGCATGTGCGTCGACTTCACGTGTCTCAATAAACATTGTCCAAAGGATCACTTTCCCCTCGCAAGGATCGATCAAATTATCGACTCCACGGTAGGCTGCGAACGTCTTTCCTTCCTGGACGCATATTCTGGTTATAACCATATCAGATTAAAAGAAGAAGATGAGGTCAAGACAGCGTTCATAACACCTTATGGCATGTTTTGCTACAAAACAATGCCCTTTGGTTTGAAAAACACGGGAACAACATATCAGCGGATGATGCAGAAGTACCTTGCAACACAGATTGGAAAAAACGTACAAGTGTACATCGACGATGTCGTCATAACAACAAAGAAAGGATCAACGTTGATCGAGGACCTAAAGGAAACTTTCGACAACCTAGACAAATTCTGCCTCAAGCTGAACCCGACAAAGTGCTCCTTCGGCGTCCCTGCGGGAGAACTTCTCGGGTTTCTAGTTTCAGCAAGGGGGATTGAAGCCAATCCAGAAAAAATCCAAGCTATCGTAACAATGAGGAAGCCAACAAAGTTGAAAGAAATATAACAATTAACTGGGCGAGTCGCAGCTTTAAGCAGATTCGTCGCCAGGTTAGGAGAAAAGGCGTTACCGTTCTACACCTTGATCAAGCAAGGAGAGAAGTTCCAATGGAACGAAGAGGCAGACAGAGCTTTCGAAGATCTCAAGTGAACAATCTCGACACCACCAATCCTGGTGGCGCCTAAGGAGAAGGAACCCCTGTTGTTGTACATTGCGGCCACACCTCAGGTGGTCAGCACAGTACTCGTCGTCGAAAGAGAGGAAGAAGGAAAACTCCATGGAGTACAGAGGCCAGTATACTTCATCAGCGAAGTCCTGTCGCCTTCAAAACAGCGGTATCCGCAATACCAGAAGCTAGCATATGGAGTGTTTACTACCGCAAGAAAATTGCGACACTATTTTTCGGCACACCCGATAATAGTTGTCAATGAGGCGCCTTTATCCAATATACTAAACAATCCGGAAGCTACGGGTCGTGTCTCCCTTTGGGGAATAGAACTTTCCCTCGGGACATCACGTATGAAAAAGAAAAGCAATAAAGTCACAGATTCTACCAGACTTCATCGCAGAGTGGATGGAGTTACAAAATACAGGACCATCGGATTTATCGAGAACCTGGACTATGAACTTCGACGGGTCCAAGAGATTGGAGGGAGTTGGAGCAGGCGTGATACTAATATCACCTAAAGGCGACAAGTTAAAATATGTCTTACGGATGATGTTCCCAAACGCATCTAATAATGAGGCAGAATACGAGGCTCTCATACACGGGATGAAGATGGCGAAGGCTTGTGGCGCAACTCGATTAAAAATCTTCGATGACTCACAATTGGTGGCTCAGCAGGTTATAAATCAATGTGATGCAGTCAATGATAGTATGATAGCATACAAGGAAGTATACAACGAGCTAGAGAAGTTGTTTGATGGATGCGAGGTAAATCACATCAGCAGGCTGAGAAATGATGAAGCCGATGTTCTTACAAACATCGGGTCGCAGTGTCTTGCAATTCCGCTAGGCGTATTTTGGGAGGAGATAGCTGAGAGATCTATGAAACCGAAGAAACCAAAAAAGAAGGAGAAGGACAAGAAACCCTCAGGGGCTACAAAAGAAGCACCAGAAGAGGAAGAGGAACAGGACCTAGTAATGATGGTGCAAATTCCATGGATGCATGTGTACATATCATACATCCTAAGAAAAGAGATACCCGACGATCCAGTTGAAGCAAGGCGAGTTATCAGACGACCCAAAGCCTTTACTGTGGTCAAAGGGGAGTTGTACAAACGAAGTATTTCGGGAGTGTTACAAAGGTGCGTCACACCCGAAGAAGGGAGGATGATCTTGAAGGATGTACACGATGGAATCTGTGGTCACCACGCAAGTAGTCGAGCTATAGCAGCCAAGGTTTTCAGAGCAGGGTTTTATTGGCTAACAACAATCGGGGATGCGAAAGAAATAGTTCGTACTTGCGACGCGTGCTAGAGATTTGCTATAAAACCTCACTCTCCGGCAGCAGAGCTGATGCCAATACCATTGTCTTGGACCTTTGCTCAGTGGGGCCTCGATATGGTGGGAAAATTACACAAGGCTTCGCCAGGAGGGTACGAGTATATGCTCGTCACTGTCGACAAATTTTCAAAGTGGATAGAAGCGAAGCCGATAAATTCACCGGATGGAGCGTCTGTCGTTAAGTTCATGAAAAGTATCGTCTTCAGGTTTGGAGTACCTCATAGCATCGTCACGGACAATGGTAGTAACTTCACATCCAAGGAATTCAAAGCATATTGTGCAGAGGTAGGCATCAAACTACACTTTGCCTCCGTTGCACACCCGCAAACCAATGGACAAGTCGAGAAAGCCAATGGTATCATCTGCAATGGTATCAAGAAACGTCTGTTAGCACCGCTAGAAAAAGCTCAACACACTTGGCCAGAGGAGTTGCCCAGTGTGTTATGGAGCATACGAACAACATCAAATACAGCGACACAAGAAACTCCGTTTTTTCTGGTCCATGGAGCTGAGGCAGTACTGCCGATAGAAATAGAGCACGACTCTCCGAGAGTAACGGAGTATGATGAGGAAGCTTCAAGAAAAGCATTGGAAGACGATGTCGACGCACTTGATGAGGCTCGAGGTGAAGTGTTATCACGGGTCACCAAGTACCACCAAGACCTGAAGAACTACCACAGTCGATGTTTACGACCAAGATCCTTTCAGGTGGGCGACCTAGTTCTTCGGCTCACGCAAAAAAGTCATGAGAAACTCGAGTCGCCATGGCTTGGCCCTTACATCGTCACAGAAGTAATCGAAGGAGGAGCATACAGGATCAAGGACAAGAAGATAGGGGTTGCCGAGCAAAACCCCTGGAACGTGGCGCAACTCAGGCGGTTCTACGCCTAGAGTCGAAATATAGTTCTTCCTCTATAAAAATACAATGTACTGAAACGCCCGCGAGCTTCCAGACGCACTCTTTTCCTTTTCAGGGCACCGAGTGGGGCTGGAAAGGTTTTTAATGAGGCGGGCTCGCGGTGCTGCAATATAGTAAAGATATTGATGACATACATCTTCCTTTTCGAGACGCTTGGGGGCTCACGCCCAGCAATTACAATATAGCTCTTCAAATTACAAAAAGATAGTTTTGCCTTGGTGCAAAGCACCTCGCAAATCAATGAAGTACAAGATAGTGATCAACAAAAAGCTCGGGGGCTAGTACCCGCAAATACAATATACAAAATATTCGCCTTGGTTCAACCTCGCAAATACAATACAGAAAATCACCACCGAAACACTCGGGGGCTAGAAAATATATATATCTTTTGTTCTACAATATAGTTACAGTTTCCTCTTGACAAAGAAAGTTATCTACCGAAGAAATAAAATTAGTCATGCTTCAATATATCGTCAATGGTGACTTTGCCTTCTTCGGCAGAGGCGCCCAAAAAATCGGCATAATGGCCGTTTGCAAAAAAGTCGGCATCCATCCGAAGAAGATCACCAATTATTTCTTCAGCAACTAGCGTAACTACTGCATCAATTTTATCCACACCCATCCTTCGTCGCCTCAGCCTGGCGTGAACTTTTTCAACCACCTTGGTCATGTCAAGTCTTGAGTGGCAAATCTGAAGCATGATAAGGGCAAACCTGGCACCGGCTACTAGTTGAGCTCTCACAAAACCATGGATTTTGTGCGAGTCCTCAAACTTCTCCATCAGCTCAGGAAGGGTCTTAGGCTGAACATTACGAGGAAACATGGAGTTGTAAACCATGGACAACGTCTTGGTACAGAAGTCCAGGAATTCACGAACTTGGCATGAACGGTCTTGAAATCTGACGATTTATCGGGTGCGTTCAGGGGTAGCCCAAAAAAGGATGCCATGGTCAAGTGCGAGGTTAATAAGATAATTTGATCTTGTGTCAACTCATTGATCTTCGGCACCAGCGTCTAAAAAGTGACCTATTTGGCGACAGCACACCAGTTAAAAATAGAATACATGCAAAGAAAAAGAGGAAGGTTAAGTTTAAGGGATATACCCGCCATATCTTGACTTGCTTCAATCATCAACTCAAGCATGCAATTTTCTCGAGAGGCAGCCTGTGCAGCCTTAGCAACTGCAGTTTCCTTCAACGCTATGGCCTCTTGAGCTTGTTGAACAACAAGTTTTTCCTTTTCAGAAGATTTTCGAGATTGCTCCATTATCACAAGAGCTTGTTTCTTCATCGACTGCAACTGTTGACGGAGTTCGTCCAAGTCTTCAGTATGCACAGCACTCGAAGAACCTTCAATAAACTCGCCAGCAGAGGACTTTTTCGAGCAAGGTTCAGTAGGCAAGACAGTTGAGGAAGGCACCACGGTATAGTTGTCAAAAATCAACTGGAAAGAAAAACTTCGATATCAATAACTTGGCAACATAGCTTTTTCATTAATAAGGTCAGATATTTACATGGCTATTACAAGAGAGAGTTCCTAAGGAACAAGTGGGGCAGTTGTCGCCAAAACTATTATGGCGACAACATCAAAAGAAAGACAGCAAAAACAAAAGACAAAAGTGGTCTACTTGACCTCCAGCTTCGACGAACTAGGAGCTGGAGTTGGCTTGAATCCAAGGAACGCAAGGATTTTCTTCGAGTTTGGCTTGGCAGCCTTGATCAAAGATTGCCATTTCTTCGTCTCCATCTTCTGCACATCGCCAACCTTGGCCCAGTCGACGTTTTGCTGGCTGTCAGCAACCAAGGCAATGGTGCCTTCAACACCAATCTTTAAACCTTCCTGTCGAAGACCGTGGCCAAGATCTTCTTGAGCGTTGAAGCACTTGGCCAGAGCAGCAAAAGTGTCGGGTTTTTCTTTCTTCGCGAAGAAGAATGGAAAAAGCCGCGACAGGCTCGATTCGGCATTAACAATGCCTTGACGTGCTTCGTCTGCATTAATCTCGAGGAGGGAGAGCGCATCGAGAAGGCGATCATCTTCAGGACTTTCGAGCTCATATTCTTGATGCGTCCTCCCTGATAACGCAAAATATAGCTTGTCACAAACAACACGCCAAGAAAAGCATGGGTATTCGAAGAACAAGAAATGGTTAGAGAACTTACTAACAAAACGTCGACTCTGCGACTCTAAACGCGAGATGATGTCTTCTTCGCGGGCAGTTTGCTGAGTGATGTTGTCACTCAGAGAGGTTTCCGCGTCGTGAAGTATTTTTCGAAGATCTTCAACAACGGCGGCACTTGATTCAGCTTTCCTGCGAGCCTTTTCGCTTTGCTCCAATTTAAGAGCAAGAGCATCAGCGCGTTTGTTGGCTTCTGCAAGGTTGGCTGGCAAAATAATCGACATTAGCAAATGTCATGACAAAAATGGTGGCGAATTTATTCAACAGGAAAAAGAAGCAAAAATAGTACCTTCAAGTTTGTTCGCAAGATCACGGTACCCGACAAATTGGGTACCAAGACGGATAAACTCCTTCATCAAAGGCTGAAAAGAGAGCCAAAGAAAGAAAAATCAATATAGTGTGCGAAAGTTCGACAACAGCAAGCAAAAGAGAAGCAAGACACAAAAGAGACCCGAAAAATATCGGAACAAAAAAGAAGAAAGGGAAACTTACATCATCCAGTGAAGGAGTCGTGGAACCACCAATTAATTGGGTGGGTTCCTTGGCTGGCTCAACCCTAGCTCTCTTCGGTGAAGAGGCACGGGGGCTCACAACTGGAGCAGTGAGCTCGAGGTCTTGCTGAGGAGTCGAGGTTTCATCCCCATCAGGTTGAGCCTCCGAGATAACCAAAGTACGAGACGTGCTCGTGCGAGCAGTCACGTCCATGGGGGGATTTTCATCCTCATCACCACTACAATAAACAGGCAATAATATAAGAGACAACATAGACAAAACGTCGGGAGCAAACAACAAAGAGCGACAGAGAACTTACGAGCTGACAAGGGCATCCTCGTAAGGGTTGAAAGTTGTCCTTTCCTCGGAAGGACCAACTTCTTCGGCAGGAGGTGTGTCGGCTTTGGAGGTGCCAGAGTCGATAATTTCCTCTCGTTTTCTTTTGTTCCTTAGAGAAACAGCAGAAGGAAGGGAACGAGTCGACTCGCTGGCTTCAGATTCAACTTCTTTTTCAGAGGAAGCCGCAGATTTGTGTGAACTTGCGACTTCACTCTCAGGGTGAGAAGTACCCTGGTTGTCGTCAGTGACAACAGCCTGTTCTTCGACTTCTCCATCTTCAGGAAGAGGAGGAAGAGAAGCTAGGACTGGATGATTCTACAGACAACAAAATGTCGACAAGAAAGTAATGCAGGGGTGTCAGCAAAAATAGCAGTCGACAAAAAGTAAAAGTTCGGGAAGACAAAAAAGTCGAGAGGACAAGACACAAGTCCAAGAAAATACCTTGGGGAGAGGTTGGTGGCGCTGTATGGATCCACGCGGCAAGAGGATGGAATAGGATCCTTCTTGCTGAGCGATGAAATTCTTCGGATAAGTTTCTCCAAGTCCTTTACAGAAAGGTCCTTGGAGAGCCTATTAGCATCTTTTTCGCTAGCATACGTCCAAAGGGGATTTTTGCGAGCTTGCAGAGGTTGCACCCTAATCCTAAGGAAGTATGCTGTGATCTGGATGCCCGAAAATTCCTTGGTACGGGTGTTCTGAAGCTCATAGATACGGGACATCAGGGCTTCTGTCGCCGTTTTTTCTTCTTCGGTAGCTTTAGTGTCCCAGGAACAGCGGCGAAGAATCTTGGCGCTTGCATCGAAAGGGGCTATGTTGTGCTCTACCGAGTTAGCACTTTCTTCGTGCACATAGAGCCATCTTTTGCGCCACCCTTGGACGGAGTCGGGGAATTTGACGTCAAAATACTCGACGTTAGAGCGAACGCAGATAACAACACCGCCTATTTTGTAGGCGATGTTGTGAGAGCCATTGCGGCGGAGGCAGAAGATGCGCTTCCACAGAGCCCAGTTAGGAGGGACTCCGAGGAAGCACTCGCAAAGAGTGATGAAAATGACGACATGGAGGATGGAGTTAGGAGTCAGCTGGTGCAGCTGAACCCCATAGACAAAGAGAAGACCGCGGAGGAAATCGTTAATGGGGGTGGAAAGACCGCGAATGAGGTGGTCGACGAAACTAACCCGATACTCGATTGGAGGCGAGGGGTAGCTTTCTTCGTTGGGGAAGCGAATCGCGCCCTCCTTCTTCATTAGTCCGAGCTTCTTCATCAGGTTGACGTCCTGGTTGGAGATTTTCGATCTCTCCCACTCTAGATCTTCCGCGGCCATCTTTGATTCGGGAGTGCTGTGGCGAGTGAGCCGCGCGCGAGGTGGCATCAACAACGACGATAGCGCGAAGATGGAGCGTGGCTGAGCTCAGGGAGTGCTTGGCGTAATGGAGGTTTTTGCAGACGAGAGCAGAGGTGCGGAGCGAGCGAAGAGGTGAACGAAGGAAGAAGAAGGATTTATATAGGAATTTGCCGAAGCAATGCACCGTTGGATGGAAAAATTGTGCGGTGGATACTGCACTCATAACTAAGGGGTAAAAAAGTATTTTGACTATGAAGGAATAGAACATGCGCTACAGTACGTGTGCCAGGAAAAGCGGAGGACGTGTATCCCCCACTTGCACGACGTGTCAAATTGACGAGAAATTTGGACCCACAAGACAGAGAGAGAGCAGCACTCGCGCTTTCTGGATGCAGCGATCGTGGCTATCGTCAGTAATGAGGTCACTTTGACTAAGGGAAAAATCTCGACAGTGAAGATTAAGGAGATTGGCGGCAGGAAAAATTATCGATTATGTCGGGAGCATTTGATCAAATACAAGTTTTTGCCCAAATGCTCGGGGGCTACTTTGGAAAAAAATAAAATTCGAGGATGACAAAATAGAAATTGCGGGAGCCTATGATCAAACGCAAGCATATGTTCATAGCCTCGGGGGCTACTCCCATCGGGAGCGCTGTTCGCGCACCCGATAGATGTGAAAAGCTCGAGAAATAATGACAATATAGCGGCATAAAATGTAGAACCTACAACCAAGTACAAGTCCTTGGTTGTAGCCTCGGGGGCTACTCCCATCGGGAACGCTGTTCGAGTGCCCGATGAAATAATACAAGAAGTGAGCATATTTCGAGTTATGCAAATAACTCGACATATACTCCCATCGGGAAGTCAATACAAGTCATCCATGACTCAATAAAATGTGCTATTCCAACAGCCGAAAAAGCGCTCGACAATATATTCTCAGAGCGCTAAAAGTCGCGAATAATCTCTGAATGCCGCAAAACTTTGCGAAGGTAAGACCCCAGATCCGTTACGCGGCGTGGCACCATCGTGACGGCGGATTGCTACTTTTTCCGTATCGACAGCGAAGAAAAATCCTAACGGACGCGTTAGGTACCGATAAAATATGACTGGGACTCGACATAATGGTAAGACCTTAAGCGGCACTGTCGAAGTTTACACCAGTATCCCGAGATCATGTCCAAGAACGAGATCTTGAAGTAGGTTTTTGCGGATTGACACTAGAGCAGTTAACTAGTACCTGATCCGTCAGATGAACTAGCCACAACTACCATTATCCCTGTACAATATAGAATCGGTATCTAAAGATATGTGATGAGCTTGGCGAAAATATAAAATTGGAGATTTTCCCTGACTCTGCGATTCAAGCAAAATCTCGAGGGCTACTGACATAGGCATCCCCAATGGGTCTGCCGAAGATGGTACCCGGGGTTTACTGAAGGCCCATGACTCGAAGAATATGAAGTTCGAAAGCCCAAGATAGCATTAAGGAAAGCTAGAGTTGTATTAGGAAATATAGACTTGTAATCTTGCGGGACTGGTCAGAAACCCTCCCGGACTCTGTAACCTGTGTATTACGAATCCCTCGGCTCCGCCTCCTATATAAGGAGGAGTCGAGGGACAAAGAAAACATCGATTCATTGTCTCACGCAACCCTAATTTTCATAATCGTCGAGTACTTTTTGGCTGAAACCTTCGAGAACTACTTGCTCTCTACTTCTAACTAAACCCTAGTCTACAATCTGTAGGCATTGATAAGTTAATCCCTTGTCAGTTAGTGAGGATTAATTAGGCCTTGTTTAGGATCAATTCACTTGTCATATTTTTTGTATCAATTTAATGTGTTGTTGTGGATATTTTTATCCGCAAGTACATTTACCATGTCAAAAGATGGGTGTGGAAAAACTTATACCTATCGTGTATAGGATAGGTGACGGATAAAAATGAAAGCGAGTGATAAGTATGCTATGGCTTTACTGCATACCCTGCGGGTGCTATCGTAGTCCTAGTAACAACAAAGCCTCGGAGGAAATATTGACCGTGTCCTGACCGTACACATGCTGTACGTAAGAAGAAGGTACGTTGTATTTTGAGCCATAACGTATATGGCGGTATTGATTATGACTACGTCTGACCAGCGTGGTTGCATCAGCTGACTAAGGAGTGTGTTAGCTTTCGACCGCAACAATTTGCAGCCTCTACCGTCGCGTCTTTGGAAATTGGAGCGCAAAATGTGGTCGACCGGACCCTGCGGATACCTGCAGCATTGCAGCGGATGCCGACTGACGAACCCGCTGGCGTGGCGGCTCGCCACATTTTTATAGCGCACAGATGCCAGGGCTACCCGTAAGGCCGCTCATGGGCCTTCTGTCCGTAGAGGCCTAGCCCGTACATATCATTACTACAGTAACAAGCCCAAGCAATATAAGGAGTAGCATTATGCATTGGGATTTTCGGGTTAAACAAACTTACATATCAACATTTTTGTACAGGGTATATTAATTCGGTTTTGGCTATGTCTTGATCAACTGAGATTTCTTAAGTCTAAATCACGTAAAAAATACTTTGAGTTGCAATTTTTTTGTAAAAAAAAGTGCAATTGTACTTCTCTATCAGAAATGTATAACTGAATCGAGTTGTACTTTTCTTTAAACTGCAGTTGCACTTTTCTTAGGTGAATGATACTTAAAAAAATCTCAATCAACTGAGATATAGACACATCCATATTAATTTTACACTTTACGCTATGCACTTAACACAATGTGCCCTTCATACACATCAGATTAGCAAACATGTAATCAGCGGGCAAAGACTAGATGCTAGAGGCTTGAGTGTCAAAAAGGTCGGGTACCATGTTCAGTACTCACAAACAACCCATGAAACGCTCAGCTACTAAACCTACCCGACAAAAGGTCAAATTGTTGCAGGCCACCCTAGTCCAGACTTCAGAGTACAACTAGTGAAACATTGTTTTGTCCATGTTATAATTTACTAATTTTGAAGTAATACTTCCTCCGATCCAAATTAATTAACTTAATTTTATCTAGATACGAATATATCTGGATGTATTTGTTGACTAAATACATCTACATCTAGACAAAGTTCAGTCAATTATGGAGGAGTACATATATCCTACTAGAGGGGGTTGATTTTCGGAGGATTTTGATTGTTCGAGCAAGTCGGAGAGGTGCAAAGACATTGGTGTCTATGAAATTGGTACACAATTTAGGAAGGATGCACTTGTTTTTTTCTTGTAGATAGTCAATGTAAGAATGAAGTGAACATAGCTATAATTTATAGAGCTCAACCTTAAACACTCAAGCAAAGTTATGAACTACATGAATCACATGTGTGTCGATGTCAAACCAGTCCTCCTGCCCTGCCCAAAAAAAAGAACGGCATATTTGATATAGTAAGCTTTGCGTTGAAAAAAGGACAAAAGGATTGTCGACATTTAAACAATCTAGAATTGTCTACACTTACACCCAAATTTGATGGTATTGTACTCTAGAAACTTAACTTAACTCACTTGTTAGATTTAAACATTCTTCCAAGTTTGTAGATATTTAGTGATACATTATAAATGGATCAAATACATTAGTGTAATATGACAATATTGGTATACTTATATTCAAGAAATTCATTGTACTGAGAAATTTTCTACTCCATTCGATGCAAATCAATTGACTCTATTTTGTCTAGATACAAATGTATCTAGATGTGTTTGTTGACTAGATACATCTCTATCTAGATAAAGTTGAGTCAATCAATATGAATCGGCGGGAGTATAAAAAAATCTTAAACCGGCTAAAAATTGAATTAAAGGCAACACTAAATACCAGATGTACGATGAATATTGGAATAATGGGAAAAATGTGCAACTTATTATACATCGATTGTTTACATTGTTATTCTCCTGGACATATCTGAAAGCAATATTCAAGACAATATATTAAAGTTTGTAAATCAAGAAATACAACATGCCATCAACTAAATTAAGAGTTAACTCAAGTCAAAAAGATCAGTATAAATAAGTGCTAAGTCTTTAGCACACTATAGTCCAACAAAATTGTATGTATGACAGTAGTACCGAATTTTGCAATTGATTTTCATCTTCTTACATGCATGTAATCTCAACAGTGTAGGAACATCAACTACAGTTTAGACGATTCATATTTATACAGTATTTGCTTAGATATTTTTTTGACATCTACAAATTGTTTAAACATACATATTTTTAACAATTATGTAACCATAATATTATTTCTCAAGCAGAATCAATGCACTTAAGACATTGTCCTCACATTCGCAAGGGTCATCTCGCTAGTTAACCTAATTCTAATAACTTGGAATTGATTTCTCCATAATGAACAAAGCCTCTTTCAGCTCTAAATATTTCATATCTGCGTAAAAAATGTACGAAGTGTTTTCGCATATCTCTTTTAGACAATCTGAATCAGATTCAAATATGTGTAGGAAATTAACGAGTCGGTGTTTCCAACTCCAACTTCAGGAGTAGTTTCATAAATAGTATCTTCTGCAAAGAGAAATACTAGCATGATGGAAATATCCATTTGTGGTATCCATTTATAGTCATTCGTGCATGTCCCCTCACTATATAGGGTTTTGATCATGAAGACGCCCGAGACAAATAGGGCCAGAAAAAGTGCAATATTTTTTGTTGAGAGGAAAAACCTCTTACTACCGCAAGCATTATGTCGGCATGTTTTGGTCATCCACACAATTTTTTGAACCTTTTTTAACACAAACACTGATGATATCTCTTGTTGTAGCGGTTTGTATTCAATAACCACTTTGATCACTTGCCTCCAATAGCTAGTTCAACATTTGGCGAAGGGGCGTGGAGTGGGTTGGTGATCGTGTTGTGGTCTTGGTGTACTAACATGGGTCTTCTAGTTGTAGTGGTGATAAAATTAGTTCCACTAAATGTCTTTCAATTTCTTCCTCGTTTTGGGTATTGTTTTATCAATGTTGTCACATAGTTTGTAAAGTCCTGTTAGTGTGAAGTCAATGTATTATTGATTCTCACTCTTGGTCCAGCTAGAGTTCCACTTAAAAGGGTAAAATGTGCCATAAAGGTTTACATGTTGGATGGGTAGACTATCCCTATAGGTAATTGAAAGTGCATGGAGCACCCATGTGTGGTTTTGGTAATTAATGACAATCCCTATGGACTAATGTTTGCATTGAGTTATATTTGTAGGTGTTGTCTGATACGTCTCCAACGTATCGATAATTTCTTATGTTTCATGCTTGTTTTATGACAATACCTACATGTTTTGTTCACACTTTATGTCATTATTATGCATTTTCTGGAACTAACCTATTGACGAGATGCCGCAGTGCCAGTTCCTGTTTTCTGCTGTTTTTGGTTTCAGAAATCCTAGTAAGGAAATATTCTCGGAATTGAACGAAATCAACGCCCAGCATCTTAGAATTCCACGGAGCTTCCAGAACACCCGAGAGCCACCAGAGGAGGGCCACAGGGGGCCCACACATGGGGCTGGCGTGGCCAGGGCCAGGGCCACGCCCCCCTATTGTGTGGCGGCTCCGTACCCCCTCCGACTCCGTCTCTTCGCCTATTTAAAGGTCCCTAACCTAAATCTTCGATACGAAAAAGCCACGGTACGAGAAACCTTCCAGAGCCGCCGCCATCGCGAAGCCAAGATCTGGGGGACAGGAGTCTCTGTTACGGCACGCCGCCGGGACGGGGAAGTGCCCCCGGAAGGCATCTCCATCGACACCACCGCCATCTTCATCAACGATGCTATCTCCCATGAGGAGGGAGTAGTGCTCCATCGAGGCTAAGGGCTGTACCGGTAGCTATGTGGTTAATCTCTCTCCTATGTACTTCAATACAATGATCTCATGAGCTGCCTTACATGATTGAGATTCATATGAGTTTTGTATCACTATTCATCTATGTGCTACTCTAGTGATGTTATTAAAGTACTCTATTCCTCCTTCATGATGTAATGGTGACAGTGTGTGCATCATGTAGTACTTGGCGTAGTTTATGATTATGATCTCTTGTAGATTATGAAGTTAACTATTACTATGATGGTATTGATGTGATCTATTCCTCCTTTCATAGTATGAAGGTGACAGTGTGCATGCTATGTTAGTACTTGGTATAATTGCAATGATCTATCATGCACTCTAAGGTTATTTAAATATGAATATCGAATATTGTGGAGCTTGTAGCCCTACACAATTAGTGGCGTTCATCATCCAACAAGAGAGTGTAGAGTGGTTTTATTATGTGATCAATGTTGAGAGTGTCCACTAGTGAAAGTACGATCCCTAGGCCTTGTTTCCGAATACTGCAATCATCGCTTGTTTACTGTTTTATTGCATCTATACTTCCTGCAATATCTCCCACGTCAACTACACGCCGGCAAGCACTTTTCTGGCGCCGTTACTACTACTCATATTCATTCATACCACTTTTATTTCACTATCTCTTCGCCGAACTAGTGCACCTATACATCTGACAAGTGTATTAGGTGTGTTGGGGACACAAGAGACTTCTTGTATCGTGATTGCAGGGTTGCTTGAGAGGGATATCTTTGACCTCTTCCTCCCTGAGTTCGATAAACCTTGGGTGATCCACTTAAGGGAAACTTGCTGCTGTTCTACAAACCTCTGCTCTTGGAGGCCAACATTGTCTACAAGAATAGAAGCGAGCGTAGACATCATTGTCCATAGGCAATTCTTGAACCATTTGTTGGCTTCAAGGTTGCAATAAGAAGAAATTGATGAAGGATATCAAGTGTCAAGTATGTCTTGAAGATGAAGATGAAGTGAGCCCTCAAGTTACTTCAAGACATCAACATAATGAAGTGCAAGTTCAAGATGAGCCAACTCGAAGAGATCATAAGC
The DNA here is from genome assembly GCA_030979885.1 of Lolium multiflorum. Lineage (NCBI taxonomy): Eukaryota > Viridiplantae > Streptophyta > Magnoliopsida > Poales > Poaceae > Lolium > Lolium multiflorum. Next base: position 254,935,255 of record CM061747.1, on the reverse strand, counting down.
TTGAAGCTTGCCATGAAGAAATGCTTGAACCATATGATGGCTTCAAGGTTGCAAGAAGAAGAAATTGATGAAGAAGATCAAGTCTCAAGTATGTCTTGAAGATGAAGATGAAGTGAGCTCTCAAGGTTAACTTCAAGACATCAACGAAATGAAGTACAAGTTCAAGATGATCCATCTCGAAGAGATCCTTTGCTTGAGTCTTGCCATCCTTATGGTGATCATGGATATGTGAAGATGCGCCGAGGAAGAAGCTCTCCCATGGTGGATTATGGGGGAGCAATCCACAAGACTTCATCAAGCAAGCACAATCAAGAAAGGTGTTCCATCTTGTTGAGGTCAAGATCGTCGTCATCGAGCTCAAGTGGAATGCGCAAGTATAAGGTTTGCTCTTGATAGGGTTTCTTTCTCACCGGTCTCTATTGGCGTAGAAACCCACCGGCGAGCAGCGACGGGCAACACAGTAGAGCCGGGAACAACCTAGGGCTGCGGCTGGCCCTGGTCCCTCCAAGCGACGGCCCGCAAGTCTTCTGGAACGCACGTGCCGATGCTGGTGCAAGGGCGTGCCACCTGACCGTATACCTGGCCAGGAAGGTGATGGATGATGCCTCGCTTAGTTTCCTGCATGGCATACACGTAAACATTAAATACGAGCCTCGATCGGCTCTCAGGTTATCCTGCGAATCGGCTCAAAGAGCCGATACACCCATGATTCGTACGAGGTGCACGAATATATGGTGGTCCTGCTTGATCGAAATAAAGCTAAAACAATCTACTACGATTTAGGGTTTTCACCGCATAATCGGAACATCCTACTCGTGATTGAGCCTCGCGGCCACGCACGGTGATCGTAAGCCGACCCTAGACAAGGCCTAAAAACCAACACGAGGTTGATCCTCGGAACATCCTGTCTATGGCTAGCAAACTACACCCTACGCGCCACTGGATCCTTCAACCCGTTTGTAAGGCCTAACGATGCAGATATTAAACTAATCCTTGCAGAACAAGGAGCAATCATGACGGATCGGATCTACTGAATAACGATCAAGCGGGGTGCCGCCCCTACACCTAAGATAGGTGTAAGGGCGGCTAGACGTCTCAGGGTTGCACGACAATAGCATATGATACGAAGAACAATGCTAACCCTAACACGTCTAAGATAACTACGTTGCTCGCCATCAAAAAGGCTTCAGCACGAGCAACGCATGGATACGAATAAACTTGTACTGCCTAGATCGCAAGAAGCGATCTAGGTAGCATGATGCTTACCCGGAAGAAACCCTCGAGTTGGTGGGAGTTGGCGATGCGCCGAGATTGGTTTGTGGTGAACGTTGGTTGTTGTTTATTTCGTAAACCCTAGATACATATTTATAGTCCGTAGACTTTCTAACGTGGGAATAGTCCCAACCGGGCACGGGCCCAACTCTAACAGACACGTATCCTACTATGTTACAGATACAAGGGCAAACTTAGCCCAAACTTGCTATTCAAGGCCGATTCACGTATGTTCTCCAATGTATAATCTTCAAGCCCAAATCTTGATCGCGGCCCTCCTCTGACTCGGTCAAATTCTGGTGATAACACATGCCCCCCTGGTTTTGGAATTGATAATTCCAAAATCACTCTGTCCTTCCTTCGTCGGGTCATGTCGTAGCAGAACCATCGCAGTATCCTTCATCATAATGCCTTGCCTTCTCACCTTCCCCGCGTGACTTGGCCGTTTTATTTTTCTCTTTGGGCACCACCTCCTCGGGAACTGCTGTGGCATCGAATCTCTACCATATCCCCTTTACTTAACCGCACCGAAAAGTTCGCCTCTTCATCCCCAGCTCTGTTCTGGCCATCGGCACTCACAAAATCCCCAATCCAGAGCAATGTCTTCCTCATCTTCTTCCTCCGGACTTTCCTACCAATCCTCCTCCTCCCGCGAAACACCAGAGGATATACGCGCCCCGGAGAAATGGGACCAGGAAGACCACGCCTCCTCCGCTTGGTCTGAGGACGACAAGTCCTTGACCAGCGGAGATGAAGACCTCCAGTTCCTTGCTGACGGGGAGCTGGAGCCGGAGAGCGAGGACGACTCGTTCTCCTGGGACGACTACACCTCTTCTGAGAAAGAGGAGGAGAGGGAGGAAGAGGAGGAGGATGACGCCTCCTCCAACGAACCGCCGGCCAAGCGCTTCTGCCCCTGGCCGGGGAACCTCAGCGACCGACGCGCGATGATGCTGACGAGGAGGACGAGGACGACGAGGGCCCTGCTGGTGGCCGCGGCAGCAGCGACGAGGAGCTCGCTGGTAGCAGCGCCGACGAGAGCTCCGACGATGAGGGCATCGATGGCCCGTAGAGTAGGACCTAGTAGCATAGGCCTAGCAGTAGTAGATTGGCCCATCAGGCCCTTCTTTTGTTCTTCCTCCCTTGAGCAATCGGCTCCATCTTTGTAAGAAATCCCCTCATTAATGAAGAAATATTTCTCCCTCAACTTTGCCTTCTTGTTAATTTTGCCGATTGTCAAACGAAGTCACTGTGCAGAGAGCCGATGGTAGGGCATTGGCTTGCGATAATTGCCTATTCACATGGTCAAACAGGTCTCATCCATGTCCATGCCACCTTCGAATTTCAAACGTACAGATTCGAGAAACCCAACGAGAGAATCATCTCAAATGCCATGGGTCCTAGCTTAGGAATGACCTGTTGACCTGCTCAATGAGCCGATGATAACGCACCGGTCGCTCACAATCCATCCTTCATCCTCCCAACTGATGACTATGAGATCTGATGTACAAAGGGTCAATGATGATGGATCCCCTTTTAGATTCCTTCCAGCAGCTCTGATGGTCCTCTCCTGTAACAATCCGCCGCCTTTGAAGAAGGTTATGATGCCGGGCCAGCCGATGACCTTCCAATCGGCTTCCAAAACAGAGTGTCTACCAGATTAGCTGCCCCCCGAGCCTCAGTCAAGGCGAGGATAAAGATAAAGACGTTCAGATCGTCCACCATGCCGAGCCAGCTAAACTTGCCCCCATCGATCGTCTCTTCTTCCGTCAAAAGCCGATGTCATAGACGAATAACTGACGGCTTAATGAGCAAAGACCAACAGGCTTCTGACAGTACTGCTGGACTGGCGACCTTGCCAAAGGGTGTCGGAAATCCTCGAAGAGAAGGTTTGGGCACCAAGATCGGCTCATCGAAGAGATGGAAGCAGAAGGCCTTGAAGCTGAACTGAAGACCCAGGTAGACCCTGCTGTGTAATCTGTGCTAGAGTCGATGACTATGCATCGGCTTTGTTCCTTAGTTCTAGAGTCGATGTCCGTGCATCGGCTGTGTATCATAATTTTTTTTTTACGGGCCGATTTTCTATCGGCCCCCAATATGTCGTACATGTTCATCCGACTAGGTGCCCCCCGAGCCGAATCTGCCAGGTTACTGCGGATATCGGCTCTGTAGTTAGCCAAGGCACTGTCTTTGAACGTCGGCTCCATTAGGACCAAAGTTTACTCTCATCAGCCGACGTAAAACCGCTGCCCATTAGATCAACGTTGAACACAGGCAGAACGTATGTTGAGGATAATTTTGGCCGATTGCTGGAATCGGCCTCCACGTTGATTGAACCTCTCAATGAAGGCTTGCAATGTTCCTCCATAGCTCCTTGGGGCCGATCCCAAAGATCGGCCTCGCCACGTTTATTCATAGGCTTGCTCTCGCTATACTGTCAGGCCGGTGGCTAAGACCAGCCTAACCCCGTCCTTTGTGACGTCGATGCGCTCGCAGTCGTCCAAGTTGATGCCTGAGAGTGGCTCTTGGCCTGCTGCCTCCCAAACGTTCATGTCAGCCGTTGAAATCTCAGCCGAGTCATCTGCATGGATGACCTCTACTTCATCTCCATCCCACTGTATTACGCATTGGTGCATTGTGGATGAAATGCAACAGTTAGCGTGGATCCAATCTCTTCCTAGCAGAACAGCATAGGTGCTCTTGCTGTCGACAATAAAGAATGTCGTAGGGATAGTTTTCCTTCCTACGGTCAGATCCACGTTTAGAACACCTTGTGCGTCAGACGCTTGGCCGTTGAAATCGCTCAATGTCACATTGGTCTTGATCAGATCCAGACTAGAGCGTCCCAGCCGACGTAGCATGGAGTATGGCATTATGTTGATTGCCGCTCCGGTGTCCACCAGCATTTTGTTGACAGGCTGCCCATCGATATAACCTCGCAAGTATAGGGCCTTTAGATGCCTGTAGCTTCTTTCTCGTGGCTTCTCAAAGATAACCGGCCGTGGGCCGCAGTCAAGTTGTGCCACAGGTGCTTCGTCCAATCCTAGAGCGCTAAACTCCGTCGGAAGGATGAACACCATGTTTGTGCCAGCCGATGTTTCATCATCGGCTTTCCTGTGTTTGGGCGCCACTCTTTCTTTTGTGACCTTCTTCGTCCAGGGTTCGCTGAATTTTAGCGGCCAGATCAGGCCGCGCCTTCCTCAACGTGTGCAGGTATAACCTCTCGGCTTCCTCCAGACCACGTAGTCGCTGAACCCTACGCTTTTGGGAACGGCTGAGTCCATCAGGGCACCACCTTGGCCGGTGGTACTTATCTTCTTCTTCATCATTGTCTTCCCATTCCTCGAGATCTTCTTCTCGAGAGGACTCAGCGTTCTTGTTCCGAGGCGGGAGAGGCCCAGACGCTCGAACACGGACACGTTAGCTGCATCCTTCTTCTTCGTCTACATTCTGGGCTTGCCGATTGTAGGCAATCGGCTCATTCCCGAATCCCAGCTGTGGAAGAAGGCCAGTCCCAATGCCTATCCACGTCGTCTTGCTCTCTCGACTTTTCCTTGGCGTGGAGCCCATATCTCTCCTCGTTGCGCTCCCGCCGACGGTGTCTCCTGGTGTCCCTAGTCAGGTGATCCCTGTCATCGTCGTCGCTGTATCGTCGGCGTTGGTCGTATTGACTCACATATTTGTTGAGGAGGTGATCAGAGAGAGGTCGTTGGTATCGTATATTCTTCACTTCTCCCTCTGTGACGTAGCGCTTGCCATCATGCCGGAGCCGATCGCGTGGAGCGGCTTCCTCTGTGTCCTTGCTACGAGAGCAGCTGCCCTCGTCTCCGTCCTTACCAGAGTGGTGTCCAGGTCCTACCATGTTGATATTGAACGAGAATGGCTGGCACCCTCCTGGGTAAGTGTATTCCACCATGTTAACGGCGGGGAAGGGGTGTGTGTCGACTTTCATGGCGTATTGGTTGAAAATTAGACGCCCTTGTTCTATCGCCATTTGGATCTGCTGACGCCACACCCTGCAGTCGTTGGTGGGATGGGAGAACGTGTTATGCCATTTGCAGTATGGCTTCCCGTTCAGCTCCTGCGCCGTGGGGATCTTGTGGCCTTCGGGTACCTTTAGCTGCTTCTCCTTGAGTAAGAGGTCGAAAATCTGCTCAGCTTTGGTAACGTCGAAGTCAAATCCTCTGGGAGGACCTTGTGGCTTAACCCACTTGCAGGACACGGGGCTCGCCGAGTCCATTCAGCCACCTACCTCGATCTCCCGAGCCTTCGTCTTCCTCTGCCTCAACCAGGACCACTGCGCTTGAATTTATCCTGGTATACATCTGGGTGGCGCTGTTCATATGCTGACAGCTTCTGCACCATGTGCGCCAGTGAAGGGTAATCTGCTTGGGAGGCCACGTCCTTGATCGGTGATGCGAGACCTACCACCGCCAACTCGACTGCTTCTTTCTCAGTCAAACGAGCCGAATAGCATCGGTTCCTAACGGTCCTGAAGCGCTGGACGTATTCTGACACTGTTTCTCCGCGCTTCTGACGTACTTGTGCTAAATCGGCTATGCCGGCCTCGGAAGCCTCTGAGTGATATTGTTCGTGGAACTGCTCTTCCAACTGCTTCCAAGTCCGGATTGAGTCTGGTGGTAGCGATGTGTACCACCCGAAAGCCGATCCGGTGAGGGACTGTGCGAAGAACCTCACACGCAGCTCATCTGATGCTGAGATCATGCCCAGCTGTGCCAAATATCGGCTCACATGCTCGATGGGGCTGGAACCATCTGATCCATTGAACTTGGAGAAGTCCGGGAGCCGATATTTGGGTGGTAGCGGGATCAATTCGTACGCGTTAGGGTACGGCTTGGAATAGCCGATTGTCCTCCTTTTCGGCACCATGCCGAACTGGTCTCTCAAGATTGTACTGATCTGATCCACGGTGCTGGCTGTCGGAGTTGAACTCTGAAGATTCGCCGGAGTGGCGTACTTAGCCAGCCATGCTTGCTTTTCCAGCTCTGAGCCAACTGCAGGAGCTGAGCTCTGGAGGTTTGTCGGAGTGGCATACTTAGCTAGCCACGTCTGCTTCTCAAGATCTGTTCCCGAAGCTCCTCCTGTTGTTCCAAGTCCCTGCTGTTGCAGTCTGGTTTGTGAGTGCCCATTTATGCAGTCTGGCACGTATGTGCACGTGTATCCGTGAGGGATCTCCTTAGGCGCCTCGTGCAAGAATTGGTAGTCACTAGGGTCACCACCGATCTTGTAGACGACGTGTGCCGGTGAATCCGGTACTTCCGGCGCTGCCAGCGCAAACGGCAGCGGTGGACGGGACTGGATTGGTATCTCTCCTTGGTGAGCTCCGAGAGCTGGTCCTGACGGAGAGTACTGATGCCTCATGATTTCCTGGATCACCCGAAGAGCGACACGCTCCAAAGTGTTCACCAGGCTCTCAGAATGGCGGTATATCGAGTGAGCTACCATGAAGTTAATCTCGACGCGGGGACCTGGTGCGTTCTTCGACGGGGTGGACAGGTCCACTCCATCGAGCGCTTCGAGGTTGAACCCTTTCCACCTGATGCCGTGCGAGCGGGTTCTGTGAAAAGAGCCGATGAGGTCGGCTTCGAGGAGTGCTTTGACCTCGTCGTACTTCTTCTTGAGCTCCTCGGTCGGTCGTCGTACGTCGGCGTGCCTTCCGCCATCTCGATGTAGATGGCAATGGGGTTGCTGTCGAAGATTGTCCCACCGGGCGTGCCAGAATGTGTTGGCATCAGAAACCCACCGACGAGCAGCGACGGGCAACACAGTAGAGCCGGGAACAACCTAGGGCTGCGGCTGGCCCTGGTCCCTCCGAGCGACGGCCCGCAAGTCTTCTGGAACGCACGCGCCGATGCTACTACGATTTAGGGTTTTCACCGCATAATCGGAACATCCTACTCGTGATTGAGCCTCGCGGCCACGCACGGTGATCGTAAGCCGACCCTAGACAAGGCCTAAAAACCAACACGAGGTTGATCCTCGGAACATCCTGTCTATGGCTAGCAAACTACACCCTACGCGCCACTGGATCCTTCAACCCGTTTGTAAGGCCTAACGATGCAGATATTAAACTAATCCTTGCGAACAAGGAGCAATCATGACGGATCGGATCTACTGAATAACGATCAAGCGGGGTGCCGCCCCTACACCTAAGATAGGTGTAAGGGCGGCTAGACGTCTCAGGGTTGCACGACAATAGCATATGATACGAAGAACAATGCTAACCCTAACACGTCTAAGATAACTACGTTGCTCGCCATCAAAAAGGCTTCAGCACGAGCAACGCATGGATACGAATACTTGTACTGCCTAGATCGCAAGAAGCGATCTAGGCAGCATGATGCTTACCCGGAAGAAACCCTCGAGTTGGGGGGAGTTGGCGATGCGCCGAGATTGGCTTGTGGTGAACGTTGGTTGTTGTTTATTTCGTAAACCCTAGATACATATTTATAGTCCGTAGACTTTCTAACGTGGGAATAGTCCCAACCGGGCACGGGCCCAACTCTAACAGACACGTATCCTACTATGTTACAGATACAAGGGCAAACTTAGCCCAAACTTGCTATTCAAGGCCGATTCACGTATGTTCTCCAATGTATAATCTTCAAGCCCAAATCTTGATCGCGGCCCTCCTTCTGACTCGGTCAAATTCTGGTGATAACACACATAGTGTACTTGGAGACCGGTTTATAGTTTAGTTGTCGTACTATCAAGAGGGCTCTCGAGTGAGTAACTCGATCGTATCGTTCGGAGAGAGCTCAAACCTTTGCATCCTTGCATCATCTTTCTTGGTTGTTATTTGGACCTTATCCATGTGATGTTTTAGAGCTTGTGCTTATTCTCATGACAAACTCTAGTTCATCGAAAATGGATTTCGCATAGATCACTTGTTGTGTTTTCGAGTTTGGTTCATCATATTTCTTGGTTTTATTTGGATCTTATCCATGTGATGTTTTAGAGATTGTGCTTATTCTCATGACAAGCTCTAGTTCATTGAGAATGGTTTTTGCATGGGCAACTTGTTGCATTTTCGAGATTGGAGGTTTTACTGGTATGTCGTTTTTAGATAGGTCAAACCTTTCATCATTTGTTTCTATCCTACCTTGTTGTACTATGATGGTTTCCTGCATGATCTTGTAGAGCTTGTTCCTAGCTTCAAAACAAGCCCAAGATCATCAAAATCGGAGTCCGGATGCTAAAGTTATACCCGTTTTAGTTTTGGTGTTTCTGCAGTTTCTGGGGGGCGGATAATCTGGCCCGAATGCCAATTCCGGACAAATATCCGGCCAAATATCCGGCCCGAGTCCAGGGGCGTTTTTGGGGGGCGGATTTTCCGGCCTGGGAGGTCCCAAACGGTCATATTTCGTTGGGAGGGGGTATATAAGACCCCCTTCTTCCTCCTTGGGCTGGTGGGTTCACTCTCTCTCTCTCCTCCATTGTTGTCCTTCAAAGCTTGCCCTAGTTCTTGATTCCTCCCATGATTCTTGCATATTCTTGAGGGAAAAGAGAGAGGATCTAGATCTACATCTTCACCAATCAAATCCATCTCTTTGTGAGTGGAACTCTCTAGATCTTGATCTTGGTGTTCTTTGTGAATTCCTTTGTTCTTCCTCTCTTATTCCTCCAATACCTTTTGTAGCTTTGTCGTCGTATCTACTTTCCGAACACTTTTGCTATTGTTTTGCCTCTAATTTGTGTATTTTGGATGCAACTAACACAGAGTAACGCTGTTTTCAGCATAATTGCCCTGGTGTCTCGTTTTTGTGCAGAAACTCAACTTTCAGGAAAATCCCCGGAGTTTATTCCAATGAGCATATTTTCATAGAGGAGGACGGAGCCAGAAGACCAGAAGGAGGGGGGCCACGAGGCGGCCACCCCACCAGGCGGCGCGGCAGCCCCTGGGCCGCGCCGGCCTATGGTGGCGGCGCCTCGGGCAGCCCCAGGTGCCCTCTGGACTACTTAAGGTCTTCGACCTAAAAGGCACGGGGTGAGACGAAATCGCCGAAGCCATCCGAACACCGCCGCCATCGCGAAACTCCATCTCGGGACCAGAAACTCCGTTCCGGCACTCCGCCGGACGGGGAATTGGAGTAGATCATCGCCATCATCACCACCGACGCCTCTCCATCGACCAGCCATGTTTCCTCCATCCATGTGTGAGTAATTCCCCGCTGTAGGCTGAAGGGGATGGTAGGGATTGGATGAGATTGGTCATGTAATAGCATAAGATTGTTAGGGCATAGTGCCTAGTGTATGTAATTGGTACTTTTATGATATTGTTGCAACTTGTTATGCTTAATGCTTGTCACTAGGGCCCGAGTGCCATGATCTCAGATCTGAACATGTTATTGTTTTATGATGATATTCATTGTTTTATGATCTTACCTGCAAGTTGTATACACATGTCGCTGTCCGGAACCCGAGGCCCCAAAGTGACAGAAATTGGGACAACCGGAGGGGAAGGCGGTGATGTGAGGATCACATGTGTTCACGGAGTGTTAATGCTTTGCTTCGGTGCTCTATTAAAAGGAGTACCTTAATTTCCAGTAGATTCCCTAGAGGCCCCTGCTGGCTGGTAGGACAAAAGATGTTGTGCAAGTTTCTCATTGCGAGCACGTACGACTAAATATGGAACACATGCCTATGGATTGTTTAGTACATGGATACTTTTTTTATTACTATCTGCAAATGCCCTACTTTGATTGTTACATGAGTTTCTCTCATCCATGCAACGCCCGTTCATCCATCCCTGTGCCTATAGTATTTTAATCCTGCTGTTTACTATAATCACTACTGTCTTTGTTACACCTGATATTTCACTACGTTACCTATAAAACGTTACTACTGATAAACTCTGCGAGCAAGTCTGTTTCCAGGTGCAGCTGAATTGACAACTCCGTTAAGGCTTACAAATATTCTTTGGCTCCCCTTGTGTCGAATCAATAAATTGGGTTTTACTTCCTGCGAAGACTGTTGCGATCCCCTATACTTGTGGGTCAACAAGACTATTTCCTGGCGCCGTTGCCGGGAGCATAGCTTTATTTGGAAGTTCACTTGGATTGATATTGTTCGCTGCAAATTCTCCATCATGGGTAAACCTCGCGATCCTAAAGTTGCCATATTACCATCCACTACAAGAAAAGGTACAATTCTGAGTACCTCTGTTGCTCTTGATTCACCATCTGTGATAAGTCAACTTGTTTCACCACCACAAGCTGCACATGCTGGTACTTCTGCTGAATCTGAAAATTCTTATAATTTTGATGATTCTTCTGCTGTGCTTGATGATAGTGGTTCATTGGGATCTTTTCTAGATGCTACAATTGCTAGGTCTAGACAAATTGAAAATACTGAAACTCCTAATGAAAATACTGCTACACCTGTTAATTCACCTAAGTCTTTTGAATACTCTAGTGATGATCCTGATGAAGATTATGTGGAACTTGATGATGATTTTATTGTTAAATGCAATGCTACTACTGATGCAAGTAAAATTAAAAAGCTTCTTGCACAACATACTATTAGATATAAGCTGTCTCCTGATCCTAAATTTGCCACATCTCCTATAAACATTAAGGATAAGGATTATGATTTTTCTCTTGATTTATCTGATGTAGCTATTGTTGAGAAAACACCCTTTTGTGGAAAGTGTTGTAGAACACATGAATGAACTTTCTACTTTGAGTAGCTTATTTTCTGATGATATCAAGAAGCGTACTTATTTTGTTGCTAAAATTTTTCCTTTCTCATTAAAGGATGATGCTAAAACTTGGTATAATAGTTTGCCTCCTGATTCTATTGATAGTCCAAGTGGTTTGCTTGATGTTTTCTTTCGGAAATATTTTCCTGCTAGTGCTCAACATATTGCTTTGCAGAAAATTTATAGTTTTGACCAGGAAGATGGAGAGAAATTGCCTGAAGCTTGGGCAAGATTTTGCTCTCTTATCAGAGCTCGACCTGGACATGATTTGGAAAAGCATGATTTACTTGATATATTTTATAGTGGACTAACCATTGAGTCTAGGGCATATTTGGATAGTTGTGCTGGTTGTGTTTTCAGGAAAAGAACTCCAGACGAAGCTGAAGAATTATTGGCTAAAATAGGCCGGAATCATGATGATTGGACTACACCTGAACCAGCCCCGACGCCGATATTGAAGAAGAGGGTTTGATTAAATTAAATGATGAAGATATGAGGGAAGCCAAGAAATCTCTTAAGGAGAAAGGTATTAAATCTGAAGATGTGAAGAACTTACCTCCCATATAAGATTTATGCAAGATAACTCCCCCTTCATCCATGATTGAGGTAAACTCTCTTCAACGCTTTACTAGGAAAGATATTCCGTATTCAAAACCTCCTGCTCAATGCTTAGATGAGTTCGATAATTATATTGTTAAGCAAGAAAATTTTAATATGAGAGTAGAGAATCATTTAATGGAAAATTCTCAAGCTATTAGTAATTTGCATGATATTGTGGAGAGAACCTCCAATGATGTTAAGATGCTTGTTAAACATTTTCATATGATTCAAACTCAAATTGATCAACTCACTAAAGTGCAAAATGACTTGTTAAAAAATAGTTCTAAAGAAAAACATGCTTATGAAGTAACAACTAGAGGCGGTGTTTCTACTCAGGATCCTCTATATCCTGAAGGGCATCCCAAAAGAGTTGAACAAGATTCTCAACGAATTGAAACTAGTGCTCCTTCTAAGAAAAAGAAGAAGAAACATAAAAATGTTGTAGAATCCTCTGAGCATGTTAATGATCCTAATAGTATTTCTATTTCTGATGCTGAAACTGAAAGTGGTAATGAACATGATAAAGATAATGATAAGAATGATGCTTCTGATAAAGAAGAGGTTGAAGATGAACCTGAAAAGCATGCTAAAAATAAAAAGTATACTAAAGAAGATTTTATTGCTAAGAAACATGGTAATGAAAGGGAACCGTGGGTTCAAAAGCAAATGCCTTTTCCTGCTAAGAAACTAAAATCAAAGGAAGAAGAACACTATAATAAATTTTGCGATTGGATGAAACCTTTATTCTTGCAAATCCCTTTGACTGATGTTATTAAATTGCCTCCTTATTCAAAGTATATGAAAGATATTGTCTCTAACAAAAGGAAAACTCCTAATGAGGAGATTTCCACTATGCTTGCTAATTACTCTTTCAATGGCAAAGTTCCAAAGAAGCTGGGCGACCCAGGTATACCGACTATTCCTTGTTCTATTAAGAATAATTATGTTAGAACTGCTCTATGTGATTTGGGAGCAGGTGTTAGTGTTATGCCTTTTCTCTTTACAAGAGACTTTATTTAGATAAGTTGATACCGACTGATATATCTTTGCAAATGGCTGATAAATCTACTGCTATTCCTGTTGGTATATGTGAGGATGTTCCTGTTCAAGTTACTAATAACTGCTTGATATTAACTGATTTTGTTGTGTTGGAAATGCCTGAAGATGATAATATGTCTATTATTCTTGGGAGACCTTTTCTTAACACCGCAGGGGCTGTGATTGATTGCAATAAAGGAAAAGTTACTTTCAATGTTGATGACAAGGAGCATACCGTTTATCTCCCCAAGAGGATTGATAAAGTATGTGGAGTTAACACAATTTCTAATGTGAGAACTATCAAAGTGGGAGTTATTGATTGTCCTATATATGAGCCTAAACAAGGATATCAAATATTATGATTGGATCCATATCAATACAATACAAGGTAACATGATTGATTTGAGGTTTATTTCATCTTATGCCATGTAAAATTTATTTGGTGGCAAGACTTGATCAACCTTGTTAACAAATACATTTCATATGCATAGAGGAGCTAAACAACATTTCTTTCTTTCCCTCACTTGTTTTACTTGCTGTAGCACTATTTGTTTTGCAAGGTTCTTTAGTTGTTTAGAGGTTCGAAAATCTTTTTCTGCCCAGTAATAATAATTTTAATACCCAGAAATGTGCATTTTTCAAAGTTTTCAAAAATTCACAAAAATTATACCGTTGGTCTTATTTTTCGAAGAGCCACCTGGGAGCACATGGGGATGACCAGTGGGGCACCCCAGGGGTGCACCCCACCAGCCAGCGCGGCCAAGGAGGGGGGTGATGTCTACGCACACTTCTGTTCCTGTAGACAGTGTTGGGCCTCCAAGAGCAGAGGTTTGTAGAACATCAGCAAGTTTCCCTTAAGTGGATCACCCAAGGTTTGTCGAACTCAGGGAGGAAGAGGTCAAAGATATCCCTCTCAAGCAACCCTGCAATCATGATACAAGAAGTCTCTTGTGTCCCCAACACACCTAATACACTTGTCAGATGTATAGGTGCACTAGTTCGGCGAAGAGATAGTGAAATACAAGTAGTATGAATGAATATGAGTAGTAGCAACGGCACTAGAAAATAGCTTGTTGGCGTGCAGGAAGTAAAGATGCAGTAAAACAGTAAATAAGCGATGATTGCAGTATTTGGGAAACAAGGCCTAGGTATCATACTTTCACTAGTGGATACTCTCAACATTGATCACATAAATAAATAAGTTCTCTTCTCCTATGCTACTTCTACACTCTCTTGTTGGATGATGAACACCACTAATTGCGTAGGGCTACAAGAGCACCTCAATGCCGGATTTAACAAGCTCCACAACATTCGATGTTCATATTTAAATAACCTTAGAGTGCATGATAGACCATTGCAATTATACCGAGTACTAACATAGCATGCACACTGTCACCATCATACTTTGAAAGGAGGAATAGATCACATCAATACCATCATAGTAATAGCTAACTTCATAATCTACAGGATATCACAATCATAACCTATGCCAAGTACTACATGATGCACACACTGTCAACATTACATCATGAAGGAGGAATAGAGTACTTTAATAACATCACTAGAGTAGCACATAGATTGATAGTGATACAAAGCTCATATGAATCTCAATCATGTAAGGCAGCTCATGAGATCATTGTATTGAAGTACATGGAAGAGAGATTAACCACATAGCTACCGGTACAGCCCTTAGCCTCGATGGAGAACTACTCCCTCCTCATGGGAGACAACATCGTTGATGAAGATGGCGGTGGTGTCGATGGAGATGCCTTCCGGGGGCACTTCCCCGTCCGGCAGCGTGCCGGAACAGAGACTCCTGTCCCCCAGATCTTGGCTTCGCGATGGCGGCGGCTCTGGAAGTTTTTCCGTACCGTGGCTTATTCCTCCGAAGTTTTTAGGTCAGGACGGCTTAAATAGGCGGAGAATCGGAGTCGGAAGGGGTGGGGCCACCAGACAACAGGGGGCGCGCCCGGGCGCCGCCTCTGTGTGGGGCCCACAGGATCCCCGGTCCCTCTCCGTGTGGAAGCTTCATGGAATTATAAGATGCTGGGCGTTGATTTCGTCCAATTCCGAGAATATTTCCTTACTAGGATTTCTGAAAACAAAAACAGCAGAAAACAGGAAATGGTACTTCGGCATCTTGTCAATAGGTTAGTTCCGAAAAATGCATAAATATGACATAAAGTGTGAACAAAACATGTAGGTATTGTCATAAAACAAGCATGGAACATCAGAAATTATAGATACGTTGGAGACGTATCAGCATCCCCAAGCTTAGTTCCTACTCACTCTCGAGTAGGTAAACAATAACAAAGATAATTTCTTAAGTGACATGCTACCAACATAATCTTGATCCAATAATGATGTAAAGCATATGAACTGAGATCAAATCACTCAAAGCAAATGTCTATATTGATATAAGAGATGATAATGCAAGAGTTAAACAAGCTAGAAGTTTTCATGAACTATTGCTTCAAAGACATGAAACCGTACAAAGTTCATTAAAGATGTGTTAAGTATTCAGTGTAGAAGTTCTATCCTTCATTCCAAGCATCAAGTAAATTTTCACAACATAAGAAGGATTCAGTCAAGCAAGCATTTGGTATTAGCACCAGGATGTTATGGCATAAAGAACGTTAATGGGGGTTTGGAAGGCCAAATGGAAGAAAGTCTTACAAAGCTATAAGTGATCATTAGACAAGAGGAAGTCTTATGATCGAAGCTATGCAAGGAGTAGTGATTGCCATGCAACGGATGCACATAGAGCTATATGTGTATGAAAGCTCTCCAATGGAACTAGTGGGGGTGCATCCAACTTGGTTGCTCACGAAGACCTAGAGCACTTTTGAGGAAGCTCATCATTGGAATATACAACCAAAGTTCTATAGTGTAAATTCCCCACATAGTTATACTAGTAAAACATGAAAACTCTCTCATATGAAGTGTAGGTGCTAAACATGAGCACAAATGATGACTATGAATACTGCAGGTGCTAAAACATGAGCACAAGTGTGGATAAAAGATAGTAATGCTGCCCCCTTTTTCTTTTTTCTTTTTTTTCTTTTTTTTTTCTTTTTTCTTTTCTATTTTTTTTCTTTTCTTTTTCTCTTTTTGATGGCCTCCATGGCTCTTTTCACTTTTAGGGGCAACATCCTAATATGACAACACACTTTTTGGTACAAATAACTCATAATGAATAAAACATGATGTATAAAACTGTATGCCTCTGCCAGTGTAGCAGGATGTGCAATGATCTAGCGTAACATGGGTAAACCACACATCAGCTGTATAGAATCATGCAAAGCAATATATAAATGATAAATGACAACATGTAATGTAATGTAAAATGGAAGTTGCATGGCAATATATCTCGGAACAGCTATGGAAATGCTGTGGTAGGTAGGTATGGTGGCTGTTTTGAGGAGATGTATGGGCTTATGTGTAGGAGAACAAGAGAAAGTCCTCCCACGGGTTTGGATGTACCGGCGAAGTATGCACAATTCTCAATGTGAGCAAAAGGCAATGCACAGTACCGAAGAGGCTAGCAAATTTGGATGGTGGAAGTGCCAAAAACCATAGCTTAACATTAGTCAAAAAGAACTCACAAGCTTATTGCAAACAACTAGCAGGTTCATCATTAAGAGCATGATTAAAATTTACTCCAAGGAGGGCCGTTCACGGTGGCACAAGTACCCCGCTAGCTCCCTCGACCTTCAGCACAACTTAGTTATTACGATGAACTCTCAGACATGGAAAGCTATCAAGTCCAACTACACCTTCAACTATTTAAATAGAGTTTGTAGTACGGCACAAGCTTAAAGACAACAATCCACTACTGATTTTAACTTATTTAAACAACAAGCCTTACCATCTAAATACCTCAAAACGTTTGCAAAGAATCAAGTTATCAAAGCTCAATGATCTACAAGATTATGCAAGTGTTTCATTATACCACTACCACATGCAACATTTCCTGAACCGACCAAATAACAATGAACGAAGCAGTTTCAACCTTCGCCATGAACATTAAAAGCAAAGAACACATGTGTTCATATGAACCAGCGGAGCGTGTCTCTCTCCCACACAAGCATTTATTCAGAGAATGAAAATAACAAAAACGAAAATAAAAACACACAGACGCTCCAAGTAAAGTACATAAGATGTGACGGAATAAAAATATAGTTTCACTAGAGGTGACCTGATAAGTTGTCGATGAAGAAGGGGATGCCTTGGGCATCCCCAAGCTTAGATGCTTGAGTCTTCTAGAAATATGCAGGGATGAACCACGGGGGCATCCCCAAGCTTAGATCTTTCACTCTCCTTGATCATATGGTATCATCCTCCTCTCTTGATCCTTGAAAACTTCCTCCACACCAAACTCGAAACAAACTCATTAGAGGGTTAGTGCATAATCAAAAATTCACATGTTCAGAGGTGACATAATCATTCTTAACACTTCTGGACATTGCACAAAGCTACTGAAAGTTAATGGAACAAAGAAATCTATCCAACATAGCAAAAGAGGCAATGCGAAATAAAAGGCAGAATCTGTCAAAACAGAATAGTCCATAAAGACGAATTTTTCTGGGGCACTAAACTTACTCAGATGAGAAAACTCAAAACTAATGAAAGTTGCGTACATATCTGAGGATCACTCACGTAAATTGGCAGATTTTTCTGAGTTACCTACAGAGAACACTGCCCAAATTCGTGACAACAAGAAATCTGTTTCTGCGCAGTAATCCAAATCTAGTATCAACCTTCTATTAGAGACTTCACTTGGCACAACAATGCAATAAAATAAAGATAAGGAGAGGTTGCTACAGTAGTAAAAACTTCCAAGACTCAAATATAAAACAAAATTGCTGTAGCAAAATAAAAACATGGGGTATCTCCCAAGAAGTGCTTTCTTTATAGCCATTAAGATGGGCTCAGTAATTTCAATGATGCACTCCCAAGAAGTAAGAATTGAAGCAAAAGAGAGCATAAAAAAGAAATTCAAAACACATTTAAGTCTAACCCACTTCCTATGCATAGGAATCTTGTAGATAAACAAATTCATGAAGCATAATGCAACAAGCATAGGAAGATAAGACAAGTGTACAACATGTAGAGAGGTGTTTTAGTAACATGAAAATTTCTACAACCATATTTTCCTATCTCATAATAATTTCCAGTAGTATCATGAGCAAACTCAACAATATAACTATCATATAAAGCATTCTTATCATGAGTCTCATGCATAAAATAATTACTACTCCCAACATAAGCATAGTCATTCTTATTAATTGTAGTGGGAGCAAATTCAACAAAGTAGCTATCATTATTATTCTCATCATCAAATATAGGAGGCATAGTATAATCATAATAAACTTTATCCTCCATAGTAGGTGGCACCAAAATACTACTATCATTATAATCATCATAAATGGGAGGCAAAGTATCATCAAAGTAAATTTTCTCCTCCATGCTTGGGTGACTAAAAATATCATGCTCATCAAAACCAGCTTCCCCAAGCTTAAATTCTTCCATAGCATTAGCAACAATAGTATTCAAATTCATACTAATAACATTGGCATTATCATGCATATAAAGTTCCATAGGTTTTTTAATTTTCTCTTCAAACACATCATGTCCTAATTCAAGATAAATTTCATAAAGATCTCTAATTTTGTTGTTGTTTTCCATTAAGCCTAACTAGGGAAAATAAAAACAAGAAACAAAAATATGCAGTTGCAGGATCTAAAGGAAATAGTTTCGAGCACTCACACACCGGCAACAGTGCTAGGAAATAGCTTAGTAGTCGGAGGATGTGAATACCTTTTACCTTACCTCCCCGGCAACGGCGCCAGAAAAGTGCTTAGTTGCCGGGTGACATGGGCATACCCTTCGGGTACCCATTATTAGTATACCCGGCTCGGCTCAATATGGAGAAGACCCAATATGGAGAAGGCCCAACAAGGCAACCCGAAGAAGTAGTCGACTAGGACTCTTGTAAAACCCTAGGCTGGTTGCATATATAAAGCTAGCCAGGGCACCCGAAATAAGAGAGAGGCCACCAGATAGACAGAATATAGACAATATAGCTCCGCCTATGGCGGCACCATGTAAACATATTATGCTTATATACTGGATTGCTAGCAGCACGTAGGGATCCTCCACCGAGGGGACCCGAAGCTGGGTACGTCGTGTGCCTAATCTCGTCCCCGGAATCTCCATCGCCGCTCTCTCCCGAAACTCTAGTCTACAATACGTAGGCATTGCCGAGGTATTCACTCGTCAATTGGCGCCGTCTGTGGGAAATAGCGGCGACTGGATTTCGTCATCCGGGCGAGATATTCGTCATCAACCACTTCATCAGCTGGCCGGTCGTATTTTCTTGACGAGATCCATCTGACTACTCATCGGCGTAAACGAATACATCAAATTTGCTGCCATACTTCGGATGCTCTGCTGGAACTACCGGATCTAAGCATCTCCTGGGAAGATGCGAACGACAGCACCAGACGCAGGCAAGTTGAATCTAAGCGGTACTTTCATCAAGCACGTAAGCTTAACATAAGTCTTTTTCGGGTTCTATTCACATAGTATTAAGGCCCACATGCACGCGCACGTTTCCTGCTCTTATTATTTGGTCTAGCATGAATATTAATCCCATGACAATGACTAACTGTTTATGCGAGAGGTAAAAGTCCTAAAATAACTAGCGTTAGCTGGAGATTGTTTGGAACACGCGTTCTCGACCTTGGTTTAGATGATATCCTTGCTGAGCGCGGACTCCCTGCCGCGAATTGGTCATCCAATACAGATATCTGCTATATTTTTAATTAATTATTGTTCGTAAAATATATTTGGTCAATTTTTTTCCCTCGGCTCGTGCTATTACTTGCGTGCAGTTTTTTGTTGCGTCGTAATATAACTGCAGATCGGGAATAAGTTTCGACTATTTTGTTGTGTCGACTCCGTTCGCCATCATGCGTCTCGTTTTCTGGCCGCATAATTATGTCGACTGCGTGATCTTCATCGCTCACCTGTCGCGGCGCACATCAACCATGCGTCCTCTGCATCGACTACTCCCAGCCAGATGCCGCGTGCCTACATCGACTGCGTCCATTACACGACCTGCTTCAGCGACGACTCCATGACATTCGATAAAAAAAGCTAAGTGCTTCCTCCTCCGAAAATCAATTATTATTTACTTTCGCCACACCCGAATACTCGGGGACTGCGCCATTACATTATTACAGCAAATTCACCCAAACACTGGGGGCTGCGCCATTACTTCATTACCACAAATATACTCGGTTACTTGGTGAATTTCTTTTCTTCGGCTCTGGATATATCTTCTCCGGCTCAGTGAAATTATTTTCTTCGGCTCAGTGGAATTATTTTCTTCGACTTAGTGGCTTTATCTTCTTCGGCTCAGTGGATTTATTTTCTTCGGATTACTGGATTGGTTTTCTTTGGTTAATAATTGGTTCACTTATACAATATTACCCGATGCGTTTCCGGGTCAATGGATTAATCTTCTATGGTTATTACTGGAACTATTTTCTTCGGATCAATGGATTCATCCTCTATGATATCAGCGGATTCATCTTCTATGGTTATTACTGGATTCTTCGGGTCAATGGATTCATCCTCTGATATCGATGGATTCATCTTCAATATATGCTCTATATTTAATGGCGTAATCCTCAATATGGACTCATCTCAAATACTTCATCTGGGATTCATCTTCATATATTATTGTCTATGGCTTCATCTTAAATGGCGTCACCTTATATGACGCCGCGACTCCATCAACTTATTTCGACGTCACGCCTAACGCTCGGGGGCTCGACAACGATTTCGCCTCGGGTCACGACTGCGACACAACAATCATGACATCACCTCAGCAACGCTCGGGGGCTCGGCTATTTCTTCATCAACAATTTTGCGGCATCCATTTTTGCTATTTGGTGGTTTCTACTTCGGCTATACTTCTTATCTACACTCGAAGACTTCATCACGCATCGACTTCGTCGTGTCCAATAAGCTAAGTGTTCTTTTATTTTGCACAAAGTTGATTATCGTTTACTTTCGCCGCACCCGACACTCGGGGGCTGCGCCATACTTCTTCACTTTACATCTCAGGTTGACAAAAAGAATAACTGTGCCTACCAAAAAGTCTTCAAGGATGAACCCGACGAAATTTTCTTCAAGAGAGAACCCGACAAAATCTTCTTCAGGAGGAACCCGATGAAATCAAAAGAGTACCCGACGAAATGTTCTTCAGGGAGGAACCCGACGAAATCAAAAAAGTACCCGACGAAATCTTCTTCAGGGAGGAACCCGACGAAATCAAAATAGTACCCGACGAAATCTTCTTCAGGGAGGAACCTGACGAAATCTTGAGAGAACCCGACGAAATTTTATTCAAGGAGAACCCGAAGAATTATCCTCAAGGAGGCCCCGAAGAATTATCCTCAAGGAGGTCCCGAAGAATTGTCCTCAGGAAGGACCCGAATAATTGTCCTCAGGAAGGACCCGAAGAATTGTCCTCAGGAAGGACCCGAAGAATTGTCCTCAGGAAGGACCCGAAGAATTATCCTCAGGGAGGACCCGAAGAATTAGGGATGACCCGACAAAATATTTTCCTGAAGGAGAAACTCGACGAAATTATCATAAAAAAAGGATAGACAAATCTTCGGGTCTATTGACTCGTCATTTGTTCCGAGCAAGAGCATCGGTGATGTACCCGAAAATATAGAAGAACCCAATATATTCGGCTGTCTCATCACGCCCGAGAAAAATATAGAAGAACCCGCAAAATGGGTCATTGCATCAGCCAAACAAGGCACTCGACAATATATTCTCAGAGCGCTAAAAGTCGCGAATAAATCTCTGAATGCCGCAAAACTCTGCGAAGGTAAGACCCCAGATCCGTTCTGAGCGGCGTGGCACCGTCTCTGACGTCGGTTTGCTACTTTTATCCGTATCAACAGATACGAAGAAAATCCTAACGGACGCGTTAGGTACCCGATAAAATATGACTGGGACTCGACAGAATGGTAAGACCTTAAGCGGCACCTGGAGTTAGCACCAGTATCGAGATCATGTCCAGGGACATGATCTTGAAGTAGGTTTTTGCGGATTGCCACTAGAGCAGTTAACTAGTACCTGATCCGTCAGATGAACTAGCCCCAACTACCATTATCCCTGTACAATATAGATATCGATGTCAAATAAAAATAGCAACGGCCTGGATTCGATAAAAAGAGGGGCTGCACCAAGTTCTTTATCGAGTAGTACAACTTGAGCCTATGCCTAGGTGCAAGCACCTGCCCATAGGCTCGGGGGCTACTCTTATCGAGAGCATTTTTCACCCTCCCGATAAGATACAAGAAAGAGAAATTTTGTGGAGTCAATTAAAAGCAAGTTGAGCCTACACCCAAGTGCAAACACTTGGCTGTAGCCTCAGGGGCTACTCCCATCGGGAGCGCTGTCGCGTGCCCGATAGAAAAATAACTTCGACAACATCTACGATAATCAAGGTTTGTAGACTCAACTCGATTCTACGACTCGAGTGGAGCCTACTCCCATCGGGAGCACATGGATTTCATCAAGTCCTCCAGAAATATAGTTAAGTTCTTCATCGAGTAGTACAACTTGAGTCTATGCCCAAGTGCAAGCACTTACCCATAGACTCGGGGGCTACTCCCATCGGGAGCGCTGGTCGCGCACCCGATAGAAAAATAACTTCGAGACATCATCTACGCTACACATGATCTTCGACATGGACCTCGCCTTGTATTTTCTTCGACTTCGGAGATGGTTATGCTTGGAGTTTCTACGCAAGTCTTCGACTTCCCTATAAACTCGGGGGCTACTGACATGGGCATACCCTTCGGGTACCCATTATTAGTATACCCGGCTCGGCCCAATATGGAGAAGACCCAATATGGAGAAGGCCCAACAAGGCAACCCGAAGAAGTAGTCGACTAGGACTCTTGTAAAACCCTAGGCTGGTTGCATATATAAAGCTAGCCAGGGCACCCGAAATAAGAGAGAGGCCACCAGATAGACAGAATATAGACAACATAGCTCCGCCTATGGTGGCACCATGTAAACATATTATGCTTATATACTGGATTGCTAGCAACACGTAGGGATCCTCCACCGAGGGGACCCGAAGCTGGGTACGTCGTGTGCCTAATCTCGTCCCCGGAATCTCCATCGCTGCTCTCTCCCAAAACCCTAGTCTACAATACGTAGGCATTGCCGAGGTATTCACTCGTCACCAGGGTCCGGGGTGTGAGTGCCGTTTACCTTTCCTCCCCGGCAACGGCGCCAGAAAAGTGCTGGATGTCTACGCACGCTTCTATTCCTGTAGACAGTGTTGGGCCTCCAAGAGCAGAGGTTTGTAGAACAGCAGCAAGTTTTCCTTAAGTGGATCACCCAAGGTTTATCGAACTCAGGGAGGAAGAGGTCAAAGATATCCCTCTCAAGCAACCCTGCAATCATGATACAAGAAGTCTCTTGTGTCCCCAACACACCTAATACACTTGTCAGATGTATAGGTGCACTAGTTCGGCGAAGAGATAGTGAAATACAAGTAGTATGAATGAATATGAGTAGTAGCAACGGCGCTAGAAAAGAGCTTATTGGCGTGCAGGAAGTAAAGATGCAGTAAAACAGTAAATAAGCGATGATTGCAGTATTTGGAAAACAAGGCCTAGGGATCATACTTTCACTAGTGGATACTCTCAACATTGATCACATAAATAAATAAGTTCTCTTCTCTTATGCTACTTCTACACTCTCTTGTTGGATGATGAACACCACTAATTGTGTAGGGCTACAAGAGCACCTCAATGCCGGAGTTAACAAGCTCCACAACATTCGATGTTCATATTTAAATAACCTTAGAGTGCATGATAGACCATTGCAATTATACCGAGTACTAACATAGCATGCACACTGTCACCATCATGCTATGAAAGGAGGAATATATCACATCAATACCATCATAGTAATAGTTAACTTCATAATCTACAGGAGATCACAATCATAACCTATGCCAAGTACTACATGATGCACACACTGTCAACATTACATCATGAAGGAGGAATAGAGTACTTTAATAACATCACTAGAGTAGCACATAGATTGATAGTGATACAAAGCTCATATGAATCTCAATCATGTAAGGCAGCTCATGAGATCATTGTATTGAAGTACATGGAAGAGAGATTAACCACATAGCTACCGGTACAGCCCTTAGCCTCGATGGAGAACTACTCCCTCCTCATGGGAGACAACAGCGTTGATGAAGATGGAGGTGGTGTCGATGGAGATGCCTTCCGAGGGCACTTCCCCATCCCGGCGGCGTGCTGGAACAGAGACTCCTGTCCCCCAGATCTTGGCTTCGCGATGGCGGTGGCTCTGGAAGGTTTCTCGTACCGTGGCTTATTCCTCCGAAGTTTTTAGGTCAGGACGGCTTAAATAGGCGGAGAATCGGAGTCGGAAGGGGTCTGGGGCCACCAGACAACAGGGGGGCGCGCCCCCCTGTGGCCGCGCCGCCTTACTGTGTGGGGCCCTGTTGACGCGTAAAGCACACGCCCGTTGGGAACCCCAAGTGGAAGGTGTGATGCGTACCGCAGCAAGTTTCCCTCAGTAAGAAACCAAGGTTTATCGAACCAGTAGGAGCCAAGAAGCACGTTGAAGGTTGTTGGTGACGGAGTGTAGTGCGGCGCAACACCAGGGATTCCGGCGCCAACGTGGAACCTGCACAACACAACCAAGTACTTTGCCCCAACTAAACAGTGAGGTTGTCAATCTCACCGGCTTGCTGTAACAAAGGATTAGATGTATAGTGTGGATGATGATTGTTTGCGTAAAACAAAACGATGTGCAGTAGATTGTATTTGTTGTAAAAGAATGGACTGGGGTCCACAGTTCACTAGAGGTGTCTCTCCCATAAGAAATAGCATATTGGGTAAACAAATTACAGTTGGGCAATTGACAAATAGAGGGGGCATGACAATGCACATACATGACATGATGAGTATTGTGAGATTTAATTGGGCATTACGACAAAGTACATAGACCGCTATCCAGCATGCATCTATGCCTAAAAAGTCCACTTTCAGGTTATCATCCGAACCCCTTCCGGTATTAAGTTGTAAACAACAGACAATTGCATTAAGTATGGTGCGTAATGTAATCAATAACTATATCCTCGAACATAGCATCAATGTTTTATCCCTAATGGCAACAACACATCCATAATCTTAGAGGTTGCTGTCACTCCCCCAGATTCACGGAGACATGAACCCACTATCGAGCATAAATACTCCCTCTTGGAGTTACAAGCAATGACTTGGCCAGAGCCTCTACTAGCAACGGAGAGCATGCAAGATCATAAACAACACATAGATAGATTGATAATCAACATAACATAGTATTCTCTATTCATCGGATCCCAACAAACGCAACATATAGAATTACGTATAGATGATCTTGATCATGTTAGGCAGCTCACAAGACCCGATAATTAAGCACAATGGGGAGAAGACAACCATCTAGCTACTGCTATGGACCCATAGTCCAGGGGTAGACTACTCACACATCACTCCGGAGGCGACCATGGCGGCGTAGAGTCCTCCGGGAGATGATTCCCCTCTCCGCAGGGTGCCGGAGGCGATCTCCTGAATCCCCCGAGATGGGATTGGCGGCGGCTCGGGAAGGTTTTCCGTATCGTGGCTCTCGGTACAGGGGGTTTCGCGACGAAGGCTATTTGTAGGCGGAAGGGCAGGTCGGGGCCACACGAGGGCCCACACTATAGGTCGGCGCGGCCAAGGCCTGGGCCGCGCCGCCCTATGGTTTGGCCACCTCGTGGCCCCACTTCGTCTCCTCTTCGGTCTTCTGAAGCTTCGTGGCAAAATAGGACCCGGGCGTTGATTTCGTCCAATTCCGAGAATATTTCTTTACTAGGATTTCTGAAACCAAAAACAACAGAACTTGGCATCTTGTTAATAGGTTAGTTCCAGAAAATGCACGAATATGACATAAAGTGTGCATAAAACATGTAGATAACATCAATAATGTGGCATGGAACATAAGAAATTATTGATACGTCGGAGACGTATCAGCATCCCCAAGCTTAGTTCCTGCTCGTCCCGAGCAGGTAAACGATAAACAAAGATAATTTCTGAGTGACATGCCATCATAACCTTGATCATACTATTTGTAAAGCATATGTAGTGAATGCAGCGATCAAAACAATGTATATGACATGAGTAAACAAGTGAATCATATAGCAAAGACTATTCATGAATAGTACTTCAAGACAAGCATCAATAAGTTTTGCATAAGAGTTAACTCATAAAGCAATAATTCATAGTAGAAGCATTGAAGCAACACAAAGGAAGATTAAGTTTCAGCGGTTGCTTTCAACTTGTAACATGTATATCTCATGGATATTGTCAACATAGAGTAATATAACAAATGCAATATGCAAGTATGTAGGAATCAATGCACAGTTCACACAAGTGTTTGCTTCTTGAGGTGGAGAGAAATAGGTGAACTGACTCAACATAAAAGTAAAAAGAATGGTCCTTCAAAGAGGAAAAGCATCAATTGCTATATTTGTGCTAGAGCTTTGATTTTGAAAACAAGAAACAATTTTTTCAACGGTAGTAATAAAGCATATGTATCATGTAGATTATTTCTTACAAGTTGCAAGCCTCATGCATAGTATACTAATAGTGCCCGCACCTTGTCCTAATTAGCTTGGACTACCGGATCATCGCAATGCACATGTTTTAACCAAGTGTCACAAAGGGGTACCTCTATGCCGCTGTACAAAGGTCTAAGGAGAAAGCTCGCATCGGATTTCTCGCTATTGATTATTCTCAAGTTAGACATCCATACCAGGACAACATAGACAACAGATAATGGACTCCTCTTTTATGCATAAGCATGTAGCAATAATTAATAATTTTCTCATATGAGATTGAGGATATATGTCCAAAACTGAAACTTCCACCATGGATCATGGCTTTAGTTAGCGGCCCAATGTTCTTCTCTAACAATATGCATGCTTAACCATAAGGTGGTAGATCTCCCTTACTTCAGACAAGACGAACATGCATAGCAACTCACATGATATTCAACAAAGAATAGTTGATGGCGTCCCCAGTGAACATGGTTATCGCACAACAGGCAACTTAATAAGAGATAAAGTGCATAAGTACATATTCAATACCACAATAGTTTTTAAGCAATTTGTCCCATGAGCTATATATTGTAAAGGTAGAGGATAGAAATTTAAAGGTAGCACTCAAGCAATTTACTTTGGAATGGCGGAGAAATACCATGTAGTAGGTAGGTATGGTGGAAACAAATGGCATAGTGGTTGGCTCAAGTATTTTGGATGCATGAGAAGTATTCCCTCTCGATACAAGGTTTAGGCTAGCAAGGCTATTTGGAACAAACACAAGGATGAAGAGGTGCAGCAAAACTCACATAAACAACATATTGTAAACATTATAAGACTCTACACCGTCTTCCTTGTTGTTCAAACTCAATACTAGAAATTATCTAGACCTTAGAGAGACCAAATATGCAAACCAAATTTTAGCATGCTCTATGTATTTCTTCATTAATGGGTGCAAAGCATATGATGCAAGAGCTTAAACATGAGTACAACAATTGCCAAGTATCACATTATCCAAGACATTATAGCAAATTACTACATGTATCATTTTCCAATTCCAACCATATAACAATTTAACGAAGAAGAAACTTCGCCATGAATACTATGAGTAGAGCCTAAGGACATACTTGTCCATATGCTACAGCGGAGCATGTCTCTCTCCCATAAAGGTGAATGCTAGGATCCATTTTATTCAAACAAAACAAAACCAAACCGACGCTCCAAGAAAAGAACATAAGATGTGATGGAATAAAAATATAGTTTCAGGGGAGGAACCTGATAATGTTGTCGATGAAGAAGGGGATGCCTTGGGCATCCCCAAGCTTAGACGCTTGAGTCTTCTTGATATATGCAGGGGTGAACCACCGGGGCATCCCCAAGGTTAGAGCTTTCACTCTCCTTGATCATGTTGTATCATCTCCTCTCTTGATCCTTGAAAACTTCCTCCACACCAAACTTAGAACAACTTATTAGAGGGTTAGTGCACAATCAAAATATACATGTTCAGAGGTGACATAATCATTCTTAACACTTCTGGACATTGCACAAAGCTACTTAAAATCAATGGAATCGAAATATCCATCGAACATAACAAAACTGCAATGCGAAATAAAAGGCAGAATCTGTCAAAACAGAACAGTTCGTATTGACGAATTTTATCGAGGCACCAGACTTGCTCAAATGAAAATTCTAAAATTGAATGAAAGTTGCGTACATATCTGAGGATCACTCACGTAAATTGGCATAATTTTCTGAGTTACCTACAGAGAATTTTGCCCAGATTCGTGACAGCAAAGAAATCTGTTTCTGCGCAGTAATCCAAATCTAGTATGAACCTTGCTATCAACAACTTTACTTGGCACAATAAAACACTAAACTAAGATAAGGAGAGGTTGCTACAGTAGTAAACAACTTCCAAGACACAAAATAAAACAAAGTACTGTAGTAAAAAAAACACATGGGTTATCTCCCAAAAAGTTCTTTCTTTATGGCCATTAAGATGGGCTCAGCAGTTTTAATGATGCACTCGCAAGAAATAGTATTTGAAGCAAATGAGAGCATCAAGAGGCAAATTCAAAACAAATTTAAACCTAAAATGCTTCCTATGAAAAGGAATCTTGTAAATAAACAAGTCAATGAAGAACAAAGTGAATAGCATAGGAAGACAAAACAAGTGTAACTTCAAAAATTTCAGCATATAGAGAGGTATTTTAGTAACATAAAAATTTCTACAACCATATTTTCCTCTCTCATAATAATTTCCAGTAGTATCATGAACAAACTCAACAATATAACTATCACATAAAGCATTCTTATCATGAGTCTCATGCATAAAATAATTACTACTCCCAACATAAGTATAGTCATTCTTATTAATTGTAGTGGGAGCAAATTCAACAAGGTAGCTATCATTATTATTCTCATCACCATAATCATCAAATGTAGGAGGCATAGTATAATCATAATAAACTTTATCCTCAATAGTAGGTGGCACCAAAATACCACTATCATCATAAATGGGAGGCAAAGTGTCATCAAAGTAAATTTTCTCCTCCATGCTTGGGGGACTAAAAATATCATGCTCATCAAAACCAGCTTCCCCAAGCTTAAATTCTTCCATAGCATTAGCAACAATAGTGTTCAAAGCATTCATATTAATAACATTCCCATTAGCATGCATATAAAGTTCCATGGGTTTTTTAATTCTCTCTTCAAACACATCATGTCCTAATTCAAGATAAAGTTCATAAAGATCTCTCATATTTTTGTTGTTTTCCATTATGCTTAACTAGTGAAATAAAAACATGCATGATATTAAGTAAAGTAAAACAAGTAACTAATTTTTTTGTGTTTTTAATATAGAGTGCAAGACAGTAAATAAAGTAAAACTAGCAACTAATTTTTTTTTGTATTTTGATTTAGTGCAGCAAACAAAGTAGTAAATAAAATAAAGCAAGACAAAAACAAAGTAAAGAGA
The DNA here is from genome assembly GCA_030979885.1 of Lolium multiflorum. Lineage (NCBI taxonomy): Eukaryota > Viridiplantae > Streptophyta > Magnoliopsida > Poales > Poaceae > Lolium > Lolium multiflorum. The sequence continues at coordinate 254,905,948 of CM061747.1, read as the reverse complement.
TTGCGATGTGGAGACTCCCCTTGCAGCGTGTCTTGATCTCCCCGGCAACGGCGCCAGAAATTAGCTTGTTGACGCGTAAAGCACACGCCCGTTGGGAACCCCAAGTGCAAGGTGTGATGCGTACATCAGCAAGTTTCCCTCAGTAAGAAACCAAGGTTTATCGAACCGGTAGGAGCCAAGAAGCACGTTGAAGGTTGTTGGTGACGGAGTGTAGTGCGGCGCAACACCAGGGATTCCGGCGCCAACGTGGAACCTGCACAACACAACCAAAGTACTTTGCCCCAACTAAACAGTGAGGTTGTCAATCTCACCGGCTTGCTGTAACAAAGGATTAGATGTATAGTGTGGATGATGATTGTTTGCAGAAAACAGTAAACAAGTATTGCAGTAGATTGTATTCGATGTAAAAGAATGGACCGGGGTCCACAGTTCACTAGAGGTGTCTCTCCCATAAGAAATAGCATATTGGGTAAACAAATTACAGTTGGGCAATTGACAAATAGAGAGGGCATGACAATGCACATACATGACATGATGAGTATTGTGAGATTTAATTGGGCATTACGACAAAGTACATAGACCGCTATCCAGCATGCATCTATGCCTAAAAAGTCCACTTTCAGGTTATCATCCGAACCCCTTCCGGTATTAAGTTGTAAACAACAGACAATTGCATTAAGTATGGTGCGTAATGTAATCAATAACTATATCCTCGAACATAGCATCAATGTTTTATCCCTAGTGGCAACAGCACATCCATAATCTTAGAGGTTGCTGTCACTCCCCAGATTCACGGAGACATGAACCCACTATCGAGCATAAATACTCCCTCTTGGAGTTACAAGCAATGACTTGGCCAGAGCCTCTACTAGCAACGGAGAGCATGCAAGATCATAAACAACACATAGATAGATTGATAATCAACATAACATAGTATTCTCTATTCATCGGATCCCAACAAACGCAACATATAGAATTACAGATAGATGATCTTGATCATGTTAGGCAGCTCACAAGACCCGATAATTAAGCACAATGGGGAGAAGACAACCATCTAGCTACTGCTATGGACCTATAGTCCAGGGGTAGACTACTCACACATCACTCCGGAGGCGACCATGGCGGCGTAGAGTCCTCCGGGAGATGATTCCCCTCCGGCAGGGTGCCGGAGGCGATCTCCTGAATCCCCCGAGATGGGATTGGCGGCGGCGGCATCTCGGAAGGTTTTCCGTATCGTGGCTCTCAGCGGGGTTTCGCGACGAAGGCTATTTGTAGGCGGAAGGGCAGGTCAGGGGCCACACGAGGGGCCCACACTATAGGTCGGCGCGGCCAAGGCCTGGGCCGCGCCGCCTATGGTTTGGCCACCCGTGGCCCCACTTCGTCTCCTCTTCGGTCTTCGGAAGCTTCGTGGCAAAATAGGACCCTGGGCGTTGATTTCGTCCAATTCCGAGAATATTTCTTACTAGGATTTCTGAAACCAAAAACAGGAAAAACAACTGGCACTTCGGCATCTTGTTAATAGGTTAGTTCCAGAAAATGCACGAATATGACATAAAGTGTGCATAAAACATGTAGATAACATCAATAATGTGGCATGGAACATAAGAAATTATTGATACATCGGAGACGTATCAGGCCCACAGGGCTCCCCTCTGGTCCCTCTCCGGTGTTCTGGAAGCTTCGTGGAATTATAAGATGCTGGGCGTTGATTTCGTCCAATTCCGAGAATATTTCCTTACTAGGATTTCTGAAACCAAAAACAGCAGAAAACAGCACTTGGCATCTTGTCAATAGGTTAGTTCCGGAAAATGCATAAATATGACATAAAGTGTGAACAAAACATGTAGGTATTGTCATAAAACAAGCATGGAACATCAGAAATTATAGATACGTTGGAGACGTATCAGGGGGCACACCACCTTGTGGTGTGGGCCCCTCCTTGCCCCACTTATTCATCTCTTCCTCCCATCTCACTCTCTCTCCCGAAAAAACTCGTACCAGCTTTCTCTCACTCGCGTTTTTGCTCAAGAGCTCAGGATTTCTCAATCTCTTTGCTCAGCCCAGATTTCTGTCTAAAATTTGGCACATTTGCTCTCTGGTATGTGACTCTTTCGATTATCCAAGTATAATTTTGTTTGGTTGAGTATATCTTGAATATTTTGCTGCTGTAGGTAACATGTTTAGTGAGCTTGCATGCTTGTTCTAAGTTGTAAGAATTAGTTTTGATGCATGTTTAGTACTCTAGCAAGTTCCTACAGTAGTTTCCCTCAATTATATGTCTCCAAATCAACTTTTATAATGCTTGTTGAAAAATTTCAGAAAATGGAGTGGAATAGGCACCAACTAAACCAACAAGAATTGGAGGTGCAAGAAGTTATGAGAGTTCACCGCGAAGAGGGAGTATACCCCTCTTACTACCCATGCACAGATTTTATGAGGAGTGCAGGAATCTTGCGAGATGTTCAAAATCTGATTTCCAATGCAGGGTTGGAAAGTTTTGTTGTTGGTGAACCTTACCAATATGCAAAACTGACCATGTCAGTGGTGCAGGATTTTGAATTCAATTGTCTCAATCTAACCCCATGGTTCGATACAAAATTTATAATAAAACTGTCAACTTGCCTTTTGATGATTTTTGTGCAGCAATTAGAGTGCCACAATGGGGATCATGCGAGAAGGTTAGGGGACTGCCGCAGGAGCTCTTGAATCTGTACAAGATGATCTGTCAAGGGAGAAGCTTCTCAGATGAGAGCGGTAAAATTAGTAGTATTCAACTCCCAGCTATTCGTTACTTTGCTTATTTCATCACCAAGTGCGTTCTTGCTAGAAAGAATGCAAATAAGTTATCTATCCAGGATTTGGCTTTCCTAGCTGCTGCATTACAAAGTGATAGGACTTATAATTTGGGTGCTTTGATAGCCTATAGACTTGCTACTAACCGTGAGAAGGGAGGAATTTGTGGAGGTCTCATTGCCTCTCGTTTATTAGCTATGCATGGTGTAGAACCTCACCATCTTGATATTCAGCTCTCCATAGAGAAACTTGACATTGTCTCCATGATTAAACATGACTTTGTTTCTGATTTGTCTAATTTCAGTAACCTGTCTTACAAGATAACATTTTACAAGAAAAATTGGAGAACAACTAAGAAAACCGAAAGGCTAGTGGTTTTGCCCGCACCTGCTTTGTTTAACCTTGATCCCAGAAAAAATTGGTCGGTCACGGAAGATGAACTGAATGCATACATAGAGGGGGATGGCCATCATAAAGGGGATGGCACGGAGGAGGCCGAGGAACACCTCGACTCATCATCCGATGCAGCGAGCTCTTCGCATCAACATTTTGGGCATGTGGAGCCTTCACCCTTTTCTTCTGCACAGGGACCTTATTATGACTACACCATGTATGATCCACCGGCGTGGAACCCTGACCCTCGCTGGGGTTGATCTCCACTTAGGCCAAAAGCCTAAGCTTGGGGGAGGTATACCGGCATCACTCATTCATTGCATATTATAGTTGCTGGATACTTTTACATACTTGTTTAGCTTCTTAAAGTGGTTTTCTAATAAGAGGGAGATGATATTTGGGGAAGTGCTGATTGAAAACAGATTCTGGACTGATACCAAAAAAATTATCAAAAACAGCCAGAACGTTATTTTGCAAAGCCAATTTTCGTGCATGTTCCCGAGGTTATTATATAACTTTCATTAGTTGAACACTTTTCGAGCTGAGCAGCGGAAGAATTTCTTAAAAATCGATTACTGTACTGCTGTCAAGTTTGATGAATTTCTGCTGCTTTGTGTTTCTGTGCCTCTTTTAGTTTTCATTTTCTTGTTTTTGCTTTGTTTCTTTCCTAAAACACAAAAAAACCAAAAATATTTCTATTTTTTCTCTTCATCATTTGTTTATTTTGGTTTCTTGCTTTTATTTTGCTTTGTTTGCTATCGTTGGTTTGCTATAAGAAAATCCAAAAAGATTTTGCTTTGTTTGCTTGTTTCCTTTTGTTCTTGTTTCCAATTCGAAAACACCAAAAATATTTGTTGTTCTTCTTTGGTTTTGTAAAGTTCATTATGGAGTTCAATGGTCTTCGGTGGCTGGAGCGTGGTTTTCATTCCATATTATTCAAGCTACACAAGTGAAAGGCAATAATGATGATCTACGACAATTCGACTGTGGTGAGAGGCTGGTATGAACTCTATTTTTTTCATTTTTGTACATATACTCATCCATGTGAGCATGCTTAGTTTGTTCATGTGAGGTATATGTCATTTAAGAAAGTCTAGTAGTTCATGACCTCTCATGTTTAGCTCCAGTTTATTAATATGAGTAGCATGTCATAGATATTTGCTTGCATTGTTTTATTCATAAATAGGTATGACATTGTGGTATCCTCCTCTGAATAATTCACTTGAATCGACTTGGCACATGCTCACGCATGCATATGACTGAACAAGAGTCAATTAAGCCTCTATGATTTACTTTGCCTCAGAGTTCTTGTATCATTTTTATGCCTCCGTTAATTTATTTTGCCACAAGCATGATTATGACAGTTACTGCTCTCTTGATTGTCGCTTCCCAGTCAATTGCTAGCCTTCACTTGTACTGAGCGGAAACGCTGCTCGTGCTTCCAAATCCCTGAAAACCAAGTTATTCCAAAGTGTCCACCATAAATACCTATGCATGGCATTTCAAACCATTCCAAGTAAATTCTCATGCGCTACCTTTAAACCTTCAAAATACTTCTCAATTTGTGTCGATGTTTTATAGCTCATGAGGAAGTATGTGGTGTTTATCTTTCAACCTTGTCATTTACTTTTGACAGACTTTCATAATGGATTAGTGGCACATCCGCTTATCCAATAATTTTGCAAAAAGAGCTGGGTTCCCAGCCCCAATTAATTAACTTTCATCGATAATTCTCTTCACATGTTTTGCCCTGATTCATCAGTAAGCAACTTAATTTTGCAAATAGACACTCCTCCATGGTATGAGAATGTTGGAAGGCACCCGAGGATTCGGTTAGCCATGGCTTGTGTAAGCAAAGGTTGGGGGAGTGTCATCCATAATAAAACTAAAATACGTGTGTAAACAAAAGAGAAGAGGGATGATCTACCTTGCTGGTAGAGATAACGTCCTTCATGGGAGCCGCTCTTGAAAGTCTGGTTGACGAGGTAGTTGGAGTACCCATTACCATTCGTTGACAACAACAAACACCTCTCAAAATAATTTTACTCCTGTTTTAAAAATGAAAAGCTCTAGCGCATGTTAATCCCTGCTTCCCTCTGCGAAGGGTCAATCTTTTACTTTTACATTGAGTCACCATCCTTTCTTTGAGCACTTTCTTGAGAGCACAACTTGTCATTCTTAGTATAATATGCTTGTCCCAAAATGTGATTAATTGTGGTATAACTTTGATGCTTTTATCTTTGACAATCTCTACTTCTAGTCTTTCCATGAACTTCAAAGGTGCCCGAGCATTTATGTTTTGCTGTACAAATACGGGCAAGCGAGATACCACTTTATCATATCCTTTTATGAACATTGCAATCCTGCTGATAGACATGATTCATGATGCTTATTATTAATTTGTTGGTACCTTTTCCATGATTGACATAGCTATTAGATGATTTTATTTGCATGTATCTTATTATGAATTGCCTAAGTACTTGTCCATATCATGAGAATATTTACATCATATGAACAAATGTGTTCGTGAAAGTTCTTTTATCGCACTCAGTTGTTAACTGAATTGCTTGAGGACAAGCAATAAGCTAAGCTTGGGGGATTGATACGTCCAAAACATATCTACTTTCCCGAACACTTTTGCTATTGTTTTGCCTCTAATTTGTGTATTTTGGATGCAACTAACACAGACTAACGCTGTTTTCAGCAGAATTACCCTGGTGTCTCATTTTTGTGCAGAAACTCAACTTTCAGGAAAATCCCCGGAGTTTATTCCAATGGGCCTATTTTCATAGAGGAGCGACGGAGCCAGAAGACCAGAAGGAGGGGGGCCACGAGGCGGCCACCCCCAGGCAGCGGCAGGCCCGGGCGCGCCGGCCTATGGTGGCGGCGCCTCGGGCAGCCCCAGGTGCCCCCTCTGGACTACTTAAGGTCTTCGACCTAAAAACGCACGGGGGCGAGACGAAATCACCAGAAGCCATCCAGAACACCGCCGCCATCGCGAAACTCCGTCTCGGGACCAGAAACTCCGTTCTGGCACTCCGCCGGGACGGGGAATTGGAGGAGATCATTGCCATCATCACCACCGACGCCTCTCCATCGACCAGCCATGTTTCCCCCATCCATGTGTGAGTAATTCCCCCGCTGTAGGCTGAAGGGGATGGTAGGGATTGAATGAGATTGGTCATGTAATAGCATAAGATTGTTAGGGCATAGTGCCTAGTGTCCGTAATTGGTACTTTTATGATATTGTTGCAACTTGTTATGCTTAATGCTTGTCACTAGGGCCCGAGTGTCATGATCTCAGATCTGAACATGTTATTGTTTTATGATGATATTCATTGTTTTATGATCTTACCTGCAAGTTGTATACACATGTCGCTGTCCGGAACCCGAGGCCCCAAAGTGACAGAAATTGGGACAACCGGAGGGGAAGGCGGTGATGTGAGGATAACATGTGTTCACGGAGTGTTAATGCTTTGCTCCGGTGCTCTATTAAAAGGAGTACCTTAATTTCCAGTAGATTCCCTAGAGGCCCTGCCACCGGCTGGTAGGACAAAAGATGTTGTGCAAGTTTCTCATTGCGAGCACGTACGACTAAATATGGAACACATGCCTATGGATTGTTTAGTACTTGGATACTGTTTTATTACTATCTGCAAATGCCCTACTTTGATTGTTACATGAGTTTCTCTCATCCATGCAGCGCCCGTTCATCCATCCCTGTGCCTACATTATTTTAATCCGTTTACTATAATCACTACTGCTGTCTTTGTTACCGCTCGATATTTCACTATCGCTATAAAACTGTTACTACTGATAAACTCTTGCGAGCAAGTCTGTTTCCAGGTGCATCTGAATTGACAACTCCGTTGTTAAGGCTTACAAATATTCTTTGGCTCCCCTTGTGTCGAATCAATAAATTGGGTTTTACTTCCCGCGAAGACTGTTGCGATCCCCTATACTTGTGGGTCATCATAGCTTTGTTGGAATTTGAGAGAGAAGGACTTGAGCATCTTTGTGGTGTTCTTGCCATTGCATTATTTGGTGCATCGGTTTGAGTTCTCCACGGTGATTCGTGGAAGTGAAAGCAAGAAGGTTGTTTCTCTTGGGTCTTTGGACCCTAGACGGCTTAGTGGCCTTTGTGGCATCTTTGTGGTGTTCTTGGGGACTCCAATTAAGTTGTGGAGAATCTTCAAGGGCAAGGCCTTTGTGGCATCTTAGTGGTGTTCTTGGGGACTCCAATTAAGTTGTGGAGATTCTTCAAGGGCAAGGCCTTTGTGGCAATTTGTTGGGAGCCTCCAATTAAGTTGTGGAGATAGCCCCAAGCTTTGTGCGGGTTCGGTAACCTCCCTAAGGTTACATAGTGGTTCGAGGACATCCCTTTTGGTGGGAATTCTCGAGGAGAATACGGTGGCCCTCGTGCTTTTGGAGTGACTTGTCCTCCACACCGCTCCAACGGAGAGTAGCACTCGCAAGAGTGTGAACTTCGGGCTACATCTTCGTCTCTCGCGTGCCTCGGTTATCTCTATACCCGAGCTCTTTACTTATGCACTTTACCTTGTGATAGCCATCGTGCTTGAAGTTATATATATCTTGCTATCACATAAGTTGCTTGTATTGCTTAGCATAAGTTGTTGGTGCACATAGGTGAACCCTTGCTTAGAATAAGTTGTTGGTGCACATAGGTGAACCATAGTTTATAGGCTTTGGGCTTGACAAAGTAAACGCTAGTTTTATTCTGCATTTGTTAAGCCCATCTCGTAAAAGTTTTAAACCGCCTATTCACCCCCCTCTAGGCGACATCCGTGTACTTTCAATTGGTATCAGAGCAAGGTCTCTCATTCTTAGGCTTCACCGCCTTGAGAGTAAAGATGTCGGTTAGGGGATTAGTGCACAATAACTTGTTTATATTTGATGGCACAAATTATGATCTATGGAAAATTTATGTGCTTAATATTTTACGGGGTATGTCCCCGGACATGGAGCGATTTCTTGACATGGGTTTTTCTTCTCCTAAGGATCCTCAAAATTTATCTCTTGAGGAGGAGAAAAACTCTTGCCTCGATGCTCTTGCTTCTCATGTGTTTTCCATTGTTGTGAGCAATGTAGTTACTTCTTCAATCATGCCCTTTGGGAGCGCTCATGAATTATGGACAAAGCTTAAAGACAAATATGATGTGTCCAATATTATTGAGGATGATTGTATTGCTTCCACTTCCGGCCGTGATGAGTTCTCATCTTCATCCACTTCACCAAAGTGTGGTAAGACACAAGGTAATGATATGGTGAGTGGTGATGAAAATTGCAATATTGATATTGAGCTTACTATTGATGATTCCTCATCTCTATCTCATTGCAATGCTTCATCTTCGGACTTAAACACATCTAGCACTAGAAATGATTTACATGCTTGTGTTGATAGTCCTTGCATATCATGTGTAAGTTGCTTGAATAAATCTCATGATGATATGCTTGATTTGTCTTGTGGCCATGATAAAAATGCTTCTATTTCCTCTAGTTGTTGTGTGGCTAACAATGTAGAGGAAACCAAAAATTCTATTGGTCAAGACAAGATCTTGAAAGGAGCCTCAAGTAACTCCTCATCTTTATCTCACGGTTCTCATATATGCCTTATGGCCAAGGGTTCCACGGTACCTCCTACCATGGAACCTAATATTTCTCGTGGGGATAAGGATGAGGATGAATATGAAGAAGATGATTGGGTTGTCTCTCTACGCGATAAGGGTAAGAGTGTTTTCAAGGTTATTTGCAAAGATAAAATTGCTTGCTCTCACTTCTTTGAAATCTTGACTACCGCTATTGAGAGCCAAAAACTTATTTGGATGCATGAGAACACCATTGATAAAATGGGTGCTCTTGAACGTGAGTATGCCAATGATGTGGCATCCCTAAAGGATGAACTTGAAGAAGAACAAACCACCAAGGAAGCTCTTGAGGAGACCTTTGCTCTAGAATTGTCTAGAGAAAAGGAAAACCATGATAGAGCTCTTGAGGTGGCAAATGAACTAAAGCTAAAAAATGATAAGCTTGTGTTTGTTAATGCTAAACTCCTTGAGGATTTTGATAAACTCAAAAAGGGCTCAAGGGTCATTGAGAGTGCACTCACTAAACTCACCGAATCGCATGAGAAACTTAAAGATTCATATCTAAAAGAGCATGCAAACTTGCCTTCTCCTATTGATATTAATAATGATGCTTGTGCTACTAACTCTACTTCTTGTGAAGCATCTATCTTGAAGGAGAATGTTGAGCTAAGGGCTCAACTTGATTTGCTAACTAGCAATTATGGGAAATTGGAAGAAAATCATGGAAAGCTTGCTAGCTCCCATGAGGATCTTCTAGCCTCTCATGATAGGCTAAAGTTAGCTCATGAGGCTATCATATCTAAGGCAACACCTTGTGAGCCTCATGTGGGTACTAGCACTACTACTCAAAATGTTATATTGCCATGTGCTAGTCCTAGTAATTCATCCACTCATAATATTGCTAAATCTTGTGATGAATTATCTTCCTTGCCTTCTTGCTCTAACAATGAAGGTTCTACTTCCTCTAGTACTTGTGTTGTTACTAACCATGTAGAGGAAATCAAAGAGCTCAAGGCTCAAGTCACTTCTTTGAAGAATGACTTGGTAAAGAGTCATGAAGGGAAATGCAAACTTGACACGATGTTAAGTGTGCAACAATCCCCCAATGATAAGAGTGGACTTGGATTCAAATCCAACAACAAGAACAAGTCCAACAACAACAACAAGAAGAAGGGCCAAGTACAAGTCAAAGACCCGGCCAAGATTGTTTGCTTCAAGTGCAAAATTGAAGGGCATCATGTTAGATCTTGCCCTTTGAAGAAGAAGCAAAAAGGGAAGCGGCCTCAAGCTCAAACTCATATTCAACCTCAAGTTGAAGAAATGCCACTTCCCAAGAAGAATCAAGCCAATGCTCCCATTGTGGAGAAATCTAGTGAGAAGAAGGAGAAGAAAAGAACTTGCTACATATGCCGTGAGAAGGGCCACATCTCCTCCTTTTGCACTATTGGTACCTCATCCAACTCTATCACCATTGATGATGTTTATTCTCTTCGTAAGGATGAGGGTGGCAATGTGTTTGCCAAATATGTTGGTGCTCAAAGTGGTGTCAAGAAAATAACCATTTGGGTTGCCAAGCCTATTGTGACTAACCTCTTAGGACCCAACTTAGTTGGGGACCAACAATCCAAAACTTGATCAATAGGTGCTTGTTGGAGGGCATTGGAGACTTGGCTACATCATGAAGAATTAAGGGATCTTCATCATTTATATTATCTCAAGCCAAGTCTTATAGTTATCTTGCTTCTATCATATATTCAATGTTCCTCCTTGCGGTAACATGTGCTCAACTCATTTATATTGAAAGTTACTCGCCCCTTTGCATGTGTTAGTTTTTGTTCCTAACATGTGTTTGTATATGTTGTGCTTCCTACTTGCTTTTCTTGAGAAATCAAGTCTATGCATGTTGGGTTGCACACCATGTATTTGTGTTTGTGTTGGAGCCACTTTGCATCTTGTTGTATCTTGTATGGCTCTTATGAGCGATTAATGGACTATCCCATTTTGGGGGAGTGATATTCCTTTGGGAATTTCATGATCCTAACAATGTGTGTACATGAGGAATATCACTTAGAATTGATATTACAAGATTATCTAGTCTCTATGTGGTATGTCATCTTCATGAGAAATTCAAATTCTAATGTCCATTAATATCTCTAGTTGGATCTTATTTGCCTCTTGTGAAAATAAATTCCTTATCACATTATGGGGGAGTAATAAGCTTTGTGCATATTACAAGCCTAGAAAATGTGAACATTTGAGGTTGTGTCACATAGAATTGATATCGTAAATTATCTCTCTCCTATGTGGCATGTTTGCTCAAACAAGCTCCAATTTGCTTAAATAGCTTCATTGCTAATATCTTTGTGGATCTTATTTGTGAAAGTTTTTCTTGGCATGGTTTTTCACAACGTGTCCCTCAATACTTTTTGGAAAACCATGTGCTTCAAGTCATACTATTAATTGCTTTGCATGTTGGTATGAATACTATTAATTGCTTTGCATGTTGGTATGAATACTATTAATTGCCTTGCATGTTGGTATGACTAAATGAAGCTATCAAGAAACTATCTTTGCATGATGGTTAACTCTTATCTTTTACCATATGCTTTATTCGTTGTAAATATGATCTTATGTATACTTACAAACTACCACCGGGAAATATTTCCTAATACCTCTTATCCTAGGACAAGTGGTAATAAATTATGAGGTAGATATTTATTGATCATATCTACATTGGCTCTTGTGTTTAAATTGCCTTATTTTTGCCATGAATTTGTTGTGCTTTTACTCCCATGTGTCTTCCTTGCAACTTATGGATCTAAGTTGTCTATTCAAACTTTCTTAGCATTTTTAGAAGATATAGGTAGCGTGATGATCCTAGTTTTGTGCATTTTGTATTCATATGAAAAATCCTAGATAATGCACCAATCTTGGGGGAGCTCTTCTATATTTATTAGAATGCTTAACATCTCTTGATCATTATCAAAAATTTGGTTTTGGGATACATAAAATTTTATTTTTGGTACTTTGTGCCATCATAAAAAGTGTCGAGGGTTTGGTTTATTTGTTGGAACCTTGCTCTCTTGGGAGTTGGTTATCTCATTCCTTTGTGTTTAGGCTTAATTAGCTTCTTATTATGAGATAAGTCTTTGGAGTAAATCTTGTGTTGATTTGATTCTTTGATATAATTTGGGCAACCATTGTCTCTTGATTTATTTGGTGTTTTGTCCAAATTGTATCTTCCTTTGGTTCTTGAAAGTATTGTGCATGCATATTTAATATATGTATATCTTATGGCATGTGTTACTTTCTTTGATCCAATATATAGGGTAAACTCCATCAAATCCTAATTTGACTAAGATGTGCATGAAATTCAATTTCATATCTATATGCACATAGAATTGTGGAGTTTGTCCTATATGTTGTAGTGTGTCTAACTACTTCGGACCCAATTAGTTTGGGGACCATTTTGTACTTACCTTTGTGTTAGGTACAATGGATATGCATTGGATGCTTGTCTCACTCTTGGAAAGAAGTGGTGACTCAATGGTAACTTGAGGCAAGCTAGGATGGTCAACGAACACATATCTACTACATCCACACCAATGCTATCTTGGTAACAAGTATCTTTTCATGCATACTTTTCTTGTATCCAACCTTATGGTTGCATCTTGGCATGAATCTCTTGATTTGCAAATATTGTGCTTCTTGAAAAAGTTTTTATGAAACCTCTTTATTGTGAATGCGAGTAATTTGAGATGAGTGCATTTGTTGGGAAGTATTTTAAATCATGCTCATGATTCATCTATCCCAACTATGCCTATCTAGCAATTTTATTGCATATCAATTCCTCAAAGCTCTCACGTGTGCAATATAGATGAAAGTGCAAATTTAGTTATTTCTTTTGGTATCCTCGTTTGTGATACTTGTTGCCTTTCTCAAATGCATCCCAACTATCTTCTATCCCTTGTTGATATTTGTGATGTATTTTAGATGTTTGTGATTGAAGTTCATGAATGTACAATAAGATAAAATTGAGCCTTTGGCCATGCTATTAAGCAAAAATTCTTATTGGTATATTGCATGACTTCGTCTTGGATATCATGCTATATGTCTTGTGTGTCTATTTTGTGTGTGCATGTTTCTTTGTGGATAAATATCTTAGTGATTTTGTCCACTTAGAGAAACTTATACACATAAGAGATGATACATCTCCATTTGATATCTTATTTATTTGTTGCATGTTGATGGGTCATGCTAAGCAATATAATTCATTGAATACTATGATGATGCTTTTTGCTCATCCATATAATAGTCTTATAATATGCTTTTTCATGTCTTTCACATATTCTCTTGGTTGAGCCTATTATTATGGTGCATGTTACTTGTTGCTCAACCATTTGTTTATTGCAAGTGTTAAGCTTAATTTTCTATCTATGATCTATTGCAAATGTTTGTGTTTCAAATGGTAATAAGGGAGTGAGGATTCCATTTTATGCATATTGTATTCAAATGCAACATTTTAATTTATGCATGTACCTTGGGGCGCTTTCTCATTTTATTTAAGGCACTATTTTGTGGTGATCATTAGAATTTGATTCACTTGGTATCTTTTGTTTTTGAATGATATTATGGGAGTGATGATTCCATGTTTGTGCACTTTATACTCCAATGCAAATTGTCTAGTTTTGTGCACAAACCTTGGGGAGCTTCCTCATATTATTTAGAGCAATCTTCTTGATCTTATCATAATATCTATCTTTCTTTTGGTATCTTCTTTGTGGTTCATTTGGTTGCTTGCTTCATTTGTTGAAGCTTCTTGACTTTGTTATCTTTTTGCAATCTTTGATCCTATCTATAGTGTGATTCCTTCCGAATATTCGTCATTGGATACGTGCATTTGATTCCACTCAAATTATGAGAAATGCACACGCTATGAAGGAACTCTCACTATATTGGCCTTCTAAATTTTTCACCCATTTCGGCAATTGGTGCCAATGGGGGAGAAGTTTGGAGGGTTTAAGGGAATTTGGTTATGTCTTTGCTTTGTGCTTAAGCATGTGCCTTTATTGCATTGCATCTTGTTGCTTTGCATAGTTGAATAGTTAGAGGAAACTCCACTAGGCTTTGAATGCCAATATATGCAATGAAAGTCAAGATCATTCACACACGCATATATTATGGGGGAGTTTGCTCTATATATTCAACTTATTTGTTACTTAAATTCCTTATATAAACCCTCTCAAAGAGATTGTCATCAATTACCAAAATGGGGGAGATTGAAAGTGCATGGAGCCCCCATGTGTGGTTTTGGTAATTAATGATAATCCCTATGGACTAATGTTTGCATTGAGTTATATTTGTAGGTGTTGTCCATAGGCAATGCTTGAACCATTTGTTGGCTTCAAGGTTGCAATAAGAAGAATTGATGAAGGATATCAAGTGTCAAGTATGTCTTGAAGATGAAGATGAAGTGAGCCCTCAAGTTACTTCAAGACATCAACATAATGAAGTGCAAGTTCAAGATGAGCCAACTCGAAGAGATCATAAGCTTGAAGCTTGCCATGAAGAAATGCTTGAACCATATGTTGGCTTCAAGGTTGCAAGAAGAAGAAATTGATGAAGAATATCAAGTCTCAAGTATGTCTTGAAGATGAAGATGAAGTGAGCTCTCAAGGTTAACTTCAAGACATCAACGAAATGAAGTGCAAGTTCAAGATGAGCCATCTCGAAGAGATCCTTTGCTTGAGTCTTGCCATCCTTATGGTGATCATGGATATGTGAAGATGCGCCGAAGAAGAAGCTCTCCCATGGTGGATTATGGGGGAGCAATCCACAAGACTTCGTCAAGCAAGCACAATCAAGAAAGGCGTTCCATCTTGTTGAGGTCAAGATCGTCGTCATCGAGCTCAAGTGGAATGCGCAAGTATAAGGTTTGCTCTTGATAGGGTTTCTTTCTCACCGGTCTCATAGTGTAGTTGGAGACCGGTTTATAGTTTAGTTGTCATACTATCAAGAGGGCTCTCGAGTGAGTAACTCGATCGTATCGTTCGGAGAGAGCTCAAACCTTTGCATCCTTGCATCATCTTTCTTGGTTGTTATTTGGACATTATCCATGTGATGTTTTAGAGCTTGTGCTTATTCTCATGACAAGCTCTAGTTCATCGAAAACGGATTTCGCATAGATCACTTGTTGCGTTTTCGAGTTTGGTTCATCATCTTTCTTGGTTTTATTTGGATCTTATCCATGTGATGTTTTAGAGCTTGTTCTTATTCTCATGACAAGCTCTAGTTCATTGAGAATGGTTTTTGCATGGGCAACTTGTTGCATTTTCGAGATTGGAGGTTTTACCGGTATGTCGTTTTTAGATAGGTCAAACCTTTCATAATTTGTTTCTATCCTCCCTTGTTGTACTATGATGGTTTCCTGCATGATCTTGTAGAGCTTGTTCCTAGCTTCAAAACAAGCCCAAGATCATCAAAATCGGAGTCCGGATGCTAAAGTTATGCCCGTTTTAGTTTTGGTGTTTCTGCAGTTTTCTGGGGGCGGATAATCCGGCCCGAATGCCAATTCCGGGCAAATATCCGTCCAAATATCTGGCCCGAGCCAGGGGCGGGGGCGGATAATCCGGCCCGGGGGCGGATTTTCCGGCCTGGGAGGTCCCAAACGGTCATATTTCGTTGGGAGGGGGTATATAAGACCCCCTTCTTCCTCCTTGGGCTGGTGGGTTCACTCTCTCTCTCTCTCCCTCCATTGTTGTCCTTCAAAGCTTGCCCTAGTTCTTGATTCCTCCCATGATTCTTGCATATTCTTGAGGGAAAAGAGAGAGGAGATCTAGATCTACATCTTCACCAATCAAATCCATCTCTTTGTGAGTGGAACTCTCTAGATCTTGATCTTGGTGTTCTTTGTGAATTCCTTTGTTCTTCCTCTCTTATTCCCCCAATAGCTTTTGTAGCTTTGTTGGAATTTGAGAGAGAAGGACTTGAGCATCTTTGTGGTGTTCTTGCCATTGCATTATTTGGTGCATCGGTTTGAGTTCTCCACGGTGATTCGTGGAAGTGAAAGCAAGAAGGTTGTTTCTCTTGGGTCTTTGGACCCTAGACGGCTTAGTGGCCTTTGTGGCATCTTTGTGGTGTTCTTGGGGACTCCAATTAAGTTGTGGAGAATCTTCAAGGGAAAGGCCTTTGCGGCATCTTAGTGGTGTTCTTGGGGACTCCAATTAAGTTGTGGAGATTCTTCAAGGGCAAGGCCTTTGTGGCAATTTGTTGGGAGCCTCCAATTAAGTTGTGGAGATAGCCCCAAGCTTTGTGCGGGTTCGGTAACCTCCCTAAGGTTACATAGTGGTTCGAGGACATCCCTCTTGGTGGGAATTCTCGAGGAGAATATGGTGGCCCTCGTGCTTTGGAGTGACTTGTCCTCCACACCGCTCCAACGGAGAGTAGCACTCGCAAGAGTGTGAACTTCGGGCTACATCGTCGTCTCCCGCGTGCCTCGGTTATCTCTATACCCGAGCTCTTTACTTATGCACTTTACCTTGTGATAGCCATCGTGCTTGAAGTTATATATATCTTGCTATCACATAAGTTGCTTGTATTGCTTAGCATAAGTTGTTGGTGCACATAGGTGAACCCTTGCTTAGAATAAGTTGTTGGTGCACATAGGTGAACCATAGTATATAGGCTTTGGGCTTGACAAAGTAAACGCTAGTTTTATTCCGCATGTGTTAAGCCAATCTCGTAAAAGTTTTAAACCGCCTATTCACCTCCCTCCCACCTAGGCGACATCCGTGTCCTTTCAGTATGTAACCATCAACCATAAAATACTCAAGATTACTCTTTAGTCTTCTCTTTAGTCCTCATGTACATACACCCAAAAAAAACATCTAATCTAAGCTTTAACCTTTGAATTATTATCAAAATTGTGTAAGTTTATCCAAACCAATGCATATACTATTTGCTAAATTACCACTTTAATGTACCTTGCACTATTGATTGATTTGTCAACATGTGATATATGCTTTTCAGTTTCACGGACAGCTGCCTAGATAGTTTTTATTTACATACCCTCGTATTTGTATCCAACTTCCGTATACAACACTTTTCATGTCCTATTTTCATTTATCTATTAAAATAAATGATGAGGTAACATACTTTTATCATCTCTATTTGTGTCATAATTGGTAGTGCAATTGATAGCTAAATTTTCAATATACTCTCTCTGATCGAACTAACTTGTGCAACTTCTCAAAATGTAGTTGGACAACCCACCCCCTATTAAGCTGCCCTTTGAAAATCCAAGTATATTTACATTTAAATAAATTTTAACTACAAAGGTATATAATTGTCGATGATTTAGCTTTCAACTCCCTCCATTCCATATTAGTTGTTATTGATTTAGTACAAATATGGATCAGCGGGAGTATAATATTTTTTTAAATAATTATTATTTAGTATTGTCTAATCAGTTCTTTCTTTCATTAACTAGGAATGATCATGTTTCAGTCTCGGGTTATGCTGGTACGGAAAGGAAGTGACGAAAATACTGATAATGGATATATGTTACGAACTTAGATAGGTCGGCCGCAAATACGACCCATGTAAAAATAATTTATTTACGTTTGAATGCTACAAAATAGAAAAGGTGTAATTCTATTAGTTTCTCTACATATGGTAGAACACACGAATTCTTCTCAGAATATCTGGAATCATTAACCTATCCCTTATAACTTGAAAATGATCTCTGCAGAATAACAAAAGCTCTTGCAACTCCAAATATTCTCATAATTATTTTTTTTAGTTTTTGTCTGATGGCCTTGAAAAACTTCGCCTAATTGATTTGACTTGTTGGTGGCACAGAGTCACTGGCTAGCTGGACAGGTCAGCGCCGTGCATGCCAGCTGGATGACATCTCCAATTATCATGGCTTCTCCAACTAGTAAGAGATGTCACGGAGCAAGCATGGCGATCAACTCCTCCAGAACGGAGGGGTAACTCCTTCTCAGGTGCTGAAAACTCTCGCAGGCCGTGACTGCTTTAAGGTTTCCCGGAGAGGTGAGAAACATGAATCATGCCTTCTTGAGCGAAGGGCAACCGTGCTGCTCCGCCAACGCCAACGTAGTAGCCACCGTGCTTCTGCAGAGGTTGTTGCAGAGCTTCTCCTCGCAGATCAACTTGAGCCTCTTCATGCCGTACCTGTCTGCCGCCACGAGCAAGTGCTGAGCCATGGCTGCCGTGCTACCCTCGGCCAACGAGTCGGTGTAGACGAAGTGCAGCATAGCTCTGAACGCTTTGGGTTCCATGTCATCGATCCGTACGAGAGCGGCGGCGTTCTCGACCGAGGAGCTCGGCTCTGAAGATGCGGAGAGGATGCACCTGTGCGCGGGGAACGTCTCGCCGCCGACCTCGAAGGCGACCTCGGAGCCCTTGCTGGACGAGAGGAGCCATGCGAGATGTTGGTGCATGTCCGACGGCGGCACCACGACCGCCCAAGGCGTGGTGAGCTCCGCGACGATCTCCTTTGTCACCGTTACGTCGCACCTGACCCTGAACACGTCATCCTTGAAGTAAATGGATTTCTCCAGGTCCTTTGCTGGTAGACCTGATGAGGACATCCCTACTACATTACTACCTCCGTCATTGCAAGATGAATACGATGCTGTTGTGAAGCTCAAGTCCAATGAAGTTAGGATTGAACCCATTACAAGGGCTCGTGC
Source organism: Lolium multiflorum (assembly GCA_030979885.1). NCBI lineage: Eukaryota > Viridiplantae > Streptophyta > Magnoliopsida > Poales > Poaceae > Lolium > Lolium multiflorum. The sequence goes on along the minus strand of CM061747.1, from coordinate 254,887,440 downwards.
GAAGCTACTTAAGCAACACGTGAATTTGTTTCTAAGTGATACTTTGACCGATGAGAACTTTATACTGCTTAAGTCATATTACTTATGTATGATCATGTATGAAGAGGGAGCAAGCATCACACGAAGAGAAGAGAATCAGTTGGACGTGAAGTTGGACATGGAACTGGACATTAAGCTGGACATGAAGACATCCCATGGACGCGCGAGGGAGGAGCGGGAGGCATGCGCGAGGGAGGAAGAAGAAGCTGTCCAGGGCGGTGCCAGGCCCGGTCTGACCGGCCGCCACGCCGGCGGACCCGGTCACAGGCCCGGTCCAACCGGCCACCACGCCGGGTGAGCCCGGTTCCGACGCTCCTGCTGGTGCCAACCGGGGTGTCGTATGTCACCTGGGCGCCTCGGTCATGACCCGGTCCCAGGCCCGGTCCAAACCGGATCGGCCGGTCCCAGGCCCGGTCGACCGGGCCTCACGCCGGCCGAGTCCGAGTTTGTCTCGACCAGATCCAATCTGGGTCGATTTTCTATGTATCTTTTCGACTCTTGGTCGTCCTGAACCCCTATATAAGTGTCCAGGATGCCCCCAAGTTAGGTTTAGACCACGTTTAAGATAAACCCTAGTTCATAGTTGATTGCTTTGTAACTCTATTGAATCTCTACACCAATCCGCATCGATTCGGTGTTTTTCTACTGAAAATCTTGTGTGATCTGTGATGACCCACAAGTATAGGGGATCGCAACAGTCTTCGAGGAAAGTAAAACCCAATTTATTGATTCGACACAAGGGGAGACAAAGAATACTTGAAAGCCTTAACAACGGAGTTGTCAATTCAGCTGCACCTGGAAACAGACTTGCTCGCAAGAGTTTATCAGTAGTAACAGTTTATAGCAGTAGTGAAATAACAGCAGCAGAGTAACAAAGATAACAGTAGTGATTTTAGTAAACAACAGGATTAAAATACTGTAGGCACAGGGATGGATGACGGGCGTTGCATGGATGAGAGAAACTCTTGTAACAATCAAGCAGGGCATTTGCAGATAATAATAAAACGGTGTCCAAGTACAAAGCAATCCATAGGCATGTGTTCCATATTTAGTCGTACGTGCTCGCAATGAGAAACTTGCACAACATCTTTTGTCCTACCAGCCGGTGGCAGCCGGGCCTCTAGGGAATCTACTGGATATTAAGGTACTCCTTTTAATAGAGTACCGGAGCAAAGCATTAACACTCCGTGAACACATGTGATCCTCACGTCACCGCCATCCCCTCCGGTTGTCCCGATTTCTGTCACTTCGGGGCCTTTGGTTCCGGACAGCGACATGTGTATACAACTTGCAGGTAAGATCATAAAACAATGCATATCATGATGAAATAATAACATGTTCAGATCTGAGATCATGGCACTCGGGCCCTAGTGACAAGCATTAAGCATAACAAGTTGCAACAATATCATCAAAGTACCAATTACGGACACTAGGCACTATGCCCTAACAATCTTATGCTATTACATGACCAATCTCATACAATCCCTACCATCCCCTTCAGCCTACAGCGGGAATTACTCACACATGGATGGGGGAAATATTGCTGGTCGATGGAGAGGCGTCGGTGGTGATGGCGGCGATGATCTCCTCCAATTCCCCGTACCGGCGGAGTGCCAGAACAGAGACTTCTGGTCCCCGAGACGGAGTTTCGCGATGTGGCGGCGTTCTGGAGGGTTTCTGGCGACTTCGACTTCTCCCCGTGCGTTTTTAGATCGAAGGCGTTAAGTAGTCCAAAGGAGGGCGTCGGAGGCCGGCCGAGGGGCGACACGCTAGGGCCGCGCGCCCCCCTCCTGGGCCGCGCCGCCCTAGGGTGTGGGGCCCTTGGGCCTCCTCCCGACTTGCCCTTCTGGCTCCGTCAGTCTTCTGGAAAAATAAGACCTTTCGCATAATTTCCGAGGATTTTCCTGAAAGTTGGATTTCTGCACAAAAACTAGACACCAGAACAGTTCTGCTGAAAACAACGTTAGTCCGTGTTAGTTGCATTCAAAATACACAAATTAGAGGCAAAACAATAGCAAAAGTGTTCAGGAAAGTAGATACGTTTTGGACGTATCAACTCCCCCAAGCTTAGCTTATTGCTTGTCCTCAAGCAATTCAGTTAACAACTGACGCGATAAAAGAACTTTCACGAACACATTTGCTCATATGATGTATATATTCTCATGATATGGCTAACACTTAGGCAGTTCATAATAAGATACATGCAAATAAGATCATCTAACAGCTATGTCAATCATGGAAAAGTACCAACAATTAATAATAAGCATCATGAATCATGTCTATAAGCAAGATTGCAATGTTCATAGAAGGATATGATAAAGTGGTATCTCGCTTGCCTGTATTTGAATAGCAAAACATAAATGCTCGGGCACCTCTGAAGTTCATAGAAAGACTAGAAATAGAGATTGTCAAAGATAAAAGCATCAAAGTTATACCACAATCAATAATATTTTGAGACAAGCATATTATACTAAGAATGACAGTTGTGCTCTCAAGAAAGTGCTCAAAGAAAGGATGGAGACACAACATAAAAGTAAAAGATTGACCCTTCACAGAGGGAAGCAGGGATTAACATGCGCTAGAGCTTTTCATTTTTAAAACAGGAGTAAAATTATTTTGAGAGGTGTTTGTTGTTGTCAACGAATGGTAATGGGTACACCAACTACCTCGCCAATCAGACTTTCAAGAGCGGCTCCCATGAAGAACGTTATTTCTACCAGTAAGGTAGATCATCCCTCTTCTCTTTTGTTTACACACATATTTTAGTTTTATTATGGGTGACACTCCCCCAACCTTTGCTTACACAAGCCATGGCTAACCGAATCCTCGGGTGCCTTCCATCAATCTCATACCATGGAGGAGTGTCTATTTGCAAAATTAAGTTGCTTACTGATGAATCAGAGCAAAACATGTGAAGAGAATTATTAATGAAGTTTGATTAATTGGGGCTGGGAACCCCGTTGCCAGCTCTTTTTGCAAAATTATTGGATAAGCGGATGTGCCACAAGTCCATTATGAAAGTCCGTCAAGAGTAAATGACAAGGTTGAAAGATAAACACCACATACTTCCTCATGAGCTATAAAACATTAACACAAATTGAGAAGCATTTTGAAGATTTTAAAGGTAGCGCATGAGAATTTACTTGGAATGGTTTGAAATGCCATGCATAGGTATTTATGGTGGACACTTTGGAACAACTTGGTTTTCAGGGGTTTGGAGGCACGAGCAGCGTTCCCGCTCAGTACAAGTGAAGGCTAGCAATAGACTGGGAAGCGACAATCAAGATAGCAGTAACTGTCATAATCATGCTTGCGGCAAAATAAATTAACTGAGGCATAAAAGTGATACAAGAACTCTGAAGCAAATTAAGTCATCGAGGCTTAGTTGACTTTTGTTCAGTCATATGCATGCGTGAGCATGTGCCAAGTCGATTCAAATGAATTATTCAGAGGAGGATACCACAATGTCATACATATTTATGAATAAAACAATGCAAGCAAACATTCATGACATGCTACTCATATTAATAAATTGGTGCTAATCATGAGAGATCATGAACTACTAGACTTTCTTAATTGACATATACCTCATATGAACCAACTAAGCATGCTCACATGGATGAGTATATGTACAAAAATGAAAAGAAATAGAGTTCATACCAGCCTCTCACCACAGTCGAATTGTCGTAGATCGTCATTATTGTCTTTCACTTGTGTAGCTTGGATAATATGAAATGAAAACCACGCTCCAGCCACCGAATACCATTGAAATCATAATGAACTTTACAAAACCAAAAAAGAACAACAAATATTTTTGGTGTTTTCGAATTGGAAACAAGAACGAAAGGAAACAAGCAAACAAAGTAAAATCTTTTTGGATTTTCTTATAGCAAACCAACGATAGCTAATAAAGCAAAATAAAAGCAAGAAACCAAAATAAACAAATGGTGAAGAGAAACAACAGAAATATTTTTGGTATTTTTGTGTTTTAGGAAAGAAGCAAAGCAAAAACAAGAAAATGGAAACTAGAAAAGTCACATAAACACAAAGCAGCAGGAATTCGTCAAACTTGACAGCAGTATAGTAATCGATTTTTAAGAAATTCTTCCTCTGCTCAAATCGAAAAATGCTCAACTAATGAAAGTTAGATAACAACCTGGGGAACATGCAAAAAAATTGGCTTCGCAAAATAACGCTCTGGCTGTTTTTGAGAATTTTTATGGTGACAGTCCAGAATCTGTTTTCAGGCAGCACTTCCCCAAATATCATCTCCCTCTCATTAGAAAACCACTCAAAGAAGCAAAACAAGTATATACAAGTATCCAGCAATCATAATATGCAAAGAATGAGTGATGCCGGTATACCTCCCCCCAAGCTTAGGCTTTTGGCCTAAGTGGAGATCAATCCCATGGTGCCCATGAAGTAGCACCTCCGTAGTATGACGAAGATGGATCATATTCCGGGTATGTGCTAGAAGAAGCACCCGGGTACATGACGGTGTAGTCGTAGGAGGGCTCGGCGTCCGCGGAGTCATGCTACCGGTGGAAGTCTTGTATCTTCATCTTCTCATCCACCTCCTCCTTAGAGCGCGACCATGGTTTCCTGTCAATACTGAACAAATCTGGCTGTGGCAAAGGGATTTCCCTCTCATCCCCGTCAGCAAACAACATTCTATAGACCATATTATCTGAACTAGAGTCATTTGTAACAAATTGATGGTTCTTCATAGCAGCAATATCAAGTCTTATAGGAGTTAATGGCACATCAGTAGGATCAACAGGAAATTCTAGATGTGCTAAAATGCGTGATGCAATAATTCCTCCAAAAATAGGCCCATTGCTAGACAAGCAGCGAGTGATAAGAGCACCAAGATGATAAGGTGTCTCTTCAGTGAGTGCAGCAATTAAGAAAGCAAGATGATAACTAGAAATATTGCTAGTGTTCTCCCTACCAAGAATGCTAGTAGCAAGGTAATAAGCAAAATACTTAATGGCAGGGAGTTGGATATTTCTTATCTTGCCACGCTGAATAGTGCGGCAATCATCATTGGTGATCTCTCGATAGAGCTCAAGCAAAGCCCTAGGATTGTCCTCGATCCTCTTGGCTGTACCTATAGGGGCAATACCCAATGCAGCACAAAAATCTTTCAACTTCATAGTAATAGCCTTACCATAGATCTTGAAGGCAACTGTCGGGTTGAAGTGCTTATTGTTGAACTTGAAGCTCTCCACAAAGATTTTAGTGAGCATATAGTATTGCTCCCTTTCATCTTCCATATAGGTGGTTAAACCTGCCTTACCAATGAGGGTCAAGAAATCATCCAGCAACCCTGCATTACTCAAAAAGTCATAACATGGGAAAGATGAAGCGTTAGGGACTCCATTGTCCTCTTCGGGCTCGAAGCTTGGCGCTATGACATCCTCATTATAGGATTGCCTGAATCGAGTGGCGGTCCTAGAGGGCCTTCCAGTGCTTGTAGTCTCTCTCTCAAACACTTCTCCAAAGTTGTAATTATCCATCTCCCTTTTCTGAAATTTTTCAACAATCATTATAAAATTTGATTTGGCGACATATAATTGAAGGAAACTACTATAGGAACTTGCTAGAGTACTAATCATGCATCAAAACTAGTTTTCATATCATAGAACAAGCATGCAAGCTCACTAAACATGTTACCTACAACAGCAAAATATTCAAGATATACTCAACCAAACAAAATTCTACTTGGATCATTGGAGGAGTCACATACCAAGGAGCAAATGTGCCAAATTTCAGCAAGAAATCTAGGCTGAGCAAAGAGATCGAAAAATCTGGAGTTCTTGAGCAGAAACACAAGTGAGAGGAAGCTGGTGTTGATTTTTTCGGGAGAGAGAAGAGAGTGGGAGGAAGAGATGGCAAAGTGGGGCTAAGGGGGGCCCACACAACAGGGTGGCGCGCCCCCCTTGCTGGCCGCGCCAGCAGTGGGGCCACTGGGGATGCCCCACTGTCATTCCTGTGTTCCTGTGCCTCTTCGAAAATAGGACCAACGGTATAATTTTTGTGAATTTTTGAAAACTTTGAAAAATGCACATTTCTGGGTATTAATTTTATTATTACTGGACAGGAAAAGATTTTGAAATCTCTAATTGACTAAAGAACTTTGCAAATCAAAAGTGCTACAGCAAGTAGAACAAGTGGAGGAAGAAAGAGATGTTGTTTAACTCCTCTATGCATATAAAATGAATTTGTTAACAAGGTTGATCAAGTCTTGTCACCAAATAAATTTTACATAACATATGAAGAAATAAACCTCAAATCAATCATGTTACCTTGTATTGAATTGATATGGATCCAATCATAAGATTTTGATATCCTTCTTTAGGCTCATATATAGGGCAATCAATAGTTCCAACTTTGATAGTTCTCACATTAGAAATAGTATTAACTCCACATACTTTATCAATCCTCTTGGGGAAATAGACGGTATGCTCCTTATCATCAACATTGAAAGTAACTTTTCCTTTATTGCAATCAATAACAGCCCCTGCGGTGTTAAGAAAAGGTCTCCCAAGAATAATAGACATATTATCGTCTTCATGCATTTCCAACACAACAAAATCAGTTAATATCAAGCAGTTAGTAGTAACTTGAACGGGAACATCCTCACATATACCAACAGGAACAGCAGTAGATTTATCAGCCATTTGCAAAGATATATCAGTAGGTATCAATTTATCTAAATAAAGTCTCTTGTAGAGAGAAAAAGGCATAACACTAACACCGGCTCCCAAATCACATAGAGCAGTTCTAACATAATTATTCTTAATAGAACAAGGAATAGTAGGTATACCTGGGTCGCCCAACTTCTTTGGAACTTTGCCATTGAAAGAGTAATTAGCAAGCATAGTGGAAATCTCCTCATTAGGAATTTTCCTTTTATTAGTGACAATATCTTTCATATACTTTGAATAAGGAGGCAATTTAATAGCATCAGTCAAAGGGATTTGCAAGAATAAAGGTTTCATCCAATCGCAAAATTTATTATAGTGTTCTTCTTCCTTTGATTTTAGTTTCTTAGCAGGAAAAGGCATTTGCTTTTGAACCCATGGTTCTCTTTCATTACCATGTTTCTTAGCAATAAAATCTTCTTTAGTATACTTTTTATTTTTAGCATGCTTTTCAGGTTCATCTTCAACTTCTTCTTTATCAGAAGCATCATTCTTATCATTATCTTTATCATGTTCATTACCACTTTCAGTTTCAGCATCAGAAATAGAAATACTATTAGGATCATTAACAGGTTCAGAGGATTCTACAACATTTTTATGTTTCTTCTTCTTTTTCTTTGAAGGAGCACTAGTTTCAGTTCGTTGAGAATCTTGTTCAACTCTTTTGGGATGCCCTTCAGGATATAGAGGATCCTGGGTAGAAACACCGCCTCTAGTTGTTACTTCATAAGCATGTTTCTCTTTAGAATTATTTTTTAACAAGTCACTTTGCACTTTAGTGAGTTGATCAATTTGAGTTTGAATCATATGAAAATGTTTAACAATCATCTTAACATCATTGGAGGTTCTCTCCACAATACCATGCAATTCACTAATAGCTTGAGAATTTTCCATTAAATGATTCTCTACTCTCATATTGAAATTTTCTTGCTTAACAATATAATTATCAAACTCATCTAAGCATTGAGCAGGAGGTTTTGAATATGGAATATCTTCCCTAGTAAAGCGTTGAAGGGAGTTTACCTCAATCATGGATGAAGGGGGAATTATCTCACATATATCTTCTATGGGAGGTAAGTTTTTCACATCTTCAGATTTAATACCTTTCTCCTTAAGAGACTTCTTGGCTTCCTCATATCTTCATCATTTAATTTAATCAAACCCCTCTTCTTCAATATTGGCGTCGGAGTTGGTTCAGGTGTAGACCAATCATCATGATTCCGGCCTATTTTAGCCAATAATTCTTCAGCTTCGTCTGGAGTTCTTTTTCTGAAAACACAACCAGCATAACTATCCAAATATGCCCTAGACTCAATGGTTAGTCCACTATAAAATATATCAAGTAGATCATGCTTTTCCAAATCATGTCCAGGTCGAGCTCTGATAAGAGAACAAAATCTTGCCCAAGCTTCAGGCAATTTCTCTCCATCTTCCTGGTCAAATCTATAAATTTTCTGTAAAGCAATATGTTGAGCACTAGCAGGAAAGTATTTTCGAAAGAAAACATCACGCAAATCAGTTGGACTTTTAATAGAACCAGGAGGTAAATTATTATACCAAGTTTTAGCATCATCCTTTAATGAGAAAGGAAAATTTTAGCGACAAAATAAGTACGCATCTTGATATTATCAGAAAACAAGCTACTCATAGAAGAAAGTTCAATCATGTGTTCTACAACACTTTCTTTTTCAGTACCACAAAAGGGTGTTTTCTCAACAATAGCTATATGAGACAGATAAGGAGAAAAATCATAATCTTTATCCTTAATGCTTATAGGAGATGTGGCAAATTTAGGATCAGGAGATAGCTTATATCTAACAGTATGTTGTGCGAGAAACTTTTTAATTTTACTTGCATCAGTAATAGAATTGCATTTATCAATAAAATCATCATTAAGCTCCACATAATCCTCATCGGGATCATCACTAGAATAATCAACAGGCTAACAGGTGTAGTAGCATTAGGAGTTTCAGTATTTTCAATTTGTCTAGACCTAGCAATTGTAGCATCTAGAAAAGATCCCAATGAACCACTATCATCAAGCACAACAGAAACATTATCAATATTATAAGAGTTTTCAGATTCAGCAGAAGTACCAGCAAGTGAAGCTTGTGGTGGTGAAACAAGTTGACTTATCACAGATGGTGAATCAAGAGCAGCAGAGGTACTCAGAGTTGTACCTTTTCTTGTAGTGGATGGTAATATGGCGACTTTAGGATCGCGAGATTTACCCATGATGGAGAATTTGCAGCGAACAATATCAATCCAAGTGAACTTCCAAATAAATCTATGCTCCCCGGCAACGGCGCCAGAAAATAGTCTTGATGACCCACAAGTATAGGGGATCGCAACAGTCTTCGCGGGAAGTAAAACCCAATTTATTGATTCGACACAAGGGGAGACAAAGAATACTTGAAATCCTTAACAGCGGAGTTGTCAATTCAGCTGCACCTGGAAACAGACTTGCTCGCAAGAGTTTATCGTAGTAACGGTTTATAGCATAGCAGAGTGAAATAACAAAGTAACGAGACAGCAGTAGTGATTTTAGTAAACAGCAGGATTAAAATACTGTAGGCACAGGGATGGATGACGGGCGTTGCATGGATGAGAGAAACTCATGTAACAATCAAGCAGGGCATTTGCAGATAATAATAAAACGGTGTCCAAGTACAAAGCAATCCATAGGCATGCGTTCCATATTTAGTCGTACGTGCTCGCAATGAGAAACTTGCACAACATCTTTTGTCCTACCAGCCGGTGGCACCCGGGCCTCTAGGGAATCTACTGGATATTAAGGTACTCCTTTTAATAGAGTACCGGAGCAAAGCATTAACACTCCGTGAACACATGTGATCCTCACGTCACCGCCATCCCCTCCGGTTGTCCCGATCACTTCGGGGCCTTTGGTTCCGGACAGCGACATGTGTATACAACTTGCAGGTAAGATCATAAAACAATGCACATCATGATGAAATAATAACATGTTCAGATCTGAGATCATGGCACTCGGGCCGACAAGCATTAAGCATAACAAGTTGCAACAATATCATGAAAGTACCAATTACAGACACTAGGCACTATGCCCTAACAATCTTATGCTATTACATGACCAATCTCATCCAATCCCTACCATCCCCTTCAGCCTACAGCGGGGTAATTACTCACACATGGATGGGGGAAACATTGCTGGTCGATGGAGAGGCGTCGGTGGTGATGGCGGTGATGATCTCCTCCAATTCCCCATCCCGGCGGAGTGCCAGAACAGAGACTTCTGCTCCCCGAGACGGAGTTTCGCGATGTGGCGGCGTTCTGGAGGGTTTCTGGCGACTTCGACTTCTCCTCGTGCATTTTTAGGTCGAAGGCGTTAAGTAGTCCAAAGGAGGGCGTCGGAGGCCGGCCGAGGGGGCGACACGCTAGGGCCGCGCGCCCCCCTCCTGGGCCGCGCCGCCCTAGGGTGTGGGGCCCTCGGGCCTCCTCCCGACTTGCCCTTCTGGCTCCGTCAGTCTTCTGGAAAAATAAGACCTTTCGCATAATTTCCGAGGATTTTCCTGAAAGTTGGATTTCTGCACAAAAACGAGACACCTGAACAGTTCTGCTGAAAACGGCATTAGTCCGTGTTAGTTGCATCCAAAATACACAAATTAGAGGCAAAACAATAGCAAAAGTGTTCGGGAAAGTAGATACGTTTTGGACGTATCAACTCCCCCCAAGCTTAGCTTATTGCTTGTCCTCAAGCAATTCAGTTAACAACTGAGTGCGATAAAAGAACTTTCACGAACACATTTGTTCATATGATGTAAATATTCTCATGATATGGACAAGTACTTAGGCAATTCATAATAAGATACATGCAAATAAAATCATCTAATAGCTATGTCAATCATGGAAAAGGTACCAACAAATTAATAATAAGCATCATGAATCATGTCTATCAGCAGGATTGCAATGTTCATAAAAGGATATGATAAAGTGGTATCTCGCTTGCCCGTATTTGTACAGCAAAACATAAATGCTCGGGCACCTTTGAGGTTCATGGAAAGACTAGAAGTAGAGATTGTCAAAGATAAAAGCATCAAAGTTATACCACAATTAATCACATTTTGGCACAAGCATATTATACTAAGAATGACAGTTATGCTCTCAAGAAGGTGCTCAAAGAAAGGATGGTGACTCAATGTAAAAGTAAAAGATAGACCCTTCGCAGAGGGAAGCAGGGATTAACATGCGCTAGAGCTTTTCATTTTTTTTAAACATGAGTAAAATTATTTTGAGAGGTGTTTGTTGTTGTCAACGAATGGTAATGGGTACTCCAACTACCTCGTCAACCAGACTTTCAAGAGCGGCTCCCATGAAGGACGTTATCTCTACCAGCAAGGTAGATCATCCCTCTTCTCTTTTGTTTACACAAGTATTTTAGTTTTATTATGGATGACACTCCCCCAACCTTTGCTTACACAAGCCATGGCTAACCGAATCCTCGGGTGCCTTCCAATCAATCTCATACCATGGAGGAGTGTCTATTTGCAAAATTAAGTTGCTTACTGATGAATCAGGGCAAAACATGTGAAGAGAATTATCGATGAAAGTTAATTAATTGGGGCTGGGAACCCCGTTGCCAGCTCTTTTTGCAAAATTATTGGATAAGCGGATGTGCCACTAGTCCATTATGAAAGTCTGTCAAAAGTAAATGACAAGGTTGAAAGATAAACACCACATACTTCCTCATGAGCTATAAAATATCGACACAAATTGAGAAGTATTTTGAAGGTTTAAAGGTAGCGCATGAGAATTTACTTGGAATGGTTTGAAATGCCATGCATAGGTATTTATGGTGGACACTTTGGAATAACTTGGTTTTCAGGGATTTGGAAGCACGAGCAGCATTCCCGCTCAGTACAAGTGAAGGCTAGCAATAGACTGGGAAGCGACAATCAAGAGAGCAATAACTGTCATAATCATGCTTGCGGCAAAATAAATTAACAGAGGCATAAAAGTGATACAAGAACTCTGAGGCAAAGTAGATCATCGAGGCTTCATTGAATTTTGTTCAGTCATATGCATGCGTGAGCATGTGCCAAGTTGATTCAAGTGAATTATGCAGAGGAGGATACCACAATGTCATACCTATTTATGAATAAAACAATGCAAGCAAATATCTATGACATGCTACTCATATTAATAAACTGGAGCTAAACATGAGAGATCATGAACTACTAGACTTTCTTTAATGACATATACCTCACATGAACCAACTAAGCATGCTCACATGGATGAGTATGTGTACAAAAATGAAAACAAATAGAGTTCATATCAGCCTCTCACCACAGTCGAATTGTCGTAGATCGTCATTATTGCCTTTCACGTGTGTAGCTTGAATAATTTGGAATGAAAACCACGCTCCAGCCACCGAAGACCATTGAACTCTATAATGAAATTTAAAAAACCAAAGAAGAACAGCAAATAGTTTTGGTGTTTTCGAATTGGAAACAAGAACACAAGGAAACAAGCAAACAAAGCAAAATCTTTTTGGATTTTCTTATAGCAAATCAACGATAGCAAATAAAGAAAAATAAAAGCAAGAAACCAAAATAAACAAATTATAAAGAGAAACAACAGAAATATTTTTGGTCTTTTTGTGTTTTAGGAAAGAAACAAAGCAAAAAACAAGAAAGAAAACTAAAAGAGTCACATAAACACAAAGCAGCAGAAATTCGTCAAACTTGACACAGTAAAGTAATCAATTTTTAAGAAATTCTTCCGCTGCTCATATAGAAAAGTGTTCAACTAATGAAAGTTAGATAATAATCTGGGGAACATTCACAAAAATTGGCTTCGCAAAATAACGTTCTGGCTGTTTTTGAGAATTTTTTTGGTATCAGTCCAGAATCTGTTTTCAATCAGCACTTCCCCAAATATCATCTCCCTCTTATTAGAAAACCACTTTAAGAAGCTAAACAAGTATGTACAAGTATCCAGCAACTATAATATGCAATGAATGAGTGATGCCGGTATACCTCCCCCCAAGCTTAGGCTTTTGGCCTAAGTGGAGATCAATCCCATGGTGCCCATGAAGTGGCACCTCCGTAGTATGACGAAGATGGATCCTGTTCCGGGTATGTGCTGGAAGATGCACCAGGATACGTGACGGTGTACCCGTAGGAGGGCTCGGCGTCCTCGGAGTCATGCTGCTGGTGGAAGCCATGTATCCTCAGCTGCTCATCCACCTCCTCCTTAGAGCGCGACCACGGTTTCCTGTGAATATCGAACAAAACTGTTTGCGGCAAAGGGATTTCCCTCTCATCCCCGTCAATAAACAACATTTTATAGACAATATTATCTAAACTAGAGTCAGTTGTAACAAATTGATGACTCTTCATAGCAGCAATATCAAGCCTTATAGGAGTTAATTTCACATCAGTAGGGTCAAGAGGAAGATCTAGATATGCTAAAATACGTGAGGCAACAATTCCTCCAAAAATAGGCCCCTTAGTGGACAAACGACGGGCAACAAGAGCACCAAGATGATAAGGTGTCTTTCCAGTAAGTGCAGCAACTAGGAAAGCAAGATGATAACTAGAAATATTGCTAGTGTTCTCCCTACCAAGAATGCTAGTAGCAAGATAGTAAGCGAAATATCTAATGGCAGGGAGTTGAATGTTTCTTATCTTGCCGCGCTGAATGCTGCGGCTGTCATCATTGGTGACTTCTCGATAGAGCTCCATCAAAGCCTTGGGACTCTTCTCAATCTTCTTCGGTGTACCTACAGGGGCAATATCCAATGCAGTACAAAATTCCTTCAACTTCATAGTAATCGGATTATCATAAATCCTAAATGAAACTGATGGTGAGAAGTGTGTGTTGTTGAACTGAAAGCTTTCAACAAAGATTTTTGTTAGCATGTATTATTGGTCCCTCTCATCTTCCATATAGGTGGTTAAACCCACATTATTGATGAGGACCAAGAAATCATCCAGCAGCCCTGCATTACTCAAAAAATTATAGCATGGAAAAGATGAAGCGTTGGGGACTCCATTATCCTCTTCGGCTTCGAAGCTTGGTGCGATGATATCCTCATTATAGGATCGTCTAATTCGGGTGGATGCCCTTGAGGGCCTCCCCGTGCTTGTCGTCTCTCTTTCAAACACTTCTCCAAAGTTATAGTTATCCATCTTCCTTTTCTGAAATTTTTCAACAAACATTATAAAATTTGATTTGGTGACATATAATTGAGGGAAACTACTATAGGAACTTGGTAGAGTACTAAACATGCATCACAACTAATTTTTACAACTTAGAACAAGCATGCAAGCTCACTAAACATGTAACCTACAGCAGCAAAATATTCAAGATATACTCAACCAAACAAAATTCTACTTGGATAATCGAAGGAGTCACATACCGGAGAGCAAATGTGCCAAATTTCAGACAGAAATCTGGGATGAGCAAAGAGATCGAGAAATCCCGAGCTCTTGAGCAAAAACGCGAGTGAGAGAAAGCTGGTACGAGTTTTTTCGGGAGAGAGAGTAGAATGGGATGAAGAGATGAATAAGTGGGGCAAGGAGGGGCCCACACCACAGGGTGGCGCGCCCCCCTCCTTGGCCGCGCTGGCTGGTGGGGTGCAGCCCTGGGGTTCCCCACTGGTCATCCCCAGGTTCTCCCAGGTGGCTCTTCAAAAAATAAGACCAACGGTATAATTTTTGTGAATTTTTGAAAACTTTAAAAATGCACATTTCTGGGTATTAAATTTATTATTACTAGGCAAAAAAAGATTTTCAAATCTCTTAATAACTAAAGAACTTTGCAAAAAAAATAGTGCTACAGCAAGTAAAACAAGTGAGGGAAAGAAAAAAATGTTGTTTAGCTCCTCTATGCATATAAAATGTACTTGTTAACAAGGTTGATCAAGTCTTGCCACCAAATAAATTTTACATGACATAAGAAGAAATAAACCTCAAATCAATCATGTTACCTTATATTGTATTGTATTGATATGGATCCAATCATAATACTTTGATATCCTTCTTTGGGCTCATATATAGGACAATCAATAGCTCCCACTTTGATAGTTCTCACATTAGAAATTGTATTAACTCCACATACTTTATCAATCCTCTTGGGGAAATAAACGGTATGCTCCTTGTCATCAACATTGAAAGTAACCTTTCCTTTATTGCAATCAATAACAGCCCCTGCGGTGTTAAGAAAAGGTCTCCCAAGAATAATAGACATATTATCATCTTCAGGCATTTCCAACACAACAAAATCAGTTAATATCAAGCAGTTATTAGTAACTTGAACAGGAACATCCTCACATATACCAACAGGAATAGCAGTAGATTTATTAGCCATTTGCAAAGATATATCAGTCGGTATCAACTTATCTAAATAAATTCTCTTGTAAAGAGAAAAAGGCATAACACTAACACCTGCTCCCAAATCACATAGAGCAGTTCTAACATAATTATTCTTAATAGAACAAGGAATAGTCGGTATACCTGGGTCGCCCAACTTCTTTGGAACTTTGCCATTGAAAGAGTAATTAGCAAGCATAGTGGAAATCTCCTCATTAGGAATTTTCCTTTTGTTAGAGACAATATCTTTCATATACTTTGAATAAGGAGGCAATTTAATAGCATCAGTCAAAGGGATTTGCAAGAATAAAGGTTTCATCCAATCGCAAAATTTATTATAGTGTTCTTCTTCCTTTGATTTTAGTTTCTTAGCAGGAAAAGGCATTTGCTTTTGAACCCACGGTTCCCTTTCATTACCATGTTTCTTAGCAATAAAATCTTCTTTTGTATACTTTTTATTTTTAGCATGCTTTTCAGGTTCATCTTCAACCTCTTCTTTATCAGAAGCATCATTCTTATCATTATCTTTATCATGTTCATTACCACTTTCAGTTTCAGCATCAGAAATAGAAATACTATTAGGATCATTAACAAGTTCAGAGGATTCTACAACATTTTTATGTTTCTTCTTCTTTTTCTTAGAAGGAGCACTAGTTTCAATTCGTTGAGAATCTTGTTCAACTCTTTTGGGATGCCCTTCAGGATATAGAGGATCCTGAGTAGAAACACCGCCTCTAGTTGTTACTTCATAAGCATGTTTTTCTTTAGAACTATTTTTTAACAAGTCATTTTGCACTTTAGTGAGTTGATCAATTTGAGTTTGAATCATATGAAAATGTTTAACAAGAATCTTAACATCATTGGAGGTTCTCTCCACAATATCATGCAAATTACTAATAGCTTGAGAATTTTCCATTAAATGATTCTCTACTCTCATATTAAAATTTTCTTTCTT
This sequence comes from Lolium multiflorum, assembly GCA_030979885.1. Lineage (NCBI taxonomy): Eukaryota > Viridiplantae > Streptophyta > Magnoliopsida > Poales > Poaceae > Lolium > Lolium multiflorum. The sequence goes on along the minus strand of CM061747.1, from coordinate 254,871,388 downwards.
AACAATATAATTATCAAACTCATCTAAGCATTGAGCAGGAGGTTTTGAATACGGAATATCTTCCCTAGTAAAGCGTTGAAGAGAGTTTACCTCAATCATGGATGAAGGGGGAATTATCTTACATAAATCTTCTATGGGAGGTAAGTTCTTCACATCTTCAGATTTAATACCTTTCTCCTTAAGAGATTTCTTGGCTTCCCTCATATCTTCATCATTTAATTTAATCAAACCCCTCTTCTTCAATATCAGCGTCGGGGTTGGTTCAGGTGTAGTCCAATCATCATGATTCCAGCCTATTTTAGCCAATAATTCTTCAGCTTCGTCTGGAGTTCTTTTCCTGAAAACACAACCAGCACAACTATCCAAATATGCCCTAGATTCAATGGTTAGTCCACTATAAAATATATCAAGTAAATCATGCTTTTCCAGATCATGTCCAGGTCGAGCTCTGATAAGAGAGCAAAATCTTGCCCAAGCTTCAGGCAATTTCTCTCCATCTTCCTGGTCAAAACTATAAATTTTCTGCAAAGCAATATGTTGAGCACTAGCAGGAAAGTATTTCCGAAGAAAACATCAAGCAAACCACTTGGACTATCAATAGAATCAGGAGGCAAACTATTATACCAAGTTTTAGCATCATCCTTTAATGAGAAAGGAAAAAAATTAGCAACAAAATAAGTACGCTTCTTGATATCATCAGAAAATAAGCTACTCAAAGTAGAAAGTTCATTCATGTGTTCTACAACACTTTCTTTTTCAGTACCACAAAAGGGTGTTTTCTCAACAATAGCTATATGAGATAGATCAAGAGAAAAATCATAATCCTTATCCTTAATGTTTATAGGAGATGTGGTAAATTTAGGATAAGGAGACAGCTTATATCTAACAGTATGTTGTGCAAGAAGCTTTTTAATTTTACTTGCATCAGTAGTAGCATTGCATTTAACAATAAAATCATCATCAAGTTCCACATAATCTTCATCAGGATCATCACTAGATTATTCAACAAGGTGAATTAGCAGGTGTAGCAGTATTTTCATTAGGAGTTTCAGTATTTTCAATTTGTCTAGACCTAGCAATTGTAGCATCTAGAAAAGATCCCAATGAACCACTATTATCAAGCACAGCAGAAGCATCATCAAAATAATAAGAGTTTTCAGATTCAGCAGAAGTACCAGCATGTGCAGCTTGTGGTGGTGAAACAAGTTGACTTATCGCAGATGGTGAATCAAGAGCAGAGGTACTCAGTTGTACCTTTTCTTGTAGTGGATGGTAATATGGCGACTTTAGGATCGCGAGGTTTACCCATGATGGAGAATTTGCAGTGAACAATATCAATCCAAGTGAACTTGCAAATAAAGCTATGCTCCCCGGCGCCAGAAAATAGTCTTGATGACCCACAAGTATAGGGGATCGCAACAGTCTTCGAGGGAAGTTTTAATGATTCGACACAAGGGGAGCCAAAGAATATTTGTAAGCCTTAACAACGGAGTTGTCAATTCAGCTGCACACTGGAAACAGACTTGCTCGCAAGAGTTTATCAGTAGTAACAGTTTTATAGCGTAATAGTGAAATATCAGCAGTGTAACAAAGACAACAATAGTGATTATAGTAAATAGCAGGATTAAAATACTGTAGGCACAGGGATGGATGAACGGGCGTTGCATGGATGAGAGAAACTCATGTAACAATCAAAGTAGGGCATTTGCAGATAGTGATAAAACAGTATCCAAGTACTAAACAATCCATAGGCATGTGTTCCATATTTAGTCGTACGTGCTCGCAAACTTGCACAACATCTTTTGTCCTACCAGCCGGTGGCAGCCGGGCCTCTAGGGAATCTACTGGAAATTAAGGTACTCCTTTTAATAGAGCACCGGAGCAAAGCATTAACACTCCATGAACACATGTGATACTCACATCACCGCCTTCCCCTCCGGTTGTCCCAATTTCTGTTACTTTGGGGCCTCGGGTTCCGGACAGCGACATCTGTATACAACTTGCAGGTAAGATCATAAAACAATGAATATCATCATAAAACAATAACATGTTCAGATCTGAGATCATGGCACTCGGGCCCTAGTGACAAGCATTAAGCATAACAAGTTGCAACAATATCATCAAAGTACCAATTACGGACACTAGGCACTATGCCCTAACAATCTTATGCTATTACATGACCAATCTCATCCAATCCCTACCATCCCCTTCAGCCTACAGCGGGGGAATTACTCACACATGGATGGGGAAACATGGCTGGTCGATGGAGAGGCGTCGGTGGTGATGATGGCGATGATCTCCTCAATTCCCCATCCCGGAGTGCCGGACGGAGTTTCTGGTCCCGAGACGGAGTTTCGCGATGGCGGCGGTGTTCTAGATGGCTTCTGGCGATTTCGTCTTCTCCCCGTGCATTTTTAGGTCGAAACCCTTAAGTAGTCCAGAGGGGGCACTGGGCCGCCGCCGCCGCCACACAGCCGGCGCGCCGGGCCCGGGCGCGCGCCGGTGGGGTGGCCGCCTCGTGGCCCCCCTTCTTCTGGTCTTCGCTCGTCCCTCTTCTCTGAAAATAGGCCCATTGGAATAAACTCCGGGGATTTTCCTGAAAGTTGAGTTTCTGCACAAAAACGAGACACCAGGGCAATTCTGCTGAAAACAGCGTTAGTCTATGTTAGTTGCATCCAAAATACACAAATCAGAGGCAAAACAATAGCAAAAGTGTTCGGGAAAGCAGATACGTTTTGGACGTATCAACCTCCTGCCGAAGAAGTTGTTCCTACTGAAGAAAGGACAACTTTCAACCCTTACGAGGATGCCCTTGTCAGCTCGTAAGTTCTAGTTGCTCTTTGTTGTTTGCTCCCGAATTTTTGTCTATGTTGTTTCTTATATTGTCGACTATTTATTGTAGTGGTGACGAGGATGAGAATCAACCTATCGACACGACTGCTCGAACGAGTACGTCTCGTACTTTAGTTGTTTCTGAAGCTCAACCTGATGGGGATGAAACCTCGCGTCCTCAGCAAGACATCGAGCACCCTGCTCCAGTTGTGAGCCCCCGTGCCTCTTCACCCAAGAGAGCTAGGGTTGAGCCAGCCAAGGAGCCCACCCTATTAGTTGGTGGTTCCATGACTCCTTCACTGGATGATGTAAGTTTTCCCTTCTTCTTTTACGTTCTTAACATTTCAATCTCTTTTGTGTTTTGCTTCTCCTTTTCTTGTTGCTGTCGAACTTTTGCGTCCTATATTGATTTTTTTTTCTCTGACTCTCTTTTCAGCCTTTGATGAAGGAGTTTATCCGTCTCGGTACCCAATTCGTCGGGTACCGTGACCATGCTAACAAGCTTGAAGGTACTATTTTTGCTGCTTTTTTTTGGTGAATAAACTCTCCATCATTTTTTTTCATGACATTTGTTACTGTCAATTGTTTTGCCAACCAATCTTGCGGAAGCTAACAAACGTGCTGATGCTCTTGCTCTTAAATTGGAGCAAAGCGAAAAAGCCCGCAAGAAAGCTGAATCAAATGCCACCGCTGTCGAAGATCTTCGAAGGAGACTTCATGACGCGGAAAACTCTTTGAGTGAAAACATCACTCAGCAAACTGCCCGCGAGGAGGAAATCATCGCTCGTTTAGAGTCGCAGAGTCGACGTTTTGTTAGTAAGTACATTGACCACTGTGATTTTCTCGGGTAACTATATTGTTTTTTGCTTATTTGCTGACAAGCTGTATTTTGCCTCATCGGGAAGAACGCATCAAGATTATGATCTCGAGAATCCTGATGGGGATCGTCTTCTCGACGCGCTCTCCCTCCTTGAAATTCATGGAGACGAGGCACGCCAAGGCCTTGCTGACGCTAAATCAGGTCTGTCGCGGCTTTTCCGTACTTCTTTGCGAAGAAAGAAGAACCCGACACTTTTGCTGCTCTGGCCAAGTTCTTCAACTCTCAATAAGATCTTGGGCTCGGTCTACGACAAGAAGGCTTGAAGATTGGTGTTGAAGGCATCATCGCCTTGGTTGCAGACAGCCAACAAGACGTCGACTGGGCTAAAGTTGGCGATGTAAAGACGATGGAGACGAAGAAATGGCAATCTTTGATTAAGGCTGCCAAGCCGAAGTCGAAGAAATCCTTGCCTTCCTTGGATGCAAGCCAACTCCAGCTCCTAGTTCATCGAAGCCGGAGGTCAAGTAGACCACCTTGTCTCTTCTTTTGTTTTGTTTTTCTTTTGATGCTGTCGCCATAATGGCTTTGGCGACAACTGCCCACTAGTTCAGTAGGAACCTTTTTGTAATAGCCATGTAAATATCTGACCTTATTAATGAAAAGCTATGTTGCCGAGTTATTGATATCGAAGTATTTTCTTTCCAGTTGATTTTTGACAACTATACCACTGGGCCTCATTCCTCGACTGCTTTGCCTACTGCGTCTTACTCAAAAAGGTCCTCCGCTGACGAGTTTATTGGAGGTTCTTCGGGTGCTGCACAAAATGAGGACTTGGACGAGCTCCGTCAACAATTGCAGTCGTTGAAAAAGCAAGCTCTCGTGATAATGGAACAGTCTCGAAGATCATCTGAGAATGAAAAACGAGCTGTTCAACAAGCTCAAGAAGCCATAGCATTGAAGGAGACTGCAGTTGCTGAGGCTGCCGATGTCTACGCACGCTTCTATTCTTGCAGTGTTGGGCCTCCAAGAGCAGAGGTTTGTAGAACAGCAGCAAGTTTCCCTTAAGTGAATCACCCAAGGTTTATCAAACTCAGGGAGGTAGAGGTCAAAGATATCCCTCTCAAGCAACCCCGCAATTAAGATACAAGAAGTCTCTTGTGTCCCCAACACACCTAATACACTTGTCAAATGTATAGGTGTGATACGTCCAATTTGCATCACTATTTTATATCATAATTTGCTGTTATTCATTGATATATTTCATATTTGGTGATAATACTTATGTTATTTCATATATTTTGCACTTTTCATGATTATTGGAGGATCGCGCACTGGAGTCAGGATTCTGCTGGAAAAAGCGCCATCAGAATGCAATATTTTGTAAGATCAAAAGTTGACGGAAATTATATGAAAAATCCTATTTTTCCAGACGAAGGGAGCCAGAAGGGGGAGCCGAGGGGACCCGAGGTGGGCCCACCTCATAGGCCGGCGCGGCCCAAGGCCTGGTCGCGCCGCCCTGAGGGGAGGGCCCACAGCCCTCTCGCCTCCTTTTCTTCGCGTACGCCTTCATCCCGAAAACCTAAGCTCCAGGGGATAGTCGCGAGTCACGGCCGCCTCTGCGGGCGGAAAACACAGAGAAAGAGCTCTCCGGCGAGGCTGAAATCTGCCGGGGAAATTCCCTCCCGGAGGGAAATCACGCCATCGTCACCGCCATCGAGCTGGACATCATCTCCATCACCATCGTCATCATCTCCATCATCATCACCGCCATCTCCACCACCTCGTCACCGCTGTAACAATTTGGGTTTGATCTTGATTGTTTGATAGGGGAAACTCTCCCAGTGTTGATTTCTACTAGTTATTGATGCTATTGAGTGAAACCGTTGAACCAAGGTTTATGTTCAGATTGTTATTCATTATCATATCACCTCGATCATGTTCCATATGATGTCTCGTGAGTAGTTCGTTTAGTTCTTGAGGACATGGGTGAAGTCTAAATGTTAGTAGTGAAGTATGGTTGAGTAATATTCAATGTTATGATATTTAAGTTGTGGTGTTATTCTTCTAGTGGTGTCGTGTGAACGTCGACTACACGACACTTCACCTTTATGGGCCTAGGGGAATGCATCTTGTACTCGTTTGCCAATTGCGGGGTTGCCGGGTGACAGAAACCTGAGCCCCCGTTGGTATATCGATGCAGGAGGGATAGCAGGATCTCAGAGTTTAAGGCTGTGGTTAGATTTATCTTAATTACATTCTTGTAGTTGCGGATGCTTGCAAGGGGTATAATCACAAGTATGTATTAGTCCTAGGAAGGGCGGTACATTAGCATAGGTTCACCCACACAACACCTATCAAAACAATGAAGATTAATTAGCCGTATGTAGCGAAAGCACTAGACTAAAATCCCGTGTGTCCTCAAGAACGTTTGGTCATTATAAGTAAACAAACCAGCTTGTCCTTTGTGCTAAAAAGGATTGGGCCACTCGCTGCAATTGTTACTCTCGCACTTTACTTACTCGTACTTTATTCATCTGTTACATCAAAACCCCCTGAATACTTGTCTGTGAGCATCTACAGTGAATCCTTCATCGAAACTGCTTGTCAACACCTTCTGCTCCTCGTTGGGATCGACATTCTTACTTATCGAAGATACTACGATACACCCCCTATACTTGTGGGTCATCAAGGTGCACTAGTTCGGCGAAGAGATAGTGAAATACAAGTAATATGGATGATTGTAAGTAGTAATTGCAATCTGAAATAAAAATGGCAGCAAGCAAACATGTAGCAGAACTTGTTGGAAACGGTGTTTCAATGCTTAGAAATAAGGCCTAGGGATCATACTTTCACTAGTGGACACTCTCAACATTGATCACATAACTGAATAAATAAATTCTACTTTCTCACACTCTCTTGTTGGATAACAAACACCATTCATTGTGTAGGGCTTCAAAAGCACACCTCAAGCCGGAGTAAACAAGCTCCACAACATCCGGAGTTCATATTAAAGTAACCTCTAGAGTGCATAATAGACCATTGCAATTTAGACCGAGTACTAACATAGCATACACACTGTCAACAATAGCTATGAAAGGGGGAATAGATCGCATCAATACTATCATAGTGATAGTTAACTTCATAATCTACAAGAGATTACAATCATAACCTATGCCAAGTACTACATGATGCACACACTGTCAACATTACATCATGGAGGAGGAATAGACTACTCTAATAACATCACTAGAGTAGCACATAGATTAATAGTGATACAAAGCTCATGATCACATAAAGATCACACCATGGGGGAGAGAGATGAACCACATAGCTACCGGTAGAGCCCTCAGCCTCGGGGGAGAACTATTCCCTCCTCATCATAGGAGACAACAATGGCGATGAAGATGGCGGTGGTGTCGATGGAGATGACTCCGGGGCAATTCCCCGTCCCGGCAGGGTGCCGGAACAGAGACTTCTGTCCCCCGAAACGGAGTTTCGCGATGGCGGCGGCGTCCCTGGAGTCTTTCTGGAGTTTCGTCAATTGGTATCGAGGTTTTAGGTCGCGAGGGGTTATATAGGCGAAGAGGTGGCGCGAGGGGCGCCTGGGGGTCCCACCCCATAGGGCGGCGCGCCCCCTTCCAGGCCGCGCCGGCCTATGGTCTGGGGGCCCAGGCCTCCCCTCCGACTCTCCTTCGGTGTCCTGGTCCGTCTTGGTGAATTATGATGTTGGGTCTTCGTTTAGTCGAATTTCGAGAATATTGCCCTAACAGCCTTTCTGGAACCAAAAACAGCAGAAAACAGGAACTGGCACTTCGGCATCTTGTTAATAGGTTAGTCCGGGAAAATGCATAAAATCATTATAAAGTGTGAGCAAAACATGTAGGTATTGTCATAAAACAAGCATGGAACATCGGAAATTATACATTGGAGATATCAAGATCCCCAAGCTTAGTTCCTACTCGCCCTCGAGTAGGTAAACGATAACAAGGATAATTTCTGAAGTGACATGCTACTATCATAATCTTGATCAATACTATTGTAAAGCATATGAGATGAATGAAGTGATTCAAAGCAATGGTAAAGACAATGACTAAACAACTGAATCATATAGCAAAGACTTTTCATGAATAGTACTTTCAAGACAAGCATCAATAAGACTTGCATAGGAGTTAACTCATAAAGCAATAAATTCTTAGTAGAAAGTTTTGAAGCAACACAAAGGAAGATATAAGTTTCAGCGGTTGCTTTCAACTTCAACGTGTATATCTCATGGATAATTGTCAACACAAAGTAATATGATGAATGCAAATAAGCAAGTATGTAGGAATCAATGCACACAGTTGACACAAGTGTTTGCTTCTAAGATAGAAAGAAGTAGGTAAACTGACTCAACATAAAGTAAAAGAAAGGCCCTTCGCAGAGGGAAGCATGGATTGCTATTTTTTGTGGTAGAGCTTTTATTTTGAAAACATAGAAACAATTTTGTAAACGGTAGTAATAATTCATATGTGTTATGTATAAGACATCCTATAAGTTGCAAGCCTCATGCATAGATTACCAATAGTTCCCGCACCTTGTCCTAATTAGCTTGGATTTACATGGATTATCATTGCATAGCTTATGTTTCAACCAAGTGTCACAAAGGGGTACCTCTATGCCGCCTGTACAAAGGTCTAAGGAGAAAGTTCGCATTGGATTTCTCGCTTTTGATTATTCTCAACTTAGACATCCATACCGGGACAACATACAAAACAGATAATGGACTCCTCTTTAATGCATAAGCATTCAACAACAGATAATATTCTCATGAGAGATTGAGGATTGTTGTCCAAACAGAAACTTCCACCATGGATCATGGCTTTAGTTAGCGGCCCAATGTTCTTCTCTAACAATATGCATACTCGAACCATTTGATCATGATAAATCACCCTTACTTCAGACAAGACGAACATGCATAGCAACTCACACGATATTCAACAAAGGTGAAATAGTTGATGGCATCCCCAGGAACATGGTTACCGCTCAACAAGCAACTTATAAGAAATAAGATACATAAGTACATATTCAATACCACAATAGTTTTTAAGCTATTTTTCCCATGATCTATATATTGCAAAGACAAAGAATGGAATTTAAAGGTAGCACTCAAGCAATTTACTTTGGAATGGCAGAGAAATACCATGTAGTAGGTAGTTATGGTGGACACAAATGGCATAGTTTTTGGCTCAAGGTTTTGGATGCACGAGAAGAATTCCCTCTCAGTACAAGGCTTTGGCTAGCAAGGTTGTTTGAAGCAAACACAAGTATGAACCGGTACAGCAAAACTTACATAAGAACATATTGCAAGCATTATAAGACTCTACACTTGTCTTCCTTGTTGCTCAAACACTTTTACCAGAGAAATATCTAGACCTTAGAGAGACCAATCATGCAAACCAAATTTCAACAAGCTCTACGGTAGTTCTCCACTAATAGGTTTAAACCACATGATGCAAGAGCTTAAACATGATCTACTTGAGAGCTCAAAACAATTGCCAAGCATCAAATTATTCAAGACAATATACCAACTACCACATGAAGCATTTTCTATTTCCAACCAAATAGCAAGAAACTCTCAAAACAAATATAAGTGAAGTAAGAGAGTACTTTCTATAAAATAACTAATAGCTCTGAACAAGAGATACATGAAAACCAAGAGCTAGAAGCTACACAGTGCGAAAACTGAATACTCAACAAATATAAGTGAAGAATAGGAGTATTCAAATGAAAAAGCGGAGCGTGTCTCTCTCCCAAACAAGATAGATAGGATCCAATTTATTCAGAGAACTAAGATAACAAAACGAAAATAAAAGCACACAGACGCTCCAAGTAAAGCACATAAGATGTGATGAAATAAAAATATAGTTTCACTAGAGGTGACCTGATAAGTTGTTGATGAAGAAGGGGATGCCTTGGGCATCCCCAAGCTTAGATGCTTGAGTCTTCTTGAAATATGCAGGGATGAACCACGGGGCATCCCCAAGCTTAGACTTTTCACTCTTCTTGATCATATTGTATCATCCTCCTCTCTTGATCCTTGAAAACTTCCTCCACACCAAACTCAAAACAAACTCATTAGAGGGTTAGTGCATATACAAAAATTCACATATTCAGAGGTGACATAATCATTCTTAACACTTCTGGACATTTCCCAAAGCTACTGAAAGTTAATGGAACAAAGAAATCCATCCAACATAGCAAAATAGGCAATGCGAAATAAAAGGCAGAATCTGTCAAAACAGAACAGTCCGTAAAGACAAATTTTTTAGAGGCACTTAACTTGCTCAGATGAAAATGCTCAAATTGAATGAAAGTTGCGTACATATCTGAGGATCACTCACGTAAATTGGCAGATTTTTCTGAGTTACCTACAGAGAGGCCTACTCAAATTCGTGACAGCAAGAAATCTGTTTCTGCGCAGTAATCCAAATCTAGTATCAACCTTACTATCAAAGACTTTACTTGGCACAATAATGCAATAAAATAAAGATAAGGAGAGGTTGATACAGTAGTAACAACTTCTAAGACTCAACAAAACAGTAGCAAAATAAAAACATGGGTTATCTCCCAAGAAGTGCTTTCTTTATAGCCATTAAGATGGGCTCGGTAATTTTAATGATGCTCTCGCAAGAAATGAGTGTTGAAGCAAAAGAGAGCATCAAAAGTAAATAAGATACACTTTTAAGTCTAACCCACTTCCTATGAAAAGGAATCTTGTAAATAAACAAGTCATGTAAGCATAATGCAATAAGCATAGAAAGGCAGCACAAGCGCAACTTCAAGATTCTCAACATAAAGAGGGGAAACTTAATATTAATAAGATGCATATAACCATGTTTCCCTCTCTCATAATTTCAGTAGCATCATGAACAAACTCAACAATATAACTATCACATAAAGCATTCTTATTCACATGCATAAAAGTATCATTACTCTCCACATAAGCATAATCAATTGTATTAGTAATAGTGGGAGTAAAACTATCACAACCATCATTGTAATCATCATAAATTACAGGCATGGTATAATCATAATAAACTTTATCCTCCATAGTAGGTGGCACCAAAATACCACTATCATTATACTCATCATAAATGGGAGGCAAAGTATTATCAAGGAAAATTTTATCCTCAAAACTTGGGGGACTAAAAATATCATGCTCATCAAAACCAGCTTCCCCAAGCTTAGAATTTTCCATAGCATTAGAAACAATGGTGTTCAAAGCATTCATACTAATAACATTGCCATTAGCATGCATATAAAGTTCCATAGGTTTTTTAATTTTCTCTTCAAACACCTCATGTCCTAATTCAATATAAATTTTATAAAGATCTCTAATTTTTTTGTTGTTTTCCATTAAGCCTAACTAGTGAAATAAAAACAAGAAACAAAAATATATAATTGTAGGATCTAAAGGAAATAGCTTCGAGCACTCACACACCGGCAACAATGCTAGGAAATAGCTTAGTAGTCGGAGGATGTGAATACCTTTTACCTTACCTCCCCGGCAACGGCGCCAGAAAATAGCTTGATGTCTACGCATGCTTCTATTCTTGTAGACAATGTTGGGCCTCCAAGAGCAGAGGTTTGTAGAACAGCAGCAAGTTTCCCTTAAGTGAATCACCCAAGGTTTATCGAACTCGGGGAGGTAGAGGTCAAAGATATCCCTCTCAAGCAACCCTGCAATTAAGATACAAGAAGTCTCTTGTGTCCCCAACACACCTAATACACTTGTCAGATGTATAGGTGCACTAGTTCGGCGAAGAGATAGTGAAATACAAGTAATATGGATGATTGTAAGTAGTAATTACAATCTGAAATAAAAATGGCAGCAAGCAAACATGTAGCAGAACTTGTTGGAAACGGTGTTTCAATGCTTAGAAATACGGCCTAGGGATCTGATACGTCCATTTTGCATCACTATTTTATATCATAATTTACTGTTATTCATTGATATATTTCATGTTTAGAGGTGATACTTATGTTATTTCATCTATTTTGCATGTTTCATGATTATTGGAGAATCGCACACCGAAGTCAGGATTCTGCTGGAAAAAGCACCGTCAGAATGCAATATTTCGGAAGATCAACAATTGACGGAAATTATACAGAAAATCCTATTTTTCCAGAAGACGGAGATAGCCAAAAGGAGGAGCCGAGGAGGGCCGCCATGGGCCCCCATAGGCGGCGCGGGCCCAGCCTGGCCGCGCCGCCTTGTGGGGAGGGCCCACAACCCCTCGGCCTCCTCTCCTTCGCGTACTTCTTCATCCCGAAAACCTAAGCTCCAGAGGATAGTCGCGAAGAGTCACAGCCGCCTCTGCGGGGCGGCACCCAGAGAAAAGAGCTCTCCGGCATGCAGAAATCTGCCGAGGAAATTCCCTCCCGGAGGGGGAAATCGACACCATCATCACCGCCATCGAGCTGGACATCATTGGCATCATCATTGATACGTCTCAAACGTATCTATAATTTCTTATGTTCCATGCTACTTTTATGATGATACTCACATGTTTTATACACATTATATGTCATTATTATGCATTTTCCGGCACTAACCTATTAACGAGATGCCGAAGAGCCAGTTGTTCTTTGTTTTGGTTTCAGAAATCCTAGTAAGGAAATATTCTCGGAATTGGACGAAATCAACGCCCAGGGTCCTATTTTTGGACGAAGCTTCCAGAACACCTGAGGGGAAACGAAGTGGGGCCACGAGGCGCCGCCACAACAGGGCGGCGCGGCCCTGGCGTGTGGGGCCCTCGTGTGGCCCCCCGCGTTGCCCTTCCGCCTACTTAAAGCCTCGCGAAACCCCCAGTACCGAGAGCCACGATACGAGAAAACATACGAGACGCCGCCGCCGCCAATCCCATCTCTGGAGGATTCGGAGATCACCTCGGCACCCTGCCGGAGAGGGGAATCATCTCCCGAGGACTCTACACCGCCATGGTCGCCTCCGGATTGATGTGTGAGTAGTTCACCCCCGGACTATGGGTCCATAGCTGTAGCTAGATGGTCGTCTTCTCCCAGTTGTGCTTCATTGTCTGATCTTGTGAGCTGCCTATCATGATCAAGATCATCTATTTGTAATGCTACATGTGTGTTTGTTGGGATCCGATGAATAGAGAATACTATGTTATGTTGATTATCAATCTATCTATGTGTTGTTTATGATCTTGCATGCTCTCCGTTGCTAGTAGATGCTCTGGCCAAGTCATTGCTTGTAACTCCAAGAGGGAGTATTTATGCTCGATAGTGGGTTCATGTCTCCGTGAATCTGGGGGAGTGACAGCAACCTCTAAGATTATGGATGTGCAGTTGCCACTAGGGATAAAACATTGATGCTATTTTCGAGGATATAGTTATTGATTACATTACGCACCATACTTAATGCAATTGTCTGTTGTTTACAACTTAATACCGGAAGGGGTTCGGATGATAACCCGAAAGTGGACTTTTTAGGCATAGATGCATGCTGGATAGCGGTCTATGTACTTTGTTGTAATGCCCAATTAAATCTCACAATACTCATCATGTCATGTATGTGCATTGTGCCTCTCTATTTGTCAATTTCCCAACTGTAATTTGTTTACCCAATATGCTATTTCTTATGGGAGAGACACCTCTAGTGAACTGTGGACCCCGGTCCATTCTTTTACATCTAATACAATCTACTGCAATATTGTTTTACTGTTTTCTGCAAACAATCATCATGCACACTATACATCTAATCCTTTGTTACCGCAAGCCGGTGAGATTGACAACCTCACTGTTTAGTTGGGGCAAAGTACTTTGGTTGTGTTGTGCAGGTTCCACGTTGGCGCCGGAATCCCTGGTGTTGCGCCGCACTACACTCCGTCACCAACAACCTTCAACGTGCTTCTTGGCTCCTACTGGTTCGATAAACCTTGGTTTCTTACTGAGGGAAACTTGCTGTACGCATCACACCTTCCACTTGGGGTTCCCAACGGGCGTGTGCTTTACGCGTCAACAAGCTAATTTCTGGCGCCGTTGCCGGGGAGATCAAGACACGCTGCAAGGGGAGTCTTCACATCGCAATCTCTTTACTTTGTTTTTGTCTTGCTTTATTTTATTTACTACTTTGTTTGCTGCACTAAATCAAAACACAAAAAAATTAGTTGCTAGTTTTACTTTATTTGCTATCTTGTTTGCTATATCAAAAATACAAAAAAAATTAGTTACTTGCATTTACTTTACTTAGTTCATTATGTTTCCTTTTAATTTTACCGTTAAAGACATGCCGGTAGGACGCGGGTCTATAATTGGGAGAAATAATATAGAAGAATTTTTCACTCATGTTAGTACCGTTGATGATTTTGAAGATAGACACTTGGTAGACCTTGCTCCTACTTATGAAATTGCCGCTGCTATTTTAGTTCGTATGATGGAAACTAAATTTGTTAATCTCAATCCTATAATCCAACACATGTTTCTTACACTCTGTGATATTGAAGAAGGGGAAAAGAAAATTTTTGTTTTAGAAACCCTTCTTAGAGAATTTGGTGGTATAGCAAGAGAGGCTAGAAAGGTCTTTGCTAAATATAATATGCTTGGTTCTTGCACCAATTTTGTTAGTCTCCTTGAAAAGATGGACTTAGAAAGAATAAGGTACACTAATAATATTGATGATGGTGGAGACATCAAAGCACCAATACCATGTAAACTCTTAGCTATGAATGATGCACTAGAAAATAACTATGCTTGGCTTGTTCCCAAAAATTTGTTTGATGAGAGTAGCAAGCCCAAGACCAATGAAAAGGGGGACGCTAAAACTTATGTATCCAATATACTATGCATGGTTGAGAAAACTCCGCATCCTGCTGCAGATGCACCACCCTCTGATAATACTTGATACACACTTTCTGCGCAAAGGCGTTAAAGAAAAGCGCTTATGGGAGACAACCCATGTTTTTACTACAGTAATTTTGTTTTATATTTGAGTCTTGGAAGTTGTTTACTACTGTAGCAACCTCTCCTTATCTTAGTTTTATTTCATTGTTGTGTCAAGTAAAGTCTCTAATAAAAGTATGATACTAGATTTGGATTACTGCGCAGAAACAGTTTTCTTTGCTGTCACGAATCTGGGGCTAATTCTCTGTAGCTAACTCAGAAAATTATGCCAATTTACGTGAGTGATCCTCAGATATGTACGCAACTTTCATTAGTTTTAAGTTTTTTCATTTGAGCAAGTCTTGTGCCTGTTAGAAATTCGTCTTTACGAACTGTTCTGTTTTGACAGATTCTGCCTTTTATTTTGCATTGCATGTTTTGTTATGTTAGATGGATTTCTTTATTCCATTGACTTTCAGTAGCTTTGTGCAATGTCCAGAAGTATAAAGAATGATTGTGTCACCTCTGAATATGTGAATTTTAATTGTGCACTAACCCTCTAATGAGTTGCTTTAAGTTTGGTGTGGAGGAAGTTTTCAAGGATCAAGAGAGGAGGATGATATATACACCATGATCAAGGAGAGTGAAAGCTCTAAGCTTGGGGATGCCCCGGTGGTTCACCCCAGAATATATCAAGAAGACTCAAGCGTCTAAGCTTGGGGATGCCCAAGGCATCCTTTTCTTCATCGACAACATTATCAGGTTCCTCCGTTGAAACTATATTTTTATTCCGTCACATCTTATGTACTTTGCTTGGAGCGTCTGTTTGTTTTTGTTGTTGTTTTGTTTGAATAAAATGGATCCTAGCATTCATTGTGTGGGAGAGAGACACGCTCCGATGTTGCATATGGACACATATGTCCTTAGGCTTTACTCATAGTATTCATGGCGAAGTTTCTTCTTCATTAAATTATTATATGGTTGGAATTGGAAAATGATATATGTGGTAATTGGTATAACATCTTGAATAATGTGATACTTGGCAATTTTTGTGCTCATGTTTAAGCTCTTGCATCATATACTTTGCACCTATTAATGAAGAAATACATAGAGCATGCTAAAATCTGATTTGCATGTTTGGTTTCTCTAAGGTCTAGATAATTTCTAGTATTGAGTTTGAACAACAAGGAAGACGGTATAGAGTCTTATAATGTTTACAATATGTCTTTTATGTGAGTTTTGTTGTACCGGTTCATCCTTGTGTTTGTTTCAAATAACCTTGCTAGCCTAAACCTTGTATCGAGAGGGAATACTTCTCATGCATCCAAAATCCTTGAGCCAACCACTATGCCATTTGTGTCCACCATACCTACCTACCACATGGTATTTCTCCGCCATTCCAAAGTATATTGCTTGAGTGCTACCTTTAAAATTTCCATTCTTTACCTTTACAATATATAGCTCATGGGACAAATAGCTTAAAAACTATTGTGGTATTGAATATGTACTTATGCACTTTATCTCTTATTAAGTTGCTTGTTGTGCGATAACCATGTTTCTGGGGACGCCATCAACTATTCTTTGTTGAATATCATGTGAGTTGCTATGCATGTCCGTCTTGTTTGAAGTAAGAGAGATCTACCACCTTATGGTTAAGCATGCATATTGTTAGAGAAGAACATTGGGCAGCTAACTAAAGCCATGAATCATGGTGGAAGTTTCAGTTTTGGACATATATCCTCAATCTCATATGAGAACATTAATTGTTGTTACATGCTTATGCATTAAAGAGGAGGTCATTATCTGTTGTCTATGTTGTCCCGGTATGGATGTCTAAGTTGAGAATAACCAAAAGCGAGAAATCCAATGCGAGCTTTCTCCTTAGACCTTTGTACAGGCGGCATAGAAGTACCCCATTGTGACACTTGGTTAAAACATGTGTATTGCGATGATCTGGTAGTCCAAGCTAATTAGGACAAGGTGCGGGCACTATTAGTATACTATGCATGAGGCTTGCAACTTGTAAGATATAATTTACATAACTCATATGCTTTATTACTACCGTTGACAAAATTGTTTCTTGTTTTCAAAATAAAAGCTCTAGCACAAATATAGCAATCGATGCTTTCCTCTTTGAAGGACCATTCTTTTACTTTTATGTTGAGTCAGTTCACCTATCTCTCTCCACCTCAAGAAGCAAACACTTGTGCGAACTGTGCATTGATTCCTACATACTTGCATATTGCACTTGTTATATTACTCTATGTTGACAATATCCATGAGATATACATGTTACAAGTTGAAAGCAACCGCTGAAACTTTATCTTCCTTTGTGTTGTTTCAATGCTTTCTACTTTGAATTATTGCTTTATGAGTTAACTCTTATGCAAGACTTATTGATGCTTGTCTTTAAGTACTATTCATTAAAAGTCTTTGCTTTATGATTCAGTTGTTTACTCATGTCATTTACCATTGTTTTGATCGCTGCATTCATTACATGTGCTTACAATAGTATGATCAAGATTATGTTGGTAGCATTGTCACTTAAGAAATCATCTTTGTTATCGTTTACCTACTCGGGACGAGTAGGAACTAAGCTTGGGGATGCTTGATACGTCTCAAACGTATCTATAATTTCTTATGTTCCATGCTACTTTTATGATGATACTCACATGTTTTATACACATTATATGTCATTATTTGCATGCACTAACCTATTAACGAGATGCCGAAGAGCCAGTTGCTGTTTTCTGCTGTTTTTGGTTTCAGAAATCCTAGTAAGGAAATATTCTCGGAATTGGACGAAATCAACGCCCAGGGTCCTATTTTTGGACGAAGCTTCCAGAACACCTGAGGGGAAAGGAAGTGGGGCCACGAGGCGCCGCCACAACAGGCGGCGCGGCCTAGGGCTTGGCCGCGCGGCCCTGGCGTGTGGGGCCCTCGTGTGGCCCCCGCGTTGCCCTTCCGCCTACTTAAAGCCTTCGTCGCGAAACCCCAGCACCGAGAGCCACGATACGAGAAATTCCGAGACGCCGCCGCCGCTAATCCCATCTCGGGGGATTCTGGAGATCACCTCCTGCCGGAGAGGGGAATCATCTCCCGGAGGACTCTACACCGCCATGGTCGCCTCCGGATTGATGTGTGAGTAGTTCACCCCTGGACTATGGGTCCATAGCTGTAGCTAGATGGTCGTCTTCTCCCCATTGTGCTTCATTGTCTGATCTTGTGAGCTGCCTATCATGATCAAGATCATCTATTTGTAATGCTACATGTGTGTTTGTTGGGATCCGATGAATAGAGAATACTATGTTATGTTGATTATCAATCTATCTATGTGTTGTTTATGATCTTGCATGCTCTCCGTTGCTAGTAGAGGCTCTGGCCAAGTCATTGCTTGTAACTCCAAGAGGGAGTATTTATGCTCGATAGTGGGTTCATGTCTCCGTGAATCTGGGGGAGTGACAGCAACCTCTAAGATTATGGATGTGCTGTTGCCACTAGGGATAAAACATTGATGCTATGTTCGAGGATATAGTTATTGATTACATTACGCACCATACTTAATGCAATTGTCTGTTGTTTACAACTTAATACCGGAAGGGGTTCGGATGATAACCTGAAAGTGGACTTTTTAGGCATAGATGCATGCTGGATAGCGGTCTATGTACTTTGTCGTAATGCCCAATTAAATCTCACAATACTCATCATGTCATGTATGTGCATTGTCATGCCCTCTCTATTTGTCAATTGCCCAACTGTAATTTGTTTACCCAATATGCTATTTCTTATGGGAGAGACACCTCTAGTGATGTGGACCCCGGTCCATTCTTTTACATCCAATCTACTGCAATACTGTTTTACTGTTTTCTGCAAACAATCATCATCCACACTATACATCTAATCCTTTGTTACCGCAAGCCGGTGAGATTGACAACCTCACTGTTTAGTTGGGGCAAAGTACTTTGGTTGTGTTGTGCAGGTTCCACGTTGGCGCCGGAATCCCTGGTGTTGCGCCGCACTACACTCCGTCACCAACAACCTTCAACGTGCTTCTTGGCTCCTACTGTTCGATAAACCTTGGTTTCTTACTGAGGGAAACTTGCTGTTGTACGCATCACACCTTCCACTTGGGGTTCCCAACGGGCGTGTGCTTTACGCGTCAACAATCATCACCATCATCTCCATCATCATCACCGCCATCTCCACCGTTGCACCTCGTCACCGCTATAACAATTAGGGTTGGATCTTGATTATTTGATAGGGGAAACTCTCCCGGTATTGATTTCTACTTGTTATTGATGCTATTGAGTGAAACCATTGAACCAAGGTTTATGTTCAGATTGTTATTCATCATCATATCACCTCTGATCATGTTCCATATGATGTCTCGTGATTAGTTCGTTTAGTTCTTGAGGACATGGGTGAAGTCTAAATGTTAGTAGTGAATTATGTTGGGTAATATTCAATGTTATGATATTTAGGTTGTGGTGTTATTCTTCTAGTGGTGTCATGTGAACGTCGACTACATGATACTTCCCCTTTATGGTCCTAGGGGAATACATCTTGTACTCGTTTGCCAAATGCGGGGTTGCCGGAGTGACAGAAACCTAAATCCCCGTTGGTATATCGATGCAGGAGGGATAGCAGGATCTCAGAGTTTAAGGCTGTGGTTAGATTTATCTTAATTACTTTCTTGTAGTTGCGGATGCTTGCAAGGGGTATAATCACAAGTATGTATTAGTCCTAGGAAGGGCGGTGCATTAGCATAGGTTCACCCACACAACACTTATCAAAACAATGAAGATTAATCAGCTATATGAAGCGAAAGCACTAGACTAAATTCCCGTGTGTCCTCAAGAACGTTTGGTCATTATAAGTAAACAAACCGGCTTGTCCTTTGTGCTAAAAAGGATTGGGCTACTCGCTGCAATTATTTCTCTCGCATTTTACTTACTCGTATTTTATTTATCTGCTATATCAAAACCCCGTGAATACTTGTCTGTGAGCACATGAATCCTTCATCGAAACTGCTTGTCAACACCTTCTGCTCCTCGTTGGGTTCGACACTCTTATTTATTGAAAGTACTACGATACACCCCCTATACTTGTGGGTCATCAGGATCATACTTTCACTAGTGGACACTCTCAACATTGATCACATAACTGAATAAATAAATGCTACTTTCTCACACTCTCTTGTTGGATAACAAACACCATTCATTGTGTAGGGCTACAAAAGCACACCTCAAGCCGGAGTAAACAAGCTCCACAACATCCGGAGTTCATATTAAAGTAACCTCTAGAGTGCATAATAGACCGTTGCAATTTAGATCGAGTACTAACATAGCATACACACTGTCAACAATAGCTATGAAAGGGGGAATAGATCGCATCAATACTATCATAGTAATAGTTAACTTAATAATCTACAAGAGATTACAATCATAACCTATGCCAAGTACTACATGATGCACACACTGTCAACATTACATCATGGAGGAGGAATAGACTACTTTAGTAACATAACTAGAGTTGGCACATAGATTAATAGTGATACAAAGCTCATGATCACATAAAGATCACACCATGGGAGAGACAGATGAACCACATAGCTACCGGTAGATCCCTCAGCCTCGGGGGAGAACTACTCCCTCCTCATCATAGGAGACAGCAATGGCGATGAAGATGGAGGTGGTGTCGATGGAGATGACTCCGGGGGACTTCCCGCAGGGTGCCGGAACAGAGACTTCTGTCCCCCGAAACAGTTTCGCGATGGCGGCGGCGTCCCTGGAGTCTTTCTGGAGTTTCGTCAATTGGTATCGAGGTTTTAGGTCGCGGGGGGTTATATAGGCGAAGAGGCGGCGCAGGAGGGCGCCTGGGGGTCCCACCCCATAGGGCGGCGCGCCCCTTCCAGGTCGCGCCCTATGGTCTGGGGGCCCTGTGCCTCCCTCCGACTCTCCTTCGGTGTCCTGGTCCGTCTCGGTGAATTATGATGTTGGGTCTCTTTCGTCGAATCCGAGAATATTGCCCGAACAGCCTTTCTGGAACCAAAAACAGCAGAAAACAGGAACTGGCACTTCGGCGTATTGTTAATAGTTTAGTCCGGGAAAATGAATAAAATCATTATAAAGTGTGAGCAAAACATGTAGGTATTGTCATAAAACAAGCATGGAACATCAGAAATTATAGATACGTTGGAGACGTATCAGCTGCTGGAGCTGCTTCCCAAGAAAATTATATGCTTCAACTGATGAACGACTCTAGCTTGGATATGACGGGTACGCTCCGCAAACGTGGTCATACTGTATTTTGTTCTTACTATCTTTTTATTCCTCGCTGATGCTTCCGCTAAAACAGGTCTTTTTTGGACGGTCAAGATCAGCATGTTGAAGCCCAACCAACGTACTTCTTAAGCTTCTGTCGCATGGTTCAAATTTCTGGGTTACTCCTGAGCGTACTCGCCAAATAGTCAGATTTCAAGATCGCGCGAGTCAGGTCCGCGATTTTCTCGACTTCTGCACAAGAACCTTGTCTCTAGTTTATAGTACCATGTTTCCACGCAACCAAATACCAGAAACTCTTCCTGCTCTGATGGAGAAATTCCGAGATGCTCCTCGTATTCATGAATTTGTGCGGGCTCAACTATCTGTTGGGGCAAGATTCGCCATGATTATGATTCAGATCTGCTACCCGAAGTTAGACCTGACTCAAATTGTCGCCAAGTGTCTTGCCAGGCAAGCGAAGAGGAAGAGGAACATCGACAAAATTGATGACACTGTGCGCCCTATAGCAGAAGAGATGATGGACGAACTTCTTCGGATGGATGCTGATTTTTTTGTGAGAGGCAGCTATGCAGAACATAGAACTGGTGCTCCAAACAACGAAGGTGTAAACATAGATAACATACTAGGTAGAAACTGAAAGTTTATTTCTTGGTGACGAGGTTATATGTATAGAATCTATATTGCAAAGCCCCCGAGCCTTTTGTTGGCCATTATTTTGTATTTTTATTGATTTGTGAGGTGTTTTGTACCAAGGCAAAACTATCTTTTTGTAATTTGTAGATCTATATTGCAATTGCTGGGCGTGAGCCCCCGAGCGTGTCGATAAAGAAGATGTATGTCACCAATATCTTTACTATATTGCAGCACCGCGAGCCCGCCTCATTAAAAACCTTTTCAGCCCCACTCGGTGCCCTGAAAAGGAAAAGAGTGTGTCTGAAAGCTCGCGGGCGTTTCAGTACATTGTATTTTTACAAAGAAGGAACTATATTTCGCTTCTAAGCGTAGAACCGTCTAAGTTGCGCCACGTTCCAGGGGTTTTGCTCGGCAACCCCTGTCTTCTTGTCCTTTATCCTGTATGCTCCTCCTTCGATTACTTCTGTGACGATGTAAGGGCCAAGCCACGGCGACTCAAGTTTTTCATGACTTTTTTGTATAAGCCGAAGAACTAAGTCGCCTACCTGAAAGGATCTTGGTCGCAAACATCGACTGTGGTAATTTTTCAAGTCTTGCTGGTACTTAGTGACCCGTGATAACACGTCGTCTCGAGCTTCATCAAGTGCATCGACATCGTCCTCCAATGCTTTTCTTGACGCTTCTTCGTCATATTCTGTGACTCTTGGTGAATCATGCTCTATTTCTATCGGCAGTACTGCCTCAGCTCCATGGACCAGGAAAAACGGAGTTTCCTGTCGTTGTATTTGGTGTTGTTCGAATACTCCATAACACACTGGGCAACTCCTCTGGCCAAGTATGTCGAGCTTTTTCCAATGGTGCTAGCAGGCGCTTCTTGATACCATTGCAGATGATGCCATTGGCTTTCTCGACTTGACAATTGGTCTGCGGGTGCGCAACTGACGCAAAGTGTACATCCTTCAGAATCAGCCTTCCTTCTTCGGTGTGACGCACCTTTGTAACACTCCAAATACTTCGTTTGTACAACTCCCCTTTGACCACCGTAAAAGCTTTAGAACGTCTAATAACGCGCCTTGCTTCAACTGGATCGTTGGGTATTTCTTTTCTTAGGATGTATGATATGTATGCTTGCATCCACGGAATTTGCACCATCATTACTAGGTCCGGTCCCTCTTCTTCTTCTAGTGCTTCCTCTGTAGCCCCCGAGGGTTTCTTATCCTTCTCCTTCTTCTTTGGTTTCTTCGGCTTTGTAGATCTTTCTGCTATCTCCTCCCAGAACACGCCTGGTGAAATCGCGAGACACTGCGACCCAATGTTTGCAAGAACATCGGCTTCATCATTGCTCAGCCTGCTGATGTGATTTACCTCGCATCCATCAAACAGCTTCTCTAGCTCATTATATACTTCCTTGTATGCTATCATACTATCATTGACTGCATCACATTGATTCATGACTTGCTGAGCCACCAATTGTGAGTCGCCAAAGATTTTTAATCGAGTTGCGCCACACGCCTTCGCCATCTTCATCCCGTGTATGAGAGCTTCGTATTCTGCCTCATTGTTAGATGCGTTTGGAAACGTCATCCGCAAGACATACTTTAATTTGTCGCCTTCAGGTGATATTAGTATCACGCCTGCTCCAGCTCCCTCTAATCTCTTGGACCCGTCGAAGTTCATAGTCCAAGTTCTCGATAAATCCGGGGGTCCCGTATTTTGTAACTCCATCCACTCTGCGATGAAGTCTGGTAAAATTTGCGACTTTATTGCTTTTCTTTTTTCGTACGTGATGTCCCGAGGGGAAAGTTCTATTCCCCAAAGGGAGACACGACCCGTAGCTTCTGGATTGTTTAGTATATTGGATAGAGGCGCCTCATTGACCACTATTATCGGATGCGCCGAAAAATAGTGCCGTAATTTTCTTGCGGTTGTAAACACTCCATATGCTAGCTTCTGGTACTGCGGGTACCGCTGTTTTGAAGGCGATAAAACTTCACTGATGAAGTATACCGGCCTCTGTACTCCATGGAGTTTTCCTTCTTCCTCTCTTTCGACTACGAGCGCTGTGCTGACCACCTGAGGCGTGGCTGCGATGTATAATAAGAGTGGTTCCTTCTCTTTAGGCGCCACCAGGATTGGTGGTGTCGAAATTGTGCGTTTGAGATCCTCGAAAGCTCTGTCTGCCTCTTCGTTCCATTGAAACTTCTCTCCTTGCTTGATCAGGGCGTAGAACGGCAACGCCTTTTCTCCTAGCCTGGCGACGAATCTGCTTAAAGCTGCGACTCGCCCAGTTAATTGTTGTATTTCTTTCAACTTTGTTGGCTTCCTCATTGTTACGATAGCATGAATTTTCTCTGGATTGGCTTCGATCCCTCTTGCTGAAACTAGGAACCCGAGAAGTTCTCCCGCAGGAACGCCAAAGGAGCACTTTGTCGGGTTCAGCTTGAGGCAGAACTTGTCTAGGTTGTCGAAAGTTTCCTTTAGGTCCTCGATCAACGTTGATCCTTTCTTTGTTGTTATGACGACATCGTCGATGTACACTTGTACGTTTTTTCCAATCTGTGTTGCAAGACACTTCTGCATCATCCGCTGATATGTTGCTCCCGCGTTTTTCAGACCAAAGGGCATTGTTTTGTAGCAAAACACGCCATAAGGTGTTATGAACGCTGTCTTGACTTCATCCTCTTCTTTTAGTCTGATCTGGTTATAACCAGAATATGCGTCCAGGAAGGAAAGACGTTCACATCCTGCCGTGGAGTCGATAATTTGATCGATCCTTGGGAGGGGAAAGTGATCCTTTGGACAATGTTTATTGAGACACGTGAAGTCGACGCACATGCGAAGGACTTTTGTGTTTTTCTTCGCACCAACACCGGGTTGGCTACCCATGGCCTCTGTATGTAACTCTTTGATAAAACCAGCTTCTTTGAGTCGATCAATTTCCGATAACA
The DNA here is from genome assembly GCA_030979885.1 of Lolium multiflorum. NCBI lineage: Eukaryota > Viridiplantae > Streptophyta > Magnoliopsida > Poales > Poaceae > Lolium > Lolium multiflorum. Next base: position 254,846,987 of record CM061747.1, on the reverse strand, counting down.
TAGCTTTGCGGTTTGGTTCAGAAACGCCGCAAAGGTTGTTTAATTGGTCTCGCTATTGGATCCAAGTTTAGGTGGTGCTCGGCAAGTTCCCTGGGTACTCCTGGCATGTCAGCTGGATACCATGCGAAGATTTTCCAGTGCTCACGGAGGAACTCGACGAGCACGCTTTCCTATGTGAGGTCCATGTCTACTGCAACGGACGTCGTTTTCTTTGGATCTGTCGGGTGAATCTGCACCTCCTTAGAATTCTTGGTGGTGTTAAAGGTTGGCTCCCTAAGTGGCCTTCCTACATATGGCAACACATCATAATCAGTTGTTAGCCTTGACGCCATATATTCTGCCTGCATCCCGAAGGTTTCTGACAGTCGATGAAAATCCTTGTCGCATTTATCAGCTAAGGCAAAACTGCCTTTGACTGTAATCGGTCCCTTAGGTCCAGGTAACCTCCATAAAAAGTACGTGTAGTGTGGTACCGCCATAAACCTGTCATATGTTGGTCGTCCCAACAAGGCGTGGTATTGCGACGGAAAATCCACAACTTCGAATTCGAGCCTTTCTATTCTGTAATTTTCTCGAGTTCCAAACTGAACGTCGAGATTGATCTTCCCCAGCGGATAACTTGGCTTCTCTGGTGTGATTCCATGGAAACGTGTGTCCGTAGGTTTTAGGTTTGCCAGGGATATGTTCATCTTCCTTAGTGTATCTGCGTACATAAGGTTTAGACTGCTACCTCCATCTATGAATACTCGAGATACGTCGAATCCTGCGATCATCGCCGTAAGATAAGTGCTGACTGCCCTGGTCGAGGAACTTGCTGCGGGTGATCCGCTATTGTGAAGCCAATGTCCTGTCCCGACCAATTTAGGCACTCAATCGTTGGTGGAGGCATCTTCTCTGCCATGAACACTTATCGCGAGATTACTTTCTGGGCCCTGTTAGACGGCCTAGCTTTCTGAATCATCGAGACCGCGCCGTTGGAATTGGGGTCGATATATGGAGGTGGGTGTGGTGTTGCCGCTATTCTGAGTTGGTGCCGATTTTCATCCGTAATTGCGGGAGGGGGTGGAAGGTGGATTTCACTCCTTGGCCCCAGAGGGTTTCTATTCATTGCATGCGTGTTAGCTTGCCCTGCAAACCTCAGCATTGCTTGAAAATTTCGACAATCCTTCTGCAAATGACCTGACTGCCTTTTTCCATTATTGTCGAGATAAAAAATGCATCTGACACAGCCCGTTCATCATATCCTCGGGAGATATATATGGTCTCTGGAACCTTGGTCCGCTATTTTGCCTGTTATTTTGGGAGTCATCTCTATTGTCGCCTCGTTGCTTGCTACTCCTTTGATATTCATCTCTATTGTTCCCTCTAGTGCTTCCTCGAAAACCAGCCGATATTTGGCCAGGAGCATCATAACTCGAGAACTGCCGAGGAAATCGTCGTCTATTTTGAAAATTTCGACTGCGGTCTTCCTCTGGCGACCTATGTTGCTTATTGTGAACAACATCTTCTCCATCTGCCCACCTATTTGCTATCTCCATTAATGCTGATACTGTCTTTGGGTTGGTTCTCCCCAAGTCTTCAACGAAATGTCCTCGTCGAATTCCTGCCACGAATGCGTTTATTGCTCTCTCGTCAGATATGTTCTCTGCCGAGTTTTTAATAATGTTCCACCTCTGGATGTACTTTCTCATTGACTCATCATGGTTTTGCCTACACGACCTCAATTCTTCTAGTGATGCGGGTTTTTTGCAGGTGGATCGAAAATTCTTGACAAAGATGTCCTCAAAATTATCCCAACTGTCGATGGAACCCGGAGGAAGCTTCTTTATCCAAGATCGTGCGGCTCCACTCAGGTGTACTTGAATGCTCTGCATGGCTGTTGCTCTGGTTCCACCTATCAGTTTCACCGTCTCGAGGTAATCAACTAACCAATCCTCGGGATCTTGTAGGCCATCGAATTTTTTGAAATTATCTGGTAATTTAAACCCTGAAGGAACTCGGGTTTTCCGGACCCTCCTTGTAAAGCACGGTAACCCGCACATATCCTCTTCATCTATCTCTGGGGAATGTCGATGTTCCCTTCTATTTTGTCGTGCTCTGTCCACCTGTGCTTGTGCTGCTGTGTCTCTTGCCCCGCTTATTCTCTCGGGACCTGGTGCTGCTGCAGTTGGTCGTGGACTATTTTGCCTTGCTGATCCTTCGGGAGGCGAATTTATAAATGCCGTTCCCATGGCTCCAACTCCTGCCATGGCCATATTGTACAATGCTTCTCTTGGATCTCGGGAGGTGGCTTGGATGCGAGGATGAAGGCTTGCGTCGCCATGTACCCAGCTTCTGGTGTCTTAGGGATAATTTTCCCCCTCGTGTCTATCGGCATAAAGGACATGTCGAGGTTTTGGACCAGATTCTCCCTCTCAGCTTCAGGTATGTTGTGTATTCGAGATCTTGCCCTATTGTGGGCTTCCCTGTGACTGCTTCCCGAAGTACCTGATTGTCGACTCAGCTCCGCTCTTCGCCTGCTCGATGCTGAGGCCGCTTCTTGCCTCCTATCCAACTCGATTTTTTGTTTTTCGAGCTCTCGCCTGGTACGTGCAAGCCTATATTGATACGCTTGTAACTCCTCAGGTGTTGCTGTTATGGTCATTGGCTCTGTACCATTAATAGCTATTGCGACTCGATCCCATACTGCCTGCGGAAATCGTACTATCTCTCGTGTTCCTGGTCCGATATAGTGAGATCTGCAGGATCGACATACGGATTTCCCGCATCGTCGAAGTTCTCTGACGTCTCCTCCTGTTCACGACTTGATTCTCCAATGGCGTAGATCTGATGATATTTTGGATTGTTGGGTTTGGTGACACCATCATAGAGATTGGTGAAGACCTCTTCCACAATAGTGGATCTATCGATGAAGTTGAAGCTGTCGATGTTGCTCGAATCATCGCTTATATCGGAGTCCGCAGATGACTCGAAGGACATGTCGCTGAAGACCTTGGCAAGTTTTTCACTTGCCACAATGCTGATGAAGCGTGGCGGCGAAATCTCCTCGTCGCCTGACTCGATTGACGATGTTGAGCTCGAAAAATCGGGATCGACCGCTGATAATCCCGACGAGATCGGAATTTAGAGACGATATGATCCTTCCTTCTCGACGCGGAAGTGGAACTTCCAAACATCATCTCCATGGGCTCCTCCAGATACGCATATGCATCCAATCGGGAGGGCGGGTGAGGAACAAAATCGACTAGACCAGTTTCGATCTGTTTACCTCTGTCCATCGCGTTGCTTGCAGTTGACGAAGTCGACGATCTTGAACGTGCCATCGAGATCAGCTCCTTGTCGCCTCTAATCCCCACAGACGGCGCCAATTGACAAGGGATTAACTTATCAATGCCTACAGATTGTAGACTAGGGTTTAGTTGGAAGTAGAGGGCAAGTAGATCTCGAAGGTTTCAGCCGAAAAGTACTCGACGATTATGAAAACTAGGGTTGCGTGAAACAATGAATCGATCCTTTCTTCCCTCGACTCCCCTTATATAGGAGGCGGAGCTGAGGGATTCGTAACACAAGTTACAGAGTCCGGGAGGGTTTCTAACCCGTCCCGTAAAATTACAAGTCTATATTTCCTAATACAACTCTAGCTTTCCTTAGTACTAACTTGGGCTTCCAAACTTCACCAGTCATGGGCCTTTAGTGGGCCTTTATCGGGCTATTGGGGATATGAGCGAGTCCGCAAAACCCGAGTTCCATCAGGATTTAAACTACCCGACAATTACAAAAAGTTCGACGGCCTGCAAGATCCTGAGGACTGGTTAGTTGATTATCTCAAGACGGTGAAGCTTATGGGTGGAACTAGGGAAACGGCTATGCAGAGCATCCAGGTACACCTAAGTGGTGCCACACGATCGTGGATAAAGAAGCTATCTCCTGTGTCTATCGACAGCTGGGAAAGTTTCGAGGACATCTTTGTGAAGAATTTCCGATCCACGTGCAAGAAACCCGCATCATTGGAGCAACTAAGGGCTTGCAGGCAGAAGTACGATGAATCAATGAGGACGTACATCCAGAGGTGGAACATCATTAAAAACTCGGCAGAAAACATATCTGACGAGAGGGCGATAGATGCGTTCGTCGCTGGCATTCGAAGGAGAGATTTTGTCGAGGATTTGGGGAGAACCAACCCAAAGACGATATCAGCACTCATGGAAATAGCGAATCGGTGGGCGGATGGAGAAGATGTTGTTCACAATAAGCGACACAGGTCACCTGAGGAGGACCGCAACCAAAATTTTCAAAATAGACGACGATTTCCTCGACAGTTCTCAGATTACGATACTCCAGGCCAAATTTCGGCTGGATTTCGAGGCAACAATGGAGAAAACAATAGAGATGATTATCAAAAAAGTGGCGAGCAACGCAGTGATTACAGGGACGGTTCCCGTTCCAATAGACAAAATAGCGGACCAAGGTTTCAGAGACCGTATGTATCACCCGAAGATCTCTTGAACGGACCATACCAAATGCATTTTTTCCTCGACAACAATGGAAAGAGGCAGTCAGGACATCTGCAGAAGGACTGTCGAAATTTCCAAGCAATGATGAGATATGCAGGGCAAGCTAACACGCAAAAAATAAATAGAAACCCCCAGGGGCCAAGGAGCGAGATTCACCTTCCACCTCCACCCGCAATTACAGATGCGAATGACACCATTTACAGTTAGTGGCAGCTCCCAAACCAGGACCTTATATCGACACCAACGGTGCGGTCTCGATGATTCAGAAAGGCATGCCATCCAATAGAGCTCAGAAAGTAATATCGCGACAAGTTTTCATGGCAGAAAAGATGCCTCCACCTACAATAGAATACTTGAACTGGTCAGGACAAGATATCGGCTTCACCATCGCGGATCACCCACAATAGGTTCCACGACCAGGACAATATGCCCTGATCTTACCCGCAGTAATCGCCGGATTCGACGTTTCTCGAATCTTCATCGATGGCGGGAGCAGTCTAAACCTCATGTACGCAGATACATTGAGGAAAATGAATATATCTCTGGCAAACCTATTACCAACAGACACACGCTTCCATGGTATCACACCGGAGAAGCCGAGTTACCCATTGGGAAAAATCAATCTTGATGTTCAGTTTGGAACCCGCGAAAACTACAGAATAGAGAGGTTGGAGTTCGAGGTTGTGGATTTTCCGTCGCAGTATCATGCTTTGTTGGGACGACCAGCTTACGCAAGATTCATGGCAGTACCACACTACACATACTTACCGTGGAGGTTTCCTGGGCCTAAGGGACCAATCACAGTAAAGGGAAGTTTTGCGATGGCTGATAAGTGCGACAAGGATTTTCATCGATTATCAGAAACTTTCGGGATGCAAGCAGAGTATATGGCGTCAAGGTTAACAACAGACTACGATGTATTGCCAGACACAGGGAGGCCGCTCAAGGAGCCAACATTTAACACCACTAAGGACTCCAAGGAAGTGCAGATCCACCCGACAGATCCCAAGAAAACGACATCTATTGCAACAAACATGGACCTCGCATAGGAAAGCGCGCTCGTCGAGTTCCTCCGTGAGCGCTGAGAAATCATCGCATGGTGTCCAGCTGACATGCCAGGAGTACCCAGGGAACTTGCCGAGCACCACCTCAACTTGGATCTGGTAGCAAGGCCAATCAAACAACCTTTGCGGCGTTTTTCGGAACCAAACCGCAAAGCTATGCTGTCAGAAATTGATCGACTCAGAGAAGCTGGCTTTATCAAAGAGTTACATACAGAGGCCACATGGGTAGCTAACCCAGTTTTGGTGCCGAAGAAAAACACAAAAGTCCTTCGCATGTGCGTCGACTTCACGTTTCTCAGTAAACATTGTCCAAAGGATCACTTTCCCCTCCCAAGGATCGATCAAATTATCGACTCCACGGCAGGTTGCGAACGTCTTTCCTTCCTGGACGCATATTCTGGTTATAACCAGATCAGGTTAAAAGAGGATGATGAAGTCAAAACAGCTTTTATAACATCTTATGGTGTGTTCTGCTATTGAACAATGCCCTTCGGACTGAAAAACGCGGGAGCAACATACCAGCGGATGATGCAGAAGTGTCTAGCCACGCAGATTGGTAAGAACGTCCAAGTATATATCGACGATGTCATCATAACAACAAAGAAAGGGAACACCTTGATCAAGGATCCGAAGGAAACTTTCGACAACCTTGACAGGTTCTGTCTCAAACAGAACCCGACAAAGTGTTCTTTTGGTGTTCCTGCAGGGGACTCCTCGGGTTCCAAGTCTCAGCACGAGGAATAGAGGCCAATCCCGAAAATAGACAAGCTATCGTGACAATGAGGAAGCCAACAAAGATAAAGGAGATACAACAGCTGACGGGGCGAGTCGCAGCTCTGAGCAGATTCGTCGCCAAGCTAGGAGAAAAAGCACTGCCGTTTTACGCTTTGATCAAACAAGGAGAGAAATTCCAGTGGAATGAGGAGGCAGATAGAGCTTTCAAAGATCTTAAGCGCACAATCTCGACATCACCAATTGTAATATCCCATGTATTGGGGTTACAAAAATAGAGTAAATAGATGTGTGCATTGCATTCATGCATAGAAAATCCGGGGAATTTTCGCGCTTTAAAGTAAAACAGTCACAGTAACTGAAGTTTTACTTGACCTTGGTGGAATTGAAGTAGCTCATCAAGTCCAGTGCTATAAACCTCAGTGTGACCTTTGTTAAAACCTGTTTTGGATGATTTGATCTAAGGGGTTAGATCAAATGGGACTAACACAACAACACTTTAATCAATGATCAATTGCTTGATCTTATAAAAGATCATAATATGGTATTCCTTGCCATAACATAAGAACATCTATTCAATTGGAAATCAAGTAATAATAAATGGAGAACCCATTCTTGACTTACCTCTTCCATGTCTTTAACAAATAAATATTCCTACCATGAACCTCATGGTATTTCTTGAATTAAACTCTTGAACTTAACATCAACAAAAGCTTATCACTAAACCCTAGAGTTGGGAGAGGTATATAACCATCAAAGAGATAAGATGCAACTCTAAATTATTAACACTTAAAAGTTAAGCAACAACCTTGAGGTACAATTGAATTCACTTTAAAACTAAATACCAAATATAGCAAAACACAAGGACCTAAGTGCATAAAAGCCACACATTCTTATTGCAATCATAACTTATTAAATATGTGGAATATTACAAAACTAAATTCGTTTACATTACGAATTATAGTTCAAACTATTTGAATAAAATATACTATGTGTACTTTGAAACTTATATGATTGTAACACCCCAAATTTCAAAACAAAGCAAAAAGGAATTTACTTTTTCCAAAAATGAGAACCAACAAAAACTTTTCTTATATAAGGTATTAGGCTTATTGCTCCTATCTATTACTTGTGTTCTTGCCTTGATGAGTGTTAGTATGCTTATGTGACCCACCCTAAAACCCTAGAGTGATCAAGTAAAGATCACAAACCAAATAAAAACAAAAAGAGAAAGAAATCCAATAAGAAGAACCCTAAGCCCTAACCTTTTCAAAACTCCTTTGATCTATTTTGAGAAACCCTGAATAAAGGAAAAACTATATGTGGGCCTATAGCCCTAATATGTGAATCTGAAACCTTACCCCTTTTCTTCTGCTAAATAGTGGTGAACCTTTGCCAAAGTTACTAAACCCTCAACCTCACCCCTCTTGTCCTCAATCTTGGAAGAATAAAATAAAAAGGAAAAATCTTATTTAAGAAAAGAGGCAGATATGCCTATGGCCCTTTTTGTAAAACTTTCCCTAGGCCTTTCTACTTGATGTAGAGAATTGGAAAACCTTCTTGAACCCTAGTTAGTGCTTTTTCAACGCAATCCAAATGTGGAACACAAGGTTTTCAAAAAGAGAGTAATAATGCCATAGAGGCATATGAGAGCAAAATATCAAATTAGTGAAATTGAGGATCTTGACCCTAGACTTGAAGTTGAATGGTTGGATCACTCCTATATGCCATTTCAACACCCAACAACATCTTTGGGTCAAGCCAAGTTCTATTAAAAATCAAATGCCACATATGCATAGAGGCATATGTGACCCCTAGCCATTTTCACAAATTCTTGTCCTATGCACTTCTACCTTTACCAAAATGGTGTGAAACCATCTCTGAACCCAATCTAACCCTAATTTGACCCTCACCCTTGCTCAAGTAAAGCAAGGGGAGCATCTTACAAAAATAAGAAAAACTTGACTTGTCACCTCTTATGTGTTTTGGCCAATTTTACAAATCTTTGAGCTAGACCTTTTGGAATGGTTTCAATGGTTTGAAATTGTTTCTAAACTAATAAGAATGACTTTAGAATCAAGACAAGTCCAATCAGATGGAAAGAAATCCAATAGTGGGATAATTCCATTTTCTTCCCTCACCTATACTTAGGGCCAATTTATCCAATCTTGACCTAGGCACCAACCTTGCCTCAAAATGGTTGGAACCTTGCATCCAACTTCTTCTAGCATCAAACAAACCCCCCTCTGGTCAAATTGAAGCAAAGAAAAATAAAAGAATAAAGGTGGAAAAATCACAAAACCCTCACAGATGGCTTATGCCATTTTTCTAAAACTTGACCCTAGCCCATTTTGGCCTTCACCATTAGTTGAATAATGTTACTAAACATATATTACAACTTTTGGAATCAAAGAAACCCTTTTCAAATCAAATTCAAACTCAATTGGGGATCACATGCAATAATGGTCAAATCTGCCATAATTATTCTGGTCCCTACTTTGAGCCTCTCCATTTCAAGTTTTTCAAACTAAACTTTCCCAACTCCTTGCATGTCATCCAAGAGGACATCAAGATGAACACTTTTTGTAAAGACCACCTGGCCCCAATCCTTCTTGATCAATTGCTATGCTCCTCCAAAGTTGGCACTTTCAATTAAGGGGAACAATCTTCCACTTAGTGAAAATTGTCATTCTTTAAATTTCCTAAATTTCACCACCACCTCTCCTTGCCTCTGGTCATTTAGAACCAAACCAAACCCACTCTTATCAATTTGGTCAACCTTTTGAACTCAACCAAATTTGAGCAAATATTGCAAATTACAAATATGGCATAAATGCAACACTATTTGAAATAGTGTTCTACTACCCATAATCTCCCCCAACCTACACCATATTGTCCCCTTGCCCCCTCTTTGCCTCACACCACCACAGGAACCCTAGGGAAGGGCAAGACATGGCCTAGCCATGGCCATGCCAATGGCATGCCGGCCATGCCGTGCTCCCCCTCTCCTCCTTCATCCTCAGCTCGGCCCCCCATGTCTACTGGCTCCACCTCACCTCCCTCTACCTCCCTAGCCTTGCCCCTGTCGAGATGAACGACTACATTCGCCGGAGGACACGCGCCCAGCCCCGCCCAGGACCATGCCGTGGACGTCGTGGGCGCGTCCACCGCCAACTCTGGCCACGTGCGACGCCGAGGAACGCCGCCTCCCCTGGACCCCCTCTCTGCGCGTCGAGCCTCACCGCCGCACCCTGAACCCGCCTGACACGGTCCCGTGTCCTCGCGCTGCCTGCCGCCGTCGACACCGTCGACATTTTCCCGCGGACGCCGCCGCGGACGCGGAAGCAATGCGTCGCCGTCCGACACCGCCCGACCCCGCTGTCACCTCCAGGAGAACCGCCTGGACTTGCTGAACACCGCCACGTCGTTGCCCAGCCCTCTAGCCCGCCGGAACCGCCGCCCTGCTGTCGCCCTCGCCGCACACCCTCACGGCCACCTCGCCCCTATAAAAGGAGCCGTCCCCGCGCCTTCACCTCCACAGCAAATCCATTCCTCTCCTCTCTCTGAATCTCCTCCGCCCCTCTCCATCGCACATCGCCGCCACTAGCCAGCCAATTGCTCGCCGGAGACCCGCAAGCTGCCGCAGACGCCGCCGCCGATTGGAGCCCTCCCCGGAGACGCCACTGCTACCAGGAGGACCGCCGTCCTCGACAACGTCGCTGCGCACCTCGCCGTCGACCGCCGGAGCTTCGACGACCGCTCCGACCCCCTACCTCCGCCGTGCCAGCGTCGCCCTCGCGTCGACGACGACGACGATCCCCAGCCGTCCGATCCGCTTCTGATCCTACGCCCCTCAGCCCCCGTACCGTTTCGGTAAGTAAGACCCGCTGACTAGTGGGGCCCGTTGTCAGCTGGCCCGCTGCGCGCTGGACGCACCACTGGGCCGGCCCAACTCGTCTTCGCTGCGTTTTAAATAGTTTCGGCCTGTTTAGTTTCCCGCCAGCCCGTCTAGGAAATCTTATTTAAATCCTTTTCAAACTTTTTCAATACTGCCTCCACTTTGAAATTTAACCATTTCAAATTGGCTAAACCAAATCTAGTGAATTTCATATTTTTGGAAAGCTTAGGAAAATATCTACCCAATGCCACTGGCCTCATGGTCAATCTCTTTGTAGAATTAATCTGACAAAAATAACAAGTCAGGGACTTTTCTGCCTTAGATTAATTCTTAAAAATCAACCACAAATGATTTTAAGTTAATTCCAACTCCTTTAGCTCACATTTGACTTACACTAATTGTTTCTGCAATAAAATGGTGTGGTCACTTTGCATGATCATGCCCTAGTTTAAGAAAGGTGCAATATGGCTAGTTTAACTAGTTGATATTGTCCAAAATTATTAAGTAATGCATATGAAGTCTTATGCTTCATTTAAATCTTATCTCAAAGGAATTCATGTGATGTTTGGACCCCTGGCCAAACTCACTTATATGAATTCCTTAGAGATTTAAATCATTGTAGTGTTATTAAATAGTATGAGGTATTTTACCTCATTTAAATCTATTTCTCAAATAATAATGATGAATGGTTGACTTGGGTCAACATGATTTCATGCATGATTGTTTGAGAAATTAAATCCTAAGAAGATTTCAATAAGAGAGAAGTGTTTTTCCAACCCTAGATGGAAATTATCATTTCCATGTAAGGAGAGGAAATTACCCTTCCAAACCACACCACCAATGCACCCTAAGTGTAGTTTTTGTGTGAATAGAATAAATGGGTGTAATTACACTTGATGTTAGAATAGCCAATGAATTGTTGAGGATGAGAAATCACCTCAATGGTAGTTGTTAACCTAGTTACAACTATGTGTTAAATCTTATGAGAGGTTTTCCTTCTCATTTAAATCTTGTTCTCAAGTATTTCAACATGAGGTATGGACCATGGTCTATATAATCTCATATTGAGTATTTGGTGACCTTAAATCATTACCCTTTTAGTATTAAATTGTATGAGGTATGAAACCTCATTTAAATCATTTTCTCAAATAAGGAGTATGAAGAGGTTGACTTTGGTCAACCTAGGTCATATTTTGTTCACAAGAGAAATTAAATCTTAATAAGATAATGAGAGGAAACTATGTTTTCTTGAATAAGAGGAACACATCCACCCACTTAATAGTAGTATGGATGCTAGCTAAGTTGTGTGAAGCTTGTATGTGATTAGTTTAGTATGTAAATTTGGTATGATGATTGTATGCCCCGTATTCGTATTTTAGACGCTAGTCCCGGAGACCATCAGGAAGAGGAGGACTTCTACAACAAGGAGAAAGGAGAAGAGAACTTAGACCCTCACTTCATACCAAGGCAAGCCAATACCGATGCAAGTTAATCTGTAGCAAGCTGATAGTATTGCAAGTTATTACCAACGCAAGCTAGCACTGATAGAAATTACCTTTGCAAGGTGATATTGTTTGCAAGCTAAGATATTTAGTTTGCAAACTAATATTCTTGCAAGGTGCAACGCCCCCTTGGGGCAAGGCACCCTGTTTCTTACCTTTTATTATATGAACCCATCCTAACTTTTGATTTTACAAATTCTTACTTGTTTTCTAGATGGGTTACTTTTATAGTTAACTTTGGTCAAAGTGCAAGCTGGTGATTAAAGTAGTAAAGGTAGCAAGCTACCACCAATGCCAGCTAGCTTGAGGCAAACCATTTTGGTTGCAAGATAATACTCTTGCAACTTGCTAAGCTCTCTATGAGCAAAGCCTTCCCCTATTTTACTTTAGGCTTATGATCTTAATTTCCAGTTTGTACTTACAAACTTTATTTACCTTTGTTTTATCGAAGTACTTGTTGATTCATGATTCACTTGGCTAGTATTGGACTAGTACAAGAGTATCAAACTTAGCCTAGAAACACACCAAATACTTAGCATCCCTCTTGCATAGATGCTAGTGCTGATTTGAAAGTGGCTACTCCATGTGGGAGACTGGGAACTGAAATGATTTCGAAAACCTTGGAATGACGAGTCATTCTATTGAGAGATTTTTAAAGGAGTTTCGAAACCTTGGGATGAAGATGCATTCCATTGAATGATTTCTTTTGAAGGTGAATATGACTGGTGAATGACTTGGTGAATGTTTCAAAAATACTGATGGTTGGGTTCGGATGCGATACCATTCCAATTTTACCGTACCCCCACAATACCTGAATCTGGGTAGGGCTTAACTGGAAGTTTGTGTGTCTTAGTATGGGTTCCCTCTAAACAAGCATCATCGGGGTTATGCCGAAAGCTGCCTCTACCACAAACAACTGAGAAGATACGATATGATGCGCGATGAGGTGAATGTCCGGCCCAAGCCCTGTGCAGTTCCCAGGTTGACAGTTGGTTTCACTGGGAGGCCAAGCTCATGGGGAGAGGTGCCTATACTAGGGTATGTAAATGAAAGGTTATGATTGGTAGTTCGCGTACTGCGTACGATAAATCAGGGCCAGTTACCCCTGACGAGCTATTGCAATTATTGTGGCACAAGTGTACAACCTCTGCAGAGTTAAACCTATTCGAATAGCCGCGTCCTCGGTTATGGACAGTTGGAAAGGCCATACTGTTCCGTCATCAGAACTTTTCGAAAACTATGAATGCTGAAGGATGACTTATGATTTTGAACTTGAATGGAGACTTTGACTTGGAATCACAACCTGGTTGTGGGAATGACACTAATGTTCCCACTTGAGTTAGTTAGCACATGAAGAGTGGTTTACAAAAATGTTTGTGAAATAAAATTAGCTTTACGCAAAATAAACTAGAGCTGAGCACCCCTTACTAGAATTGTTAGTACTTACCTTAGTATTAGTTTGCGAGTACTTTAAAGTACTCACGGCTGTGTCCCTGGCTATTCAAATGGCCAGATTTCGAAGCAGAACCACAGTATGAAGAAGACGACCCGCAGGACGCCCACGACAACTAGGGAGCCTTCCGACGTGACGTTGGCCTGTGGACTAGAGAGTCCCTTCTACTTTACGCTTCCGCTATGAAACTATGAACTTGGTGAATGTTGATCCCTAGATCAACTCTGTGTGTAATATGGGATCGTGTGATCTCTATTTGTAAGACGACTATGGTATGTAATGAATGATGACTTATGATATTCAACTGTTATGTCTCGCAACAACAATATTCCTGGGATTGCGATGTATGGCATGACAGGCATCTGGACTTAAAAATCCGGGTGTTGACAAGTTGGTATCAGAGCCATTGTTTGACCTTAGGAGACCCTAGTTAGAATGGACGTCTGAAAAACTTAGTTTCAAAAACCAATGAAGTGAATATTTGGGAAAACTTGTTCTTACTCTTATCCTTGAAATCCTTTTTCAAAAAAGATGAGCAATCTCTACTTCCTTTGCAAACTTACACCAAAAATTTGCACACTTGACTACTTCTCTAATTTACTCCTCTTTGCTCACAGATGACGTACCAATGGGAGTCCTATCAGCTTGGTCCCGAAGGCGACCTCAAGTTCGAAAAAGAGTTGAAGCAACTAGTGGATTATCTAGGACACCCGTACCCCAAGTTCTTCGGAATGCCACTCAAAGCTAAGTCAGGAGAACCACCTCAGTGGGACGTTTCTACTGATCTACGAAGGAAGCTTGATGCCCCGGTATGGGAAACCATTTGGATTGCTGTAACGGGAAACACTTGGAAGGAAGGACTAGCAGAAGCGATGCAAGAAGCAATTTTTCGTCTGTGTGGACAAAATAAGGACAAGATCAAGAACACTCGCTTCATCTACTACCCAAGACATGACCCCTGGGGAGAACCAATGACCATGCCCCCACCGCAACCAAGGATGAACCCCTACGAAGCACCTCAGGACTTCAGGCAGTACAAAACCCGCAGGGACTTGGACAACGCCCTCGCCTCACGCCAAGCACCTCAACCGTGAAGAAGAAGAGTCCACCCGGGAGAATAGTATCACTCCAGCACTTAAGTAGGTGTGATTTGTATCAGGATCCCCTTGTATCGTAGAACGAATGAATGGTTCTTCAAACCAACGGTGTGTTAGGTTTGTAATGTGTGATGTTTGGTATGAATGAAAAAGTGTTGCTGGTTTTTACCCCCTCAACACTCCTCAAGTTTTCAAGTTTTCGATTCTTGAATTTTAACTCAAACAAACCATAGAAGTTTCCCTCTTACCTTATTATCTACTTCGATGTTCAGATGGCCCCTCCTACCCGCAACAACTCCCGTGCCCAAGCCAAGCAGATACACCCTGAGCACGCCAGGATGACTGAAGCCATCAGCATCCTTGCAATGGAGCGCAAGGCACTTCGCCACCAACACGCCAAGAAGGACTACCTCATTGCCCGCCTCCGCGTGAAGATAGCATCACTAGAACGGCTCATCCCAATACTCCACCATGCCCCCAGAGCCAAGTCCAATGTGACTTGCTACGCATGCGGTGCTACTGGTCACTACTCTAGTAAGTGCCCGGTGAAAGCCGCCAATAATGCCCCCAGGACGGGAAGCAATGCTGTACCCATCGCCCAAACAAGCAAGTCAATGGTAACCTGCTATGAATGTGGAACTGTGGGTCATTTCTCCAATGAATGCCGCAAGAAGCTTGCCAAGATCGCCGCCAACCCCTCTGCACTGGCACAGCAGCAGCACCATATCGCAACTAGAAGAAAGTTTGCTCCAAACTACCCGAACAACCGCACCGGTCGCTACTACCACCTGAAGACCGCCGAAGCACAAGAAGCATCTCGGAACATGACAAGTATGTTTCCTACTAAATCAAACCGCCCAATCTCTCCTAGGAACCTAACTCCTCTTAAAATCTCGGGACGAGATTTGTTTAAGGGGGAAGGGTTTGTAACACCCCAAATTTCAAAACAAAGCAAAAAGGAATTTACTTTTTCCAAAAATGAGAACCAACAAAAACTTTTCTTATATAAGGTATTAGGCTTATTGCTCCTATCTATTACTTGTGTTCTTGCCTTGATGAGTGTTAGTATGCTTATGTGACCCACCCTAAAACCCTAGAGTGATCAAGTAAAGATCACAAACCAAATAAAAACAAAAAGAGAAAGAAATCAAATAAGAAGAACCCTAAGCCCTAACCTTTTCAAAACTCCTTTGATCTATTTTGAGAAACCCTGAATAAAGGAAAAACTATATGTGGGCCTATAGCCCTAATATGTGAATCTGAAACCTTACCCCTTTTCTTCTGCTAAATAGTGGTGAACCTTTGCCAAAGTTACTAAACCCTCAACCTCACCCCTCTTGTCCTCAATCTTGGAAGAATAAAATAAAAAGGAAAAATCTTATTTAAGAAAAGAGGCAGATATGCCTATGGCCCTTTTTGTAAAACTTTCCCTAGGCCTTTCTACTTGATGTAGAGAATTGGAAAACCTTCTTGAACCCTAGTTAGTGCTTTTTCAACGCAATCCAAATGTGGAACACAAGGTTTTCAAAAAGAGAGTAATAATGCCATAGAGGCATATGAGAGCAAAATATCAAATTAGTGAAATTGAGGATCTTGACCCTAGACTTGAAGTTGAATGGTTGGATCACTCCTATATGCCATTTCAACACCCAACAACATCTTTGGGTCAAGCCAAGTTCTATTAAAAATCAAATGCCACATATGCATAGAGGCATATGTGACCCCTAGCCATTTTCACAAATTCTTGTCCTATGCACTTCTACCTTTACCAAAATGGTGTGAAACCATCTCTGAACCCAATCTAACCCTAATTTGACCCTCACCCTTGCTCAAGTAAAGCAAGGGGAGCATCTTACAAAAATAAGAAAAACTTGACTTGTCACCTCTTATGTGTTTTGGCCAATTTTACAAATCTTTGAGCTAGACCTTTTGGAATGGTTTCAATGGTTTGAAATTGTTTCTAAACTAATAAGAATGACTTTAGAATCAAGACAAGTCCAATCAGATGGAAAGAAATCCAATAGTGGGATAATTCCATTTTCTTCCCTCACCTATACTTAGGGCCAATTTATCCAATCTTGACCTAGGCACCAACCTTGCCTCAAAATGGTTGGAACCTTGCATCCAACTTCTTCTAGCATCAAACAAACCCCCCTCTGGTCAAATTGAAGCAAAGAAAAATAAAAGAATAAAGGTGGAAAAATCACAAAACCCTCACAGATGGCTTATGCCATTTTTCTAAAACTTGACCCTAGCCCATTTTGGCCTTCACCATTAGTTGAATAATGTTACTAAACATATATTACAACTTTTGGAATCAAAGAAACCCTTTTCAAATCAAATTCAAACTCAATTGGGGATCACATGCAATAATGGTCAAATCTGCCATAATTATTCTGGTCCCTACTTTGAGCCTCTCCATTTCAAGTTTTTCAAACTAAACTTTCCCAACTCCTTGCATGTCATCCAAGAGGACATCAAGATGAACACTTTTTGTAAAGACCACCTGGCCCCAATCCTTCTTGATCAATTGCTATGCCCCTCCAAAGTTGGCACTTTCAATTAAGGGGAACAATCTTCCACTTAGTGAAAATTGTCATTCTTTAAATTTCCTAAATTTCACCACCACCTCTCCTTGCCTCTGGTCATTTAGAACCAAACCAAACCCACTCTTATCAATTTGGTCAACCTTTTGAACTCAACCAAATTTGAGCAAATATTGCAAATTACAAATATGGCATAAATGCAACACTATTTGAAATAGTGTTCTACTACCCATAATCTCCCCCAACCTACACCATATTGTCCCCTTGCCCCCTCTTTGCCTCACACCACCACAGGAACCCTAGGGAAGGGCAAGACATGGCCTAGCCATGGCCATGCCAATGGCATGCCGGCCATGCCGTGCTCCCCCTCTCCTCCTTCATCCTCAGCTCGGCCCCCCATGTCTACTGGCTCCACCTCACCTCCCTCTACCTCCCTAGCCTTGCCCCTGTCGAGATGAACGACTACATTCGCCGGAGGACACGCGCCCAGCCCCGCCCAGGACCATGCCGTGGACGTCGTGGGCGCGTCCACCGCCAACTCTGGCCACGTGCGACGCCGAGGAACGCCGCCTCCCCCGGACCCCCTCTCTGCGCGTCGAGCCTCACCGCCGCACCCTGAACCCGCCTGACACGGTCCCGTGTCCTCGCGCTGCCTGCCGCCGTCGACACCGTCGACATTTTCCCGCGGACGCCGCCGCGGACGCGGAAGCAATGCGTCGCCGTCCGACACCGCCCGACCCCGCTGTCACCTCCAGGAGAACCGCCTGGACTTGCTGAACACCGCCACGTCGTTGCCCAGCCCTCTAGCCCGCCGGAACCGCCGCCCTGCTGTCGCCCTCGCCGCACACCCTCACGGCCACCTCGCCCCTATAAAAGGAGCCGTCCCCGCGCCTTCACCTCCACAGCAAATCCATTCCTCTCCTCTCTCTGAATCTCCTCCGCCCCTCTCCATCGCACATCGCCGCCACTAGCCAGCCAATTGCTCGCCGGAGACCCGCAAGCTGCCGCAGACGCCGCCGCCGATTGGAGCCCTCCCCGGAGACGCCACTGCTACCAGGAGGACCGCCGTCCTCGACAACGTCGCTGCGCACCTCGCCGTCGACCGCCGGAGCTTCGACGACCGCTCCGACCCCCTACCTCCGCCGTGCCAGCGTCGCCCTCGCGTCGACGACGACGACGATCCCCAGCCGTCCGATCCGCTTCTGATCCTACGCCCCTCAGCCCCCGTACCGTTTCGGTAAGTAAGACCCGCTGACTAGTGGGGCCCGTTGTCAGCTGGCCCGCTGCGCGCTGGACGCACCACTGGGCCGGCCCAACTCGTCTTCGCTGCGTTTTAAATAGTTTCGGCCTGTTTAGTTTCCCGCCAGCCCGTCTAGGAAATCTTATTTAAATCCTTTTCAAACTTTTTCAATACTGCCTCCACTTTGAAATTTAACCATTTCAAATTGGCTAAACCAAATCTAGTGAATTTCATATTTTTGGAAAGCTTAGGAAAATATCTACCCAATGCCACTGGCCTCATGGTCAATCTCTTTGTAGAATTAATCTGACAAAAATAACAAGTCAGGGACTTTTCTGCCTTAGATTAATTCTTAAAAATCAACCACAAATGATTTTAAGTTAATTCCAACTCCTTTAGCTCACATTTGACTTACACTAATTGTTTCTGCAATAAAATGGTGTGGTCACTTTGCATGATCATGCCCTAGTTTAAGAAAGGTGCAATATGGCTAGTTTAACTAGTTGATATTGTCCAAAATTATTAAGTAATGCATATGAAGTCTTATGCTTCATTTAAATCTTATCTCAAAGGAATTCATGTGATGTTTGGACCCCTGGCCAAACTCACTTATATGAATTCCTTAGAGATTTAAATCATTGTAGTGTTATTAAATAGTATGAGGTATTTTACCTCATTTAAATCTATTTCTCAAATAATAATGATGAATGGTTGACTTGGGTCAACATGATTTCATGCATGATTGTTTGAGAAATTAAATCCTAAGAAGATTTCAATAAGAGAGAAGTGTTTTTCCAACCCTAGATGGAAATTATCATTTCCATGTAAGGAGAGGAAATTACCCTTCCAAACCACACCACCAATGCACCCTAAGTGTAGTTTTTGTGTGAATAGAATAAATGGGTGTAATTACACTTGATGTTAGAATAGCCAATGAATTGTTGAGGATGAGAAATCACCTCAATGGTAGTTGTTAACCTAGTTACAACTATGTGTTAAATCTTATGAGAGGTTTTCCTTCTCATTTAAATCTTGTTCTCAAGTATTTCAACATGAGGTATGGACCATGGTCTATATAATCTCATATTGAGTATTTGGTGACCTTAAATCATTACCCTTTTAGTATTAAATTGTATGAGGTATGAAACCTCATTTAAATCATTTTCTCAAATAAGGAGTATGAAGAGGTTGACTTTGGTCAACCTAGGTCATATTTTGTTCACAAGAGAAATTAAATCTTAATAAGATAATGAGAGGAAACTATGTTTTCTTGAATAAGAGGAACACATCCACCCACTTAATAGTAGTATGGATGCTAGCTAAGTTGTGTGAAGCTTGTATGTGATTAGTTTAGTATGTAAATTTGGTATGATGATTGTATGCCCCGTATTCGTATTTTAGACGCTAGTCCCGGAGACCATCAGGAAGAGGAGGACTTCTACAACAAGGAGAAAGGAGAAGAGAACTTAGACCCTCACTTCATACCAAGGCAAGCCAATACCGATGCAAGTTAATCTGTAGCAAGCTGATAGTATTGCAAGTTATTACCAACGCAAGCTAGCACTGATAGAAATTACCTTTGCAAGGTGATATTGTTTGCAAGCTAAGATATTTAGTTTGCAAACTAATATTCTTGCAAGGTGCAACGCCCCCTTGGGGCAAGGCACCCTGTTTCTTACCTTTTATTATATGAACCCATCCTAACTTTTGATTTTACAAATTCTTACTTGTTTTCTAGATGGGTTACTTTTATAGTTAACTTTGGTCAAAGTGCAAGCTGGTGATTAAAGTAGTAAAGGTAGCAAGCTACCACCAATGCCAGCTAGCTTGAGGCAAACCATTTTGGTTGCAAGATAATACTCTTGCAACTTGCTAAGCTCTCTATGAGCAAAGCCTTCCCCTATTTTACTTTAGGCTTATGATCTTAATTTCCAGTTTGTACTTACAAACTTTATTTACCTTTGTTTTATCGAAGTACTTGTTGATTCATGATTCACTTGGCTAGTATTGGACTAGTACAAGAGTATCAAACTTAGCCTAGAAACACACCAAATACTTAGCATCCCTCTTGCATAGATGCTAGTGCTGATTTGAAAGTGGCTACTCCATGTGGGAGACTGGGAACTGAAATGATTTCGAAAACCTTGGAATGACGAGTCATTCTATTGAGAGATTTTTAAAGGAGTTTCGAAACCTTGGGATGAAGATGCATTCCATTGAATGATTTCTTTTGAAGGTGAATATGACTGGTGAATGACTTGGTGAATGTTTCAAAAATACTGATGGTTGGGTTCGGATGCGATACCATTCCAATTTTACCGTACCCCCACAATACCTGAAATGGGTAGGGCTTAACTGGAAGTTTGTGTGTCTTAGTATGGGTTCCCTCTAAACAAGCATCATCGGGGTTATGCCGAAAGCTGCCTCTACCACAAACAACTGAGAAGATACGATATGATGCGCGATGAGGTGAATGTCCGGCCCAAGCCCTGTGCAGTTCCCAGGTTGACAGTTGGTCTTCACTGGGAGGCCAAGCTCATGGGGAGAGGTGCCTATAGGGTATGTAAATGAAAGGTTATGATTGGTAGTTCGCGTACTGCGTACGATAAATCAGGGCCAGTTACCCCTGACGAGCTATTGCAATTATTGTGGCACAAGTGTACAACCTCTGCAGAGTTAAACCTATTCGAATAGCCGCGTCCTCGGTTATGGACAGTTGGAAAGGCCATACTGTTCCGTCATCAGAACTTTTCGAAAACTATGAATGCTGAAGGATGACTTATGATTTTGAACTTGAATGGAGACTTTGACTTGGAATCACAACCTGGTTGTGGGAATGACACTAATGTTCCCACTTGAGTTAGTTAGCACATGAAGAGTGGTTTACAAAAATGTTTGTGAAATAAAATTAGCTTTACGCAAAATAAACTAGAGCTGAGCACCCCCTTACTAGAATTGTTAGTACTTACCTTAGTATTAGTTTGCGAGTACTTTAAAGTACTCACGGCTGTGTCCCTGGCTATTCAAATGGCCAGATTTCGAAGCAGAACCACAGTATGAAGAAGACGACCCGCAGGACGCCCACGACAACTAGGGAGCCTTCTGACGTCAGACGTTGGCCTGTGGACTAGAGAGTCCCTTCTACTTTACGCTTCCGCTATGAAACTATGAACTTGGTGAATGTTGATCCCTAGATCAACTCTGTGTGTAATATGGGATCGTGTGATCTCTATTTGTAAGACGACTATGGTATGTAATGAATGATGACTTATGATATTCAACTGTTATGTCTCGCAACAACAATATTCCTGGGATTGCGATGTATGGCATGACAGGCATCTGGACTTAAAAATCCGGGTGTTGACAATGATCATGCCTTGGTGAAATCAAAATCATCATTCAAAATTGGGGTATAATTCTTATTCTTGACATTTTGATCCCAATTATAATATAAATACAATCACATATGAGATAGTGACTCAACCACAAGCATAAAATCATTCACAAGATATTTAGTAACAAAAGCCACTTGGCTACCTAAAAACAAATCACATGAGAGGATAATACCAATGCCACATAGGATCAAAATATCTACATAACTTGACTCCTAAGCTATGCCACCTCATGCTTAAAGGATTGTTATGGATGAGAGCATGACAACCAAGCACCTTACTCATCAAATCAAAACAAGAGTCACCCATCTATGTGTCATGATGCTAGAGCATGCCCAAGCCTATAAAAGGAGCCTCACACTCCATTCATCTCATCATCTTGCACCATGATGCAAAGACACCAACACATTGAGCCACTCCATAAAATAGTTAGGATCAAGATGAAGCAGCTAGGAGGTGGAGGCATGCCACAAGATGCAGGTTTATCAGAATTCCTGAAGAACAAGCTACAGAAGATAGCAAGGTAGAATTCTTAGGAAGACCACATGCTCAGATAATCATATCATCATTCCTGGAGTAGAACCTTAGATTATAATCCAAGTCCTTGTGGAGTGAGAGGGGTAATTGGTACAACCATATATAAGTATTTCTAGTAATAACTTAGGAAGCGAAACCTTGATCATTATAAATGGTGTAATGATCATAAACCCTAAAAACTTGAAGTAGAAGATAGAAGCACATGAGAAAAGCTTAGGGTTAAAGTCTTTACTTTGGATGGTGAGAAAACATTCATCATCATGACCAAAGTTAACTATAAAAAGAACCATAACCACTTTAATTACCTTAATGATAGATTAAGGCTAATATTAGAAATCTATTGGTAGAAGATAAAACCAGTTCCCAAGTCCTCATTTACTAAAGGAGCACATAAACAATTAAGCAAGTAATCAAATTACCTTGGTTAGGGGAGATTAACCCTAGCACATGCAATATGGTGACACCCCATATCATAACCTAGAGTTATATTTAAAACCTTAGTTGGTGCATCATTGGGGAAACCACAAATATAGACCTAGTTCACATATAAGTTCTCAACCATGCATCATTAGGTGTATATAATTAGAACTCTAGAGTTTCTCACTAATTAAAATCTTATGCTTCAATTAAGGAACATAAGAAACACTTAGAGTTAAGCCTTATAATTAAACCCATGTGTAGTTACCAACCACTTATCCTCATAAATCAAAACCAACCTATGATAAGAAAAATGTTCACCTTAGGGCATTCAAGATAAAATGAATATAATACTAGTAGCAAACATGGAATAGATTTAACCTAATACTCAACTCTTTATTAATTAAATGGGCACATAAAATAATAGGCATATGACAACATTCTCAAATCATAGAGCTAACTATGTGACTAAGAGCATTACCAAGACTTGGTAATATTTCTATTATGAAGAGATTGTCAATTTTCAAACAACTTTAACAGAATGGATTTCCACAAAGAAGAGAAAAATTATAAATGAGAAATTGAAAACCATGCCTATTTGCTATTAGGAACAAGCCACAACTATGCATTATAATCCAATACAAAATACTTGTTTCAAATGAAATAGTGGTGAAATAATTATTACATCTTCATGGAAATAACACCATCACAAACCTGCAAATACAATTTGAATTCAAATCTGATTCAAATTGGGAAGAAACACAAAAACAGAAAATAAAAATAACAGAAAAACAGAAAAGAAATAAGAGAAGGGAAAACTCAACTGGACCTCACCTGGCCGTGGCAGCCCACCAGAAGCCCAACTGCCTCAGCCCAACGCGGCCCAAGGCCAGCCCAATACCCCTTCGTCTCAAAATATCGAGGACGAGCCCGTCCTCATCCTCTTCCTCGCGCATGGGAGACAGCACGATGCCGTGCTCGGCTTCGTCTCGTCGCTGGCGTCTCCTCCTCGACCGAAGGCGTGACAAGGCGCGTTTTGGCGCCGTATAAAGCTCCGCGACGAACCCTAGCCCAGTTCTTTTCACCTCTGCTCGATATTCCCCTTCCTACAGAAACCCTAGCGGCTCAGACGTCAACCATCGCCGTCGATGTAGGCTTCCCCAGACCTCGCAGTGACCACCATCAGCACCGCCATGGTTGACAAGCTCGCCGTGCAAAAGGAATCGAGTCCGGAAGCTCTCAGTCGCCGGAGAACCGTCGTTCCCTTTCGCCGGTCATCGCCACATCGACGTTCGTCGTCGATTGGGACCACCTATGACCGCGCCGTCGAGCTCAACACAATCACGGTGAGCCCGCGCATCTCCTGAGCTCCCTATTGCATCAAATCGCCGCCTGTAGCATGTCTCGCGCCGTGTGACCGTGTCCGCCGCCGCACCTCGCCGGCGAGCACGCTCCGGTGACCAATAAGGAGCGGCGCGACCACCACTAGCATCGTCTTGTCGTCCTCGTTCCAATGAACCTACACACGCCCCCGCGGGAACCCTGTATCGCCGGCGTCGTCCACCACTGGCCGCCGGCAGGGCATGGTTGCCACATCGGCACCACGTGGCAGCCAACGTGGCTTAGCCCCACCAGTCATTGACTGTGGGTAAGACCTGTCCGGGTAGGTTTAGTGATTCTAGTCAATTCAAATTCCAGAAATTGTTGTAACTTTAAATAAATCTAGAAAATTCATAATAGCTCGGAAAAACAAATATAAGATATCAAAATTCTTATAAAGATAAACTCTATTCAATAAAAATATAAAATGAAATTTTTATTTTTAATAAAAATTCAATTATTTAATACTTGTTATTTAAGCTTTTAATTTTAATCCTAAATTCAATTAAAATTTAATAATTAGTAAAAATTTCATAAAATAAATAAAAACCAGTAAGTAAATAAGTAAAACATTAAAATTAGTTTTCCTTTACTATTAACTTATTAAATCCTTATTAGGAGGATTTAAAACCCTAAATAATAATTATCTTAATTATTAATTGTTTAAAAATAATAAAATGCCAAATCCAATATTGTTTTTTATTTCCAAGTTACTAATAACTTCAACTTTACCATGAAGTTATTAATCATAGAATTAAATTGTAAATAGCAAACCCTAAATTCCACATGGGATGATATTACAACCTTATCATTTCATGTGACTCCTAAAACCCTAAATTAATTAGGAACCCTAGTTCCATTATTACATGTGAACCCTAAATTGCTTCTAACCTAAACCCTAGGTTAGAACATATGATAATGATACCTTCTTCCAAATCATAGAACCATAGCAACAACTAAATACTTGTCTTGGCCACATAAAATGTAGAAGACCTATCACTAATATATGGGTATCCCATATGTCCATCCTCATCAGACCTAACTAATCAAGTGGGGTCAACCAAGTGTAAACCCTAGATCCTATTACCAAACAACCATCCTTAATTATCCATGCTTAGCATCACACCATTGTGATGAATACTAATAGCAATCATACCTAATATCTTGCATTACATACCATAATCCACTAAACCCTACTAGTGTGAGATACTTAGGAACCCTCCCATCTAAGAACCAACCATTCTTTACTTAGGAAGTTATATAACAAACCCTAGACAACCTCAATCCTAATTGTAATACTTCTTATTTCTTAAGAAGTATGTTCTTCAAAAGTTATTCTTTTGAAGTAAATAAGGAATCATCATCAACCCCACCTAACAGGACCTATAAACCCTAACTATCTATCACTAGTAAGATATAACCAACCTTGGTAGCACCATGAGTAATTA
This sequence comes from Lolium multiflorum, assembly GCA_030979885.1. Classification (NCBI taxonomy): domain Eukaryota; kingdom Viridiplantae; phylum Streptophyta; class Magnoliopsida; order Poales; family Poaceae; genus Lolium; species Lolium multiflorum. The sequence continues at coordinate 254,821,767 of CM061747.1, read as the reverse complement.
ATTGCTTAAGATGCTTAGGCTTAGCTCAACCTTACAAGTTCTAGCTATTGATGAATCCAACTATGTTGTGATCCATCTAATACTTACTCCAGAAACTAATTGGAACTATAGTAAACCATAGAACCCCACGAACCTAATTATCATACTTGTTCTTTATTAAAGAACATGTTCTTCAAAGGTTATTCTTTTGAATTATATAATAAGTAATCATCAACCATGCATTATAGGACTTAAAATTGACAACTGCTCTTTACTTATTATACCACTACTATTCCTGGGTGAGTATGATTATTACTATGCATTATACCACTTGTTTATGATTCTAAAACAACACAAACCTGAATAAGAACCTTGTTTGTGAATCACTCCAAAAGTGTAACACACCCTACACTAATCATTACCACTCACTAATCATAAATCATCGGGGTTAGGTCACGCTAGAGCGATTGCATCTCATACTTATGCATTATTGCATCCTTGGTAATCTTTTAAACATCGTCCTTACCGGACGATGATGCTATTTCAGAATTTGGAGTTATTGCGTATCGAAGACCTTGTCTGCATAATCTTGCAGTCAAGAAAGGCAAGTTCATCGCTTGCTCATGTCATTTGATTATCTTTATCAAATTACTTGCAAAGTACTATGATTATCACTATTGCATAAAAACCAAAACCACTATTTTCATAACTATGAATATGACTATGTGGTGAGCAATGGAACCATGGATTGTGTTGATATGGTGGAGGTTCCATTGCAAGGGTTTATATCCATCTAGGATTAAACAACAAATGTCGTCCAGTGATTCTTGTGCCGTAATACCCGTGTTAACCATAAGATCCGGAGTGGGACGGAATAGTCAAAAGTGTTTCCACCTCTCGTTCATCAACGGATGCGCTTTACCGTAGACACTTGTATCTGTCGGTGGCAAGCGGTAGGCTGGGGAAGCCATAAGTTCCCCACGGCATTGTCCGTAGACACTTGTCGCCCGAAGGGCAAGCGGTAGGCTGGGGAAGCCATAAGTTCCCCACGGTATTGCGGTCTATGATGGGTTGCAGCTACCGGCGTAGGAGTGTATGGTAGAGCCCAGCACTGTCGTCGTGGTCGGGGTCCACCTTGAAATCTACAGGAATAATGGGACCGGCGTGGACCCAGGGTCGGGGCATGCAACAAAGGGTGGGTGTTCGAGGTAGCGGAGGAACATGATTGGCTAGACCTTATACCGGGCCTCACACCAAAGGAAGTGTGGACGAGCTGCGGCTCGGTTGGCACCAAGGTTAAGATCTCTTATGGGTAAAGCAACACACCTCTGCAGTGTAAAGAACCGTGACTGTCACTCCCTGTTCCGGGATATGGAATCGCGAACGCGGGAAAGGAGCTCCATGAAGTTCTAGTAAACCGGTGAAGGCTGACGGACATAGTTCTTCGAATAAAAGCAACCTTTTGAAGAAATGGTTATGAAAACTTGCATTGGTATTAGACTTTCTGGTCTAATGTCGTAGCTAGTGCATTAAACACCTCTTTCCTATAATGAACTTGTTGAGTATGCTCGTACTCATCCCACTCTTAAATCCCCTGCTTAGATATGGAGGCGTCGAAGGAGGATCTACAGTACAACTCGAAGACCGAGGAGTCAACAACTACTTCAAGGGACAGGAACCTGTCAGAAGAGTCAACACCACATCCAACGGGGATAAAACCTAGCTTAGCAATAGAAAGGAACTAGTTTCCTAAACCTAGCTCCTATTTAGCTAGAATCTATTCATAGCCTCTATAGCTAGTTAAATACTCTACAAATATAGTTCGTGATAGGATTAGACTACGAGTCGTTCTTCTGGAGTTATCTGCAGTTTTACCTCATTGTAAAGTAGGAGGCTGTGATGATCTTATGTAACAGAGTCATTGTTGTAATTCTATAGACATACCTTGGACCCGCATATGTTTCGTTGTACCACTCTGAGCGATATAATGCTAGTGGAACGATGTTTCATTGGTGTTATATCAGACTTGCATACTACACCATGCTGGTATGCCGGGTCACCACAGTTGGTATCAGAGCAAATGCTTTGACCCTAGGATTAAAACCCTTTAAAGGAGACCTATAGGATTGGTAGTGTCTATAGGGAGTTGTCTTAGCTAAACCAAATATTTCTTATGACTTGAGATGGGTATTCACTTGAGAATAATCCTGACACACTTGAGTCAACATTTCTTACCAATCTTTCCAAAGTAAAGTTAGTCAGCTATCCCAAACATGTAGTACACAATTAAGTTCCTAAACAATAGATGGGTAGATCACAGTTGGTATACAATACATGGTAGTCCAAAGAGAGGATACAACCATAAGGAAGATATCCTATTGGAAGATGTGTACCAACACTAGTTGTGGTTAAGTAAGAATTATTCAGACATGTGATAGGAGTAACATCAAGATGAAGATAGTATATAAGAAAGATATCTTACTAGAAGATGTAAACCAATACAAGTAATGGGTAACTAAATTATCCAAACTTGTGAAACAGCTGATAGTAGTGAAAAATAAAAGTTATTCAAGGTAGTATAGACCATGATTAGTCAATCATGGGAGGTAAGGAAGAGTGATTGGAATAAAATTGTGTCTACTTACATGGTAGTGATAGTAATCATATATGATTCACCTGAGAATCATTATGTGATGGACTAGAACATCATAAATACTTAGGAGGATGATGAGAAAAAGTTAGATGCTAAACAATAGTACAAGAATTGTGTTCCAAAACCATGGGAACTATTTCAAGTACATCAGAACCCTAGTTATATGGTAAGAACATATGGAAGTATAGGAACTATATCCTAATAATTATGTATTCAGAGTAACCATATTAGAACTAGTGGTATCATACAAAATAGTCCTCAATAGCACTTATATATGGTATAATACTTTGTTAGTACTTCCAAACAAAACTAGGTTAACTTTAACTGTCCTAGGCCACTTTGTTTCAAGTTTATCTCATTGCAAATGTGCAATTATGGTAAAGGTTGAGACAAATAGTAGAATCCCTTATATTTGTGCTAAGTATCACGCTATAAACCTATATTATGTGGTGTTATATACTACACATCTCAGCCTGATGTTTAAAGATGTTTTACTCAACTATTATATTCAGGCTTATGATGGTGTGTATTATAAACACAAAGCTGAATCTTCTTGGATTTTATTGGATTTTCATTGTTTGACTAGATCCATACATGAAGTTAGACGTTGATATGCAAAAGCATGTTGCAATATCAAGTCCTTACTTGATGTTATAGATCTAGAGGGTAATGGTATTCGTGTGAGGAAGTGACGAATTCTGAAGATTCTGAAGACAAGATGAAGGTTCATCAGATAAAGGAAACAAAGTTGTGGGAAGCAACCACAATATTCAGAAGGAAGTACCAATCAAAACTCATGCTTTACCTCAACAGAGGAGTACTTTAGTACATATGAAGCATGAAGGTGAGAAATATGATGATTATGGAGAAGTAGAAGTAGAAACATAGTCATTATGGAAGAGGGAATGCATGGGAAATCACTTTGGATACTATATTCATAGTGTCAGCTAGTGGTTTTCTTGCAACAATAAACTCTCGAAAAAGGTAGATGACCTATAAAACCATAGCAGTTATAAGAAGACCACAATTAGTATCAGAAGACCACAATTGGTATAGGATTAATACTGTAAGATAAAGTAGAAGATGTCTCGTCCAGTTGATCATAACCTATAACAGAATCCAATTTTAGATAACAAATAGCCACAATTGGTATCAAGTAGTCCACCATTGGATTATTTGTACCAAGAAGTTGTGAACAAATAAAATTTTGTCAGCCGAATAACAATGACCTATAATCAGTTAGTCGAAGGATTCACATTGGATGTCCACAATTGAGTGGATACACCACAGATATTCTTTGCAAGACCTTAGAAGAGTACAACCCGTAAACTAGACCCAGACCAATATTCTAACCATAAGTCCAATGGTTGGAAGAAAAGGAGTTGAAGACCATAAGAAAACTCTAAGGGGTAGAGTAAAGATTGAGTTGGATGTACAATAACTCAATAATTTGAGCAAGATAGATGAAGAAGGTCTGAACTGAGAGGAAGTTCGATCTTATTTTCATAAGATTGTCGAACACTACTTTCAGATGGATGTCAGACCAGAAGCCGAGGTTTATACCTCGAGGAAGTAAAGAATTGGACTATAACTTGAGAAAGTGAGTAATAATTACTCCGAAGTACGAAAGCTCAAGTAAACTAGGTTAATGAAGTTGGATGAAGGAAATATCGAAGACCAAATATAGCTCAAGAAGACCAAAGACTGGAGAAGATTGACTATACCAAAAATTAAAGTCTATTTGAAAGATTCCTTTCATGGAACCTAAATAACCAAAATAGTCATAGGTATCAACTATAAACCATGATTGGATGAACTAAATGAGTCTAATCCATTCTTAGGGAAATAAACCATCACGACCATTTCCATGGTAAGTACCTTACCAAGTACCATTATTGCAGTTTTGGTAGTAAGGGAAAACAAAGACCTATTTTATCAAATAGGAGAATGTTATCCAATTAGTCCTCAATTAAGACTGTTAGGACAAGAAGAAGTCCCAATCATTGAATCTTCAATGAGCAAGGAAACAAGCTTATAGAGTTGAAAGAAATCAAACAATTAAAGTTAGAAGCCATGGCTCAGATACAGGTATTATTAGATTCCAGAGAAAAATCATGGAACTGAAGTCAGAAGCCACTGTCCAGAGACAAACACTAAGGGATTCCAGGAAGAATCTGGACAAGGGATATATTCAAATATATCCAGTAAGATCAAAACGGAGTTCGAGAAAAGTGGTAGTCTATACGAGTCAGATTCACACTCCGAAACGTGAGAGAGTTCAAACTTCGAGGACGAAGTTTAGTTTAAGGGGTGTAATATCCCAGGTATTGGGGTTACAAAAATAGAGTAAATAGATGTGTGCATTGCATTCATGCATAGAAAATCCGGGAATTTTCGCGCTTTAAAGTAAAACAGTCACAGTAACTGAAGTTTTACTTGACCTTGGTGGAATTGAAGTAGCTCATCAAGTCCAGTGCTATAAACCTCAGTGTGACCTTTGTTAAAACCTGTTTTGGGTAGAGATGATTTGATCTAAGGGGTTAGATCAAATGGGACTAACACAACAACACTTTAATCAATGATCAATTGCTTGATCTTATAAAAGATCATAATATGGTATTCCTTGCCAGAACATAAGAACATCTATTCAATTGGAAATCAAGTAATAATAAATGGAGAACCCATTCTTGACTTATCTCTTCCATGTCTTTAACAAATAAATATTCTTACCATGAACCTCATGGTATTTCTGTAATTAAACTCTTGAACTTAACATCAACAAAAGCTTATCACTAAACCCTAGAGTTGGGAGAGGTATATAACCATCAAAGAGATAAGATGCAACTCTAAATTATTAACACTTAAAAGTTAAGCAACTACCTTGAGGTACAATTGAATTCACTTTAAAACTAAATACCAAATATAGCAAAACACAAGGACCTAAGTGCATAAAAGCCACACATTCTTATTGCAATCATAACTTATTAAATATGTGGAATATTACAAAACTAAATTCGTTTACATTACGAATTATAGTTCAAACTATTTGAATAAAATAAACTATGTGTACTTTGAAACTTATATGATCATGCCTTGGTGAAATCAAAATCATCATTCAAAATTGGGGTATAATTCTTATTCTTGACATTTTGATCCCAATTATAATATAAATACAATCACATATGATATAGTGACTCAACCACAAGCATAAAATCATTCACAAGATATTTAGTAACAAAAGCCACTTGGCTACCTAAAAACAAATCACATGAGAGGATAATACCAATGCCACATAGGATCAAAATATCTACATAACTTGACTCCTAAGCTATGCCACCTCATGCTTAAAGGATTGTTATGGATGAGAGCATGACAACCAAGCACCTTACTCATCAAATCAAAACAAGAGTCACCCATCTATGTGTCATGATGCTAGAGCATGCCCAAGCCTATAAAAGGAGCCTCACACTCCATTCATCTCATCATCTTGCACCATGATGCAAGACACCAACACATTGAGCCACTCCATAAAATAGTTAGGATCAAGATGAAGCAGCTAGGAGGTGGAGGCATGCCACAAGATGCAGGTTTATCAGAATTCCTGAAGAACAAGCTACAGAAGATAGCAAGGTAGAATTCTTAGGAAGACCACATGCTCAGATAATCATATCATCATTCCTGGAGTAGAACCTTAGATTATAATCCAAGTCCTTGTGGAGTGAGAGGGGTAATTGGTACAACCATATCTAAATATTTCTAGTAATAACTTAGGAAGCGAAACCTTGATCATTATAAATGGTGTAATGATCATAAACCCTAAAAACTTGAAGTAGAAGATAGAAGCACATGAGAAAAGCTTAGGGTTAAAGTCTTTACTTTGGATGGTGAGAAAAAATTCATCATCATGACCAAAGTTAACTATAAAAAGAACCATAACCACTTTAATTACCTTAATGATAGATTAAGGCTAATATTAGAAATCTATTGGTAGAAGATAAAACCAGTTCCCAAGTCCTCATTTACTAAAGGAGCACATAAACAATTAAGCAAGTAATCAAATTACCTTGGTTAGGGGAGATTAACCCTAGCACATGCAATATGGTGACACCCCATATCAATAACCTAGAGTTATATTTAAAACCTTAGTTGGTGCATCATTGGGGAAACCACAAATATAGACCTAGTTCACATATAAGTTCTCAACCATGCATCATTAGGTGTATATAATTAGAACTCTAGAGTTTCTCACTAATTAAAATCTTATGCTTCAATTAAGGAACATAAGAAACACTTAGAGTTAAGCCTTATAATTAAACCCATGTGTAGTTACCAACCACTTATCCTCATAAATCAAAACCAACCTATGATAAGAAAAATGTTCACCTTAGGGCATTCAAGATAAAATGAATATAATACTAGTAGCAAACATGGAATAGATTTAACCTAATACTCAACTCTTTATTAATTAAATGGGCACATAAAATAATAGGCATATGACAACATTCTCAAATCATAGAGCTAACTATGTGATTAAGAGCATTACCAAGACTTGGTAATATTTCTATTATGAAGAGATTGTCAATTTTCAAACAACTTTAACAAAATGGATTTCCACAAAGAAGAGAAAAATTATAAATGAGAAATTGAAAACCATGCCTATTTGCTATTAGGAACAAGCCACAACTATGCATTATAATCCAATACAAAATACTTGTTTCAAATGAAATAGTGGTGAAATAATTATTACATCTTCATGGAAATAACACCATCACAAACCTGCAAATACAATTTGAATTCAAATCTGATTCAAATTGGGAAGAAACACAAAAACAGAAAATAAAAATAACAGAAAAACAGAAAAGAAATAAGAGAAGGGAAAACTCACCTGGACCTCACCTGGCCGTGGCAGCCCACCAGAAGCCCAACTGCCTCAGCCCAACGCGGCCCAAGGCCAGCCCAATACCCCTTCGTCTCAAAATATCGAGGACGAGCCCGTCCTCATCCTCTTCCTCGCGCATGGGAGACAGCACGATGCCGTGCTCGGCTTCGTCTCGTCGCTGGCGTCTCCTCCTCGACCGAAGGCGTGACAAGGCGCGTTTTGGCGCCGTATAAAGCTCCGCGACGAAAGCCCTTCTTTTCACCTCTGCTCGATATTCCCCTTCCTACAGAAACCCTAGCGGCTCAGACGTCGACCATCACCGTCGATGTAGGCTTCCCCAGACCTCACCGTGACCACCATCAGCACCGCCATGGTTGACAAGCTCGCCGTGCAAAAGGAATCGAGTCCGGAAGCTCTCAGTCGCCGGAGAACCGTCGTTCCCTTTCGCCGGTCATCGCCAGTACATCGACGTTCGTCGTCGATTGGGACCACCTATGACCGCGCCGTCGAGCTCAACACAATCACGGTGAGCCCGCGCATCTCCTGAGCTCCCTATTGCATCAAATCGCCGCCTGTAGCATGTCTCGCGCCGTGTGACCGTGTCCGCCGCCGCAGCACCTCGCCGGCGAGCACGCTCCGGTGACCAATAAGGAGCGGCGCGACCACCACTAGCATCGTCTTGTCGTCCTCGTTCCAATGAACCTACACACGCCCCCGCGGGAACCCTGTATCGCCGGCGTCGTCCACCACTGGCCGCCGGCAGGGCACATGGTTGCCACATCGGCACCACGTGGCAGCCAACGTGGCTTAGCCCCACCAGTCATTGACTGTGGGTAAGACCTGTCCGGGTAGGTTTAGTGATTCTAGTCAATTCAAATTCCAGAAATTGTTGTAACTTTAAATAAATCTATAAAATTCATAATAGCTCAGAAAAACAAATATAAGATATCAAAATTCTTATAAAGATAAACTCTATCCAATAAAAATATAAAATGAAATTTTTATTTTTAATAAAAATTCAATTATTTAATACTTGTTATTTAAGCTTTTAATTTTAATCCTAAATTCAATTAAAATTTAATAATTAGTAAAAATTTCATAAAATAAATAAAAACCAGTAAGTAAATAAGTAAAACATTAAAATTAGTTTTCCTTTACTATTAACTTATTAAATCCTTATTAGGAGGATTTAAAACCCTAAATAATAATTATCTTAATTATTAATTGTTTAAAAATAATAAAATGCCAAATCCAATATTGTTTTTTATTTCCAAGTTACTAATAACTTCAACTTTACCATGAAGTTATTAATCATAGAATTAAATTGTAAATAGCAAACCCTAAATTCCACATGGAATGATATTACAACCTTATCATTTCATGTGACTCCTAAAACCCTAAATTAATTAGGAACCCTAGTTCCATTATTACATGTGAACCCTAAATTGCTTCTAACCTAAACCCTAGGTTAGAACATATGATAATGATACCTTCTTCCAAATCATAGAACCATAGCAACAACTAAATACTTGTCTTGGCCACATAAAATGTAGAAGACCTATCACTAATATATGGGTATCCCATATGTTCATCCTCATCAGACCTAACTAATCAAGTGGGGTCAACCAAGTGTAAACCCTAGATCCTATTACCAAACAACCATCCTTAATTATCCATGCTTAGCATCACACCATTGTGATGAATACTAATAGCAATCATACCTAATATCTTGCATTACATACCATAATCCACTAAACCCTACTAGTGTGAGATACTTAGGAACCCTCCCATCTAAGAACCAACCATTCTTTACTTAGGAAATTATATAACAAACCCTAGACAACCTCAATCCTAATTGTAATACTTCTTATTTCTTAAGAAGTATGTTCTTCAAAAGTTATTCTTTTGAAGTAAATAAGGAATCATCATCAACCCCACCTAACAGGACCTATAAACCCTAACTATCTATCACTAGTAAGATATAACCAACCTTGGTAGCACCATGAGTAATTAATTGCTTAAGATGCTTAGGCTTAGCTCAACCTTACAAGTTCTAGCTATTGATGAATCCAACTATGTTGTGATCCATCTAATACTTACTCCAGAAACTAATTGGAACTATAGTAAACCATAGAACCCCACGAACCTAATTATCATACTTGTTCTTTATTAAAGAACATGTTCTTCAAAGGTTATTCTTTTGAATTATATAATAAGTAATCATCAACCATGCATTATAGGACTTAAAATTGACAACTGCTCTTTACTTATTATACCACTACTATTCCTGGGTGAGTATGATTATTACTATGCATTATACCACTTGTTTATGATTCTAAAACAACACAAACCTGAATAAGAACCTTGTTTGTGAATCACTCCAAAAGTGTAACACACCCTACACTAATCATTACCACTCACTAATCCTAAATCATCGGGGTTAGGTCACGCTTAGAGCGATTGCATCTCATACTTATGCATTATTGCATCCTTGGTAATCTTTTAAACATCGTCCTTACCGGACGATGATGCTATTTCAGAATTTGGAGTTATTGCGTATCGAAGACCTTGTCTGCATAATCTTGCAGTCAAGAAAGGCAAGTTCATCGCTTGTTCATGTCATTTGATTATCTTTATCAAATTACTTGCAAAGTACTATGATTATCACTATTGCATAAAAACCAAAACCACTATTTTCATAACTATGAATATGACTATGTGGTGGGCAATGGAACCATGGATTGTGTTGATATGGTGGAGGTTCCATTGCAAGGGTTTATATCCATCTAGGATTAAACAACAAATGTCGCCAGTGATTCTTGTGCCGTAATACCCGTGTTAACCATAAGATCCGGAGTGGGACGGAATAGTCAAAAGTGTTTCCACCTCTCGTTCATCAACGGATGCGCTTTACCGTAGACACTTGTATCTATCGGTGGCAAGCGGTAGGCTGGGGAAGCCATAAGTTCCCCACGGCATTGTCCGTAGACACTTGTCACCCGAAGAGCAAGCGGTAGGCCGGGGAAGCCATAAGTTCCCCACGGTATTGCGGTCTATGATGGGTTGCAGCTACCGGCGTAGGAGTGTATGGTAGAGCCCAAGATCACCGTCGTGGTCGGGGTCCACCTTGAAATCTACAGGAATAATGGGACCGGCGTGGACCCAGGGTCGGGGCATGCAACAAAGGGTGGGTGTTCGAGGTAGCGGAGGAACATGATTGGCTAGACCTTATACCGGGCCTCACACCAAAGGAAGTGTGGACGAGCTGCCCGGTTGGCACCAAGGTTAAGATCTCTTATGGGTAAAGCAACACACCTCTGCAGAGTGTAAAGAACCGTGACACTCCCTGTTCGGGGATATGGAACGCGAACGCGGCCGGAAAGGAGCTCCATGAAGTTCTAGTAAACCGGTGAAGGCTGACGGACATAGTTCTTCCGAATAAAATCAACCTTTTGAAGAAATGGTTATGAAAACTTGCATTGGTATTAGACTTTCTGGTCTAATGTCGTAGCTAGTTCATTAAACACCTCTTTCCTATAATGAACTTGTTGAGTACTCGTACTCATCCCACTCTTAAATCCCCGCTTAGATATGGAGGCATCGAAGGAGGATCTACAGTACAACTCGAAGACCGAGGAGTCAACAACTACTTCAAGGGACAGGAACCTGTCAGAAGAGTCAACACCACATCCAACGGGGATAAAACCTAGCTTAGCAATAGAAAGGAACTAGTTTCCTAAACCTAGCTCCTATTTAGCTAGAATCTATTCATAGCCTCTATAGCTAGTTAAATACTCTACAAATAGAGTTCGTGATAGGATTAGACTACGAGTCGTTCTTCTGGAGTTATCTGCAGTTTTACCTCATTGTAAAGTAGGAGGCTGTGATGATCTTATGTAACAGAGTCATTGTTGTAATTCTATAGACATACCTTGGACCCGCATATGTTTCTGTTGTACCACTCTGAGCGATATAATGCTAGTGGAACGGTGTTTCATTGGTGTTATATCAGACTTGCATACTACACCATGCAGTGGTATGCCGGGTCACCGCACCAATCTTGGTGGCGCCTAAGGAAAAGGAACCCCTCCTGCTATACATTGCAGCCACGCCTCAGGTGGTTAGCACAGTCCTCGTGGTCGAAAGAGAATAAGAAGGCAAACTCCATGGAGTGCAGCGGCCGGTATACTTCGTTAGCGAAGTTTTATCACCTTCAAAACAGCGGTACCCGCAATACCAGAAGTTAGCATATGGCGTGTTCACAACCGCAAGGAAGCTGCGACACTATTTTTCGGCACATCCGATAATAGTAGTCAACGAGGCGCCTTTATCCAATATATTAAACAATCCAGAAGCTACGGGTCGTGTCTCCCTTTGGGGAATAGAGCTTTCCCCTCAGGACATCACATACGAGAAGAGAAAAGCAATAAAGTCGTAGATCTTACCAGACTTCATCGCAGAGTGGATGGAGTTGCAAAATACAGGACCACCGGATTTATCGAGAACGTGGACTATGAACTTCGACGGGTCCAAGAGATTAGAAGGAGCTGGAGCTGGGGTCATACTAGTATCACCTCAAGGCGATAAATTGAAATATGTGTTGCGGATGACGTTTCCAAATGCATCAAATAACGAGGCAGTATACGAAGCACTTATACACGGGATGAAGATGGCGAAATCTTGCGGAGCAACTCGATTAAAAATCTTTGGCGACTCGTAGCTGGTGGCTCAACAGGTGATGAACCAGTGCGACGCAGTCAACGACAGCATGATAGAATACAAAGAAGTATATAATGAACTCGAGAGGTTGTTCGACGGTTGCGAAGTAAACCATATCAGCAGACTTAGCAACGACGAAGCCGACGTTCTTGCAAACATCGGGTCGCAATGTCTAGCAATACCACCTGGTGTGTTCTGGGAAGAGATAGCTGAAAGATCAACAAAGGCGAAGAAGCAGCAGAGGAAAGAGAAGGACGAGAAACCCTCGGGGGCTCCAGCAGCACCACCGCAAGATGCGAACGAACCACACATAGTGATGATAGTGCAAATTCCTTGGATGCAGTCTTACATAGCATATATCCTGAGGAAAGAACTACCCGACGATCCAGTGGAAGCAAGGCGAGTTATCAGACGTTCAAAAGCTTTTACTGTGATAAAAGAAGAGTTGTACAAACGAAGTATTTCGGGAGTCTTACAGAGATGTGTCACACCCGAAGAAGGAAGGCTTATTATGAAGGATGTACACGAAGGAGTATGTGGCCATCACGCAAGCAGTCGAGCCATAGCAGCCAAGGTTTTTCGAGCAGGCTTTTATTGGTTGACAGCAATCGAGGATGCAAAAGACATAGTTCGAACTTGTGATGCGTGCCAAAGGTTTGCCGCAAAACCTCATTCTTCGGCAGCAGAGTTAAGGCCAATACCGCTGTCGTGGCCCTTTGCTCAGTGGGGCCTTGATATGGTGGGAAAATTGCATAAGGCTTGGCCCTGAGGATACGAGTATATGCTCATAGCTGTCGATAAATTCACAAAGTGGATAGAAGCGAAGCCGATAAATTCACCAGACGGGGCATCCGTAGTCAAGTTTGTCAAGAGCATAGTCTTTCGATTTGGAGTCCCTCACAGTATTGTCACAGACAATTGTAGTAACTTCACGTCCAAGGAATTCAAGGCATACTGTGCAGAAGTAGGCATCAAACTACAGTTCGCCTCAGTTGCGCATCCGCAAACCAATGGACAGGTTGAGAAAGCAAACGGCGTCATCTGCAACGGCATCAAGAAGCGTCTATTAACACCATTGGAAAAAGCCCTACACACGTGGCCAGAGGAGTTACCCAGCGTGTTATGGAGTATTCGAACAACAGCAAATACAGCAACACAGGAAACTCCGTTTTTCATGGTCCATGGAGTTGAGGAAGTATTGCCGATAGAGATAGAACACAACTCTCCGAGAGTGGTGGAGTTCAACGAAGAAACTTCGAGAAAGGCATTAGAGGACGACGTCGATGCATTGGACGAAGCTCGAGACGAGGCACTATCAAGGGTTGTCAAGTACCAGCAAGATATGAAAAATTACCATAGTCGACGTTTGCGACCAAGATATTTCCAAGTAGGAGATTGATACGTCTCCGACGTATCGAAAATTTCTTATGTTCCATGCCACATTATTGATGATATCTACATGTTTTATGCATACTTTATGTCATATTTATGCATTTTCTAGCACTAACCTATTAACGAGATGCCGAAGAGCCAGTTGCTGTTTTCTGCTATTTTTGGTTTCAGAAATCCTAGTAAGGAAATATTCTCGGAATTGGACGAAATCAATGCCCAGGGTCCTATTTTCACACGAAGCTTCCAGAAGACCGAAGATGATACGAAGTGGGGCCACGAGGTGGCCAAACACTAGGGCGGCGCGGCCTGGCCCCTGGCCGCGCAGCCCTGGCGTCTGGGCCCCTCGTGACGCCCCTTGACCTACCTCTTCGCCTACTTAAGCCTCCGTCGATAATAGCCCCAGTACCGAGAGCCACAATACGAGAAAACATACTGAGACGTCGCCGCCGCCAATCTCATCTCGGGGGATTCAGGAGATCGCCTCCGGCACCCTACCGGAGAGGGGAATCATCTCCCGGAGGACTCTACACCGCCATGGTCGCCTCCGGAGTGATGAGTGAGTAGTTCACCCCCGGACTATGGGTCCATAGCAGTAGCTAGATGGTTGTCTTCTCCTCATTATGCTTCATTGTCGGATCTTGTGAGCTGCCTAACATGATCAAGATCATCTATCTGTAATGCTATATGTTGCGTTTGTTGGGATCCGATGGATAGAGAATACTATGCTATGTTGATTATCAATCTATTACCTATGTGTTGTTTATGATCTTGCATGCTCTCCGTTATGAGTAGAGGCTCTGGCCAAGTTTTTGCTCTTAACTCCAAGAGGGAGTATTTATGCTCGATAGTGGGTTCATGCCTCCATTAAATCTGGGACAGTGACAGAAAGTTCTAAGGTTGTGGATGTGCTGTTGCCACTAGGGATAAAACATTGATGCTATGTCCGAGGATGTAGTTATTGATTACATTACGCACCATACTTAATGCAATTGTCTGTTGTTTGCAACTTAATACTGGAAGGGGTTCGGATGATAACCTGAAAGTGGACTTTTTAGGCATAGATGCATGCTGGATAGCGGTCTATGTACTTTGTCGTAATGCCCAATTAAATCTCACAATACTCATCATGTCATGTATGTGCATTGTCATGCCCTCTCTATTTGTCAATTGCCCAACTGTAATTTGTTCACCCAACATGCTATTTATCTTATGGGAGAGACACCTCTAGTGAATTGTGGACCCCGGTCCATTCTTTTACATTGAATACAATCTACTGCAATTTGTTCTACTGTTCTCTGCAAACAATCATCATCCACACTATACATCTAATCCTTTGTTACAACAAGCCGGTGAGATTGACAACCTCTGTTTCGTTGGGGCAAAATACTTTGGTTGTGTTGTGCAGGTTCCACGTTGGCGCCGGTGTTGCGCCGCACTACATCTCGCCGCCATCAACCTTCAACGTGCTTCTTGGCTCTGGTTCGATAAACCTTGGTTTCTTACTGAGGGAAACTTGCTGCTGTACGCATCACACCTTCCACTTGGGGTTCCCAACGGACGCGTGTTGTACGCGTGTCAGAGATTTGGTTCTTCGGCTCACACAAACTAGTCATGAGAAACTAGAATCACCATGGGTTGGCCCATACATCTTCACAAAAGTAATCGAAGGATGAGCATACAGGATAAAGGACAAGAAGACAGGGGTGGCCGAGCCAAATCCTTGGAACGTGGCGCAACTCAGGCGGTTCTACGCTTAGAGTCGAAATATAGTCCTCCTTTGTAAAAATACAATGTACTGAAACGCCCGCGAGTTTTCAGACGCACTCTTTTCCTTTTCAGGGCACCGAGTGGGGCTGGAAAGGTTTTTAATGAGGCGGGCTCGTGGTGCTGCAATATAGTAAAGATATTGGTGACATACATCTTCTTTATCGACACGCTCGGGGGCTCGCGCCCAGCAGTTAACATATATATATACAAATTGCAAAAGATATTTCGCCTTGGTGTAAAACACCTCGCAACTCAATGTAGATACAAAAATAGTGGTCAACAAAAAGCTCGGGGGCTTGTTGAAAGAAAGATAGTTCAAGATACTTAACAATATATATATTATTTACAATATACAGATGTTCATTTACAAGGAAAAACAACAAAGAAATTCTTCAATTATCTCCTAGTATATCATCTATACTGATCCTCTCGTTATTTGGACCCCCAAGGCTATGTTCAGCATAGCTACCTCTCACGAAGAATTCGGAGTCTAGACGAAGCAACTCATCCATCATTTCTTCGGCTACTGGAGTTACAGCTTCGTTGATCTTGTCGATATTTCTCCTCCTCCTGGTCAGTTTGGCTTGGCATTTTGCAACAATTTTAGTCATGTGTAACTTGGGGTAGCAGACTTGCAACATAATCATAGCAAATCTTGCTCCGGCTGTCAGCTGAGCCTTCACGAACCCATGAATCCGGGGAGCATCCCGAAATTTGTTCATCAGATCAGGCAGAGTTTCTGGTGGAGGGTTGTAAGGAAACAAGGCGTTGAAAACCAAGGCAAGCGTCCTGGTACAAAAGTCGAGAAAATCACGAACTTGGCAAGCACGATCTTGGAATCTGACGATTTGTCGAGTACGTTCAGGCGTAGCCCATAAATTTGAACCATGCTCCAAGGCGAGTTTTATAAGAACACTGGATCTAGCTTCCACACGTTGGTCTTCGGCAGCAGTATCCAGAAAAGCACCTACCCAATGGAAACATCAACGAGAGGTGGACAACAGGCAAGACGAAAAAAATGAGAGAAATTGAACTCAGGGTGAATACCTGCCATATCTAAGCTAGCATCGTTCATCAGTTGCAGCATATGTTCTTCTCGCGAAGAAGCTTGTGCAGCTTCAGTTACCGCGGTTTCCTTCAAAGCCAGGGCTTCCTGGGCCTGCTGAAGAGCAAGTTTTTCTCTCTCAGAAGATCTTCGAGATTGCTCCATTATCACGAGAGCTTGGTTTTTCATCGACTGAAGTTGTTGTCGAAGTTCGTTTAAAACTTCCATTTGATCGGCATTCGAAGGGCTCTTGATAAACTCGACGGCAGAAGTTTTTCTCGAGTAAGACGTGGCTGGTAACGCATCAGATGGACGAGGCATCACGGTGTAGTTGTCAAAAACCAACTGGAGAGGAGAAAATCTCGAGATCAATAACTGGGCAAAATAGCTTTTCGTTGATTCATTTGAATATTTACACAAGCATTACAAAAGGAAGGTTCCTAGTGAACCAAGGGTCAGCTGTCGCCAAAGCCATTACGGCGACAGCAACAAAAGATAAAAGGGCAAAAAAAAAGAGGACAAGACGGTCTACTTGACCTCCGGCTTTGACGAGCTAGGAGCAGGAGTTGGTTTCCATCCAAGGAAGGCGAGGATCTTCTTCGAGTTTGGCTTGGCAGCCTTAATCAAAGACCGCCACCTCTTCGTCTCCATCTTCGGGACGTCACCAACTTTTGCCAGTCGACGTTTTGTTGGTTGTCGGCAACCAATGCAATGGTGCCTTCAACGCCTATCTTCAATCCTTCATGCCGGAGGCCCAGCCCAAGGTCTTCTTCAGGGATAAACTGCCTCGCCAAGGTAGCAAAGGTCTCGGGTTTTTCCTTCTTCGCGAAGAAGTAGGGAAAAAGACGAGAAAATGCCAACTTGGCGTCACAGATGCTCTGGCGCACTTCGTCCCCATGAATTTCAAGAAGCGACACGGCGTCAAGAAGATGATCACCTGTGGGTTTCTCGAGTTCAAAATCTTGGTGCATCCTCCCTGCTGAAGCAAAAACATCGAGTCGTCAAACAACAGGGACAAGCAAAAGCTAAAAATAGAAGAAAATTGATTAAGACACTTACTCATAAAGCGCCGATTCTGCGACTCCAAGCAGGTGATGATGCCTTCCTCGCGAGCATGTTGTTGAGTGATGTTTTCGCTCAGAGCATGTTTGCGTCATGGAGTCTTCTTCGAAGATCCTCGACAGCAGCAGCATTTGATTCAGCTTTCTTGCGAGCTTGTTCACTCTGCTCCAGCTTAAGGGCAAGGTCATCGGCGCGCTTGTTCTCCTTTGAAAGATCCTCTAGCAAAACCAAAAAGCAACAAAGTTATGATAAGGAAAAAAAGGGGGAGAGGAAAATTCATTCGATGACAAGAAGCAAGAGTAAAATACCTTTCAACTGATTGGAAAGGTCACGGTACCCGATAAATTGGGTACCAAGACGAACAAATTATTTCATCAGAGGCTGGAAAGCAATAGAGATTAGAAAGACTACACAAGGAGCGAAAAGTTCGATAGCAAAAAAGAAAAGTGAGTGGAACACTTACATCGTCCATAGAAGGAGTTGCAGAGTTACTAGCCAAAAGATTAGCTTCTCTGCATGGCTCAATTCTCGCTCTCTTCGGCGATGAGGCTCGGGGGCTCGTAACAGGAGTCATATGCCCTACATCTTGTTGAGGAGGCGAGGTCTCGTCAGGGCGACTCTCCAAAAGAACTAAAGTACGAGACGTGCTCGTTTGAGCAGTCACGTTAACAGGAAGATCTTCTTCCTCGTCGCCACTACACATCAAGAGAAAGTATAAGAAACAAAATACAAACAAGAAAAATCGGGTGCAAAAAAGAAAAGGCGACAGCAACTTACGGACTGACGAGGGCATCATCATAAGGGTTGAAGGGTCTGTCTTCCTCTTCAGGTGGAATTTCCTCGAGAGGGGATTTATCAGCTTTGGAGGTGCCGGAGTCTGCGACCTCGTCCCTTTTCCGCTTATTCGGTGGAGAAGCAGCAGAGGGAAGGGAATGCATA
This sequence comes from Lolium multiflorum, assembly GCA_030979885.1. Classification (NCBI taxonomy): domain Eukaryota; kingdom Viridiplantae; phylum Streptophyta; class Magnoliopsida; order Poales; family Poaceae; genus Lolium; species Lolium multiflorum. Next base: position 254,803,332 of record CM061747.1, on the reverse strand, counting down.
GACTCGGAGGCATCTTATTCAACTTCTCTTTTAGAGGAAGTCGCGGATTTGTGCGAACCCGCAACTTCGCTCTCAGGGCGAGAAGTGCCCTGTGGATCGTCAGTGACGATGGTCCTTTCTTCGACTTCTCCGCCTTCAGGAAGGGGAGGAAGCGAAGATAGGACTGGATGATTCTACAAAAAAGCAAGGACACATCAACAAAAAAGTGAGCATTTTACCAAGCAAAGGAGTAAACACAATAGAAATCGATGAATGTTAAGAACTTCGGCAAGATAAGAAGTTTACCTTGGGGAGGGCGTTGGTGCCGCTATACGGCTCCACGCGACATGAGGAAGGAACGACATCCTTTTTGCTAAGCGATGAAATTCTTCGGATGAGCTTCTCCAAGTCCTTCACGGAAATATCCTTAGAGAGCCGGTCGACATCCTTCTCACCAGCATACATCCAGAGAGGATTCTTGCGAGCCTGCAGAGGCTGCACTCTAATCCTAAGGAAGTACGCCGTAATTTGGATGCCTGATAGTTCCTTGCCACGGGTGTTTTGGAGTTCACGAATGGGAGTCATCAACGCCTCTGCCGCCATTTTCTCTTCTTCGGTGGCCTCGGCGTCCCAGGATCGGCGGCGAATAATTTCGGCACCTCCATCGAAAGGAGCAACGTTATACTCCATCGAGTTGGGGCATTCTTCGTGGACGTACAACCATCTTTTGCACCACCCTTGGATAGAGTCGGGGAATTTGACGTCAAAATATTTGACATCAGGGCGAACGCAAATAACAATACCGCCAATGTTGTAGGCGATGTTGTGGGAGCCATTACGGCGGAGACAGAAGATGCGTTTCCACAGAGCCCAGTTAGGCTGGACCCCGAGGAAGCATTCGCGGAGAGTAATGAAAATAGAGACATGAAGGATGGAATTGGGAGTCAGCAGGTGAAGCTACAACCCATACACAAAGAGAAGACCGCGAAGGAAATCATGGATGGGAACAGAGAGGCCGCAGATAAGGTGGTCAACGAAGCTAACCCGATATTCGATAGGAGGCGTCGGGTAGCTATCCTCGCTGGGGAAGCGCAACGCGTCCTTCTTCTTCATCAGCCCAAGTTTCTTCGTCAGGTTGATGTCCTGAGTGGAAATCTTGGATCTTTCCCAATTCCCTGCTCCCAGATCTTGCGCCGCCATCTTGGGTTCAGGTGTGTTGTGCCTGGTGAGTCTTGCGCGCGGTGGCATCAACAATGGCGAAGGTGTGAGTGTGAGTTTGGTTGTGCTCAGGAAGTGTTGGGGGCAATGGGGAATTTTTTGGAGCAAGAGCAGAGGTGCGGCGATGCGAGGGGAAGAACGGAGGAAGATGAAGGCTTTTTATATAGAAAATTTGCGAATCGTTGCACCGTTGGATGAAGAAGTAATGGATTTGATGCTTCACACGTGGCTAAGGGGTAAAAGTATATTTTTACTGAGAAGGAACTGGACAGGCGCTACAGTAAACGTGCCAGAAAAAGCGGAGGACGTGTGTCCCCCACTTGCGTAACGTGTCAAATTGTCGCAGGTTTTGGGTCTACCAGTCAGTGACAAGACAGAACTCGTGTTTTCCCAATACATGGATCGTGGCTAACGTCAGCACTGAGGTCACTTGGACAAGGGAAAAACTCGATAACGGTGATATGAAATGAGTGACAAATTAGAAGTGATGATAATTTCGAGAGCTTTTGATCAAATACAAAGTTTTTGCTCAAATGCTCGGGGGCCACTTTAGTAAAAAGAATAATCTTCGAATTCTACAAGAAAGAAATGGCGAGAGCCTATGATCAAATGCAAGCATTTGTCCATAGCCTCGGGGGCTACTCCCATCGGGTGCGCTGGTCGCACACCCGATAAATATGGAAGATTTCGAGAGGTTATCAAAATAGCGACAAAAAAGATATTAAAACGGTGAGCCTACAACCAAGAACAAGCACTTGGTTGTAGCCTCGGGGGCTACTCCCATCGGGAACGCTGTTCGTGTGCCCGATGAAATTATAAAATATATTGGTTGGTATATTTCGAGTTATACAAATAACTCTCTATATACTCCCATCGGGAGTGCAAGATAAGTCATCCGTTGACTCGAGAAAATGTGCTATTCTAACAGCCAAAAAAGCACTCTACAATATATTCTCAGAGCGCCAAAGCTGCGAATAATCTCTGAATGCCGCAACTCTGCGAAGGTAAGACCCCAGATCTGTTCTGAGCGGCGTGGCACCGTCTCTGACGTCGGTTTGCTACTTTTATCCATATCAACAGATACGAAGAAAAATCCTAACGGACGCGTTAGGTACCCGATAAAACATGACTGGGACTCGACAAATGGTAAGACCTTAAGCGGCACAGGTCGAGTTAACACTAGTATCCCGAGATCATGTCCAGGGACGTGATCTTGAAGTAGGTTTTTGCGGATTGCCACTAGAGCAGTTAACTAGTACCTGATCCGTCAGATGAACTAGCCCCAATTACCACTATCCATGTACAACATATAATTGTATATCTAAAGATATATGATGATTTGAAAAGTTATTTCATGATTATAAAGTTGGACATTATCCTTGATTCTTCGATTCAAGCAAAATCTCGGGGGCTACTGACATAGGCATCCCCAATGGGCCTGCCGAAGACGTTACCCAGGGTTCACTGAAGGCCCACGAGGCGAAGAATATGAAGCTCGGAAGCAAAATTTGTATTTAGGAAAGATAGAGTTGTATTAGGAAATATATAGATGTGTAACTTTACGGGTCGAACTCAGAGAGTCTCCCGGAATATGTAATCTTGTGTAACACGAAACCCTCGGCTCCGCCTCCTATATAAGGGGGAGTCGAGGGACAAAGAGAGGATTGATTCATTGTCAACAGAACCCTAGTTTTCTATTCGTCGAGTACTTTTCGGCTGAAACCCTCGAGATCTACTTGCCCTCTACTTCTAACTAAACCCTAGTCTACAATCCGTAGGCATTGAGAAGTTAATACCTTATCACCTGCACCTGTAGTTGAGCAATCTTGTGCCTGTTCCATTGAGCTTTGCTAGTGTCTCTCGAGTGCATTGCAACCTTTTCATCCAAATAGTTGCATTGCCACATTTATCGCCTTGTGTGAGTATCATCGGTTGTTCTACGGTCAGCGCTAGAGCTTGTTATTGGTGCAAATAGGTAGCCCACCTACAGCCCCACATATATCCTGCTTTGCCGTGGATTGTTCTTATACCCTTGATATTTGCTGCTACATCCGTGCACTAGTTATCACTACAATTGGTAAGCAATACTAATTCACTTTGGAGTGGTAAGATTTCCTTTTCTTATCAGTTTTGAGTGAGTTGTGAGAGTACCACCGTATATTTTGTTTTAGTGCACTAACCTACTAACCATGTCTTCTAGTGATGAGAAAATTGTTAACCAGAAAAACAAGGATGCCGCTGATGTGATGACATGGAGGGAATATGAAGCTCTTCGTAATGAGATGCGACATGAATTCCGCACTCAGGACGATGAAATTAAGGGGACTGTTTAGGAGATCTCCCAGAAGCTAGATACTACTAATGAGACCGTCAATGCAATGCAAGATCAAATGACGGATATTCAGCGCAATATTCAAGCTTTGACTCTAGCTGTTGAGAATTTGACCCAACAACAACAACAACCTGAAGATGAAGATGCTGAGCTTCAAGATGAAGCGCGTGGTGCTGGTCGTGGTGTTGGACGTGGTAACCGTGGTCGTGGCTTTGTTGAACTCGGAGCTCGCCGTGTCCCTCCACAAGTGCAAGATGATGGTTTGGGTAAGCCAAAGTTCTCAATACCCAAATTTGAAGGAGGTGCTGATGTTGAAGAATACCTCACTTGGGAGCTGAAAATTGAGAAGTTGTGGCGCCTACATGACTATACTGAAGATAGGAAGGTTAAGCTTGCTTCCTCAGAATTTGATGGTTATGCATTGCGTTGGTGGGATGGAGTTACACGTGCTCGTCAAGAAGATGAAGAATTCCCAATCTGTACTTGGCGTGAGATGAAGGCAATTATGCAAGCTCATTTCGTTCCCACTAATTATTTGCGATCTATCTATGACAAGTTGACCCTCTTGAGACAATGTGTTATGATAGTTGATGCTTATTACATGGAGATGGAGATGCTTATGCAGCGTGGCCGTGTCCGTGAGTCACTTGAGATGACAATGCAACATTTTCTACATGGTCTGAAGTATAAGGTTAAAGGCATTTTTCGTTATCAAAGTTACACAATGAATTAGCTGTTACATCATGCAAGAGAGGCTGAAGCACAGTTGGCTGATGAAGCGCAAACCAAAGGGCGTGCTACTGGAGTTGGGTGCTACACGCCTAGGGAGCCTTCATCTACGGCGTCGGCGCCATCTTCGCGCCACACACCTTTTCCTACTTCGTCTAGCAATCCGGTCTCTAATGTGTCCAACACAAAGAAGGCCGAACCTGTTGCAAGTACAAGTAGTTCTAGCATGTCTACTGCGCGCAACCGCGATATGAATTGCCATACATGTGGTGGAAAGGGTCACTTCAAGAGAGATTGTCCTAACCGAAAGGTGATGATCATTAATGACCATGATGAGTATGAGACTGGAGATGATGTTGATCCATATGCTCCAGAAGATGATGATTATGACAGTGATGGTGTAGATGCTTTTCCGTCTGAAGCTCGCACTACTGTTGTGTCACGACATGCTCTTAATGTGCAACCGAGTGCATCTACTCAACGCTGCAATTTGTTCCAAACAAAGGCACTAGTTGGTCCTGATAAAGCTTGCAAGATCATTATTGGTAGATGGAGTTGTCGCAATCTAGCAAGCAAGGAGTTGTGTGCCAAGCTGAAATTGAAGTATCTACCGCACCCGCATCCATACTATATTCAGTGGTTGAGTGATAGTGGTGAGATGAAGGTAAACCACATGGTGCATCTTGATTTTGAGATTAGACCATATAAGGATTCCATTGATTTTGATGTGGTTCCTATGACGGTGTGTCACCTACTATTGGGTCGGCCATGGCTCTATGACCGTTCTATGCAACACAATGGCCGCGCCAATACATATCACTTGGAGTTCAAGGGCAAGAAAATTAACTTGCAGCCTATGTCACCACAGCAAATTGTCAATGAATCTCGTCAGAAAACTGAAGTACACTTGGAGGATGCACCCACAGATAGGCGAGAGAATTGTAATACCGTGAGTGATATAACGAAAAGTGAGAAAGTGAATTCCTCAGTTCTATTAGCCACCAAAGAGGATATAAGAGAATTTAGTGAGGATCCTACATCCATGCCTCTTGTGCTTATGTACAAGGGCCAAGTTTTGGTTTCTAACGACATGACCCCTATTTCTCTTGGTGTTTCTAATGTTTTGCAGGAAGTCAACGACGTATTTCCGGAGGAGGTGCCCGCAGGATTGCCACCATTGCGTGGTATTGAACATCAAATAGATTTGATTCCCGGCGCCTCGCTGCCCAATAGGGCGCCATATAGGACGAACCCCGAAGAAACGAAGGAGATACAGAAGCAAGTACAAGCGCTACTCGATAAAGGTTATATCCGCATAAGCCTTAGTCCTTGTGCTGTTCCTGTTATTCTAGTTCCTAAGAAAGATGGTACATGGCGCATGTGTGTAGATTGTAGAGCGATAAACAACATTACTATTCGATATCGTCATCCTATTCCCCGCTTAGAGGATATGCTAGATGAATTGAGTGGTGCTGCTGTTTTCTCTAAAATTGATTTGCGTAGTGGTTATCATAAAATTAGGATGAAAGAGGGGGATGAATGGAAATCATCCTTTAAAACAAAATTTGGTTTATATGAGTGGTTAGTAATGCCTTTTAGTTTGACTAATGCACCTAGCACTTTCATGAGACAGATGAACCATGTTTTGCGTGATTTTGTTGGCAAGTTTGTGGCTGTGTACTTTGATGACATATTAATCTACCGCCGCAATGAATCTGATCATACTATACATATTCGACATGTTTTGCAAGTGTTGCGTGATAATAAACTCTATGGTAATCTTGAGAAGTGCATATTTTGCAAAGATAAGGTCATATTTCTGGGTTATGTTGTCTCTAAGCATGGAGTAGAAGTAGATGTGTCTAAAATTGAAGCAATTCAAAATTGGCCTACTCCCATGAATGTGAGTCAAGTAAGAAGTTTTCATGGTCTTGCTGGGTTTTATCGACGTTTTGTGCCTAATTTTAGTACTATTTCTGCACCTTTGAATGAATTGACTAAAAAGGGTGTTGTTTTTAAGTGGGGCGTCGCCCAAGATCATGTTTTTGATGAACTGAAAAGATTGTTAACTTCTGCACCGTTGCTTGCACTTCCTGATTTCAATAAGCAATTTGAGATTGAATGTGATGCTAGTGGTATTGGAATTGGTGGCGTGTTGATGCAAGAGGGTCGCCCAATTGCATATTTTTCTGAGAAACTTTCTGGTGCTAAGTTGAACTATCCTATCTATGATAAAGAATTGTATGCTTTAATTAGAGTTCTTGAGGTTTGGCAACATTATTTGTGGCCAAAAGAATTTATCATACATTCTGATCATGAAGCTTTGAAATATCTGAAAGCTCAATCTACATTGCATAGGCATCTTGCTAAGTGGGTTGAGTTCATTGAGTCTTTTCCATACATTATTAAGCATAAGAAGGGAAAAGATAATATTGTTGCTGATGCTCTATCTAGGAAAAATATGTTATTAACTCAACTTGATGTTAAAATTCCTGGATTAGAAGTAATATGTGATTTGTATGCTACTGATCATGATTTTGCTGAACCATATCGTTTGTGTTCTATTGGTAAAGCATGGGAGAAATATCACATACATGATGGGTTCTTGTTTAGAGCTAACAAACTATGTGTTCCAGAATCGTCTGTGCGTTTGCTCTTATTGCAGGAATCACATGCTGGAGGTTTGATGGGTCACTTTGGGCGTGAGAGGATGCTACTCATGCTCGCTGATCACTTCTATTGGCCAAAGATGAGGCGGGATGTGGACAGGTATGTGAAGAGATGCATTACTTGCAACAAGTCCAAGTCCAACCTGAAGCCTCACGATTTATATACTCCTTTACCGGCTCCTACTACACCATGAGAAGATATAAGTGTGGATTTTGTGTTGGATTTACCGCGTACTAAGAGAGGCCTATATTTGTGGTAGTGGATATATTTTCTAAGATTTCCCACTTTATTGTCTGCCACAAGAGTGACGATGCGTCGCATATTGATAACCTGTTTTTCAGGGAGATTGTACGTCTACATGGAGTCCCGAAGACTATTGTTTCTGATCATGATGTGAAGTTTATGAGCTACTGATGTCTACGGGAGCTTCTATTCTTGTAGACAGTGTTGGGCCTCCAAGAGCAGAGGTTTGTAGAACAGCAGCAAGTTTCCCTTAAGTGGATCACCCAAGGTTTATCGAACTCAGGGAGGAAGAGGTCAAAGATATCCCTCTCATGCAACCCTGCAACCACAAAGCAAGAAGTCTCTTGTGTCCCCAACACACCTAATAGGTGCACTAGTTCGGCGAAGAGATAGTGAAATACAGGTGGTATGAATAAATATGAGCAGTAGCAACGGCACCAAAAGTGCTTTGCCCAGACAAAAAAGCAGAGTAACGCATAGTAACGCAGAAACAGTAAACAAGCAGCGATAGCGTATTTAGGAACAAGGCCTAGGGATTAGACTTTCACTAGTGGACACTCTCAACATTGATCACATAACAGAATAGATAAATGCGTACTCTACACTCTCTTGTTGGATGATGAACACATTGCGTAGGATTACACGAATCCTCAATGCCGGAGTTAACAAGCTCCACAATTCAATGTTCATATTTAAATAACCTCAGAGTGCATGAAAGATCAATACGACTAAACCAAGTACTAACATAGCATGCACACTGTCACCTTCATGCTAAGAAAGGAGGAATAGATCAAATCAATACCATCATAGCAATAGTTAACTTCATAATCTACAAGAGATCATAATCATAGCCTACGCCAAGTACTAACACGGATGCACACACTGTCACCATTACACCGTGCAGGAGGAATAGAACTACTTTAATAACATCACTAGAGTAGCACATAGATAAATTGTGATACAAAACACATTGCAATCATAAAGAGATATAAATAAGCACTTCACTATGCCATTCATAACAGTGAATAAGTATTCTGTGAAATATAGCCTAAGAGACCACACGGTGCACACATGTCACCTTTACACACGTGGGACAAGGAGTCTCCGGAGATCACATAAGTAAAATTCACTTGACTAGCATAATGACATCTAGATTACAAGCATCATCATATGAATCTCAATCATGTAAGGCAGCTCATGAGATTATTGTATTGAAGTACATAGGAGAGAGATGAACCACATAGCTACCGGTACAGCCCCGAGCCTCGATGGAGAACTACTCCCTCCTCATGGGAGACAGAGCGTTGATGAAGATGGCGGTGGTGATGATGGAGAAGCCTTCCGGGGCACTTCCCCGTCCGGCGCGTGCCGGAACAGAGACTCCTGTCCCCCAGATCTTGGCTTCGCGATGGCGGCGGCTACAGAAGGTTTCTGCGGGTTTCGTCGAACGTATCAGGGTTTTCGTGACGGAGGCTTTAAATAGGCGGAAGGGAGGCGTCAGAGGGCTTGTGGGGCCACCACACCATAGGGTGGCGCGGCCAGGGCCTGGGCCGCGCCACCTGCATGTGTGGGGCCCACAAGGCCCTCCTCTGGCGGCTCTCGGGTGTTCTGGATGCTTCCGGGGATTCTAAGATCTTTGGCGTTGATTTCGTCCGATTCCGAGAATATTTCTTTACTAGGATTTCTGAAACCAAAAACAGCAGAAAACAGGAACTGGCACTGCGGCATCTCGTCAATAGGTTAGTTCCAGAAAATGCATAAATATGACATATAATGTGTACAAAACATGTAGATATCATCAATAATGTAGCATGGAACATAAGAAATTATCGATACGTCGGAGACGTATCAGCATCCCCAAGCTTAGTTCTGCTCGTCCCGAGCAGGTAAACGATAACAAAGATAATTTCTGAAGTGACGTGCCATCATAACCTTGATCATACTATTGTAAGCATATGTAATGAATGCAGCGATCAAAGCAATGGTAAATGACATGAGTAAACAATTGAATCATAAAGCAAAGACTTTTCATGCATAGTACTTCAAGACAAGCATCAATGAGTCTTGCATAAGAGTTAACTCATAAAGCAATAATTCAAAGTAAAAGCATTGAAGCAACACATAGGAAGATTAAGTTTCAGCGGTGGCTTTCAACTTATAACATGTATATCTCATGGATATTGTCAACATAGAGTAATATAATAAGTGCAATATGCAAGTATGTAGGAATCAATGGACAGTTCACACAAGTGTTTGCTTCTTGAGGTGGAGAGAAATAGGTGAACTGACTCAACAATAAAAGTAAAAAGAATGGTCCTTCAAAAATGAAAGCATCGATTGCTATATTTGTGCTAGAGCTTTTATTTTGAAAACAAGAAACAATTTTGTCAACGGTAGTAATAAAGCATATGAGTTATGTAAGTTATATCCTACAAGTTGCAAGCCTCATGCATAGTATACTAATAGTGCCCGCACCTTGTCCTAATTAGCTTGGATTTACATGGATTATCATAGCATAGCACATGTTTCAACCAAGTGTCACAAAGGGGTACCTCTATGCCGCCTGTACAAAGGTCTAAGGAGAATTCGCATTGGATTTCTGGTTATTCTCAACTTAGACATCCATACCGGGACAACATAGACAACAGATAATGGAGTCCTCTTTAATGCATAAGCATTCAACAACAGATAATATTCTCATAAGAGATTGAGGTTTGTTGTCCAAACTGAAACTTCCACCATGAATCATGGCTTTAGTTAGCGGCCCAATGTTCTTCTCTAACAATATGCATACTCAAACCATTTGATCATGATAAATCACTCTTACTTCAGACAAGACGAACATGCATAGCAACTCACATGATATTCAACAAAGAAATAGTTGATGGCGTCCCCAGAAACATGGTTATCGCACAACAAGCAACTTAATAAGAGATAAAGTGCATAAGTACATATTCAATACCACGATAGTTTTTAAGCTATTTGTCCCATGAGCTATATATTGTAAAGGTAAAGAATGGAAATTTTAAAGGTAGCACTCAAGCAATATACTTTGGAATGGCGGAGAAATACCATGTGGTAGGTAGGTATGGTGGACACAAATGGCATAGTGGTTGGCTCAAGGATTTTGGATGCATGAGAAGTATTCCCTCTCGATACAAGGTTTAGGCTAGCAAGGTTATTTGAAACAAACACAAGGATGAACCGGTACAGCAAAACTCACATAAAAGACATATTGTAAACATTATAAGACTCTATACCGTCTTCCTTGTTGTTCAAACTCAATACTAGAAATTATCTAGACCTTAGAGAAACCAAACATGCAAATCAGATTTTAGCATGCTCTATGTATTTCTTCATTAATAGGTGCAAAGTATATGATGCAAGAGCTTAAACATGAGCACAACAATTGCCAAGTATCACATTATTCAAGATGTTATACCAATTACCACATATATCATTTTCCAATTCCAACCATATAACAATTTAACGAAGAAGAAATCTTCGCCATGAATACTATGAGTAAAGCTAAGGACATATTTCTCCATATGCAACAGCGGAGCGTGTCTCTCTCCCACACAATGAATGCTAGGATCCATTTTATTCAAACAAAACAAAAACAAAAAAAAACAGACGCTCCAAGCAAAGTACATAAGATGTGACGGAATAAAAATATAGTTTCAGGGGAGGAACCTGATAATGTTGTCGATGAAGAAGGGGGTGCCTTGGGCATCCCCAAGCTTAGACTTTTCACCCTTCTTGATCGTAGTATATCATCCTCCTCTCTTGACCCTTGAAAACTTCCTCCACACCAAACTCAAAGCAACTCATTAGAGGGTTAGTGCACAACTAAAATTCACATATTCAGAGGTGACACAATCATTCTTTATACTTCTGGACATTGCACAAAGCTACTGAAAGTCAATGGAATAAAGAAATCCATCAAGCATGACAAAACAGGCAATGCAAAATAAAAGACAGAATCTATCAAAACAGAACAGTTCGTAAAGACGAATTTCTAACAGGCACCAGACTTGCTCAAATGAAAAAACTTAAAACTAATGAAAGTTGCGTACATATCTGAGGATCACTCACGTAAATTGGCATAATTTTCTGAGTTTCCTACAGAGAAATAGACTCAGATTCGTGACAGCAAAGAAAACTGTTTCTGCGCAGTAATCCAAATTTAGTATCATACTTTTATTAGAGACTTGACTTGGCACAACAATGCAATAAAACTAAGATAAGGAGAGGTTGCTACAGTAGTAAACAACTTCCAAGACACAAATATAAAACAAAGTACTGTAGCAAAATAACACATGGGTTATCTCCCAAGAAGTTCTTTTCTTTATAGCCATTAAGATGGGCTCAGCAGTTTTAATGATGCACTCGCAAGAAATAGTATTTGAAGCAAAAGAGAGCATCAAGAGGCAAATTCAAAACAACTTTAAGCCTAACATGCTTCCTATGAAAAGGGATCTTGTAAATAAACAAGTTATGTAGGCATAATGCAACAAGCGTAGAAAGATAAAACAAGTATAGTTTCAAAAATTTCAGCACATAGAGAGGTGTTTTAGTGACATGAAAATTTCTACAACCATATTTTCCTCTCTCATAATAACTTTCAGTAGCATCATGAGAAAATTCAACAATATAACTATCACATAAAGCATTCTTATCATGAGTCTCATGCATAAAATTATTACTACTCCCAACATAAGCATAATCAATTTTATTAGTTGTAGTGGGAGCAAATTCAACAAAGTAGCTATCATTATTATTCTCATCATCAAATATAGGAGGCATATTGTAATCATAATTAAATTTATCCTCCATAACAGGTGGAACCAAAAGACCAATATCATTATAATCATCATAAATAGGAGGCAAAGTATCATCAAAGTAAATTTTCTCCTCAATGCTTGCGGGACTAAAAAGATCATGCTCATCAAAACCAGCTTCCCCAAGCTTAGAATTTTCCATATCATTAGCAACAACGGTGTTCAAAGTATTCATACTAACATGTTCCATGGGTTTTTTAATTTTCGGATCAAACCATCCATGTTTTAAATCAGGAAATAGAATAAGAAGCTCATTGTTGTCCATTATGCCAAACTAGTGTAAACAAGAAACAAAATGATGCAATTGCAGGATCTAAAGGAAATAGCTTCGAGCACAAACACAATGGCGCCAGAAAAGTACTGTTACCTGGAACCGGAGTATGAGTGCCTTTTACCTTTCCTCCCGGCAACGGCGCAAAAAAGTGCTTGATGTCTACGGGAGCTTCTATTCTTGTAGACAGTGTTGGGCCTCCAAGAGCAGAGGTTTGTAGAACAGCAGCAAGTTTCCCTTAAGTGGATCACCCAAGGTTTATCGAACTCAGGGAGGAAGAGGTCAAAGATATCCCTCTCATGCAACCCCGCAACCACAAAGCAAGAAGTCTCTTGTGTCCCCAACACACCTAATAGGTGCACTAGTTCGGCGAAGAGATAGTGAAATACAGGTGGTATGAATAAATATGAGCAGTAGCAACGGCACCAGAAAAGTGCTTTGCCCAGGACAGTAAACAAGCAGTAGTAACGCAGGTAGTAACGCAGTAAACAAGAAACAAGCAATGATAGCGTATTTAGGAACAAGGCCTAGGGATTAGACTTTCACTAGTGGACACTCTCAACATTGATCACATAACAGAATAGATAAATGCGTACTCTACACTCTCTTGTTGGATGATGAACACATTGCGTAGGATTACACGAATCCTCAATGCCGGAGTTAACAAGCTCCACAATTCAATGTTCATATTTAAATAACCTTAGAGTGCATGAAAGATCAATACGACTAAACCAAGTACTAACATAGCATGCACACTGTCACCTTCATGCTAAGAAAGGAGGAATAGATCAAATCAATACCATCATAGCAATAGTTAACTTCATAATCTACAAGAGATCATAATCATAGCCTACGCCAAGTACTTACACGGATGCACACACTGTCACCATTACACCGTGTAGGAGGAATAGAACTACTTTAATAACATCACTAGAGTAGCACATAGATAAATTGTGATACAAAACACATTGCAATCATAAAGAGATATAAATAAGCACTTCACTATGCCATTCATAACAGTGAATAAGTATTCTGTGAAATATAGCCTAAGAGACCCACACGGTGCACACACTGTCACCTTTACACACGTGGGACAAGGAGTCTCCAGAGATCACATAAGTAAAATTCACTTGACTAGCATAATGACATCTAGATTACAAGCATCATCATATGAATCTCAATCATGTAAGGCAGCTCATGAGATTATTGTATTGAAGTACATAGGAGAGAGATGAACCACATAGCTACCGGTACAGCCCCGAGCCTCGATGGAGAACTACTCCCTCCTCATGGGAGACAGCGTTGATGAAGATGGCGGTGGTGATGATGGAGAAGCCTTCCGGGGCACTTCCCGTCCGGCAGCGTGCCGGAACAGAGACTCCTGTCCCCCAGATCTTGGCTTCGCGATGGCGGCGGCTACAGAAGGTTTCTGCGGGTTTCGTCGAACGTATCAGGGTTTTCGCGACGGAGGCTTTAAATAGGTGGAAGGGAGGCGTCAGAGGGCTTGTGGGGCCACCACACCATAGGGTGGCGCGGCCAGGGCCTGGCCGCGCCACCTGCATGTTTGGGGCCCACAAGGCCCTCCTCTGGCGGCTCTCGGGTGTTCTGGATGCTTCCGGGGATTCTAAGATCTTTGGCGTTGATTTCGTCCGATTCCGAGAATATTTCTTTACTAGGATTTCTGAAACCAAAAACAGCAGAAAACAGGAACTGGCACTGCGGCATCTCGTCAATAGGTTAGTTCCAGAAAATGCATAAATATGACATATAATGTGTACAAAACATGTAGATATCATCAATAATGTAGCATGGAACATAAGAAATTATCGATACGTCGGAGACGTATCAGCATCCCCAAGCTTAGTTCTGCTCGTCCCGAGCAGGTAAACGATAACAAAGATAATTTCTGAAGTGACGTGCCATCATAACCTTGATCATACTATTGTAAGCATATGTAATGAATGCAGCGATCAAAGCAATGGTAAATGACATGAGTAAACAATTGAATCATAAAGCAAAGACTTTTCATGCATAGTACTTCAAGACAAGCATCAATGAGTCTTGCATAAGAGTTAACTCATAAAGCAATAATTCAAAGTAAAAGCATTGAAGCAACACATAGGAAGATTAAGTTTCAGCGGTGGCTTTCAACTTATAACATGTATATCTCATGGATATTGTCAACATAGAGTAATATAATAAGTGCAATATGCAAGTATGTAGGAATCAATGCACAGTTCACACAAGTGTTTGCTTCTTGAGGTGGAGAGAAATAGGTGAACTGACTCAACAATAAAAGTAAAAAGAATGGTTCTTCAAAAAGGAAAGCATCGATTGCTATATTTGTGCTAGAGCTTTTATTTTGAAAACAAGAAACAATTTTGTCAACGGTAGTAATAAAGCATATGAGTTATGTAAGTTATATCCTACAAGTTGCAAGCCTCATGCATAGTATACTAATAGTGCCCGCACCTTGTCCTAATTAGCTTGGATTTACATGGATTATCATAGCATAGCACATGTTTCAACCAAGTGTCACAAAGGGGTACCTCTATGCCGCCTGTACAAAGGTCTAAGGAGAATGCTCGCATTGGATTTCTCGCTTTTGGTTATTCTCGACTTAGACATCCATACCGGGACAACATAGACAACAGATAATGGAGTCCTCTTTAATGCATAAGCATTCAACAACATATAATATTCTCATAAGAGATTGAGGTTTGTTGTCCAAACTGAAACTTCCACCATGAATCATGGCTTTAGTTAGCGGCCCAATGTTCTTCTCTAACAATATGCAGACTCAAACCATTTGATCATGATAAATCACTCTTACTTCAGACAAGATGAACATGCATAGCAACTCACATGATATTCAACAAAGAAATAGTTGATGGCGTCCCCAAACATGGTTATCGCACAACAAGCAACTTAATAAGAGATAAAGTGCATAAGTACATATTCAATACCACGATAGTTTTTAAGCTATTTGTCCCATGAGCTATATATTGTAAAGGTAAAGAATGGAAATTTTAAAGGTAGCACTCAAGCAATATACTTTGGAATGGCGGAGAAATACCATGTGGTAGGTAGGTATGGTGGACACAAATGGCATAGTGGTTGGCTCAAGGATTTTGGATGCATGAGAAGTATTCCCTCTCGATACAAGGTTTAGGCTAGCAAGGTTATTTGAAACAAACACAAGGATGAACCGGTGCAGCAAAACTCACATAAAAGACATATTGTAAACATTATAAGACTCTATACCGTCTTCCTTGTTGTTCAAACTCAATACTAGAAATTATCTAGACCTTAGAGAAACCAAACATGCAAATCAGATTTTAGCATGCTCTATGTATTTCTTCATTAATAGGTGCAAAGTATATGATGCAAGAGCTTAAACATGAGCACAACAATTGCCAAGTATCACATTATTCAAGATGTTATACCAATTACCACATACATTACTACCTCCGTCATTGCAAGATGAAGACGATGCTGCTGTGAAGCTCAAGTCCAATGAAGTCAGGATTGGACCCACTACAAGGTCTCGTGCGAAGCTACTCAAGCAACAGGTGAACTTGTTCCTAAGTGATACTTTGATCGATGATAACTTTATACTGTCTAAGTCCTATTACTTATGTATGATCATGTATGAAGAGGGAGCAAGCATCGCACGAGGAGAAGGGGAGCAGCAGGACGTGAAGCTGGACATGGAGCTGGAAATGAAGCTGGACATGAAGACATCCCATGGACACGCGAGGGAGGAGCGGGCCTGCACTGGTGCCAACCGGGGGGTGTACTGTATGTCACCTCGGCACCCCGGTCATGACCCGGTCCAAACCGGACCGGCCGGTCCCAGACCCGATCGACCGGCCCCCACGCCGGCCAAGTCCGAGTCTGTCTCGACCAGATCCAATCTGGGTCGGTTTTCTATGTATCTTTTCGACTCCTGGTCGTCCTGAACCCCTATATAAGTGCCCAGGACGCCCCCATATTAGGTTTAGACCACGTTTAAGGTAAACCCTAGTTCATAGTTGATTGCTTTGCAACTCTATTGAATCTCTACACCAATCCGCATCGATTCGGTGTTTTGCTACTGAAAGTCTTGTGTGATATGTTGTTCCATTGGAAATTAGACGGTTGCAACTTACCACTTCGTGGTCGGCGGATACGTGCGCAAGTGTGTGGAGTTGCGAATATCTTGCAGGGTTAAGAGCTGTTGCATTGGCGACAGGGATTGATCGAGAGACTTCATCGGCGTCATACAAGTTATCTCCACCTCCTCATCGTGTTATATCCGTTGTGTTCATCGTAAGTTCATCACCACCACCGTTGCTTACTAAGAAGATCGGGCCACCCCTTATCAAGACCTTTAGTCCCGGTTGGTGTCCCCAACCGGGACTAAAGGTTTTTTCGGGTTTTTTACTTACCACGCACCCTTCAACCCCACCTCCCGTGGATCGCCTTTTTTTGCTTTGTAAAATACAAAAAAATAATATTAGAAAATACAAAAAAATATAAAGTTCTCAGATTCTTATATGTTATGCAACCTACTATTCGGCGAAATTAAGAAATTCAAATTTTGACTTTTATTTGCAAAAAAAATTTTTAAAAATGGTAAAACCGCATTAACTTTTGCATACAACATCGGAAAAAAACGTATAATATATCAAAATCATCGTGGGAAAAAGTTACATCCGAATTCACCAGGGTTTACCTGGTTAGGTAATTTTTAGATTCTCAAAGTTCCAAATAAAAATATGAAAGCAGGAAGATTTTAGTTTTTGCTATAAATTACGGATTTTATATTTTTTATTTTTCAAAAAATTAAAATTAATAATTGCATCCTGCATAAATATTACTATTACTTTTACCCAATTTTAGATTTTCAACTTTTTAGGTTTTAGGTCTGGCAAAAAAAATTAAAAATTTAAAAATAATGCAAATTAAAAAGTTAATGTTTATTTATTTATTCAATATTATTATTACATCATTACTTTTTTATTAAAAGAATTATTTGAAGTTTAAACAATAAAGAAATGTGACATGGACCAACATGTTAATAGGATTGATATGATACTAGTATCACATAAATGCGCGCGAAGCACTTGGATGCGGGACGGGATGGAACTCGGAAGTTAAGCGTGTGATACGTCTCAAACGTATCCATAATTTCTTATGTTCCGTGCTAGTTTTATGATAATACTCACATGTTTTATATACACTTTACATCATTTATATGCATTTTCCGGCACTAACCTATTAACAAGATGCCGAAGCGCCAGTTCCTGTTTTTTGGTTTCAAATCATACACAGGAAATATTCTCGAATTGGACGAAACAAAGCCCGGGTCTTATTTTTCCACGGAGCGAAAGACCGAAGAGGATACGAAGTGGGGCCACGAGGCGCCGACACCACAGGGCCACGCGGCCAAGGGGGGCATTGCCGCCCTATGGTGTGGGGCCCCCGTGCCTCTCCCGACTCTGCCCTTCCGCCTACTTAAACTCTCCGTCGCGAAAACCCTATGACCGAGAGCCACGATACGAGAAAAGTTCCAGACGCCGCCGCCAATCCCATCTCGGGGATTCAGGAGATCGCCTCCGCACCCTGCCGGAGAGGGGAATCATCACCCGGAGGACTCTACATCACCATGATCGCCTCCGGACTGATGTGTGAGTAGTTCATCCTTGGACTATGGGTCCATAGCAGTAGCTAGATGGTTGTCTTCTCCTCTTGTGCTATCATGTTAGATCTTGTGAGCTGCCTATCATGATCAAGATCATCTATTTTCAATGCTACATGTTGTGTTTGTTGGGATCTGGTGAATATGGAATACTATGTCAAGTTGATTATCAATCTATCATATATGTGTTGTTTATGATCTTGCATGCTCTCCGTTGCTAGTAGAGGCTCTGGCCAAGTTGATACTTGTGACTCCAAGAGGGAGTATTTATGCTCGATAGTGGGTTCATGCCTCCATTGAATCTGGGACAGTGATAGAAAGTTCTAAGGTTTTGGATGTGTTGTTGCCACTAGGGATAAAACATCAATGCTTTGTCTAAGGATATTTGTGTTGATTACATTACGCACCATACTTAATGCAATTGTATGTTGTTTGCAACTTAATACTGGAAGGGGTGCGGGTGCTAACCCGAAGGTGGACTTTTTAGGCATAGATGCATGCTGGATGGCGGTCTATGTTATTTGTCGTAATACCCTAAGTGAATCTCATATTAGTCATCATTATAAGTATGTGCATTGTTATGCCCTCTCTATTTGTCAATTGCCGAACTGTAATTTGTTCACCCAACATGCTATTTCTTATTGGAGAGACACCACTAGTGAACTGTGAACCCCGGTCCATTCTTTTACATCTGAATATAATCTACTGCAATCATTGTTCTCTACCTTTGCAAACAAACATCATTTTCCACACCATATGTTTAATCCTTTGTTTACAGCCGGTGAGATTGACAACCTCACCGTTAAGTTGGGGCAAAGTATTTTGATTGTGTTGTGCAGGTTCCACGTTGGCGCTGGAATCCCTGGTGTTGCGCCGCACTACACTCCTCAACCAACAACCTTCATGTGGCCTTCATCTCCTACTGATTCGATAAACCTTGGTTTCTTACTGAGGGAAAA
Source organism: Lolium multiflorum (assembly GCA_030979885.1). Taxonomy (NCBI): domain Eukaryota; kingdom Viridiplantae; phylum Streptophyta; class Magnoliopsida; order Poales; family Poaceae; genus Lolium; species Lolium multiflorum. The sequence goes on along the minus strand of CM061747.1, from coordinate 254,784,407 downwards.
CTTGCTGCTGTACACATCATACCTTCCTCTTGGGGTTCCCAACGGACTAGTGCTTTACCGTCACAAGGAAGCTACTTTCTGGTGCCGTTGCAATCCAACTCCCACGTTAGCAGCTCTTTTTCTGGCGCCGTTGCCGGGGAGATCAAGACACGTTGCAAGGGGAGTCTCCCACATCCAATCTCTTTACTTTGTTATTGTCTTGCTTTACTTTATTTTATTTTCTGCTTTGTTTGCTTTCTTTATATTAAAAACACAAAAAATTATTTACTTTCTTTACTTTATTTACTGTCTTGTTTGCTTTCTTCATATCAAAAACACAAAAAAATTAGTTACTTATTTTACTTTACTTTATTTAGTTTGCTTTATCTACTACTGCTAAAATGAATACTCCTGAGAATACCAAGTTGTGTGACTTTACTAGCACAAATAATAATGATTTCATATGCACACCTATTGCTCCACCTGCTACTACAACAGAATTTTATGAAATTAAACCTGCTTTACTAAATCTTGTTATGAGAGAGCAATTTTCTGGTGTTAGTTCTGATGATGCTGCTGCCCATCTTAATAATTTTGTTGAACTTTGTGAAATGCAAAAGTATAAGGATGTAGATGGTGACATTATAAAATTGAAATTGTTTCCTTTCTCCTTAAGAGGAAGAGCTAAAGATTGGTTGCTATCTTTGCCTAAAAATAGTATTGATTCATGGACTAAATGTAAAGATGCTTTCATTGGTAGATATTATCCTCCCGCTAAAATTATATCTTTGAGAAGTAGCATAATGAATTTTAAGCAATTGGATAATGAGCATGTTGCCCAAGCATGGGAAAGAATGAAATCTTTGGTAAAGAATTGCCCTACCCATGGACTAACTACTTGGATGATCATCCAAACCTTCTATGCAGGATTGAATTTTTCTTCGAGGAACCTATTGGATTCAGCTGCTGGAGGTACTTTTATGTCCATCACCTTGGGCGCCGCAACAAAGCTTCTTGATGATATGATGATCAATTACTCTGAATGGCACACCGAAAGGACTCCACAAGGTAAGAAGGTAAATTATGTTGAAGAAACCTCCTCCTTGAGTGATAAGATTGATGTTATTATGTCTATGCTTGTTAATGTTAGATCTAATGTTGATCCTAATAATTTTCCTTTAGCTTCATTGGTTGCTCAAGAAGAGCATGTTGATGTGAACTTCATTAAAAATAGTAATTTCAACAACAATGCTTATAGGAATAATTTTGGTAACAACTATAGGCCATATCCTTCTAATAATAGTAATGGTTATGGTAATTCTTATGGTAATTCTTACAACAATAATAGGAGTGTACCCTCTGGTCTTGAAGACATGCTTAAAGAATTTATTAGTACACAAACTGCTTTTAACAAATCTGTTGAAGAAAAGCTTGGTAAAATTGATGTTCTTGCTTCTAAGGTTGATAGTCTTGCTGCTGATGTTGATCTTTTGAAATTGAAAGCTATGCCTAATGAAACTAAAGATATTAAGTCATTTGCTACAGCAAACGCAATCAAAGTTTGAATTAATGAAAATATTAGATTGATGGCTGAATTGCATGCTAGGTGGGAAAGAGAAGAAAAACTAGCTAATGAAAATAATGTAGCTAAAGTTTGGACTGTTACCACCACTAGTAATGCCGATGCTTCACATGTTGCTAAAACTCCTACTATCGATGATAAAATAATTGGTGTTAGCAATGTTTCTACTCCTAATGCAAAGCGTGCAAAACTGCTTGAAACTCCTAAAACTGCTGAAACTGTTTGTGATAAAACTGCTGAAATTTTTCAGATTATTGGGGACAATGATCCCATTGCATTAGATCATAATGGTTTAGATTTTGATGATTTTCATATCTCTGAAGTTATTAAGTTCTTACAAAAACTTGCTAAAAGTCCTAATGCTAGTGCTATAAATTTGGCATTTACAAAACATATTACAAATGCTCTCATTAAAGCTAGAGAAGAGAAATTAAAACTTGAAACTTCTATTCCTAGGAAGTTGGAAGATGGTTGGGAGCCCATCATTAAGATGAGGGTCAATGATTTTGATTCTAATGCTTTATGTGATCTTGGTGCAAGTATTTCAGTTATCCCTAAGAAACTCTATGATATGCTTGACTTGCCACCATTGAGAAATTGTTATTTGGAAGTTAATCTTGCTGATAATTCTATAAAGAAACCTTTGGGGAGGATTGATAATGTTCACATTACGGTTAACAATAACCTTGTCTCCGTTGATTTTGTTGTCTTGGATATTGAATGCAATGCATCTTGTCCCATTATTTTGGGAAGACCTTTTCTTCGAACTGTTGGTGCTATTATTGATATGAAGGAAGGGAATATTAAGTATCAATTTCCTCTTAAGAAAGGTATGGAACACTTCCCTAGAAAGAGAATGAGATTACCTTTTGATTCTATTATTAGAACCAATTATGATGTTGATGCTTCATCTCTTGATAATACTTGAGTTACACTTTCTGCGCCTAGCTGAAAGGCATTAAAGAAAGCGCTTATGGGAGACAAACCATTATTTTACTACAGCAATTTTTGTTTTATATTTGTGTCTTGGAAGTTGTTATTAATGTAGCAACCTCTCCTTATCTTTATTTTATTGCATTGTTGTGCCAAGTAAAGTCTTTGATAGTAAGGTTGATACTAGATTTGGATTTCTGCGCAGAAACAGATTTCTTGCTGTCACGAATTTGAGTATATCTCTCTGTAGGAAACTCAGAAAAATCTGCAAATTTTCATACGTGTTCCTCAGATATGTACGCAACTTTCATTCAATTTGAGCTTCTTCATCTGAGCATGTTAAGTGACTCGAAAAAATTCATCTTTACAGACTGTTCTGTTTTGACAGATTCTGCCTTTTATTTCACATTGCCTCTTTTGCTATGTTAAATGGATTTCTTTGTTCCATTAACTTTCAGTAGCTTTGGGGAATATTCAGAAGTGTTAAGAATGATGATTTTACCTCTGAACATGTGAATTTTTTATTATGCACTAACCCTCTAATGAGTTTGTTTTGAGTTTGGTGTGGAGGAAGTTTTCAAGGGTCAAGAGAGGAGGATGATACAATATGATCAAGAAGAGTGAAAAGTCTAAGCTTGGGAATGCCCCCGTGGTTCATCCCGCATATTTCAAGAAGACTCAAGCATCTAAGCTTGGGGATGCCCAAGGCATCCCCTTCTTCATCGACAACTTATCAGGTCACCTCTAGTGAAACTATATTTTTATTCCGTCACATCTTATGTGCTTTACTTGGAGCGTCTGTATGTTTTTATTTTTGTTTATGTTTGAATAAAATCGGATCCTAGCATTCCTTGTGTGGGAGAGAGACACTCTCCGCTCGTTCATATGAATACTGGTGTTCTTAGCTTTACTTTTAATGTTCATGGCGAAGGTTGAAACTGCTTCGTTCATTGCTATTTGGTTGGAAACAGAAAATGCTTCATGTGGTAATTGGTATATTGTCATGAATAATTTGATACTTGGCAATTGTTTTGCTCAAATAGATCATGTTAAGATCTTGCATCATGTAGATTGCACCTATTAGTGGAGAACTACTGTAGAGCTTGTTGAAATTTGGTTTGCATGATTGGCCTCTCTAAAAGTCTAGATATTTTCTGGTAAAGTGTTTGAACAACAAGGAAGACAGTGTAGAGTCTTATAATGCTTGCAATATGTTCTTATGTAAGTTTTGCTATACCGGTTCATACTTGTGTTTGCTTCAAACAACCTTGCTAGCCAAAGCCTTGTACTGAGAGGGAATTCTTCTCGTGCATCCAAAACCTTGAGCCAAAACCTATGCCATTTGTGTCAACCATACCTACCTACTATGTGGTATTTCTCTGACATTCCAAAGTAAATTGCTTGAGTGCTACCTTTAAAATTTCATCCCTTGTCTTTGCAATATATAGCTCATGGGAAAATAGCCTTAAAAACTATTGTGGTGAAGAATGTGTAGCTTATGTATCTTATTTCTTATAAGTTGCTTGTTGAGCGGTAACCATGTTTCTGGGGACGCTATCAACTATTACACCTTTGTTGAACATCATGTGAGTTGCTATGCATGTTCGTCTTGTCTGAAGTAAGGGTGATTTATCATGATTAAATGGTTTGAGTATGCATATTGTTAGAGAAGAACTTTGGGCCGCCAACCAAAGCCATGTATCATGGTGGAAGTTTCAGTTTGGACATTAAACCTCAATCTCTTATGAGAATATTATCTATTGCTGAATGCTTATGCATTAAAAGAGGAGTCCATTATCTGTTTTCTGTGTTGTCCCGGTACGGATGTCCTCAAGTTGAGATCTATCAAAAACGAGAAATCAAATGCGATCTATCTCCTTGGACCTTTGTACATGCGGCATAGAGGTACCCCTTTGTGACACTTGGTTGAAACATATGTAATGCAATGATAATCCATGAAAATCCAAGCTAATTAGGACAAGGTGCGAGCACTGGTATTATATGCATGAGGTTTGCAACTTATAGGATGTCTTATGCATAACACATATGAATTATTACTACCGTTGACAAAATTGTTTCTATGTTTTTAAAATAAAAGCTCTAGCACAAAAATAGCAATCCATGCTTCCCTCTGCGAAGGGCCTTTTTTTACTTTATGTTGAGTCAGTTTACCTACTTCTTTCTATCTTATAAGCAAACACTTGTGTCAACTGTGTGCATTGATTCCTACATACTTGCTTACTTGCATTCATCATATTACTTTGTGTTGACAATCATCCATGAGATATACATGTTGAAGTTGAAAGCAACTGCTGAAACTTATACCTTCCTTTGTATTACTTCAAAACTTTCTACTAAGAATTTATTGCTTTATGAGTTAACTCCTATGCAAGTTTTATTGATGCTTGTCTTGAAAGTACTATTCATGAAAAGTCTTTGCTATATGATTGAGTTGTTTAGTCATTGTCTTTACCATTGCTTCGAATCACTTCATTCATCTCATATGCTTTACAATCGTATTGATCAAGATTATGATAGCAGCATGTCACTTCAGAAATTATCCTTGTTATCATTTACCTACTCGAGGGCGAGTAGGAACTAAGCTTGGGGATGCTTGATACGTCTCAAACGTATCCATAATTTATTATGTTCCATGCTAGTTTTATGACAATACTCACATGTTTTATATACACTTTACATCATTTATATGCATTTTCCGGCACTAACCTATTAACAAGATGCTGAAGCGCCGTTCTGTTCTGTTTTTGGTTTCAGAAATCCTACACAGGAAATATTCTCGGAATTGGACAAAACAAAAGCCTGGGGTCTTATTTTTCCACGGAGCTTCCAGAAGACCGAAGAGGATACGAAGTGGGGCCACGAGGCGCCAACACCACAGGGCCACGCGGCCAAGGGGGGCCGCGCCGCTCTATGGTGTGGGGCCCTCGTGCCTCTCCTGACTCCGCCCTTCCGCCTACTTAAACTCTCTGTCGAGAAAACCCTATGACCGAGAGCCACGATACGAGAAAAGTTCCAGAGACGCCGCCGCCGCTAATCCCATCTCGGGGGATTCAGGAGATCGCCTCCGGCACCCTGCCAGAGAGGGGAATCATCACCCGGAGGACTCTACATCACCATGATCGCCTCCGGACTGATGTGTGAGTAGTTCATCCTTGGACTATGAGTCCATAGCAGTAGCTAGATGGTTGTCTTCTCCTCTTGTGCTATCATGTTAGATCTTGTGAGCTGCCTATCATGATCAAGATCATCTATTTGTAATGCTACATGTTGTGTTTGTTGGGATCCGATGAATATGGAATACTATGTCAAGTTGATTATCAATCTATCATATATGTGTTGTTTGTGATCTTGCATGCTCTCCGTTGCTAGTAGAGGCTCTGGCCAAGTTGATACTTGTGACTGCAAGAGGGAGTATTTATGCTCGATAGTGGGTTCATGCCTCCATTGAATCTGGGACAGTGACAGAAAGTTCTAAGGTTGTGGATGTGCTGTTGCCACTAGGGATAAAACATCAATGCTTTGTCTAAGGATATTTATGTTGATTACATTACGCACCATACTTAATGCAATTGTCTGTTGTTTGCAACTTAATACTGGAAGGGGTGCGGATGCTAACCCGAAGGTGGACTTTTTAGGCATAGATGCATGATGGCGGTCTATGTTATTTGTCGTAATGCCCTAAGTGAATCTCATAGTAGTCATCATGATAAGTATGTGCATTGTTATGCCCTCTCTATTTGTCAATTGCCCAACTGTAATTTGTTCACCCAACATGCTATTTCTTATTGGAGAGACACCACTAGTGAACTGTGGACCCCGGTCCATTCTTTTACATCTGAATATAATCTACTGCAATCATTGTTCTCTACTGTTCTTTGCAAACAAACATCATTTTCCACACCATATGTTTAATCCTTTGTTTACAGCAAGCCGGTGAGATTGACAACCTCATTGTTAAGTTGGGGCAAAGTATTTTGATTGTGTTGTGCAGGTTCCACGTTGGCGCTGAATCATGGTGTTGCCTACCCTCCTCCACCAACTGAAAGAACATTTCATGATCTCTGAGTTTTGTGTGTTTGTTAACAACACCGGTGACAATTTAACCGTGTGCTAAGTGGTTTACAGTTTAGGAAAAGATATCACAGGAAAATCTCGACCCACTCAAAAAGGAAGAAAAGAAGAAGGAGGAACCTGGAGACTGGCCCAGGCCGGCACTGCCGGCAACACCGGGCACCCCGGCACTGCCGGCGATTCCAGGCCGGCACTGCCGGTTGCTTTGGCCGGGGCCGGCCCGACTGTCGGGCTGCTGTTTCGAAAATGTGGCCGGCACTGCCGGCGTCTCAAGGCCGGCACTGCCGGCGATTCGTCTCCAACGGGCAGAAAAGCTGGGGGGTATAAATACCCCCCTTCACCTACCTTGGAAGGTTGCTCAAACCCTAAGATCTTCATCCTCCATTGCTGAGCCACCAAGAACACCAAAATAGCCAGATCTCCTCCCTCAACCACCCAAATCACTTGTGCTTTGGAGAATCGAAGGAGAAGACCCCGATCTACATCCTCACCGAAGCGTTTCTCATTTCCCTCTCTTATGCTTGAGGGCCTGATACGTCTCCAACGTATCCATAATTTCTGTCGTTCCATGCTTGTTTTATGACAATACTTACATGTTTTGCTTGCACTTTATGATGATTTCATGCATTTTCCGAACTAACCTATTAACAAGATGCCACAGTGCCAGTTCCTGTTTTCTGCTGTTTTTGGTTCCAGAAAGGTTGTTCGGGCAATATTCTCGGAATTGGACGAAATCAACGCCAAACCTCCTATTTTTCCTAAGCATCCGAACCGAAGGGGAGTCGGAGAGGGGCCAGAGGGCCACCACACCATAAGGCGGCGCGGCCTAGCTCGGGCCCGCGCCGAGCCATGGTGAGGCGCCCTCAGGTGCCCCCCTTGCGCCGCCCCTTCGCCTATAAAACCCCTTTCGACCTAAAAACGCAGTACCAATTGACGAAACTCCAAAAAGACTCCAGGGGAGCCGCCGCCATCGCGAAACTCCAATTCGGGACAGAAGTCTCTGTTCCGGCACCTGCCGGACGGGGAAGTGCCCCCGGAAGCCATCTCCATCAACGCCCTCGCCTCCATCATGCTCCGTGAGTAGTTCCCCCATGGACTACGGGTTCTAGCTGTAGCTAGTTGGTATTCTCTCCCCCATGTACTTCAATACAATGATCTCAGAGCTGCCTTACATGATTGAGATTCATCTGATGTAATCGGTGTTGTGTTTGTTGGGATCCGATGGATGATACATTATGATTAGTCTATCTATAAAGTTTGTGAAGTTATTGTTGCTGCAATCTTGTTATGTTTAATGCTTGTCACTAGGGCCCGAGTGGCATGATCTTAAATTTGAGCTCTATACTTATTGCTTAGATTGTATCTACAAGTTGTATGCACATGTCACTGTCCGGAACCAAAGGCCCCGAAGTGACAGAAATCGGGACAACCGGAGGGGATGGCGGTGATGTGAGGGACACATGTTTCCACGGAGTGTTAATGCTTTGCTCCGGTGCTCTATTAAAAGGAGTACCTTAATATCCAGTAGTTTCCCTTGAGGCCCGGCTGCCACCGGCTGGTAGGACAATAGATGTTGTGCAAGTTTCTCATTGCGAGCACGTACGACTAAATATGGAAAACATGCCTACATAATTAATAATCTGGATGTTCTTTCTTAATGCCTTATCAATCATATCAATTGCCCAACTGTAATTTGTTCACCCAACACTTGTTACTTGTTATTGGAGAGTTACCACTAGTGAAGATAGCTGGGAACCCCGGTCCATCTCTCATCATCATATACTCGTTCTACATGTCACTGGAAGTAGTATCAACTATCTTCTGGTGCCATTACCTCGTGTTACTATTACTGCTACCGTGTTACTACTGCTCTCATATTACGCTACTTTCACATCACCCCTGTTACTAGTGCTTTTCCAGGTGCAGCTGAATTGACAACTCAGTTGTTAAGGCTTATAAGTATTCTTTACCTCCCCTTGTGTCGAATCAATAAATTTGGGTTTTACTTCCCCGCCGCGATCCCCTATACTTGTGGGTTATCAAGACCGTTCGGCGCCGTTGCCGGGAGGCATAGCTCTACTCATAAGTTCACCTGGGGAGTACACTCTACCTCTCTCTCTGTTTTATTTTATTTTGATTTGCTTAGTTTACTTTTTCCTAGTTTACTTGTGCTTAGTTTATTTCTGTCTAGTATTATTTTGCTTAGTTTACTTTTGCTTAGTTTCTTTTTGTCTTGTTTTATTTTATACCCAAAAATCCATAAAAATTTGAAAAATCGAAAAATTAAAAACTGCTATTATGGGAGAACCAACAACCTACTTGGAGCTTATAGAATGTTATAATAATTATAGAGAATCAAGAACTGGTGAAGTAATGAGTGCTGTGATAGAAAAAATGAATACAATGGCTAAAATCTTGCTTAAACGCCATGATATACATTGTTGCTCTCGACAGGATACTAAACATCTTAAATTTCAATGTGGCTTTAGTGAGGAATATTTTATTAAGAGCTATAATCGGAATTGCTATATTCATTATGGGTTCGAAGAGGTAGAACAATTTGTCGTATTTATGGGAGCCTCCGAGATAGAATCCTTCATGGTTGAGAATTATGAAACTTGTGTTGTTTGTAAGGACCTTAAAGATTATGTCTCTTCTATCCTTAATTTTTTCAATGAAAGTTACAGTAATAATCCTTATATCATTGATTATAAAAAGAGACTCATTAATGCACAAGAATGCACTCACAATTTGCAGGAACCGGTGGAAGAAGAAATTGATGAACCTGAAAGCTCATTGGATGAAAAAGAGGAGGAAATTGATGAACCTGAAAGCTCATTGGATGAAAAAGAAGAGGAGAGCGATGAACAAAAGGAGGAATAATGGATTAGCTACCCATGCCAACCTTCTAATGAGAGTAACTCTTCATCTCTTACACTATTTGATTGTCCTCCATGCTTACCGAAAGAGGTTGAATGTTATGTTCCTGTGGATTCTCTTGAAATATTTCCTATAAGTAAAACTTGTGATAATAATTATGCTGCTGTTATATATGATAATCCATGCTACTTTGATAAATCTTATGATAATGCTTTGTTTGTGCCTGATGTCGAAATGCATGGTACTAAAGAATTTTGCTTGGCAAATGTTTATGATAAAGCTCTAGATGATGGTCCTATGTTACTTGATAATATTAATTGTACTACTAATGAAAATGGGATTGGAAAAGTATTGACTTTATTTAAGAGTCCCATATCTCTTGAGATTGATCGATCACCTTGTTATATTATTGATAAAAGTGAGTTTGGAAGTTTTGATCCTACTATATTTGAGCTTGATAAAAATTATGTGTTTGGAAATCATGAAAAGTATGCTGCATGTGATAGTTATATTGTTGAGTTTATTCATGAAGCTACTGAAAATTATTATGAGAGAGGAAAATATGGTTGTAGAAATTTGCATGGTACTAAAACACCTCTCTATATGCTTAAAATTTTGAAGTTACACTTGTTTTATCTTCCTATGCTTGTTACTTTGCTTTTCATGAACTTGTTTATTTACAAGATTCCTTTACATAGGAAGCATGTTAGGCTTAAATGTGTTTGAATTTGCTTTTTGATACTCTCTTTTGCTTCAACTCTTATTTCTTGCGAGTGCATCATTAAAACTGCTGAGCCCATCTTAACGGCTATAACGAAAGAACTTCTTGGGAGATAACCCATGTGTTATTTTGCTACAGTACTTTGTTTTATATTTGTGTCTTGGAAGTTGTTTATTACTGTAGCAACCTCTCCTTATCTTAGTTTTGTGTTTTGTTGTGCCAAGTGAAGCCTCTAATCGAAGGTTGATACTAGATTTGGATTTCTGCGCAGAAACAGATTTCTATCTGTCACGAATCTGGGTTTTTTTCTCTGTAGGTAACTCAGAAAAATATGCCAATTTACGTGCGTGTTCCTCAGATATGTACGCAACTTTCATTAGTTTTGAGTTTTATGATTTGAGCAACGGAAGTATTTATTAAAAATTTGTCTTTACGGACTGTTCTGTTTTGACAGATTCTGCCTTTTATTTCGCATTGCTTCTTTCGCTGTGTTGGGTGGATTTCTTTGTTCCATTACCTTCCAGTAGCTTTGAGCAATGTCCAGAAGTGTTAAGAATGATTGTGTCACCTCTGAACATGTGAGTTTTTGATTATGCACTAACCCTCTAATGAAGTTTATGAGAAGTTTGGTGTGAAGGAAGTTTTCAAGGGTCAAGAGAGGAGGATGATATATGATCAAGAAGAGTGAAAAGTCTAAGCTTGGGGATGCCCCTTGGTTCATCCCTGCATATTTCAAGAAGACTCAAGCGTCTAAGCTTGGGGATGCCCAAGGCATCCCCTTCTTCATCAACTTATCAGGTTTCTTCTATTGAAACTATATTTTTATTCGGTCACATCTTATGTGCTTTACTTGGAGCGTCTGTGTGCTTTTATTTTTGTTTTTGTTTGAATAAAGATGGATCCTAGCAATCCTTGTGTGGGAGAGAGACACGCTCCGCTTTTTCATATGAACTCTTGTTCTTCGTTTTACTTTTAATGTTCAATGATAAAAGTTGGAAGCTACAATAATTATTTTTATTTGGTTGGAAACAGAAAATGCCTCATAATGTCTTGGATAATTTGACACTTGGCAATTGTTTTGAGCTCTCAAGTAGATCATGATTAAGTTTTTTCATGTAGTTTAAACCTATTAGTGGAGAACTACCGTAGAGCTTGTTGAAATTGGTTTGCATGATTGGTCTCTCTTAAGGTCTAGATATTTTCTGGTAAAAGTGTTTGAGCAACAAGGAAGACAGTGTAGAGTATTATAATGCTTGCAATATGTTCTTATGTAAGTTTTGCTGTACCGGTTTATACTTGTGTTTGCTTCAAATAGCCTTGCTAGCATAAGCCTTGTATCGAGAGGGAATACTTCTCATGCATCCAAAATCCTTGAGCCAACCACTATGCCATTTGTGTCCACCATACCTACCTACTATGTGGTATTTCCTGCCATTCCAAGTAAATACTTCATGTGCTACCTTTAAACAATTCAAAATTTACTATCTCTTATTTGTGTCAATGTTTTATAGCTCATGAGGAAGTATGTGGTGTTTTATCTTTCAATCTTGTTGGGCAGCTTTCACCAATGGACTAGTGGCTTCATCCGCTTATCCAATAATTTTGCAAAAAGAGCTGGCGGGGTTCCCAACCCCCAATTAATTAACTTCATTAATAATTCTCTTCACATGTTTTGCTCTGATTCATCAGCAACTTAATTTTGCAAATAGACACTCCTCCATGGTATGAGATTGTTGGAAGGCACCCGAGGATTCGGTTAGCCATGGCTTGTGTAAGCAAAGGTTGGGAGGAGTGTCAACCATAAATAAAACTAAAGTACATGTGTAAACAAAAGAGAAGAGGGATGATCTACCTTGCTGGTAGAGATAACGTCCTTCATGGGAGCCGCTCTTTGAAAGCCTGTTTAGCAAGGGAGTTAGAGTGCCCACTACCATTCGTTGACAACAACAAACACCTCTCAAAATTTTACTTTTATGCTCTCTATATGATTTCAAAACTTGAAAACCTCTAGCACATGATTTAATCCCTGCTTCCCTCTGCGAAGGGCCTTTCTTTTACTTTATGTTGAGTCAGTTTACCTACTTCCTTCCATCTTAGAAGCAAACACTTGTGTCAACTGTGCATTGATTCTTACATACTTGCATATTTGCATTCATCATATTACTTTATGTTGACAATTATCCATGAGATATGCATGTTGAAAGTTGAAAGCAACCGCTGAAACTTAAATTTTCCTCTGTGTTGCTTCAATGCTTTTACTTTTAATTTATTGCTTTATGAGTTAACTCTTGTGCAAGACTTTTGATGCTTGTCTTGAAAGTACTCTTCATGAAAAGTTTTGCTATATGTTATCTATTTGTTAGAAACTATAGATTATTGCCTTGAGTCACTTCATTCATTTCATATGCTTTGTAATAGTATGATCAAGGTTATGTAAGTAGCATGTCACTACAGAAATTATTCTTTTTATCGTTTACCTGCTCGGGATGAGCAGGAACTAAGCTTGGGGATGCTGATACGTCTCCAATGTATCCATAATTTCCGACGTTCCATGCTTGTTTTATGACAATACTTACATGTTTTGCTTGCACTTTATGATGATTTCATGCATTTTCCGAACTAACCTATTAACAAGATGCCACATGCCAGTTCCTGTTTCTGTTGTTTTTGGTTCCAGAAGGCTGTTCGGGCAATATTCTCGAATTGGACGAAATCAACGCCAAACCTCCTATTTTTCCTAAGCATCCAGAACACCGAAGGGGAGTCGGAGAGGGGCAGAGGGCCACCACACCATAAGGCGGCGCGGCCTGGCTGGGCCCGCGCCAGCCTATGGTGAGGGCGCCTCGGTGCCCCTGCGCGCCCCCTTCGCCTATAAAACCCCTTTCGACCTAAAACGCAGTACCAATTGACGAAACTCCAAAAGACTCCAGGGGCGCCGCCGCCATCGAAACTCCAATTCGGGGACAGAAGTCTCTGCTCCGGCACTGCCGGAACGGGAAGTGCCCCGGAAGCCATCTCCATCAACGCCCTTGCCTCCATCATGCTCCGTGAGTAGTTCCCCCATGGACTACGGGTTCTAGCTGTAGCTAGTTGGTATTCTCTCCCCCATGTACTTCAATACAATGATCTCATGAGCTGCCTTACATGATTGAGATTCATCTGATGTAATTGGTGTTGTGTTTGTTGGGATCCGATGGATGATACATTATGATTAGTCTATCTATAAAGTTTGTGAAGTTATTGTTGCTGCAATCTTGTTATGTTTAATGCTTGTCACTAGGGCCCGAGTGGCATGATCTTAGATTTGAGCTCTATACTTATTGCTTAGATTGTATCTACAAGTTGTATGCTCATGTCACTGTCCGGAACCAAAGGCCCCGAAGTGACAGAAATCGGGACAACCGGAGGGGATGGCGGTGATGTGAGGGACACATGTTTCACGGAGTGTTAATGCTTTGCTCCGGTGCTCTATTAAAAGGAGTACCTTAATATCCAGTAGTTTCCCTTGAGGCCCGGCTGCCACCGGCTGGTAGGACAATAGATGTTGTGCAAGTTTCTCATTGCGAGCACGTACGACTAAATATGGAAAACATGCCTACATAATTAATAATCTGGATGTTCTTTCTTAATGCCTTATCAATCCTATCAATTGCCCAACTGTAATTTGTTCACCCAACACTTGTTACTTGTTATTGGAGAGTTACCACTAGTGAAGATAGCTGGGAACCCCGGTCCATCTCTCATCATCATATACTCGTTCTACATGTCACTGGAAGTAGTATCAACTATCTTCTGGTGCCATTACCTCTGTGTTACTATTACTGCTGCTGTGTTACTGTTACTACTGCTCTCATATTACTGCTACTTTCACATCACCCCTTACTAGTGCTTTCCAGGTGTGAATTGACAACTCAGTTGTTAAGGCTTATAAGTATTCTTTACCTCCCCTTGTGTCGAATCAATAAATTTGGGTTTTACTTCCCTCGAAGACTGCCGCGATCCCCTATACTTGTGGGTTATCAGGGCCCCCTTGCTAGTGTTCCTCTTTGGATCCCTAGTTGATTTGTGTTGATGTATTGTTGTTGATTGTTGTGTTGTAATAGATTTGGGAGCCTCCAATTCGGTTGTGGATGTGTGCCCCAAGAACCTTGTAAAGGCCCGGTTTCCGCCTCGAGGAAATCCCTTAGTGGAAGTGGGCTAGGCCTTCGTGGCGTTGCTCACCGGAGATCTGAGTGAAGCCTTCGTGGCTGTTGGTTTGGCTTTCGTAGCAACCACACTCCTCCAAACGTAGACGTACCTTCTTGCAAAGGAAGGGAACTACGGGAATCATCTCCGTGTCATCGCGTGCTCCACTCTCGGTTACCTCTATCCTATTCTATCTCTTATATTGCGTAGCTATATCTTGCTTAGTTGATTATCTTGTCATATAGGTAAATTCACTTAGTTGCATATCTAGAGAATTTACCTTTGTGTCAAGCCTAAATTTAAAAAGAACTAAAAATTGGTTAGCACCTATTCACCCCCCTCCCCCTATAGGTGCGGCATACGATCCTTTCAATTGGTATCAGAGCCTCGGCTCTTATTTCGGGCTTAACCGCCTAAGAGTATGCGGGACGAGGAGCCTCCGGTAGAGGCCGCTAAGATGGTCTCCATGGATGACTTCAATTCGTTGAAGTCCTCCATGGAAGCTCAAATGGAAAGCATGAAAAAGATGATTTCCGAGCTTTTGACTCCGGTCCCTCCCAAGGCTCCCATCGTAGAGGTAAGGACACGGGTGCGTTAGAAGAGGGAGATGCTTCGGCATTACCCTCCTCTACCAAACCCGTGGAAGGTGATAACTTAAACACTATCAAATCTCCCATTGCATCTCCTAGGGGAACTAGTGGAGGTGAGAGCTACAATCGAGTACCTCCACCTTTTCTATCTCCCGATATACCGGTTCCCCATCCTCATATAAACATTCGGGGCGACCCACCTAAGTTTTCCGTTAATGATTTCGATACTTGGCAATTTGAGTTTAGCTCTCATGTTCGCAGTGCCTCCAATGAACTTTGGAGAATCATCGTGGAAGGCTTCAAGCCTTACAACCCCGACAAGTTGACTAGAAGAGAAGCGGTTGATAGTCAACTCAACAACACCGCCTTGCACATGATTCAAACTAGTGTGGGGACAAAGGACTTGTCTCGTGTTCGGAACTTCACCACCGCCAAGGAAGCTTGGGAAGGTTTGGCCGCTAGTTGCATTGGAAGTGAGAGCACAAGAAGGAACAAGTATAATGCTCTTCGGAATAAAGCCGAAGGGTTCATGAGGCTACCGGATGAAGATCATGAAGACATGTATGGAAGGCTTCTCACCGTTGACGATGCCTTCCGGATTGTTGGTGCCACCCACATCAATGACACTTGGATCAAAGAAAAGTACATCGATTGCATGATGCCGTTTGAACCCATTGATGTCAAGACTCTTGTCGGTAGAGAATGCTATTCCTCTCTCACTTCTCAACAAGCCGTGCACGAGATGCAAGCTCTCAAGGTGCTTGAGCAAAACTCTCATGATTCTCGCAATCGTGCTCTTGGGATGTCAAAAGGGTCCAACCTTGCCTTGGTGGTCAACTCCGTGGAAGAAGTGATTCCTCAAGAATCTTATAGGGCATCTTGGAGCATGTCCTATCCGGAAGACTTGGAACACCACTACCATGACCACATGGCGTTCCATGCAAACACCTTTTGGATTGATCCATCCAAGGCCAAAGAAGACAACATCAAGAGAAACAACTCAAGGGGTCCCTCAAGCTCGGGCCCAAGAACAAGATCTTGCTACAATTGTAATGACAAGCGCCATTTCATTGCCGAATGTCCCTATGAGAATAGGGAGACTCATGGTGGAAGGCTCATCCCCAAGGACAAGAGCAAAGACTCAAAGGGCAAGTATTCAAAGCCCCCCAACAAGAAATTCTATAACAAGAACAAGAAGGGCAAAAGGCCCTCAAGGATTGTGCTAGTCACTAAAGAAGAATACTCTTCCGATGAGATTGAAAGTGCTAGTGATGATGAAGAGGAAAGCTCAAGAGAAGTGGCCGCCATTGCCACTACCAACATTCCCTCTTCCTCTCTCTTTGATTCACCCAATGAGAATCCTCAATTCAAGAATGCACATTGCTTCATGGCAAGGTCCACCTTGGACACATCTATTGTGCTATCAACTCAAGAAGAGTATACCTCCGGAGATGATGATGTTGATGATGAAGAAGATGCAACCTCAAATGGATTGGTTGCCCTTGCCTCCCTCTCCACTAACTCTTCATCAACAAGTAAATCTCCCAATGAGGTCATTCATGTGGAGGAAGAAAGTTGTCTCATGGCTAAATCTTCCGAGGTATCATCTCCTACCCCCTCTACGCCTAGCACTTCAAATGATTTAGGGGTTGACCTTGCTAGTCTAAAAGTGAAACAAGAAATGCTAGAGTTTGATGATTTCATTCTTAACCTACAAGGTAACACTAAGAAGCATGTTTCAAGTCTCATGGTTCGTATAGCTCAACTAAATGATACTCTTGAGAAAAAGTGCCAAATAGAAAGAGAAGACTCTCTAGAAATACATGCTCTTAAAAATGCTCTTGAGGAATGTCAAGAAACTATAGCATCTCTTGAAGAGAGGCTAGAAAATCTTGAAGAACCTCAAGATAAACTTAACAAGCTCACTAAAGCTAGAGATCTTGCTAGAGCTAAGACTAAAGTGCTTATAAAGGAAAAGGCCAAATTTGGTGTTGATCATGAGAAACTTGTGAAGGATCTAGATGAACTAGACAAGGCTCACAAAGCTTTGAAGAGTGAATACTCTCTCCTCTCCGAGTCTTATGAGCAACTTCAAATTAGGCTTGCTTCATATGACATACCTAGTACCTCTACTCCTTCATGTGATCATGCAAATATTATTGAGGAAAATGCTAGGTTGAAGGATGAACTTGCTAAGGCCTCCTCTCCCCAAAGTAAACTTTCCTTGGATGATCTTTTGAGTAAGCAAAGGTCAAACAATGGGAAGGAGGGACTTGGTTTTAATACCAAGGCTAAAAAGGCAAACAAGAGAAAGGCCAAGCCCGCACATGAGAAAGCTAATGGTGAAACCCGAAAGGGCAAAACCATTAATGATGATGGTGCGGGAATAGATAACCCTCACTATGTTCTTTTTAAAGATTATTATGGTGATGTGTATGCTAAATATGTTGGTCCATATGATGGTTATGTTGCTTGGTCTATTTGGGTCCCAAAGACCCTTGTTGCTAACAAAAGAGGACCCATTGAGAAATGGGTACCTAAATCCAAGAATTGATCTCATGTAGGACTATGCCACCGGAGGTTCAAAATGGGTACTTGATAGTGGATGTACAAGTCATATGACCGGCGGCAAGAACCTCGTCAAGGAGTTGAGGCCCAACATAAATGATATCACCGTCTCCTTTGGCGATAATTCTACATCCGAGGTATTGGGTTTTGGCAAGGTTGTGGTTGCACACAACATTACTCTTGTGGATGTCATGCTTGTCAAAACCCTTGGTTACAATTTGCTTTCCGTTTCCACCCTTGGCAAGATGGGTTTCGCCATCTTTATTGATAATGATATTGTGGTCCTCTTGTGGAGCAAGACTCTAAAAGTCGCTTTCGTTGGGTATCGCGAACACAACTTGTATGTGGTGGACTTTTCGGGGACCACCATGACAAGTGTGATGTGCCTATTCGGAAAGGCGGACGTGGGTTGGTTGTGGCATCGCGGCTAGCCCATGTCAACAAGAGAACTTTGCAAAGTCTTCACAAGGGGAACCATATTGTGGGACTAATGGAAAATGTGTCTTTTGCCAAAGATCGTGTTTTTAGGGCTTGTGTTGAAGGCAAAATGCATGACTCTCCGCATCCAAGCAAGACCATCATCTCTTCCAAGAGGATCTTGGAGCTCCTTCATGTGGATCTCTTTGGTCCCGTTACTCATGCAAGTCTTGGTGCGAAGAAACATTGCTTGGTGATTGTCGATGACTACTCAAGATACACTTGGGTCTACTTTCTCAAGACGAAAGATGAGACTCAACAAATATTCATTGACTTTGCTACCGAGGTGCAACGCCAACACAACCTCCTCATTATGGCAATAAGAAGTGACAATGGCTCCGAGTTCAAGAACTACACACTCAATGATTTTCTTAGTGATGAGGGGATTCGTCATCAATATTCCGCTGCTTACACCCCTCAACAAAATGGTGTTGCGGAGAGGAAGAACCGGACTCTTATGGATATGGCAAGATCTATGATGGCAGAGTATAAATCCCGCTATAACTTTTGGGCCGAAGCCATCTCCACCGCTTGTCACTCCTCTAACCGGCTCTATCTCCGCAAGGGCTTGAACAAGACTCCATATGAAATACTCACCGGGAACAAGCCTAATATCTCATACTTCAAGGTGTTCGGGTGTAAGTGTTTCTACAAAATCAAAGGGGTTCGTTTATCTAAATTTGCTCCTAAAGCTTTGGAGGGTATATTTGTTGGTTACGGTGCCGAATCTCACACTTATAGAATCTTTGATATAGCCTCCGGGATTATCATCGAATCTTGTAGTGTGAAGTTCGAATAAAATGATGGCTCCCAAGTGGGGCAAGTTGATGTATGTGCAGGTGATGAAATACCTCAAGATGCCATAGTAAGAATGGGTGTGGGATTTTTCCGCCCCATTGAGGGACACGGTGTGGCGTCTCGGGAAGGACTATGCTCTACCACGGTGGAGCCCTCATCTTCTCAACATCAACAAACCCCATCAAGTGAAGCAAATGATGCACCAACCCAAGAACAAGAACAAAACCCTCCCTCTTGTGTGCAAGATCAAGGACAAGATCAAGGACAAGATCAAGGTCAAGATCAACCAAGAATTCATGATGGCTCCGACGAGTATCCATTTGATACTTGCTCCGCACCAAATGATGTCCAAGATCAAGCACATGAGGTTGAGCACTCTCAAGAAATTGAAGTTGCTCAAGTTGAAGGTCAAGACGGGGACCCAAAAGATCAAGTTGATCAAGTGATACCTCCAAGGCCAAAAAGAACCAAGGAGGAGATCGAGGCCCGTCGTCTAGCAAGAAGAGATAGGAACCTTGAGCTTCGTGGACACACTCATGATAAGGTTCTTGGTGATGTAAGGGCAAAGGTTTCCACAAGAAGGCAATTGGCCAACTTTAGCAATCATCATGCTTATATCTCCTTAATGGAACCCAAGAAAGTATTTGAAGCCCTTGAAGATTTGGATTGGTTGGAAGCTATGCACGAAGAACTCAACAACTTCAAGCGCAACAAAGTATGGACCTTAGTAAAGAAGCCAAAGGAGTGCCGCAATGTTATAGGCACTAAATGGATTTTCAAGAACAAGCAAGATGAGTTTGGAAATGTTGTGAGGAACAAGGCAAGATTGGTGGCTCAAGGGTTCTCTCAAGTTGAGGGAATTGACTTTGGAGAAACCTATGCTCCCGTGGCTCGCCTTGAGTCCATCCGTATCCTTCTTGCTTATGCATCGCATCATAACTTTAAGTTACAACAAATGGATGTGAAAAGTGCATTTCTTAATGGTCCTTTGCATGAAGAGGTTTATGTTAAGCAGCCCCGGGGTTCGAGGATCTCAACTTCCCTAACCATGTCTACAAGCTTGATAAAGCTCTTTATGGTCTCAAACAAGCTCCTAGAGCTTGGTATGAGCACCTTAAAGAATTATTGGTAGACCGTGGGTTTGATGTTGGGCTAATCGATCCCACTCTTTTTACTAAGAGGGTCAATGGGGAGCTTTTCGTTTGCCAATTATATGTTGATGATATTATCTTTGGCTCTACTAACAAAGCTTTCAATGATGAATTTTCAAAGCTTATGACCGATAGGTTTGAGATGTCTATGATGGGAGAGATGAAGTTCTTCCTTGGTTTTGAGATCAAGCAATTGAGAGAAGGAACCTTCATCAACCAAGCAAAATATCTCCAAGACATGCTCAAGAGGTTCAAGATGACCGAGATGAAGGGTGTAGCCACTCCTATGGTTACGAAATGTCATCTTGCACTTGATCCCAATGGTAAAGAGGTGGATCAAAAGGTATATCGCTCCATGATTGGATCCTTGCTTTACCTTTGTGCATCTAGACCGGACATAGTGTTGAGTGTTGGTGTGTGTGCAAGGTATCAAGCTTCTCCTAAGGAGAGCCACATGATGGCTCTCAAAAGAATCTTTCGATATTTGGTTGATACCCCAAGATATGGTATTTGGTACCCCAAAGGCTCAAGCTTTATTCTCAATGGATACACCAATGCGGATTGGGCGGGAGACAAGGATGATAGGAAATCAACTTCCGGGGCTTGCCAATTTCTTGGTAGGTCCTTGGTGTGTTGGTCTTCTAAGAAGCAAAATTGTATATCTCTCTCCACCGCCGAAGCCGAATATGTTGCCGCCGCAAGTGGATGCACTCAATTGTTATGGATGAGGCAAACTTTAAAGGAATACGGTGTCATTTGTGACAAAGTGCCTCTATTATGTGACAATGAAAGTGCCATCAAGATTGCCTATAATCCGGTGCAACATTCAAGAACGAAGCATATTGAGATCCGGAATCATTTCATTAGGGATCATGTTTCCCGTGGTGATATTGAGCTTATCTATGTTCCTACCAAAGATCAACTTGCCGATATATTCACGAAGCCTCTTGATGAAGCAAGGTTCACTTATTTGAGGAATGAGCTAAATATCATTGATTCAAGGAGTATAGCTTGACCATCTTGCAAACACATCTTTGTCTCAAAACTTTATTTGGTTTAGATGTGGGCATGGAAATAGGGGGAGTGCGGTTTAAATTATTGAGCTATCCCTTCCCCCATAATGCCAACATTAAGAAATCGTTCTCTTTATATCATGTGTTGATATGTGAGCTTCAATGATGAGTAGTGGCTTGGACCCAAGATATATCTTCGCGGTGCCATGCCATAACACTCATATATGGTGGCCTAGGCCACCACACTCTTCTTTGTGAAGAGTTGGAGTAATTTGGAACTTTATTGGACTTCATTTGCATATCTTTTGTTCTTATGGGAAATCACTCATGTTTGGTCTTTATTTGCAATTTTTTGCAAATATGAGTGATATCGTACCATCAACAGTGTGCTCTTTCTATCCTAAGCCCCACCTTACCTAAAAGAAACCATTTCTATCTCCATATACTAAAACTTTGCAAACTTTCGAGGTTTTTGGGTTGTGAGATGCTTCGGTGGCACTGCCGGTGCCTACACCGGACTGCCGGTGGCAGCCGCCGCCTCTGGGGCACACCGCGTGGGCGGGGGTTATGTTGAGGGCCCGCAGGGGGAGTTAGGGCAACTGCTGTCAACACCCAGAATTTTAAGTCCAGATGCCTATTATGCCATTCCTCGCAATCCCAGGAATATTGTTTTTGCGAGACATAATAGATTGATATCACAACACATCATTCATTACATACCATAATCGTCTTACAAATAAAGGATCACATGATCCAGTCTTAATACAACATAGGGGATCTAGAGATCCAAATACAAATCACATAGCGGAAGCGAAGTAGTAGCGGTCTTGGTCCATTTATTCCACAGGCAACTGCTGACGTCAGGAGTGATCCTAGTTGTCGTAGACGTCCTGCTGTCCTTCTTCCGGGTTCTGGTACTCGTCATCATAGTATGTCCATTTGAATAGCCAGGGACACAGCCATGAGTACTTGAAAGTACTCGCAAACTAACACTAAGGTAAATACCATCAACTATAGTAAGGGGGTTCTAAGCTCTAGTTTCATTTGCATAAAGCCAGTTTTATTTCATAAACACTTTAATAACCAAAACTCTTCATTTGCTTAACTAACTCAAGTGGGAACATTAGTGTCATTCCCACAACTCAGTTGTGATTCAAAGTCAAAATCACCTTTCAATTCAAATCACAAGTCACCCTTCATATTTTTGAAAAGTTCTGATGACGGAACAGTATGGCCTTTCCAACTGTCCATAACCATGGACGCGGCTATTCGAATAGGTTTAACTCTGCAGAGGTTGTACACTTGTGCCACAACAATTACAATAGTTCGTCAGGTAACTGGCCCTGATTTATCGTACGCAGTACGCGAACTACCAATCCTAACCTTTCATTTACATATCCTAGTATAGGCACCTCTCCCCATGAGCTTGGCCTCCCGGTGAAGACAGACAGTCAGCCCGGGAACTGCACAGGGCTTGGGCCGGACATTCAACTCATTTCACGTCATTTCTCATTCAATGGAGGCAGCCTCGACTAACCCCTATGACGCTTGTTTTCGAGGGAACCCATACTAAGACACATAAATTTCCAGCTAAGCCTTACCCAGGTATTGTGGGGGTACTTGTAAAATTGGAATGGTATCGCATCCGAACCCAACCATCAGATTTTGGTAAGTTCCACCAAAATCATTCACCAGTCACATTCACCTTCAAAAGCTTTCAATAGAATGACTCTTCATTCCAAGGTTTTCAAAATCATTTCAATTCACAAGTTCCCAACTAGAGTAGTCACTTTTAATCTTTAGCACTAGCCACTAAATATGAGGGGTGCTAAGCGGTTTGCCTTGTTTCTAGGCTAAGTGTGATCCTCTTGAACTACTCCATAACTAAACCAAGTGAATCATAAATCAAAAAGTAACTTTGATAAATCAAAAACAAGAAAACTTGTAAAGTAACAACTTGGGATAGGATCATAAAGTAAAAAAGTAATGGTGCCTTGCTCTGGTAGAGCTTTGCACAAGGTAGCTTGCATTGGTAAAATCTTACAAACAAAATAGCTTGCATTATTCTAGCTTGCCTTGATTGGTGAGGTGATCAAAGTGTTCTTCTTCTTCCTCTTGGTAGAATACCTCCTCCTCTTGATAGTCTCCGGTACTAGCGTCTATAAACGAATACGAGGATACAATCACCAAACAATACTTAAGTACTCTTAATTAGCCTTAGTGGCTCACACAAATGATCTAGCATTACTACTTAACATTTATTACAAGATTATGCTAGGGTTTCCTTATTTAGTAATAGGAAAATAATTTCCTCTCATTGAGAATGGAGTTAGGGTTTCTCTTTAATTTGTGAGAAATAATTTCCTCTCATTGAATCTTCTTAAGTTTTAATCTTCTCAAACAACCAGGTAGGATCACATGTTGACTTAGGTCAACACTTCCCACTTATCATTTGAGAAAAACAATTTAAATGAGATTCATCATCTCATGTGATTTAAATAACCATTGCAATTTAACTACTACTTTGATTTAAATTCTACAAGTGAGCAAGTATGAGCCTATGCAATTAAAGGTCAACACATTACTTCATATCACTTGAGAAAAGGATTTAAATGAGGTGCTACACCTCATAGATTTAAATTCCTAAAATTTGAAATAGTTTAAATGGGCTAGACATTGACTACATAGCCAATATTTGCTTCTAGCCCATGATCATGTACATAACCCATATCATATTTTTGCATAGTAAATTAGAGTTTGTGAAATGTGAAATAATGCAATTGGATTCACTTCAAAATTCAAATTTTTTGATTTTTAGGATTTATTTTAATACTGAAAAGTCTATGGTTTGTTAATTTTGCTATACAAATTCTACACCAGATATGGGGTTGAATCCAATGGGGTTGGATCAAGCATTTCGTGGGCTTTCTAACAGTATAAAGTTTGTCCAAAATGGTCAAGTAGATTTGAAAATATTTGAATTCTAGCAAAGCATCTGTGAGCAAAAATAACTGAGACGATTTACTTTGAATTCAAATTCGTGGGCCTAGGCGGGAAACTTAACGGGCCAGCCCAGTAATGCTTCAATGCTCAGTGGGCCGCCTGACTGGTGGGTCCTACGCGTCAGTACGTTTAAAACAGCGAAGCGGTAAGGAGGAATGGTGGCCGTAGGATTAAAAGAAGATCGATGGCTGAGGGTCGTCCTCATCCTCGACAACGCTCGCCGGAGAGCTAACCCTACCGGCGGCAGCGAGGTAGCGAGGGGAGGGGCGAGGCGGGCGATCGACGTTGGAGACGACGGCGAGTTCAGAGGGTGGTCGCAGCAGGGCTGAGGTGGTCGATCAACGGCGTCGAGCTACGGGCGGCGGACTCCGACCAAATTCCGGTGAACTAGCGACTAATTGAGGAGGGGAGGTGGTCGAGGAGAACAAGGAGAAGGAGGAGGCGACTGGGTGAAGAATGTATCAAGGGGGTGCCTCTATTTATAGTGGCGCGTGAGTGCTGTGCCCGTGGAGGTCGTCCATGGCGCCGGCGTTCTGAGGCGCGAAGGGGCAAGCTATGATGTGCGTCGGGTAGGCGACGGCTAGGCGGAGCTAGCGCGCGTGATGGCATGTCAAATGATGGTCTGAGGCGTGCTGGCGATGGTGGCGTACTTGCGCACCGTGGCGGCAGAGCGTCGATGATGTCTTCGTCTACGGCGCAGGCGACGACCAATGGCGGTGTCTGGCGAGGTACTGGCAGGGTGTGGAGCATGCACGCTCAAGAGGTGTTGCGGTCAAAACCCACCGGCGGGCAGCGACGGGCAACACAGTAGAGCCGGGAACAACTTAGGGCTGCGGCTGGCCCTGGTCCCTCCGAGCGACGGCCCGCAAAGCCTCGGTACACACGTCCGATGCCGATGCAAGGGCGTGCCACCTGACCTATACCTGGTCGGAAGGTGATGGAGATGCCTCGCTTAGTTTCCTGCATGGCATACACGTAAACATTAAATACGAGCCTCGATCGGCTCTCAGGTTATCCTGTGAATCGGCTCAAGGAGCCGATCCACCCATGATTCGTGCGAGGTGCCCGAATATATGGTGGTCCTGCTTGATCAAGATAAAGCTAATGCGATCTACGACGATTTAGGGCTTTCACCGCATAATCGGATCATCCTACTCACGATTGGGCCTCGCGGCCACGCACGGTGATCGTAAGCCGATCCTAGACAAGGCCTAAAAACCAACACGAGGTTGATCCCCGGAACATCCTGTCTAGGACTAGCAAACGACACCCTACGTGCCGCTGGATCCTCCAACCCTTTGTAAGGCCTAACTATTGCAGATATTAAACTAATCCTTGAAGAATCAAGGAGCAACCGTAACGGATCGGATCTACTAAATAATGATCAAGCGGGGTGCCGCCCCTACACCTAGGATAGGTGTAAGGGCGGCTAGACATGCAAGGGTTGCACTACGATAGCATATGATACGAAGAACAATGCTAACCCTAACATATCTATGATAACTACGTTGCTCGCCATCAAAAAGGCTTCAGTACGAGCAACGCATGAACAACGAGCATAAGCTTGCTGCCTAGATCGCAAGATGCGATCTAGGCAGCATGATGCTTACCGGTAGAAACCCTCGAGACGAAGGAGTTGGCGATGCGCCGAGATTGATTTGTTGGTTGAACGTTGGTTATTGTTTATTCCATAAACCCTAGATACATATTTATAGTCCAGGGGACTTTCTAATTTAGGCGTGCACCTAACCGTACACGGGTAAAACTCTATCTAAGATGCGATCTCCTAAATTACGGATACACGGGCACGTTAGCCCAAACATTGTGCATAACAGGCCGATTCACGTATCTCTTCCATGTATATTCTTTAAATCCATCTTGATCGCGGCCCACCTTCTGACTTGGTCAAAATCTGGTGATAACACATGCCCCCCTGGTTTTGGTAATGATAATTTCAAAACCACTCTGTTTTCCTTCGAAGGGTCATGTTGTGGCAGAGCAGAATTGTTGCAGTATCCTTCATCATGACGCCTTGCCTTCTCAACTTCTCTGCACGATTTGACGTTGTAGTTCCTTTTTCGTGGTAGGCGGCTTCATTGTGCGCACTGCCTCCTGACTTTTTAGGCCGATCTCAATTCCGCGTTCATGAACCAAGAAGCCCAAGAATTGACCGGCCGTCACTCCAAATGCACACTTCTTTGGATTCATCCTTAGTCCGAATTTCCTAGTTCGGTCCCGGATGCGTCGTAAATCCTCCAAGTGTCCCTCTACGGAGACAGACTTGACCACCACGTCGTCAATGTAGATCTCAACCAGTTTGCCGATCAGATCATGAAATATGTAGTTCATGGCTCTTTGGTACGTTGCACCGGCGTTCTTTAGTCCAAATGTCATGACTACATATTCAAACAAGCCCACTGAACCTGGTACTCTGAATGCAGTCTTGTCTTCTGGATATTGTCAACATAAAGGAATATAACAAGTGCAATATGCAAGTATGTAGGAATCAATGCACGTTAACACAAGTGTTTGCTTTTTTAGATAGAAGGAAATGGGTAAACTGACTCAACAATAAAAGTAGAAGAAAGGCCCTTCGCAGAGGAAGCATGGATTGCTATATTTGTGCTAGAGCTTTTATTTTGAAAATAAGAAACAACTTTGTCAACGGTAGTAATAAAGCATATGAGTTATGTAAATTATATCCTACAAGTTGCAAGTCTCATGCATAGTATACCAATAGTGCCCGCACCTTGTCCTAATTAGCTTGGATTTACATGGATTATCATAGCATAGCATACGTTTTAACCAAGTGTCACAAAGGGGTACCTCTATGCCGCTGTACAAAGGTCTAAGGAGAAAGCTCGCACTGGATTTCTCGCTTTTGATTATTCTCAACTTAGACATCCATACCGGGACAACATAGACAACGGATAGTGGACTCCTCTTTAATGCATAAGCATTCAACAACAGATAAAATTCTCATAAGAGATTGAGGTTTGTTGTCCGAACTGAAACTTCCACCATGGATCATGGCTTTAGTTAGCGGCCCAATGTTCTTCTCTAACGATATGCATACTCAAACCATTTGATCATGATAAATCACCCTTACTTCAGACAAGACGAACATGCATAGCAACTCACATGATATTCAACAAAGAAATAGTTGATGGCGTCCCCAGGAACATGGTTATCGCCCAACAAGCAACTTAATAAGAAATAATATGCATAAGTACATATTCAATACCACAATAGGTTTTAAGCTATTTGTCCCATGAGCTATATATTGCAAAGATAAAGAATAGAAATTTCAAAGGTAGCACTCAAGCAATTTACTTTGGAATGGCGGAGAAATACCATGTAGTAGGTAGGTATGGTGGACACAAGTGGCATAGTGTTTGGCTCAAGGATTTTGGATGCATGAGAAGTATTCCCTCTCGATACAAGGTTTAGGCTAGCAAGGTTGTTTAAAGCAAACACAAGTATGAACCGGTACAGCAAAACTCACATAAAAGACATATTGAAAGCATTATAAGACTCTATACCGTCTTCATTGTTGTACCTTTTATCATTATATCGAAGCCGATCGCTTGAACCGGCCTCCTCTTTGTCCTTGCCACCAGAGTGACTGCTCTCTTCTTTGTCTTTGCCATGGCGGTAAACAGACCCTGCCATGTTGACATCGAACGAGAAGTCTAGTCGACGCCTTGCGGAGCGGCTGAGTTCTACCATGTTGACGCCAGGGAACGGCTGCGTGTCTACCTTCATGGCGAACTGTCCAAAGATCAGACGGCCTTGTTCTATTGCCATTTAAGTCACGGGGGATGCCCCCCGAGCCCATTCAGCTACGGCCACCTCCTGGTCTTCCGCAGGGTCTCCGAATTCGTCCGTCTCGACCAAGGCTACCGGGCGTTTGAACTTGTCTTGGTACAACTCCGGGTGACGCTGCTCATATGCTGTCAACTTCTGAGCCATTTGCGCCAGCGAGTTGTACTCTACTTGGAACACCAAATCCTTGAATGGTGCTGCGAGGCCATGTACTGCCAGCTCGACTGCTTCTTTCTCAGTTATACGAGCCGAATAACATCGGTTCTTCACAGTCCTAAAGCGCTGGATATATTCAGCCACCGTTTCTCCACGCCTCTGCCGCACCTGGGCCAGATCGGCAATGCCAGCTTCGGTAGTTTCTGTTTGATATTGTATGTAAAACTGCTCCTCCAGCTGCTTCCACGTCCGGATGGAATCTGGTGGCAATGAAGTGTACCACCCGAAAGCTGGTCCTGTGAGAGATTGCGCAAAGAATCTTACGCGTAGCTGGTCTGATGCTGAAATCATGCCCAACTGTGCTAAATATCGGCTCACGTGTTCAATTGAGCTGGATCCCTCTGATCCACTGAACTTTGAGAATTCAGGGAGCCGATATTTGGGTGGCAGTGGGATCAGGTCATAGTCATCAGGATACGGCTTGGAATAGCCGATCGTTTTCCTCTCGCAGTATGCCGAATTGTTCTCTCAAGATTATGCTGACCTGCTCCACTGTGTTGGCTGCAGGAGCTGTCTGTTGTGACTCGTTGCGGTGGCGTATTTAGCTAGCCACGCTTGCTTTTCTGCATCCGCTCCAGGAACCACTGCTAGTGCTCCAGTCACCCCTCCCGCTGAAATTTGGTTCATGCGCGCGAAGGTGTTAGAATCCGGCACGTACGTGCACACATATCCATGCGGGATCTCTTTAGGTGGCTCGTAGAGGAACTGGTAGTCGCCAGGATCACCTCCAATTTTGTAGACGACGTACGCCGGTTAAGCCGGCGGTTCTGGAGCGGCAAGTGCAAAGGGTAGCGACGGTCTGGTGTGCAACGGGATCTCTCCTTGGTGAGTACCTAGGGAAGGCCCTGATGGAGAATACTGATGCTTCATGATCTCCTAGACCACGCGAACCGCGACGCGCTCAAAAGCGTTCGCCATGCTCTCAGAATGGCGGTGTACAGAATGAGCTACCATGTAGTTAACTTGGCGCAGAGCTCTGGTCCGTTCTTCTGAAGGGGTGGACAGATCTACTTGGTCGAGGGCACCCTCGGCTGTAAAGCCGTTCCACCTGATGCCATGAGAACGGGTCTTCGAGAAAGAGCCGATTAGATCGGCTTCAAAGAGAGCCTTGAGCTCATCGTACTTCTTCTTGTGCTCGCGTACGTGACTGGGTCTGCGTACGTGACGGAGCCACCATCTCAGCTGTGGATGTCGACATGGTTGCTGAAGAGTGTCCCACCGGGCGTGCCAGAATGTGTTGCGGTCAAAACCCACCGGCGGGCAGCGACGGGCAACACAGTAGAGCCGGGAACAACTTAGGGCTGCGGCTGGCCCTGGTCCCTCCGAGCGACGGCCCGCAAGCCTCTGGTACACACGTCCGATCTGATGCAAGGGCGTGCCACCGACCTATACCTGGTCAGGAAGGTGATGGAGATGCCTCGCTTAGTTTCCTGCATGGCATACACGTAAACATTAAATACGAGCCTCGATCGGCTCTCAGGTTATCCCGTGAATCGGCTCAAGGAGCCGATCCACCCATGATTCGTGCGAGGTGCCCGAATATATGGTGGTCCTGCTTGATCAAGATAAAGCTAATGCGATCTACGACGATTTAGGGCTTTCACCGCATAATCGGATCATCCTACTCACGATTGGGCCTCGCGCCACGCACGGTGATCGTAAGCCGATCCTAGACAAGGCCTAAAAACCAACACGAGGTTGATCCCCGGAACATCCTGTCTAGGACTAGCAAACGACACCCTACGTGCCGCTGGATCCTCCAACCCTTTGTAAGGCCTAACTATTGCAGATATTAAACTAATCCTTGAAGAATCAAGGAGCAACCGTAACGGATCGGATCTACTAAATAATGATCAAGCGGGGTGCCGCCACACCTAGGATAGGTGTAAGGGCGGACATGCAAGGGTTGCACTACGATAGCATATGATACGAAGAACAATGCTAACCCTAACATATCTATGATAACTACGTTGCTCGCCATCAAAAGGCTTCAGTACGAGCAACGCATGAACAACGAGCATAAGCTTGTGCTGCCTAGATCGCAAGATGCGATCTAGGCGCATGATGCTTACCGGTAGAAACCCTCGAGACGAAGGAGTTGGCGATGCGCCGAGATTGATTTGTTGGTTGAACGTTGGTTATTGTTTATTCCATAAACCCTAGATACATATTTATAGTCCAGGGGACTTTCTAATTTAGGCGTGCACCTAACCGTGCACGGGTAAAACTCTATCTAAGATGCGATCTACTAAATTACAGATACACGGGCACGTTAGCCCAAACATTGTGCATAACAGGCCGATTCACGTTTCTCTTCCATGTATATTCTTTAAATCCATCTTGATCGCGGCCCACCTTCTGATTTGGTCAAAATCTGGTGCTAACAAGAGGAGAGGAAGGGAAGGACAAGGGGGCTCGGTCGAGGCAGCGTACTGGCGCGTCCAGTAACGTGCCAGTGCACGCTCTGGCGCGTCCAGACGTGGTGATCACGTTGCGGCCACGGCTTGTCGTGCATGGTTTGGAGTTGGGATCTTGTCCAGCATGCTCAGAAAAGTGAGAGAGGCTAGTTTGGCAAGGTTGGAGGGAGAGGTGAGGTCCAGGGTAGGGTTTGGCATGGTGGTCGGCATGAGAGCTTGGCATGGTGAAACTTGATCATGACTACACTTTAATCAGAGCAAAAGGGTTTGGTTCGATGCAGGGAAGGTACCAGGGTGTGATGATCACCAAAATAAAGTGGTTTAGGCTTTGGACCAGAGGTTAAAAGGGTGTGTTGCAATTCTGAAACTATGCCTGCAAGGTGTTTGTATAAATGGCCGCAAGAGAAAAATGTTTGAATTTTGAAATTCTTTTTGGTGGAGCTCAATCATATAATTAAAGAGAAAGAAAGGTGGTGGTGGTGGTCATTTTGGTGGAGATTTGCAAGATTTCAAATTTGGTATGATCTTCTCATAGTTTCAAAGTCTTCACTTGTCACCTCTCTACTGGTCAACCTGGTCAACATTAGCAATGGTGGTCAACATGAAAGTTGTTCACTTTCACATGATCTTGGATGACATGGCAAGTGTTGACCAAGTTTGGTTGCAGAAACAAAAGATAGATGGGTGCAAAGTGGGGAAGAAATTATAAATGGCCCAAATGACCATTATCACATGTTATTGAAATTTGATTTTTCTTTTGGTTTGATTCTGGTTTCTTTGGGTCAATTGTGTTTGTTTTTGATATACAAGAGTTTTACAAGCAATGGCACAAGCCAAAGTGGCCTTGGTTGAGGTTTTGCAAAAAGGGCCTTATGTGTATGTGAGTGAAATTGGGATTTTCTCACTATTTGGTTTCTCTCCATTTGATTTGACTTTTCTTGACTCTAATGTGATTCTTATTAGTTTAGAAACATTTTCCAACCATTGAAACCAATTCAAATGGTCTTGCTCAAAGATTTGCAAAATTGGCCTTAAACACATAAGAGGTAAAAATCCAAATTTCTTGATTTCTTATTTTATTTTCCTTGGCTTTATTTGGGCAAGGTCTAGGGTCCATGTGATGTGATATTAAGTTTAAAGATGGTTTCACACCATTTGGGTAAGGTCTAGATGCTTAGAACAAGATTTGGGAAAAATGGCTAAGTGCCACATATGCCTCTATGCATAGGTTGCATTTGAGTTTTAATTTGACTTGGCTTGACCTAATTGGTGTTGTGGAGTGTTGAAATGGTATATAGGAGTAATCCCACCATTCAAAACAAGTCCTAGGGTCAAGATCCTCAATTTCACAAATTTGCTAATTTACTCTCATATGCCACTATGGCATTTTTAATTTCTTTTTATTTTCTTTGGATTTACTTTGGATTTGGTTGGATAAGTGCTAGGTAAGATTTATGAAGGTTTTACAAACATCTAAACAAAGTAGAAGGGTCTAGGGTAAAGATTTATAAAAATAGCCATAGGCACATATGCCTTTTTCTTATTTAAATTCTTTTTATTTTATTTTAACTAGAGTGATGAAAAGAGGGGTGAGGTTTAGGGTTTAAGATCATTCAAAGTACTATAACAAGCAATCATGGCAATAGCACAAGAATTAAGCAAGATTACTATGGATCAAACTTAATTGAATAAAAGTTTTTGTTGGTTCCAAAATTTGGAACTAGTGAAATTCATTTGTTTTGTTTTGAATTTTTGGGATGTTACAAACCCTTCCCCCTTAAACAAATCTCGTCCGAGATTTTAAGAAAAGTTAGGTTCCTAAGAGAGATTGAGCATTTTGATTAACAGGAAGACATACTTGGCATGGTCTGGGGTGCTTCCTGGGCTTCAGTGGCATTCATGTGGTAGAAACGGCCGTTGTTGTTGTTCTGGTTCCTTCTACCGGCGAAGCGACGCTGTTGCTGGGCAGGTGCAGCAGTATTGGGGGCAGTCTTGGCTAGTTTCTTGGGGCATTCATTTGAGTAGTGGCCCACAGTGCCACATTCATAGCAGGTCACAGTTGACTTGTCCTTGGGGGTGATGGGGGTAGCATTGCTTCCAGTCCTGGGGGTAGTATTTGGATGGTTGTTGTTCCCATTGTTGTTGTTGTTATTGTGGTGGTTGTTGTTGTGGTTGCCTCCGGTCTTTGGGGGTCCTCCGTTGTTATTGGGGTAGTTGGGGCGATAACTCTGAGCAGTTGGCTTGTTGTTTCTTGGGGTGAATCCTCCGGAGGAGTTGTTGCGGTACTTCTGGTTATGGTGGGGTCCACTCTGGTTCATCATCCTTCGCTTGCGGTTCTCATTGGTCTGATGCAGCTTTCCTTCCATCTGTATAGCTGAGTCCACGAGGGCTTCTAAGTCAGCGAACGGGATGTTCACCAACACAGTTTGCATCTCGTCGTGCAGTCCGTTCAGAAATCTTTCCTTCCTTTTCTCATTGGTGTCGGTCTCACCCGGGGCGTACCTTGACAGAGTGAGAAACCTGTCGCGGTATTCCACCACGGACATCCTTCCTTGCTTGAGTTCACGGAACTCGTCTCTCATTTTCTTGATCAGTCCTTGGGGCACATGATACTTGCTGAATTTTATCTTGAAGTCTTCCCAGGTCATCATTTGTCCGGCATTCATTGCACGGGCACTTGTCCACCAGGCTCTGGCAGGTCCTGACAGATAGTGGGTGGCGAACAGTACTTTTTCTGCGGCTTCAACTCCCGCAACTTCGAGGTTGTTCTCCATGGTTTGGAGCCAGTCATCAGCATCGAGGGGCTCTTCAGTCTTGTTGAACATTGGTGGATTGGTGTTCTGAAAATTCTTCAGCTTTGACCCAGGGTGGTCGTGGTTTCCATGGCCGTTGTTGTTCTGAGCGATCTGTTGTAGTGCAGCAATGTTGGCTTGTCGTTCAGCTCTTTCGACTTCTCGGTCTGCCATCATTGTCTGCAGCAGTTGCATCATGGCTTCCTGGGTGGTGTTGCGGGTTGGTGGGGCCATCTGAACATTGAGGTAGATGATGAGATAAGAGGGAAATTTCTATGTTTGGTTTTGGTAAAGTTTTAATAAGTTCATAACTTAAAATTTGAGTAGTGTTGCAGGGGTAAAACTGACAACACTTTTTCATTCATGCCAAGCATCACATATTACGAAGCTAACACACCGTTGGTTTGAAGAACCATTCATCGCTCTACGATACAAGGGGGTCCTGATACAACTCACACCTACTTAAGTGCTTTAATGATACTACTCTTCAGGGTGGATTCTTCGTCTTCACGGGTGATATGCTTGGCGAGAGGCGAGGGCGTTGTTCAAATCCCTGCGGGTTTTGTACAGCCTGAAGTCTTGATGTGCTACATAGTGGTTCATCTTCGTGTGTGGTGGTATGATCATCGATCTTCCCATGGGGTCATGTCTTGGGTAGTAGATGAAGCGAGTGTTCTGGATCTTGTTCTCATTTTGTCCACACAGACGGAAAATTGCTTCTTGCATAGCTCTGACTAGTCCTTCCTTCCAAGTGTTTCCCGTTACAGAAAACCAGATGGTTTCCCATACCGGGGCTCCAAGCTTTCTTTGTAGATCAGTAGAAACTTCCCACCGAGGGGGTTCTCCGGAGTGGTTGTAGAGGGGTATTCCGAAGAACTCGGGATACGGGTGTCCTAGATATTCTACTAGTTGCTTCAAATCCTTTTCGAACATCAGTTCTCCTTCGTGACCAAGCTGATAGCACTCCCATTTGTATTCCATCTATGAACAAAGAGGAGTAAATTAGAGAAGTAGTCCAGTGTGCAAAATTTTATGTAGAAATGGCAATGAAAAGTAGGGCATGAATTTCTCATTTTGAAAAAGATCTCAAGGATAAGAGTGGGAATAAGTTTTTCGCAAATATTCACTTCTTTGGTTTTGAAACTAAGTTTTGCAGACGTCCATTCTAACTAGGGTCTCCTAAGGTCAACAATGGCTCTGATACCAACTTGTCAACACCCGGATTTTTAAGTCCAGATGCCTATTATGCCATTCCTCGCAATCCCAGGAATATTGTTTTTGCGAGACATAATAGATTGATATCACAACACATCATTCATTACATACCATAATCGTCTTACAAATAAAGGATCACATGATCCAGTCTTAATACAACATAGGGGATCTAGAGATCCAAATACAAATCACATAGCGGAAGCGAAGTAGTAGCGGTCTTGGTCCATTTATTCCACAGGCAACTGTTGACGTCAGGAGTGATCCTAGTTGTCGTAGACGTCCTGCTGTCCTTCTTCCGGGTTCTGGTACTCGTCATCATAATCTGGCCATTTGAATAGCCAGGGACACAGCCATGATTACTTTAAAGTACTCGCAAACTAACACTAAGGTAAATACCATCAACTATAGTAAGGGGGTTCTAAGCTCTAGTTTCATTTGCATAAAGCCAGTTTTATTTCATAAACACTTTAATAACCAAAACTCTTCATTTGCTTAACTAACTCAAGTGGGAACATTAGTGTCATTCCCACAACTCAGTTGTGATTCAAAGTCAAAATCACCTTTCAATTCAAATCACAAGTCACCCTTCATATTTTTTGAAAAGTTCTGATGACGGAACAGTATGGCCTTTCCAACTATCCATAACCGCGGACGCGGCTATTCGAATAGGTTTAACTCTGCAGAGGTTGTACACTTGTGCCACAACAATTGCAATAGTTCGTCAGGGGTAACTGGCCCTGATTTATCGTACGCAGTACGCGAACTACCAATCCTAACCTTTCATTTACATATCCTAGTATAGGCACCTCTCCCCATGAGCTTGGCCTCCCGGTGAAGACAGACAGTCAGCCCGGGAACTGCACAGGGCTTGGGCCGGACATTCACCTCATTTCACGTCATTTCTCATTCAATGGAGGCAGCCTCGGCATAACCCCTATGACGCTTGTTTTCGAGGGAACCCATACTAAGACACATAAATTTCCAGCTAAGCCTTACCCAGATTCAGGTATTGTGGGGGTACTTGTAAAATTGGAATGGTATCGCATCCGAACCCAACCATCAGATTTTGGTAAGTTTCACCAAAATCATTCACCAGTCACATTCACCTTCAAAAGCTTTCAATAGAATGACTCTTCATTCCAAGGTTTTCAAAGTCATTTCAATTCACAAGTTCCCAACTAGAGTAGTCACTTTTAATCTTTAGCACTAGCCACTAAATATGAGGGGTGCTAAGTGGTTTGCCTTGTTTCTAGGCTAAGTGTGATCCTCTTGAACTACTCCATAACTAAACCAAGTGAATCATAAATCAAAAAGTAACTTTGATAAATCAAAAACAAGAAAACTTGTAAAGTAACAACTTGGGATAGGATCATAAAGTAAAAAAGTAATGGTGCCTTGCTGTGGTAGAGCTTTGCACAAGGTAGCTTGCATTGGTAAAATCTTGCAAACAAAATAGCTTGCATTAGTCTAGCTTGCCTTGATTGGTGAGGTGATCAAAGTGTTCTTCTTCTTCCTCTTGGTAAAATACCTCCTCCTCTTGATAGTCTCCGGTACTAGCGTCTATAAACGAATACGAGGATACAATCACCAAACAATACTTAAGTACTCTTAATTAGCCTTAGTGGCTCACACAAATGATCTAGCATCACTACTTAACATTTATTACAAGATTATGCTAGGGTTTCCTTATTTAGTAATAGGAAAATAATTTCCTCTCATTGAGAATGGAGTTAGGGTTTCTCTTTAATTTGTGAGAAATAATTTCCTCTCATTGAATCTTCTTAAGTTTTAATCTTCTCAAACAACTGATGTCTACGCCCCCTCCTTTTCCTGTAGACAGTGTTGGGCCTCCAAGAGCAGAGGTTTGTAGAACAGCAGCAAGTTTTCCCTTAAGTGGATCACCCAAGGTTTATCGAACTCAGGGAGGAAGAGGTCAAAGATATCCCTCTCATGCAACCCTGCAACCACAAAGCAAGAAGTCTCTTGTGTCCCCAACACACCTAATAGGTACACTAGTTTGGCGAAGAGATAGTGAAATACAGGTGGTATGAATAAGTATATGAGCAGTAGTAACGGCACCAGAAAATAGCTTGCTGGCGTGTAGTAAGTAAACATGCAGTAAAACAGTAAACAAGCGGAGATTGCAGTATTTGGGAACAAGGCCTAGGGATCGTACTTTCACTAGTGGACACTCTCAACATTGATCACATAATAAAACCACTCTACACTCTATTGTTGGATGATGAACACCAATTGCGTAGGGCTACAAGAGCACCTCAATGCCGGAGTTAACAAGCTCCACAATATTCGATATTCATGTTTAAATAACCTTAGAGTGCATGATAGATCAACACAACTATACCAAGTACTAACATAGAATGCACACTGTCACCTTCATACTATGAGAGGAGGAATAGATCACATTAATACCATCATAGTAATAGTTAACTTCATAATCTACAAGAGATCATAATCATAAACCACGCCAAGTACTACATGATGCACACACTGTCACCATTACATCATGAAGGAGGAATAGAGTACTTTAATAACATCACTAGAGTAGCACATAGATGAATAGTGATACAAAACATATTGCAATCATAAAGGGATATAAATAAGCACTTCACTATGCCATTCATAACAGTGAATAAGTATTCTGTGAAATATAGCCTAAGAGACCCACACGGTGCACACACTGTCACCTTTACACACGTGGGACAAGGAGTCTCCGGAGATCACATAAGTAAAATTCACTTGACTAGCATAACGACATCTAGATTACAATCATCATCATATGGATCTCAATCATGTAAGGCAGCTCATGAGATCATTGTATTGAAGTACATAGAGAGAGAGATGAACCACATAGCTACCGGTACAGCCCTTAGCCTCGATGGAGAACTACTCCCTCCTCATGGGAGACAGCAGCGTTGATGAAGATGGCGGTGGTGATGATGGAGAAGCCTTCTGGGGGCACTTCCCCGTCCCGGCGGCGTGCCGGAACAGAGACTCCTGTCCCCCAGATCTTGGCTTCGCGATGGCGGCGGCTCTGGAAGGTTTCTGCGGGTTTCGTCGATCGTTTCAGGGTTTTCGCGATGGAGGCTTTAAATAGGCGAAAGGGCAAGGTCGGTGGACTTCTGGGGGGCCCACACTATAGGGGGGCGCGGGCCACCCCTAGGCCGCGCCGGCCTATGGTTTGGTGGGCCTGTGCCCCCTCTCTAGCGGTTCTCGTGTGTTCTGGATGCTTAGGGCAAAATAGGAACCTAGGCGTTGATTTCGTCCAATTCCGAGAATATTTCTTTACTAGGATTTCTGAAACAAAAACAAAACAGGAACGCGCACTTCGGCATCTTGTTAATAGGTTAGTTCCGGAAAATGCATGAATATGACATAAAGTGTGCATAAAACATGTAGATATCATCAATAATGTGGCATGGAACATAAGAAATTATCGATACGTCGGAGACGTATCAGCATCCCCAAGCTTAGTTCATGCTCGTCCCGGCAGTAAACGATAACAAAGATAATTTCTGAAGTGACATGCCATCATAACCTTGATCATACTATTGTAAGCATATGTAATGAATGCAGCGATCAAAACAATGTAAATGACATGAGTAAACAATTGAATCATAAAGCAAAGACTTTTCATGAATAGTACTTCAAGACAAGCATCAATAAGTCTTGCATAAGAGTTAACTCATAAAGCAATAATTCAAAGTAAAGGTATTGAAGCAACATAAAGGAAGATGAAGTTTCAGCGGTTGCTTTCAACTTGTAACATGTATATCTCATGGATAGTTGTCAATGCAAAGCAATATAACAAGTGCAATATGCAAGTATGTAGGAATCAATGCACAGTTCACACAAGTGTTTGCTTCTTAAGGTGGAGAGAGATAGGTAAACTGACTCAACAATAAAAGTAGAAGAAAGGCCCTTCGCAGAGGGAAGCATGGATTGCTATATTTGTGCTAGAGCTTTTATTTTGAAAACAAGAAACAATTTTGTCAACGGTAGTAATAGAGCATATGAGTTATGTAAATTATATCCTACAAGTTGCAAGCCTCATGCATAGTATACCAATAGTGCCCGCACCTTGTCCTAATTAGTTTGGATTTACATGGATTATCATTGCATAACATAAGTTTCAACCAAGTGTCGCAATGGGGTACCTCTATGCCGCCTGTACAAAGGTCTAAGGAGAAAGCTCGCATTGGATTTCTCGCTTTTGGTTATTCTCAACTTAGACATCCATACCGGGACAACATAGACAACAGATAATGGACTCCTCTTTAATGCATAAACATTCAACAACAGATACTATTCTCATAAGATATTGAGATTTGTTGTCCAAACTGAAACTTCCACCATGGATCATGGCTTTAGTTAGCGGCCCAATGTTCTTCTCTAACAATATGCATACTCAAACCATTTGATCATGATAAATCACTCTTACTTCAGACAAGACGAACATGCATAGCAACTCACATGATATTCAACAAAGAAATAGTTGATGGCGTCCCAGGAACATGGTTATCGCACAACAAGCAACTTAATAAGAGATAAAGTGCATAAGTACATATTCAATACCACAATAGTTTTTAAGCTATTTGTCCCATGAGCTATATATTGTAAAGGTAAAGAATGGAAATTTTAAAGGTAGCACTCAAGCAATTTACTTTGGAATGGCGGAGAAATACCATGTAGTAGGTAGGTATGGTGGACACAAATGGCATAGTGGTTGGCTCAAGGATTTTGGATGCATGAGAAGTATTCCCTCTCGATACCAGGCTTAGGCTAGCAAGGTTATTTGAAACAAACACAAGGATGAACTAGTACAGCAAAACTCACATAAAAGACATATTGTAAACATTATAAGACTTTACACCGTCTTCCTTGTTGTTCAAACTCAATACTAGAAATTATCTAGACCTTAGAGAGACCAATTATGCAAACCAAATTTTAGCAAGCTCTATGTATTTCTTCATTAATAGGTGCAAAGTATATGATGCAAGAGCTTAAACATGAGCACAACAATTGCCAAGTATCACATTATCCAAGACATTTTAGCAATTACTACATGTATCATTTTCCAATTCCAACCATATAACAAATTA
Organism: Lolium multiflorum; assembly: GCA_030979885.1. Classification (NCBI taxonomy): domain Eukaryota; kingdom Viridiplantae; phylum Streptophyta; class Magnoliopsida; order Poales; family Poaceae; genus Lolium; species Lolium multiflorum. The sequence goes on along the minus strand of CM061747.1, from coordinate 254,744,850 downwards.
ACGAAGCAGTTTCAACCTTCGCCATGAACATTAAAAGCTAAGAACACATGTGTTCATACGAACCAGCGGAGCGTGTCTCTCTCCCACACAAGCATTTATTCAAATAAAAACAAAAACAAACACAAACAGACGCTCCAAGTAAAGCACATAAGATGTGACCGAATAAAAATATAGTTTCGGGGAGGAACCGATAATGTTGTCGATGAAGAAGAGGATGCCTTGGGCATCCCAAGCTTAGATGCTTGAGTCTTCTTGAAATATGCAGGGGTGAACCACGGGGCATACCCAAGCTTAGAGCTTTCACTCTTCTTGATCATAGTATATCATCCTCCTCTCTTGACCCTTGAAAACTTCCTTCACACCAAACTTCTCATAAACTTCATTAGAGGGGTTAGTACATAATCAAAAACTCACATGTTCAGAGGTGACACAATCATTCTTAACACTTCTGGACATTGCTCAAAGCTACTGGAAGGTAATGGAACAAAGAAATCCACCCAACACAGCGAAAGAAGCAATGCGAAATAAAAGGCAGAATCTGTCAAAACAGAACAGTCCGTGAAGACGAATTTTTAATAAATACTTCCGTTGCTCAAATCAGAAAACTCAAAACTAATAAAGTTGCGTACATATCTGAGGAACACGCACGTAAATTGGCATATTTTTCTGAGTTACCTACAGAGAAAAACAGCCCAGTTCGTGACGAGATAGAAATCTGTTTCTGTGCAATCCAAATCTAGTATCAACCTTCGATTAGAGGCTTCACTTGGCACAACAAATCACAAAACTAAGATAAGGAGAGGTTTCTACAGTAAACAACTTCCAAGACACAAATATAAAACAAAGTACTGTAGCAAAATAACACATGGGTTATCTCCCAAGAAGTGCTTTCTTTATAGCCATTAAGATGGGCTCAGCAGTTTTAATGATGCACTCGCAAGAAATAGTAGTTGAAGCAAAAGAGAGCATCAAGAGGCAAATTCAAAACACATTTAATTCTAACATGCTTCCTATGCAAAGGAATCTTGTAAATAAACAAGTTCAAGAAGCATAATGCAACAAGCATAGAAAGATAAAACAAGTGTAGCTTCAAAAATTTCAGCACATAGAGAGGTGTTTTAGTAACATGAAAATTTCTACAACCATATGTTCCTCTCTCATAATAACTTTAAGTAGTATCATGAGCAAACTCAATAATATAACTATCACATAAAGCATTCTTATCATGAGTCTCATGCATAAAATTATTACTCTCCTCATAAGCATAATCAATTTTATTAGTAATAGTGGGAGCAAATTCAACAAAGTAGCTATCATCAAATATAGGAGGCATATTGTAATGATAACCAAATTTATCCTCCATAGTAGGTGGCACCAAAAGGCTACTATCATTATAATCATCATAAATAGGAGGCAAAGTATCATCAAAGTAAATTTTCTCCTCAATGCTTGGGGGACTAAAAAGATCATGCTCATCAAAACCAGCTTCCCCAAGCTTAGAATTTTCCATAGCATTAGCAACAATAGTGTTCAAAGCATTCATATTAATAACATTCCCATTAGCATGCATATAAAGTTCCATGGGTTTTTTAATTCTCTCTTCAAACACATCATGTCCTAATTCAAGATAAAGTTCATAAAGATCTCTCATATTTTTGTTGTTTTCCATTATGCCTTACTAGTGTAAACAAGAAACAAAAAGATGCAATTGCAGGATCTGAAGGAAATAGCTTCGAGCACACACACAATGGCGCCAGAAAAGTACTGTTACCTGGAACCGTAGTATGAGTGCCTTTTACCTTTCCTCCCCGGCAACGGCGCAGGAAAATAGCTTGATGTCTACGCCTCCTTTTCCGTAGACAGTGTTGGGCCTCCAAGAGCAGAGGTTTGTAGAACAGCAGCAAGTTTTCCCTTAAGTGGATCACCCAAGGTTTATCGAACTCGGGAGGAAGAGGTCAAAGATATCCCTCTCATGCAACCCTGCAACCACAAAGCAAGAAGTCTCTTGTGTCCCCAACACACCTAATAGGTGCACTAGTTTGGCGAAGAGATAGTGAAATACAGGTGGTATGAATAAGTATATGAGCAGTAGTAACGGCACCAGAAAATAGCTTGCTAGCGTGTAGTAAGTAAACATCCAGTAAAACAGTAAACAAGCGGAGATTGCAGTATTTGGGAACAAGGCCTAGGGATCGTACTTTCACTAGTGGACACTCTCAACATTGATCACATAATAAAACCACTCTACACTCTATTGTTGGATGATGAACACCAATTGCGTAGGGCAACAAGAGCACCTCAATGCCGGAGTTAACAAGCTCCACAATATTCGATATTCATGTTTAAATAACCTTAGAGTGCATGATAGATCAACACAACTATACCAAGTACTAACATAGAATGCACACTGTCACCTTCATACTATGAGAGGAGGAATAGCTCACATTAATACCATCATAGTAATAGTTAACTTCATAATCTACAAGAGATCATAATCATAAACCACGCCAAGTACTACATGATGCACACACTGTCACCATTACATCATGAAGGAGGAATAGACTACTTTAATAACATCACTAGAGTAGCACATAGATGAATAGTGATACAAAACATATTGCAATCATAAAGGGATATAAATAAGCACTTCACTATGCCATTCATAATAGTGAATAAGTATTCTGTGAAATATAGCCTAAGAGACCCACACGGTGCACACACTGTCACCTTTACACACGTGGGACAAGGAGTCTCCGGAGATCACATAAGTAAAATTCACTTGACTAGCATAACGACATCTAGATCACAATCATCATCATATGGATCTCAATCATGTAAGGCAGCTCATGAGATCATTGTATTGAAGTACGTAGAGAGAGAGATGAACCACATAGCTACGGTACAGCCCTTAGCCTCGATGGAGAACTACTCCCTCCTCATGGGAGATAGCAGCGTTGATGAAGATGGCGGTGGTGATGATGGAGAAGCCTTCGGGGGCACCCCCCGGCGGCGTGCCGGAACAGAGACTCTGTCCCCAGATCTTGGCTTCGCGATGGCGGCGGCTCTGGAAGGTTTCTGCGGGTTTCGTCGATCGTTTCAGGGTTTTCGCGACGGAGGCTTTAATTAGGCGAAAGGGCAAGGTCGGTGGACTTATGGGGGTCCCACACTATAGGGGGGCGCGGGCCACCCCTAGGCCGCGCCGGCCTATGGTTTGGTGGGCCTGTGCCCCCTCTCTGGCGGTTCTCGTGTGTTCTGGATGCTTCGGGCAAAATAGGAACCTGCGTTGATTTCGTCAATTCGAGAATATTTCTTTACTAGGATTTCTGAAACCAAAAACAGACAGGAACTGGCACTTCTGCATCTTGTTAATAGGTTAGTTCCAGAAAATGCATGAATATGACATAAAGTGTGCATAAAACATGTAGATATCATCAATAATGTGGCATGGAACATAAGAAATTATCGATACGTCGGAGACGTATCAACAACCAGGTAGGATCACATGTTGACTTAGGTCAACACTTCCCACTTATCATTTGAGAAAAACAATTTAAATGAGATTCATCATCTCATGTGATTTAAATAACCATTGCAATTTAACTACTACTTTGATTTAAATTCTACAAGTGAGCAAGTATGAGCCTATGCAATTAAAGGTCAACACATTACTTCATATCACTTGAGAAAAGGATTTAAATGAGGTGCTACACCTCATAGATTTAAATTCCTAAAATTTGAAATAGTTTAAATGGGCTAGACATTGACTACATAGCCAATATTTGCTTCTAGCCCATGATCATGTACAGAACCCATATCATATTTTTGCATAGTAAATTAGAGTTTGTGAAATGTGAAATAATTCAATTGGATTCACTTCAAAATTCAAATTGGTTGATTTTTAGGATTTATTTGAATACTGAAAAGTCTCTGGTTTGGTAATTTTGCTATTCAAATTCTACACCAGATATGGGGTTGAATCCAATGGGGTTGGATCAAGCATTTCGTGGGCTTTCTAACAGTATAAAGTTTGTCCAAAATGGTCAAGTAGATTTGAAAATATTTGAATTCTACCAAAGCATCTGTGAGCAAAAATAACTGAGACGATTTACTTTGAATTCAAATTCGTGGGCCTAGGCGGGAAACTTAACGGGCCAGCCCAGTAACGCTTCAACGCTCAGTGGGCCGCCTGACTGGTGGGTCCTACGCGTCAGTACGTTTAAAACAGCGAAGCGGTAAGGAGGAATGGTGGCCGTAGGATTAAAAGAAGATCGATGGCTGAGGGTCGTCCTCATCCTCGACAACGCTCGCCGGAGAGCTAACCCTACCGGCGGCAGCGAGGTAGCGAGGGGAGGCTTACCGGCGTCCAGCGGGGTCGGCGAGGCGGGCGATCGGCGTTGGAGACGACGGCGGTTCGAGGGAGGGTCGCAGCAGGGGCTGAGGTGGTCGCAATCAACGGCGGCTTCTGCTACGGGCTCCGGCGAACTCCGGCTAAATTCCGGCGAACTAGCGACTAATTGAGGAGGGGAAGTGGTCGAGGAGAACAGGGAGAAGGAGGGGAGGCGACTGGGGTGAAGAATGCATCAAGGGGGTGCCTCTATTTATAGTGGCGCGTGAGTGCTGTGGGTGCCCGTGGAGGTCGTCCATGGCGCCGACGTTCTGAGGCGCGAAGGGGCAAGCTATGATGTGCGTCGGCTAGGAGACGGCTAGGCGGAGCTAGCGCGCGTGATGGCATGTCAAATGATGGTCTGAGGCGTGCTGGCGATGGTGGCGTACTTGCAGTACCGTGGCGGCAGAGCGTCGATGATGTCTTCGTCTACGGCGCAGGCGACGACCAATGGCTGTGTCTGGCGAGGTACTGGCAGGGTGTGGAGCGTGCACGCGCAAGAGGAGAGGAAGGGAAGGATGAGGGGGCTCGGTCGAGGCAGCGTACTGGCGCGTCCAGTACCGTGCCAGTGCACGCTCTGGCGCGTCCAGACGTGGTGATCACGTTGTGGCCACGGCTTGTCGTGCATGGTTTGGAGTTGGGATCTTGTCCAGCATGCTCAGAAAAGTGAGAGAGGCTAGTTTGGCAAGGTTGGAGGGAGAGATGAGGTCCAGGGTAGGGTTTGGCATGGTGGCCGACATGAGAGCTTGGCATGGAGGAAAACTTGATCATGACTACACTTTAATCAGAGCAAAAGGGTTTGGTTCGATGCAGGGAAGGTACCAGGGTGTGATGATCACCAAAATAAAGTGGTTTAGGCTTTGGACCAGAGGTTAAAAGGGTGTGTTGCAATTCTGAAACTATGCCTGCAAGGTGTTTGTATAAATGTCCGCAAGAGAAAAATGTTTGAATTTTGAAATTCTTTTTGGTGGAGCTCAATCATATAATTAAAGAGAAAGAAAGGTGGTGGTGGTGGTCATTTTGGTGGAGATTTGCAGGATTTCAAATTTGTTATGATCTTCTCATAGTTTCAAAGTCTTCACTTGTCACCTCTCTACTGGTCAACCTGGTCAACATTAGCAATGGTGGTCAACATGAAAGTTGTTCACTTTCACATGGTCTTGGATGACATGGCAAGTGTTGACCAAGTTTGGTTGCAGAAACAAAAGATAGATGGGTGCAAAGTGGGGAAGAAATTATAAATGGCCCAAATGACCATTATCACATGTTATTGAAATTTGATTTTTCTTTTGGTTTGATTCTGGTTTCTTTGGGTCAATTGTGTTTGTTTTTGATATACAAGAGTTTTACAAGCAATGGCACAAGCCAAAGTGGCCTTGGTTGAGGTTTTGCAAAAAGGGCCTTATGTGTATGCGAGTGAAATTGGGATTTTCTCACTGTTTGGTTTCTCTCCATTTGATTTGACTTTTCTTGAATCTAATGTAATTCTTATTAGTTTAGAAACATTTTCCAACCATTGAAACCAATTCAAATGGTCTTGCTCAAAGATTTGCAAAATTGGCCTTAAACACATAAGAGGTAAAAATCCAAATTTCTTGATTTCTTATTTTATTTTCCTTGGATTTATTTGGGCAAGGTCTAGGTTCCATGTGATGTGATATTAAGTTTAAAGATGGTTTCACACCATTTGGGTAAGGTCTAGATGCTTAGAGCATGATTTGGGAAAAATGGCTAAGTGCCACATATGCCTCTATGCATAGGGTGCATTTGAGTTTTAATTTGACTTGGCTTGACCTAATTGGTGTTGTGGAGTGTTGAAATGGTATATAGGAGTAATCCCACCATTCACAACAAGTCCTAGGGTCAAGATCCTCAATTTCAAAAATTTGCTAATTTACTCTCATATGCCACTATGGCATTTTTAATTTCTTTTTATTTTCTTTGGATTTACTTTGGATTTGGTTGGATAAGTGCTAGGTAAGATTTATTAAGGTTTTACAAACCTCTAAACAAAGTAGAAGGGTCTAGGGTAAAGATTTATAAAAATAGCCATAGGCACATATGCCTTTTTCTTATTTAAATTCTTTTTATTTTATTTTAACTAGAGTGATGAAAAGAGGGGTGAGGTTTAGGGTTTAAGATCATTCAAAGTACTATAACAAGCAATCATGGCAATAGCACAAGAATTAAGCAAGATTACTATGGATCAAACTTAATTGAATAAAAGTTTTTGTTGGTTCCAAAATTTGGAACTAGTGAATTCATTTGTTTTTGTTTTGAATTTTTGGGATGTTACAACTGCCCCTTTCTCCCCCATCGTGCGTGCCTCTCCTCTCTCCCGTCCCCGACCCCAGCCGTCGCCGCTGTCGCCTCCTGCCCTCCGGCCGCCGTCCCTGGACCTCCTTCCTCCTCTGGTCGGTGGATCCGGGCAGTGCCCCCTCCCCTCCATGGCTTCCTCCTCCGGTTAGTTCTTCTCCTCTCTCTCCCTCTCTAGATTGGGTATACCTCTCTAGAAGAAAGATGGATGGATGATTCTCTCCGTAAGTTTTGCCATAGAGGTGGATGATCTTGTGCATGGTGCTGTGAAATTTTGAGGAACAATGGTTGAGTCTAGAGCAGATCTGGTGTGTTTCCATGTTGACCGGCACTGCCGCCCCTGTCTCACCGGCACTGCCTGTTGGGCCGGCACTGCCGCCCCTGTCTCACCGGCACTGCCGGTTGGGCCGGCACTGCCGCCCATACCACCCCGGCACTACCGGTGAAGCTGAGTCCAGATCATCTTTAGCCTCTTCTTTTTGTATCTTGAACATATCATTCATCATGCTTTGCTTATCAAGTTTGCTCTGTTTTAGTGTACCTTATCCTATGCTTCTTCTACCCATTGCTCTCACAGGTGCAGGTGGTTCTCATCGCTCTAACTCAGGCAAACGGGCGGTACCTAGTGACTTTGAAGCTGAAATCCTACCTTTGAAGAAGTCGTCTCGTCGGGAGAAGGATATGGCTCCGGCTGAACCTCGAGCTAACCTCATCCGGAGGCTGAGAGGCATGCCCATTGGGAAGTGGCCAGATAATGAGTATGCTCGGCTGCGTCAGACCAACATCTACACCTCTCCCAAGGCCACCAATTGCTCTGAGCTGTTCTGGACTAAGTATCAAGAGAAGATTTTTGATGATCTCTATGCAAATGCCACCTATAAAGTTGCTCCTATGCATCACATCAACTTTTCTCACATGGATAGACACGCCCAATACTTTGCTGAAGCTCGAGTTGTTTGTGAGCAGTTTGGTCTTTTTCCACTGATGAAGTTTCATCATCCTTACAGTGTGGATGTGATTGGGCAATTCTTTGCCACAGTTTATGTTGACAATGATGATGCCAAGACTATGACTTGGATGACAGAGGGTCGCATGTTGCATGGCACTTGGGACCAATTTGCAGCATGTCTTGGTTATCCGGTGCTCACTGACAATGAAGACGGATATTTTAGAGCTCACAACACTCCCAAGCCCATCGAGAAGACTCTCCTTGCTGATCTTTATCTGGAAGGAGAAGTGGTATATGGATCTCAGAAATTCCTTCGTCCGGTGTATGACATCCTTCTCCGCATTTACCGAGAGGTCCTTAATCCCAAGGTTGGGTGCGTTGATCAGATCTATGGGTACCTTGGGAACTTGTTATATCTCTCTCACCAGCACCGTGACACTGGTCTTCAGCTTGATGTGATGGACTTTCTGTGGAATGAGTTCTGGGCATGCATTATTGCTCGCAAGGCTCCTGTATTTGCTCCCTACTTCATGTTCTTCATATGCTCTCGTTGGGACAATGCTGGTGTTATCACCAGAATTTGACCGGATCAGAGGTGGGCCGCGATTGGAGATGGGCTTGAAGAATATATATATGGAAGAATATGTGAACCGGCCTTGTACACGAAGTTTGGGCTAGTTTGCCCTTGTATCTGTAATATAGTAGGATACGTGTCGATTAGATAGAGTTTGGCCCGTGCCCGGTTGGGATTATTCCCACGTTAGAAAGTCCCTGGACTATAAATATGTATCTAGGGTTTATGAAATAAACAACAACCAACGTTCACCCAACAAATCAATCTCGGCGCATCGCCAACTCCTTCGTCTCGAGGGTTTCTACCGGAAGCGCCGCCTAGATCGCATCTTGCGATCTAGGCAGCACAAGCTCCACGTTGTTCATGCGTTGCTCGTACTGAAGCCTTTTTGATGGCGAGCAACGTAGTTATCATAGATGTGTTAGGGTTAGCATAGTTCTTCGTATCATATGCTTGTAGTGCAACCCTAGCATATCTCGCCGCCCTTACACCTATCTTAGGTGTAGGGGCGGCACCCCGCTTGATCACGATTTAGTAGATTCGATCCGTTACGGTTGCTCCTTGATTCTTCAAGGATTAGTTTAATATCTGCAATAGTTAGGCCTTATAAGGGGCTGGAGGATCCAGCACGTAGGGTGTCGTTCGCAAGTCCTAGACGGATGTTCCGGGATCAACCTCGTGTTGGTTTTTAGGCCTTGTCTAGGATCGGCTTACGATCACCGTGCGTGGCCGCGAGGCCCAATCCTGAGTAGGATGTTCCGATTATGCGGTGAAAACCCCAAATCGTCGTAGATCTTATTAGCTTTATCTTGATCAAGCAGGACCACCATACATTCGTGCACCTCGTACGAATCATGGGTGGATCGGCTCCATGAGCCGATTCACAGGATAACCTGAGAGCCGATCGAGGCTCGTATTTAATGTTTACGTGTATGCCATGCAGAAACTAAGCGAGGCATCTCCATCACCTTCCTGACCAGGTATAGGTCAGGTGGCACGCCCTAGCATCAGCATCGGACGTGTGACCAGAAAGCTTTGCGGGCCGTCGCTCGGAGGGACCAGGGCCAGCCGAAGCCCTAAGTTGTTCCCGGCTCTACTGTGTTGCCTGTCGCTACCCGCCGGTGGGTTTCTGACGACAACACATTCTGACACGCCCGGTGGGACAACATCGGCTTGAGAGCTCGAGGAAATCGGCATTGGTCATGTCTGCAGAGCCGATGTTCAGGTATAGTTCTGTGGATAACTCAGAGCCAATATCTGCATAACTGACAATCGGCTCGGGGGCACATAATCAGATAGACATGCTATGAACATGTGCGATACATGTGCAGTGAAATATTGGGGGCCGATAGAAAAATCGAGTAAAAATTGCACAGGATCTACCCGCTGCGTGTTCAAGACGAGGATTTTCACCAAGTTGGTCTTCAGTGCAGCTTCTGTATACCGCCATGGTAAAGACAAAGAAGAGAGCAGTCACTCTGGTGGCAAGGACAAAGAGGAGGCCGGTTCAAGCGATCGGCTTCGATATGATGATAAAAGGTACAATAATGAAGACGGTATAGAGTCTTATAATGCTTTCAATATGTCTTTTATGTGAGTTTTGCTGTACCGGTTCATACTTGTGTTTGCTTTAAACAACCTTGCTAGCCTAAACCTTGTATCGAGAGGGAATACTTCTCATGCATCCAAAATCCTTGAGCCAAATACTATGCCACTTGTGTCCAACATACCTACCTACTACATAGTATTTCTCCGCCATTCCAAAGTAAATTGCTTGAGTGCTACCTTTAAAATTCCATTCTTCACCTTTGCAATATATAGCTCATGGGACAAATAGCTTAAAAACTATTGTGGTATTGAATATGTACTTATGCACTTTATCTCTTATTAAGTTTCTTGTTGTGCGATAACCATGTTTCTGGGGGCCAGCAACTATTCTTTGTTGAATATCATGTGAGTTGCTATGCATGTCCGTCTTGTTTGAAGTAAGAGCGATCTACCACCTTATGGTTAAGCATGCATGTTGTTAGAGAAGAACATTGGGCCGCTAACTAAAGCCATGATCCATGGTGGAAGTTTCAGTTTTGGACAAATATCCTCAATCTCATATGAGAAAATTACTAATTGTTGTTACATGCTTATGCACAAAAGAGGAGTCCATTATCTGTTGTCTATGTTGTCCCGGTATGGATGTCTAAGTTGAGAATAATCAAAAGCGAGAAATCCAAAATGCGAGCTTTCTCCTTAGACCTTTGTACAGGCGGCATAGAGGTACCCCTTTGTGACACTTGGTTAAAACATGTGCATTGCGATGATCCGGTAGTCCAAGCTAATTAGGACAAGGTGCGGGCACTATTAGTATACTATGCATGAGGCTTGCAACTTGTAAGATATAATTTACATGATACATATGCTTTATTACTACCGTTGACAAAATTGTTTCATGTTTTCAAAATCAAAGCTCTAGCACAAATATAGCAATCCATGCTTCCCTCTGCGAAGGGCCCGTCTTCTACTTTTATTGTTGAGTCAGTTTACCCATTTCTTTCTATCTAAAAAAGCAAACATTTGTGTTACTGTGCATTGATTCCTACATACTTGCATATTGCACTTGTTATATTACTTTATGTTGATAATATCCAGAAGATGCCACCTTTTGCCCTTTCAGTCCAAATGTCATTTGGTTTTGCAATGTTCTTCCATAGATGATTTTTCATGACATACAGCCGATGCACAACCATCGACTCTAGTACAATTACGCAAGATCTACCGGTTGGGGTGCAAGACACGGATTTCTTGAGGCCCTCTGCTTCCTCGAGGGGGCAAACGATGAGAGCTTCCTCAGCTGCAATGAGCCGATTACAACAGTGCTGTCAGAAGTCAGTTTTGGCGTACAACATCGGCTTTCAACGGGGGAAGAGGCAATCGATGGGGTCAAGAGCGGCTGAATCGGCAGGGTGGCTGTCTCAGAATTATCTGAGTTCCAAGCCTTTGGTCTGATCTGTGCATCTTCACCAGTATTCTCGCCTTGGCTGAGGCTCGGGGGCAGCTGGCCTGGTAGATGCTCTGTTTTAAAAGCCGATTGGGGTGTCATCGGCTGGTCCTTCGTCGAAACCTTCTTCAAAAATGGGAGTTCACGCAGAAGTGGAAGAGGCAAGGCATCATGATGGAGGATACTGCGACGGTTCTGCTCTGCCACGACATGACCCGACGAAGGAAAAGCAAAATGATTTTGGAATTGTCATTTCCAAAACCAGGGGGCATGTGTTATCACCAGAATTTGACCGGATCAGAGGTGGGCCGCGATTGGAGATGGGCTTGAAGAATATATATATGGAAGAATATGTGAACCGGCCTTGTACACGAAGTTTGGGCTAGTTTGCCCTTGTATCTGTAATATAGTAGGATACGTGTCGATTAGATAGAGTTTGGCCCGTGCCCGGTTGGGATTATTCACACGTTAGAAAGTCCCCTGGACTATAAATATGTATCTAGGGTTTATGAAATAAACAACAACCAACGTTCACCCAACAAATCAATCTCGGCGCATCGCCAACTCCTTCGTCTCGAGGGTTTCTACCGGTAAGCGACATGCTGCCTAGATCGCATCTTGCGATCTAGGCAGCACAAGCTCCACGTTGTTCATGCGTTGCTCGTACTGAAGCCTTTTTGATGGCGAGCAACGTAGTTATCATAGATGTGTTAGGGTTAGCATAGTTCTTCGTATCATATGCTTGCGTAGTGCAACCCCTAGCATATCTCGCCGCCCTTACGCCTATCTTAGGTGTAGGGGCGGCACCCCGCTTGATCACGATTTAGTAGATTCGATCCGTTACGGTTGCTCCTTGATTCTTCAAGGATTAGTTTAATATCTGCAATAGTTAGGCCTTATAAGGGGCTGGAGGATCCAGCGGCACGTAGGGTGTCGTTCGCAAGTCCTAGACAGGATGTTCCGGGATCAACCTCGTGTTGGTTTTTAGGCCTTGTCTAGGATCGGCTTGATCACCGTGCGTGGCCGCGAGGCCCAATCCGAGTAGGATGTTCCGATTATGCGGTGAAAACCCCAAATCGTCGTAGATCTTATTAGCTTTATCTTGATCAAGCAGGACCACCATACATTCGTGCACCTCGTACGAATCATGGGTGGATCGGCTCCCATGAGCCGATTCACCTGAGAGCCGATCGAGGCTCGTATTTAATGTTTACGTGTATGCCATGCGGGAAACTAAGCGAGGCATCTCCATCACCTTCCGACCAGGTATAGGTCACGGCACGCCCTAGCATCAGCATCGGACGTGTGACCAAAAGCTTTGCGGGCCGTCGCTCGGAGGGACCAGGGCCAGCCGAAGCCCTAAGTTGTTCCCGGCTCTACTGTGTTGCCTGTCGCTACCCGCCGGTGGGTTTCTGACGACAACAGCTGGTTATGGCAAACTCTCTGATGAGGTTATTCTTCTACCTCACAAGGCCAAGGATCTCAAGGTCAAGACTCATGCTAATCCTCCTCGTCTTCCCAATGATGAGGATTCTGCTGAAGAAGACTCTGATATGGAGTATGCTCCCCCTGCTGACAATGGTTGGGTTGCTCGCATAGAGGCCAAGTTGGCCAAGATGTTCTGTCTCAAGTCTGACATCAACAGGCGTCAGTATCAAGCTCATAGGGAGCGGAAATTGGACAGGAGGAACACAAAGCTCATCATGCGCAAGTTGGATATTCCTGTTGAGAGTGGATCTGAGGAGGTCATCACTCCTGAAGAACAATGGCTCTCTAAGCATGGCAATGTGACTGAATTTGAACAGCTTGGGCTTCCCGGTCCTTCTCGCCGTCGGCGCCCCACTAATGATGAAGTTGAGCCCGCCGAGTCTGACGATGATGAAGATTCAGAGGAATCCTCCGAGGATGTTTGAGCTTTCATGGGACGTTGTAGCATCGCTTCTTTTCTCCTTTTGGTGTCTTGATGCCAAAGGGGGAGAAGAAGGTCTAGTAGGACTTGCACAGGATTTGCTAGGGTGGTTTGAGGGCACAAGCATTTGCTTTTTATCATTCCGTTAAAGCTTGTGTCCTCCGTTTATCTTCTATGTTATGTTGAACCTTATCTTGTGTTTTATGTGTCCTATGTGTGGTGGACAAGACTTTTTAGTGAGTGAACTATTGCTATGGTTTTCGGTATTCTATATGGTTGAGAGTATTGTCATGGATTGGTATGATCATCTTATATCTCATATTGTCTATGGATTTATCTCAAATTGATACTTGATGTGATTGTGGGATTCTTGTTCATGATATTGAGACTATTGTCTTGAAATGTTAAGGATGTCAGTATGAAAGGGTATGATCTTAACTTGTCATCTTTTATCTTTTCCCATACATTATATGTCTTATGTCTTATGAGCATTGTGCTTACTATCTTGTAAGTTGAAGTTGCTCTATACCTAATGTGTGCATATATATATTCTTGCACTAAATTTCTCGCATGCACACATCTAGGGGGAGTTTCTCTCTTCTGTCAAACATATAGATGTTCTTGCTCTATTCTTTGCAAAATCCCGGTATTGTCATCAAACACCAAAAAGGGGGAGATTGAAAGAACATTTCATGATCTCTGAGTTTTGTGTGTTTGTTAACAACACCGGTGACAATTTAATCGTGTGCTAAGTGGTTTACAGTTTAGGAAAAGATATCACAGGAAAATCTCGACCCACTCAAAAAGGAAGAAAAGAAGAAGGAGGAACCTGGAGACGCCCAGCCGGCACGGCAACACCGGGCCGGCACTGGTGAGTGCACCCCGGCGTCTGCTTGCCGCTGTCTTCTGTGTTTGAAAATGTGGCCGGCACTGCCGGCGTCTCAAGGCCGGCACTGCCGGCGATTCGTCTCCAACGGGCAGAAAAGCTGGGGGTATAAATACCCCCCCTTCACCTACCTTGGAAGGTTGCTCAAACCCTAAGATATTCATCCTCCATTGCTGAGCCACCAAGAACACCAAAATAGCCAGATCTCCTCCCTCAACCACCCAAATCACTTGTGCTTTGGAGAATCGAAGGAGAAGACCCCGATCTACATCCTCACCGAAGCGTTTCTCATTTCCCCCTCTTATGCTTGAGGGCCCCCTTGCTAGTGTTCCTCTTTGGATCCCTAGTTGATTTGTGTTGATGTATTGTTGTTGATTGTTGTGTTGTAACAGATTTGGGAGCCTCCAATTCGGTTGTGGATGTGTGCCCCAAGAACCTTGTAAAGGCCCGGTTTCCGCCTCGAGGAAATCCCTTAGTGGAAGTGGGCTAGGCCTTCGTGGCGTTGCTCACCGGAGATCTAAGTGAAGCCTTCGTGTTGGTTTGGCTTTCGTAGCAACCACACTCCTCCAAACGTAGATGTACCTTCTTGCAAAGGAAGGGAACTACGGGAATCATCTCCGTGTCATCGCGTGCTCCACTCTCGGTTATCTCTATCCTATTCTATCTCTTATATTGCGTAGCTATATCTTGCTTAGTTGATTATCTTGTCATATAGGTAAATTCACTTAGTTGCATATCTAGAGAATTTTCCTTTGTGTCAAGCCTAAATTGAAAAAGAACTAAAAATTGGTTAGCACCTATTCCCCCCCCTCTAGGTGCGGCATACGATCCTTTCAACAACCTTCATGTGGCCTTCATCTCCTACTGGTTCGATAAACCTTGGTTTCTTACTGAGAGAAAACTTGCTGCTGTACACATCATACCTTCCTCTTGGGGTTCCCAACGGACGAGTGCTTTACCGTCACAAGGAAGCTACTTTCTGGTGCCGTTGCAATCCAACTTCCACGTTAGCAGCGTGCTAATGCTCGAGTAGTGGGAGGATGGGTGACCGAGTGGGAAGTTTGATCACGAGTAAGTAATTTTACTAGAGATAATTGTAGTTAGAGACTAAACTATGCAAATGACTGAAATAATAGAAATTCTGAAAAAATAGAAAAAAAAGGGAGTGGAAAAAACTAGAAAAAAATAAAATAATTTTTTTTCACCTAGAGGCATTTTTGCCCCGACGCATGCAGCCCACGTGGATGGACCTTAGTCCCGATCAGTAAGCAATCGGGACTAAACGGGGTGGGCTTTAGTCTCGGGTATTTAGTCCCGGTTGCACAATCGAGACTAAAGCCCTTTATGAATCGGGACTAAAGGTCATTTTTCTACTAGTGGTAGTGCTTGCCCGAGCGATGCCCTCCGACATGGAACGTTTCGGACCGTATGAATCTGCCGTTGCCGTGGCCCCTGGTGCGGGAGTACCCGTCGAGCTTGACGACCTGCGCGACGACGTCGCCGCCATTGTTATTCGGAACATGGAGAAGAGGTAGTGGACATAGCGATGTATATCCGCGAGAAGCACGATCGTTTTGCCTTCGTCACGAGCACGAGATATCAGATGGCCGCTTGTTGTGGTCGCTGTTATTAAACGATAAAGCTGTTACAGGTTAGGACATGTATTTTGTAACTGTCGGTGAACCGACTCTGCTTTGATCGTTTCTTGTAATTTGTAAACTACTCACATGTATGTCTCGTTCAAAAAAAAACATGTATGTAACGACTTCATTTAAATACGTGGAAAAGGTACTGCCCAATCGTTTTCAATTGTATATTCATGATTTTGTATAGCTTTTTATCCGAAAATTTTGCATCTTAAATTTGTCTGCCACACTTTCGACAGTTTCTAGATCCACCGCATTCCACTATAGCCCTCGTCGATTCACCTTTCACTCATGTTGTGACTGAGAGGCTCACGAAGAGTAACAACAGTGCTACACTTCTGGGCTAAAAGTTACGCACTAAGGATCCCTTTGATTCATAGGATTTTATAGAATATGAAGGATTTAAATTCTATGGGAAAATTTCCTATACAAATTATCTTCTCCGACGGGACGAGTACAAAGCTAGTACATCTTGGAGCTAGGTGAGGAAGGATGTTGCAGTTATTCTATAATTGTATGAGATGTTGTTTGCAAATTTGAAAGCAGGAGGGACTCAAATTCCATCATGTACCCACATTTAGTACCCAACGGCTTCAATATGTATGGTGCAGCAGGAGTAGCCAATATGTATGTACAGGATACGTTCTCCATCCGAATGGTGCTCGCCAAAAACAAAAGGGGGCATTAACAATGCCGATCATGCCAGCAATATAAGGCTCGTGCCAACGCGGGCGCTAGGAGGGGCGCTACCGCCCGCGACGGGGCGAGAGGGAGGCGAGAGCGGGGCGAGACGATAGCATCGGGCGGTGGCGCGGGCGCCCGGCGTTAGGGCGCGGTACCGCCCGCCTATAGCCCGCGTTGGAGGCGAGAGCGGGGCGAGAGGGAGGCGATAGCGGTGCTAGTGGGGGCGGTAGAGAGGAGAGAGAAGTGAGAGCTGGCACTATAGCCCGTGCACTGGCACCGTGGGGTGAGAGTGAGGTGAGAGTGGGGTGAGAGTGAGGAAAAAGCTGACGTGGCGAGGCTATAGTGGGGTGATGCATTGGCACCAGCCTAAGGGCGGCAGTTTATGGGGCACAATCGAGGACATGCTTGGCTTGTACATTCACGATCAAAAGGTGAACATCGAACAAGAGGAGCATGACCAATGCCGAGCATGTCAGGAATATAAGGATGCTAACGGACGAGATCCCCCCACCCCCTATACAACATGTGTAGCGTGCCGGTGTGTCAAGTCACACAAGTGTTCGTCGATGAGCTGACTTTGGTCCGGCCCACTAACACGTATAGTACTATCAATATTTCTATTAATTTCAAAATATACTCCCTTAGTTCCCAAATATAAGAATTTTTTTGGCATTACAAGTTAAAACATCAAAGTGCATTATATTAAGCAACTAAGGTAGTGTGTCAATAATTAATTATATATGTTTAATAAATACAAATATTGCAAAAACGTAAAAAATAGTAACAAGTTACAAAATAAATTACTCATATATTAAAAAAGAATGTTCATGTATATTAAAAATAGTTCATGTATCGAAAAGAAATGTTGATGTGCTAAAAAACACTTGTATCAACACAAACGTTTGTGTACTTCCAAAAAACCATCGCGCATTTATAAATTTACATACATTTCACAAGGATATGTTTTGAAAAAAATGCTCACTCCTTACAGACATATTCATGGGTCTCTAAAAATGATAAATGGTTCTAAAAGAATGTTCATGGCTTAAAAAAAGATAAATAAAAATAAGAGCAAAAAAGGAGAAAACAAATAAGTAACAAAAAAAAGTAGAAATGAGAAAAGTGAAAATATTCATGCATTCTTGAAAAATTGAAATAAAATGAAAAGTTGCATTAATGGGCCCAACCCATCTGGGGCTGGGTATACGGCTTGTGGAAGCTACACCAAGCTATAGACGATATATAGTGATTGTGAACAAGATAGCCCACATGTCACAGCAGGCTAGAATAGGAGGACATTGTCTCGCAGATCCTCGTCAGCTTAGATATCGAGTACGACATGGTTGTCTCGGCAATGTGCTTTTAGAGTTTATTTTTCTACGAGTTTTATATTGCGTGCAGGTCTTCGCGATGGCACTGCGGCGCGATGCAATGGTAGCCACTGGATATCTATAATCTATAATAACTAAATAGGAGCAATCCACTATGTGATTTCTCTTAACATGCAAGCATGCCACCTCATCTAGTATACCACCTCAGCAAATTATTATTTTTTCAATTATGGCAATTGTAAAATCTACTAGCTAGGCACGTCACCACTATTAAATATGGACCATCTCATCACTCCGCACGTATGTCATGCACTGATGCTTCACTTTCTCATGCACTCTAATTGCCACTACACCATTCATTTCGTAATGAATTTGCAGTTACTTCCTTCATTGCTATATAAAATACGTTCATCTTTGGCAAACAAATGGGTTCTGGAAGCTATTACTCCATTCATCCCAGCCCGAGTAGTCATATCAGAGGATAAATATTACAACCGACGAAGATGAAATTTGGCAATGGCGTGCCATCAGCAAGGAGCGGTCTCATCCTCCGTCTGGCGAATCAGCATCCTCTGTCCAATCTGAAGGCGCCCTCTCCTGGACTCTGATTTTAGCATATGCTCCTTTCCGTTCGTCGTTGATATATTTGGCTGCATCTGTTAATCTGAAGTCATGTCAGAACTTTAAAACAGGTACGCACCACAACTTCATGGAGAGGACGCAGTGTGAGTAGCTCCCTTTGACTTCTTAATTGAGGCAGGGTAATCTCTACATGTTTTTTTATTTTTATCTCCTTCTTGGTCTATAAGCACATGTTGGACTGTTCTTATGTAGGTTGAAGCAAGCGGCTGGAAATTTCAGAATTCCTACCGCATTTCCTTAACCAGTAGTACAACCATTGTACATCTCAACCTCCTAATAGGTAACAACGATTCTCTTCATTTCCTATTTTTTTCCACTCTGAACATAGTCAAGAATAACGACAATTTAAAAGAAATAACATGCTTGAAGATTCAGTTAATTTGACAATTATGTGATCCCATCTCCCATGGTGTCCACTCTTTCAAGATGACTAAATCCCAGTTGGCACTTTAGAAGACCTACAGTTGTCCAGACTCCAGAGTCAATATGTGTTGCTTAAGTGTTAATGGGTGGAAGTTGTGATGCACAGTGAGGATCGCTCATTTGTGTTTGCAATTGCAAATTGTTGTGTTCTCTTCCTCCTATGCTAATCCTAGCTGAAAGAATGTGTACTTACCTTTATCTTTGAACCTACCCCGAAGATTGGTACGTTAGTTCTTTGATCCTAGCATGTAAAACATCTGATGATTGTGTGCTATTTATTTCAAGATATCGGCCAAGTACAATCTTAGGAATGACTAGAATATATCAGACTGCTTTCTTAACATTATTATTCTTTTCTAGAGCAGACTGCAGTTTAACCATGCCATGTTTTTTTGTGGTGTAATAATCTATTCATTCCCTAGACCATCCAATTCTTATTTCCGAGACAGTTACATTTTATTTTTCAGGTGGTTCTGAGATGCTAATCCGGCTCAACGAAAATAAAGGCGTGCCCCATGTAAAATAACTGAAGGCATCGCCTAACTGGCTTTAGTCATGCATTTGTCAAGTAATTCTCCTTCTATATGTATTAACAATGCTTCATAAATATATGAAATGCTAATTTAAGTGACGAGTTGGCTGATTCATACTTATTATGGGTATAGTTCAGGAGCCTTTTTACCTCAAGTAACACATATGTTTTTCTCTTTCTATGTCCTTTAATGTTGCCAGTTAAAATTTCAAATCTTTCTATAATGCGTCAAAAATCATAAATTGCATTTTCTTCTACGTTGACAAATAGTTCCGCAGCAACGCGCGGGGTATCATCTAGTTTCACCGACAAGCGGATAGCAATTCCTATTCTTCACTTTGCCACGTGGCAAATCGCCATTGGGTCGCATCCTATTTGGGTCCTTCTAATGTTTGGGGTTATGACTGTTGGATGGAAGAAATATGACTTTTGCTTGGGTGTCCCCTTTTACAAACTTTTGACACCAGAGCACACCTTAAAAAATATTATGTCACTTTTCTCAATAATGACTGTAGCAAGTTTGCTCGGATTTATTTGCTCATAAATACAAGTTTCCGGAAATTTTCATGATGAAGTTACGATACTGCTGTACTACAGATTTTGAATGAAGAACTCGGCAAAAGCAGTCCATGACCAGATAAGGCGCGCGCTACTACCACCACACGCGCAGAGTCAAGGAAAACCCATCGATGGGCATGGGGACACTGCCCGTCGCCCACAAGCTCTCGCTCGCCTCCCCCTTCCTCCCGCGGCACCGGAGGGCCTGTCGCTCCCCCGTCCAGCACTGCCGGCGCCGGCGGCATGGAGCGGTGGTGGCGTACATGGAGCCGGACCCGAACTCGCCGGCGGCCATCCTGGGGCGCATCGTCGGGGCCCTCCCCGTGGTGGGCCTCGTGGCGCGCATCCTGAGCGACGACGGCGGCGTCGGCGGCGACACCGTCGACTTCGCCGAGTTCCGGCGCCGCGTCAGCAAGAACTGCACCGTCATGGACTCCCAGGCCTTCTACGACTTCAACGACCGCCGCGGCAAGGTGCGTATACGCCCAGCTCCTTTTTAGAACTACCGTAGCGTTTACCCGGCCGGCGTGCGCTCATGGTTGTCACGGTTGAATTGCTGCGAAGGTAGGAGACCCCTTCTATGTTCTGCTGTGCTGCTGGCTGGCCGCCATTGGTGCCGGGCTGCTGAAATCAGAGGAGATCTTGGAAGGCGTGGCTCGGCTCCGCATGTCCAACGACATCGAGTACGAGGAGGAGACCTTCCTCGAGATGATGAAGCTGGCTAGGGAGGTACACATACATGACACATTCACTGTCCCGATTTTTGCAATTTCAGTGCCACACCAGGAAATATCAATCAGTTCATCACTGACCCCTATGACGAAGACATGATCGAACTCTAATGTATATATGCAGAAACGGGCAAAGTCGAAGGCCCAAGCTCCGCAAGTGCCCATGGAAGTGCGCGCGGAGAAGGCGCTGGAGGCCATCTACGTGTGCTGCTTCGGGCAGGACATGGTGGAGCCCGAGGACGAGGAGCTCCTGTGCGCGA
Organism: Lolium multiflorum; assembly: GCA_030979885.1. NCBI lineage: Eukaryota > Viridiplantae > Streptophyta > Magnoliopsida > Poales > Poaceae > Lolium > Lolium multiflorum. The sequence continues at coordinate 254,724,033 of CM061747.1, read as the reverse complement.
TGCTGAACGCGGTGTTCCCGTCGGTGGGGAGGCCGGCAGTGAAAAGCATGGTGTCTACTTTGGCCAAGCAGGTGGCCTCCGGGGAGAGGAGGGGGCCCGACGCCAAGGTCGTGTCAAAGGAAGTGGCGGCGCGGCAACTCAAGGACCTGGAGTTCCTGAAGGAGAACAAGCTGGACTCGATATGAGGAGGGGAACATTTTTGGCAGGTAGATCGATTGGCACTTTCAGTTCGAGGAACAGACGAAGATAATGATTTTTTTTTATGTAGAAAAAACCAACTATCGTATGATTGCAACACAGTTTGCACCGTCGATATATGAGTAGAATGCAGGGCATTGCATGGTAGAAGATGTGACTTGTGAATGTGAGTTGTGCAACTTGAAAATACTGTTGCGAGATGTGACACACTCTGGATTACAAGTTAATGCAGTAGTACATTTGCTATGTCAATGATCAATACTTACCAATTGTGTTGCTTGAGAATAAAAATAGAAAGGCATAGTTTTCACATAATATTATACTTCCTCCGTACCATGAAACTTATCTTAACTTTGTCTAAACTTAGATATCTAGACCCCAAATTTAGACAAAGTTACGACATGTTTCATGAGAGGGAGGGAGTACTTAATATTATTTTCTCCACCTATTGTATTTGACTGCCACGTGGACAATTGTTATTTGATTGAAATAGCTGCCACATTAGCATTTGATTTCTGAGTTTAAAACAATAGGGGGTTCCCCTACCGTATTCCTTTCAAAAAAGTTTAAAACAATAGGTAAACATGATTAGACTCAATATATTGTTATAAGGATTTTTGGTGTGTGATTGTTGAACGTCAAGGAATTCAGATCTGCCATTGTGCTAAATCATAGGCTTTCGCACGTTTATCTCTTCAACTCCTCATCATCCTTCTTCTCGTCCAGATTTTCTTAGTGATGTTGCGCATGTGTTGACTATATTGATGGTTGTATTGCTAGTGTGTTGCTTATTGCCAGTTGCAGTTGTGTTGTTCCTCTATTGCAATGGTCCTCTTCCTACATGTGCATCATTATTTTGTTATATTGCAACTTTGCTTTTCAACTATCGTGATATGTCTCCATATGCTTTCAAGCATGCTCACCTAATTATGAGTATCAAGGGCAAAAGCACAATGTGAGATCAAGGCACTTGCAGACACATCACATAATCTAGAATTTCCTATTAGGTTACAATTACGATAGAAAATCATACTCTTCAAACGTCTATTGAAATATTTGCAGGATATTTGAAGATAATAAAATAAGAATGCATATAAAGATACTAAAATAAATCGATTGATAGCAATTGTCTTTGCATTGATGTGATTATGTCTAAATGTTGTATGTTTTTGAATTAAATGAAATCCAATTCAAACAAAGTGTTCGTCACATTATCTAAAAATGACATAGTTTTGACAGATAAAATTCTACCTTACTAATCTCATTCTACCTTACCAATCTCGTATTTATTTGTACTGATGGAAGTTTGAATTATATAACTATGAAATTCAAGTATAATAGTGCATGATCTTAGACTTCACAGGAAAAAATAATAAAATTGTATAGAAAAGTCTTTAACAATGAGAATATATTTAATTATAAAAATAGCCGATGTGAATAAGTAAAATTGTTTGATATAAATTGGTGACAAGCACAATAGTCTCAAACATCCATGTGAAGTTTACTGATTGTTTTAGAAAAATGCTAAAAAACAATCATGAAGTTGTTTTACTATGTTATGTTGAAAATTTTACTATATTTTTATGTCTGGAGAGGTATCTACAAAACACCATTATTTTAGTACTAGTTAATATATATGTTGTGATGTTATGAAAAGACAAAAGATCACGGCATAGTTTGTACACATGAATCAATATGTGTTCTCCATATTAAATTAAACTGGTTGCTACATTATCATTTGATTTATCAATTTAAAATAAAGAAATGTGGGCTACCAAAAAAAGATTGTTATCCAGGGAAACGGGACTAGAATCAACAACTTGTTGTAAGTATATTTTTTATGTGTGATAATTGACATCATTGATAACCCTAAAGTGCAAGAGATGGTTACAGCACAATTCAGTGAAAATGTGAGTACATCGGACCATAGGAGCAAGAAGGTAAAGTATCCTATGAAGCTATATATATCTCACTTAAATAACCGTATACGCACACTTAAATACTGTGCAGGGTTCAAATGTGCTGCTACCCAAAAATAAGACAGACATTATGCGAGACAAGAAAATAGCTTAAGCAAATAAAAGAGAGAACAAGGGTAACCAAACAGCAAGCACAACACTCTGTGAAATTAGGTTAACTTTAAGAGAAGCTGAAGATGGAGACTTCATGAGTAAAATCAAGAAGTGTGCACATAATGCACCTAATTGTTCTACCTATACTGGGTTGAAATCCTATGTGGGTTGTTTAGTCACTGTGAAGAGCGACTGTTGTAGGTCCACTTTTCCATCCATTCTCTGCATGGCGGCTCCGTAGGATATACGATGGTCTTATAGTTTTAGCAAGCTAATGAAACAAAGATAAGCATGGAACACCGAAATAACTTAGGTGGTAGATTCAAAAGCCAGGTGGAGACTGGAGATGGAGGTCACTACAAAAAAAACCTATCTTACAGTGGATTTTTTTGAACGGCACAAGTCGTAGTTGTTTGTAAAAGTTTTTTCGTTGGTAGATGTGTGTTTCCAGTGGCAAATATAGTTTCTCCGTGCCGATCTCATACTGGAGGAAAAATACGATGTGGAAGGTGGCCGACAAGCCCGGCACACGGTACTGCCGCGGTATGATACGTCCCAAACGTATCTATAATTTCTTATGTTCCATGCTACTTTATTGATGATACTCACATGTTTTATACATATTTTATGTCATATTTATGCATTTTCCGGCACTAACCTATTAACGAGATGCCGAAGAGCCTCTTGTTTTTTGCTTTTGGTTTCAGAAATCCTAGTAAGGAAATATTCTCGGAATTGGACGAAATCAACGCCCAGGGTCTTATTTTTCCACGAAGCTTCCAAAAGACCGAAGGAGTTACGAAGTGGGACCACGAGGTGGCGCCACACTAAGGCGGCGCGGCCTAGGGGGGCCCGCGCCGCCCTGGTGTGTGGGCCCCTCGTGTCGCCCCTAAACCTACCCTTCCGCCTACTTAAAGCCTTCGTTGCGAATACCCCAGTACCGAGAGCCACGATACGGAAAACCTTCCAGAGCGCGCCGCCAATCCCATCTCGGGGGATTCAGAGATCGCCTCCGGCACCCTGCCGGAGAGGAGAATCATCTCCCGGAGGACTCTTCATCGCCATAATTGCCTCCGGATTGATGTGTGAGTAGTTCACCCCTGTACTATGGGTCCATAGCAGTAGCTAGATGGTTGTCTTCTCCTCAATGTGCTATCATTGTTGGATCTTGTGAGCTGCCTAACATGATCAAGATCATCTATTTGTAATGCTACATGTTGCGTTTGTTGGGATCCGATGAATATGGAATACTATGTTATGTTGATTATCAATCTATCATATATGTGTTGTTGATGTCTACGCCCCCTCCTTTTCCTGTAGACAGTGTTGGGCCTCCAAGAGCAGAGGTTTGTAGAACAGCAGCAAGTTTTTCCTTAAGTGGATCACCCAAGGTTTATCGAACTCAGGGAGGAAGAGGTCAAAGATATCCCTCTCATGCAACCCTGCAACCACAAAGCAAGAAGTCTCTTGTGTCCCCAACACACCTAATAGGTGCACTAGTTCGAGCGAAGAGATAGTGAAATACGGTGGTGTAAATAAGCGTGCAACGGCACAAAAAGTGCTTTGCCCAGGAAGAATGCAGTAAGTAATGACGCAGTAAAACAGTAAACAAGCAGCGATAGCAATATTTAGGAACAAGGCCTAGGGATCATACTTTCACTAGTGGACACTCTCAACATTGATCACATAGAATAGATAAATGCATACTCTACACTCTCTTGTTGGATGATGAACACATTGCGTAGGATTACACGAACCCTCAATGCCGGAGTTAACAAGCTCCACAATTCAATGTTCATATTTAAATAACCTTAGAGTGCATGAAAGATCAACACGACTAAACCAAGTACTAACATAGCATGCACACTGTCACCTTCACACTACGAAAGGAGGCATAGATCACATCAATACCATCATAGAAATAGTTAACTTCATAATCTACAAGAGATCATAATCATAGCCTACGCCAAGTACTAACACGGATGCACACACTGTCACCATTACACCGTGCAGGAGGAATAAAACTACTTTAATAACATCACTAGAGTAGCATGCAGATAAATTGTGATACAAAACACATTGCAATCATAAAGAGATATAAATAAGCACTTCACTATGCCATTCATAACAGTGAATAAGTGATGGAAATAAGAAAGACCCACACACACACACCTTTACACACGTGGGACAAGGAGTCTCCGGAGATCACATAAGTAAAATCCACTTGACTAGCATAATGACATCTAGATTACAAGCATCATCATATGAATCTCAATCATGTAAGGCAACTCATGAGATTATTGTATTGAAGTACATAGGGAGAGATTAACCACATAGCTACCGGTACAGCCCCGAGCCTCGATGGAGAACTACTCCTCCTCATGGGAGACAGCAGCGGTGATGAAGATGGCGGTGGTGTCGATGGAGAAGCCTGGGCACTTCCCCGTCCGCGGCGTGCGGAATAGAGACTCTGTCCCCCAGATCTTGGCTTCGCGATGGCGGCGGCTCTGGAAGGTTTCTGCGGGTTTCGTCGATCGTGATAGGGTTTTCGCGATGGAGGCTTTAAATAGGCGGAAGGGCAAGGTCGGTGGAGTCCTGGTGGGGCCACACACCAAGGCGGCGCGCCCTACCCCCTGGCCGCGCCGGCCACAAGTGTGGGCCCACCAGGGCTCCCGGCTCTCGGGTGTTCTGGAAGCTTCGTGTGAAAATAGGATGCTGGGCGTTGATTTCGTCCGATTCCGAGAATATTTCCTTGTAGGATAACGTTGCATAGAAAACAAAAATTTTCCTACCGCGAACACGAAATCCAAGCCAAGATGCAATCTAGAAGACGGTAGCAACGAGGGGATTATCGAGTCTCACCCTTGAAGAGATTCCAAAGCCTACAAGATGAGGCTCTTGTTGCTGCGGTAGATGTTCACTTGCCGCTTGCAAGCGCGTAGAAGATCTTGATCACGATCGGTTCCGGCGCCACGAACGGGCAGCACCTCCGTACTCGGTCACACGTTCGGTTGTTGATGAAGACGACGTCCACCTCCCCGTTCCAGCGGGCAGCGGAAGTAGTAGCTCCTCTTGAATCCGACAGCACGACGTGGTGTTGGTGGTGGTGGAGAAATCCGGCGGAGCTTCGCTAAGCGTGCGGGAATTGGAGGAGCGGGGCGGCTAGGGTTTGGGAGGGGGTGGCCGGCCACTCTAAGGGGGGCGGCCAGCTGTGGTCTTTGGGGTGGCCGGCCCCCTCCCCTTGGCCCCTCATTATATAGGTGGATCCCCAAGAGTTGGTCTCCAAGTCTTCGAATAAGACCCGAACCAAAAACCTTCCATATGGTGGGGAAACCTAGCCAAGCTAGGACTCCCACTAGAGGTGGGAGTTCCACCTCCCATATGGGGGGGTGGCCTAGGGGGAGTCCACTTGGGACTCCTCCCCCACTAGGGCTGGCCGGCCATGGAGGTGGAGTCCCATGTGGACTCCACCTTCCTTGGTGGTTTCTTCCGGACTTTTCTAGAACCTTCTAGAACCTTCCATAGAACCTTTCGCGTCAATTTTATTCACATAAAATGACATCCAATATATGAATCTTATTCTCCGGACCATTCCGGAACTCCTCGTGATGTCCGGGATCTCATCCGGGACTCCGAACAAATATTTGAACTCCATTCCATATTCAAGTTCTACCATTTCAACATCCAACTTTAAGTGTGTCACCCTACGGTTCGCGAACTATGCGGACATGGTTGAGTACTCACTCCGACCAATAACCAATAGCGGGATCTGGAGATCCATAATGGCTCCCACATATTCAACGATGACTTTAGTGATCGAATGAACCATTCACATACGATACCAATTCCCTTTGTCACGCGATATTTTACTTGTCCGAGGTTTGATCTTCGGTATCACTCTATACCTTGTTCAACCTCGTCTCCTGACAAGTACTTTTACTCGTACCGTGGTATGTGGTCTCTTATGAACTTATTCATATGCTTGCAAGACATTAGACGACATTCCACCGAGAGGGCCAGAGTATATCTATCTGTCATCGGGATGGACAAATCCCACTGATCCATATGCCTCAACTCATACTTTCCGGATACTTAATCCCACCTTTATAACCACCCATTTACGCAGTGGCGTTTGATGTAATCAAAGTACCTTTCCGGTATAAGTGATTTACATGATCTCATGGTCATAAGGACTAGGTAACTATGTATTGAAAGCTTATAGCAAATAACTTAATGACGAGATCTTATGCTACGCTTAATGGGTGTGTCCATTATATCATTCATACAATGATATAACCTTGTTATTAATAACATCCAATGTTCATGATTATGAAACTAATCATCCATTAATCAACAAGCTAGTTAAGAGGCATACTAGGGACTCTTTGTTGTTTACATATCACACATGTATCAATGTTTCGGTTAATACAATTATAGCATGGTATATAAACATTTATCATAAACATAAAGATATATAATAACCACTTTTATTATTGCCTCTTGGGCATATCTCCAACAGTCTCCCACTTGCACTAGAGTCAATAATCTAGATTACATTGTAAGGTACCTAACACCCATGGCATTCGGTGTTGGTCATGCTTTGCCCTAGGGAGAGCTTTAGTCAACGGATCTGCTACATTCAGATCAGTGTACTTTGCAAATCTTTACTTCTCCATCTTCGATGTACTCACGAATCGAGTGGTAACGCAGCTTGATATGCTTCAGCCTCTTGTGTGACCTTGGCTCTTGTGCATTGGCGATGGCACCCATGTTATCACAGTAAATGATTAATGGGTCCAATGCACTAGGAACCACACCGAGCTCTACAATGAACCTCTTCATCCATACCGCTTCGATGAAGCCTCGAAGCCGCTATGTACTCGATTCTGTTGAAGACTTCGCCACCGTGCACTGCTTCGAGCTTGCCCAGCTTTGCAGCACCATTCAATATAAACACGTACCCAGATGTGACTTAGAGTCATCAGGATCGGTGTTCCAACTTGCATCGGTGTAACTTGTTACAACGAGCTCTTGGTCACCTCCATAACAAAGAAACATATCCTTAGTTCTTTTCAAGTACTTCAGGATATTCTTGACCGCTGTCCAGTGTTCCATTCCTGGATCACTTTGATATCTGCTAGTCAAACTAACAGCATGTGCTATATCCGGTCTAGTACATAGCATGGCATACATGATAGAGCCCACTGCCGAGGCATAGGGGATCCGACTCATCCTTTCTCTTTCTTCTTCGTAGCCGGACCTTGAGTCTTACTCAAGACCTTGCCAGTAACATAGGTAAGAATCCTTTCTTACTTTCGTCCATTCTAAACTTCTTTAGAATCTTGTCCAGTATGTACTCTGTGATAGCCCTATTAGGCTTCTTGATCTATCTCTATAAATCTTGATGCCTAATATATACGATGCTTCACCAAGGTCTTTCATTGAAAAACTATTATTCAAATAACCTTTAACACTGCTTAATAGTTCTATATCATTCCCGATCAATAATATGTCATCTACATATAATATCAGGAATGCTACAGAGCTCCCACTCACTTTCTTGTAAATACAGGCCTCTCCATGACATTGTATAAACCCGAAGTCTTTGATCACCTTATCAAAACGTCGGTTCCAACTTCTTGATGCTTGCTTCAGTCCATAGATTGAACGCTGAAGTTTGCATACTTTGTCAGCATTTTTAGGATCGACAAAACCTTTGGGTTGTACCATATACAACTCTTCCTCAATATCTCCATTAAGGAACGCTGTTTTGACATCCATCTGCCAAATCTCATAATCGAAAAATACAGCTATTGCTAACAAAATCCTTACAGATTTAACTTCGCTACAGTGAGAAAGTCTCATCGTAGTCAACTCCTTGAATTTGTCGGAAACCCTTTGCGACAAGTCGAGCTTTATAGACAGTAATATTACCATCAGCATCTGTTTTTCTCATGAAGATCCATTTATTCTCGATAGCCTTGCGGCTATCAGGTAAGTCTACCAAAGTCCATACTTTGTTATCATACATGGATCCCATTTCGGATTTCATGGCTTCTTGCCATTTGTTGGAATCTGGGCTCATCATCGCTTCTTCATACGTCGCAGGGTCCTCATCATTGTTATCTACAATCATGATATTTAGACAAGGATCATACCAATCAGGAGTGGCACGTTCCCTTGTCGATCTGCGAGGTTCGAGTAGTTTCCTCGTTCGAAGTTTCATGATCTTTATCATTAGCTTCCTCTGTTGCGGTGTAGGCGGTACAGTACAACTTCGGTCTGCGCTACTCGATCAACGAGTATAGATTCATCAATCTCATCGAGTTCTACTTTTCTTCCAGTCACTTCTTTAGTGAGAAATTTTTCTCAAGAAAGGTTCCGTTCTTAGCAACAAAGATTTTGCCTTCGGATCTGTGATAGAAAGTGTACCCTATAGTTTCCTTAGGGTATCCTATGAAGACGCATTTCTCCGCTTTGGGTTCTAGCTTGTCCGGTTGTAACTTCTTTACATAGCGCAACCCCAAACTTTTAGGAACGACAGCTTAGGTTTCTTATTAAACCATAATTCATACGGTGTCGTTTCAACGGATTTTGATGGTGCTCTATTTAAAGTGAATGCGGCTGTCTCTAATGCATAACTCCAAAATGATAACGGCAAATCGTAGAGACATCATAGAACGAACCATATCTAAGAGAGTTCGATTACGACGTTCGGACACACCGTTTCGTTGAGGTGTTCCCGGCGGAGTCAATTGTGAAAGTATTCCGCATTTCTTTAAATGCATGCCAAACTCATAACTCAGATATTCACCTCCGCGATCAGATCGTAGAAATTTGATCTTCTTGTTACGTTGATTTTCTACTTCACTTTGGAATTCCTTAAACTTCTCGAAAGTTTCGGATTTATGTTTCATGAAATAGATATACCCATATCTACTCAGATCATCGTGAAGGTTAGAACATAACGATAACCACCGCGCGATGCTACGCTCATTGGTCCACATCGGTATGTATGATTTCTAATAAGTCAGTAGCTCGCTCCATCATACCAGAAAAATGGAGTCTTAGTCATTTTTCCCATTAGACATGCTTCGCATCTATCAAGTGACTCAAAGTCAAGTGATTCAAGTAATCCATCGGTATGGAGTTTCTTCATGCGTTTCACTCCAATATGACCAAGACGACAGTGCCACATATAAGTAGAATTATCAATCAATTTAATTCGCTTAGCATCAAGGTTATGTATATGCGTATCACTACTATCGAGATCTAACAGAAATAAGCCATTCTTTTGTGGTGCTCGACCATAAAAGATATTATTCATAAAAATAGAACAACCATTATTCTCAGACTTGAATGAATAACCGTCTTGCATTAAACAAGATCCAGATATAATGTTCATGCTCAACGCAGTACATAATAGCAATTATTTAGGCTTAAAACTAATCCCGAAGGTAGATGTAGAGGAAGTGTGCCGGCGATCACATTGACCTTGGATCCGTTTCCAACGCGCATCGTCACTTCATCTTTCAGCAGTTGTCGTTTATTCTTTAGTTCCTGTTTCGAGTTACAAATATGAGCAACCGAACCAGTATCAAATACCCAGGTACTAGAACGAGAACCAGTGAAATGAACATCTATAACATGTATATCAGATATACCTTCTTTCTTCTTCTTGACAAGGCCGCTCTTCGGATCAGCCGATACTTGGAGCAATTACGCTTCCAGTGTCCCTTTTCCTTGCAGTAATAGCACTCAGCATCAGGCTTAGGGCCGTTCTTAGGTTTCATAGGAGGCGTGGCAGCTTTCTTGCCACCCTTCTTGAATTTTCCCTTAGACTTGCCCTGTTTCTTGAAACTGGTGGTCTTGTTGACCATCAACACTTGGTGCTCTTTCTTGATCTCAATCTCAGCAGCTTTAAGCATGGCGAAGAGTTCAGGTAACTCTTTGTTCATGTTCTGCATATTGTAGTTCATCACAAAGTTCTTGTAACTAGGTGACTGACAAGGGATTAACTTGTCAATGCCTATGGATTGTAGGCTAGGGTTTAGTTAGAAGTAGAGGGCAAGTAGATCTCGAAGGTTTCAGCCGAAAAGTACTCGACGACTATGAAAACTAGGGTTTGCAGACAATGTTTCGATTGATTCTTTGTCCCTCGACTCCCCTTATATATGAGGTGAAGCCGAGGGATTCGTGCTATACAAGTTTACGAGTCGGGACGGTTTCTAACTCATCCCGCCAGATTACAAACAACACTTCCTATTACAACTCTATCTTTCCTTAGTAAATCTTGGGCTCCCGAATCTTCTTATTCTTCGGGTATTGGGCTTCCAGTAAACCCCGGGTACCATCTTCGGCAGACCCATTTGGGATGCCTATGTCAGTGACAGTGATTGAAGGATACGATTAATCCCCAGTCTGTTAGGAATAACTATTTCCAAGTCACTGAGTTTCTTCGCATGCCCGGTCATGGCGAGCATGTGCTCACTAACGGAGCTACCTTCTTCCATCATGCAGCTGAAAAATTGTTTCGATGCTTCATAGAATTCCACGGCCGCATGAGTTTCAAAAATAGTCTTTAACTCTTTCATCAACTCATGAGGATCGTGGTGCTCAAAACGTTTTTGAAGATCGGATTCCAGACTGCATAGGATGGCACACTGAACTTGAGAGTACCGAGTTTTCCGAGTCGCGTAAACATTCTTTACTTCATCGGTTTCTTTCTGCAGGAGGGTCACCTAGCGGTGCATCAAGCACATATTGCAGATTTCCGCCAGAGAGGAAGATCCTCACATGACGGAACCAGTCGGTGAAGTTGCTATCGTTGCTCTTAAGTTTCTCTTTCTCTAGGAACTGATTAAAATTGATTGAGGACGCCATCTCTACAACATATATTTGCAATAGTTTAGACTAAGTTTATGACAAATTGAGTTCAAATTTTAATTCAACATAATTAAAAAATCTAAGTGAACTCCCACTCAAAACAATATCCCTCGCATTGTCTTAGTGATCACACGAACCAAATCCACCGCACCTAAACCCGATCATCACGAGAAAAGGTGTGATTTCAATGGCGAACACTCAAAGTGTTCATCATATCAACCATATGATTCATGCTCTACCTTTCGGTATCACGTGTTCCGAGACCATGTCTGTACATGCTAGGCTCGTCAAGGCCACCTTAGTATCCGCATGTGCAAAACTGTCTTGCACCCGTTGTATGTACTTATTGAATCTATCACACCCGATCATCACGAGATGCTTCGAAACGACAAGACTTGATAACGGTGCTACTAAGGATGAACACTTTATTATCTTGAGATTTTAGTGAGGGATCATCTTATAATGCTACCGTCGCAATCTAAGCAAAATAAGATGCATAAAAGGATTAACATCACATGCAGTTCATATGTGATATGATATGGCCCTTTTGTCTTTGCGCCTTTGATCTTCATCTCCAAAGCACGGACATGATCTCCATCATCTTCGGGCATGATCTCCATCATCGTCGGCGTAGCGTCAAGGTCAATGTCGCTGTCTTCATGATTGTTCTCCATGTAGCAACTATTACAACTACTTTGAAATACTACTCAACATGAAATTTAAAGACAACCATAAGGCTCCTGCCGGTTGCCACAATACAATAATGATCATCTCATACATATTCATCATCATATTATGGCCATATCACATCACCAAAAAAAAAAAACAAGTTAGACGTCTCTAATTTGGTTTGCATATTTTACGTGGTTTAGGGTTTTCGAGAGAGATCTAATCTACCTACGAACATGAACCACAACGTTGATACTAATGTTGTCAATAGAAGAGTAAATTGAATCTTCACTATAGTAGGAGAGACAGACACCCGCAAAGCCTATGCAATACAAGTTGCATGTCGAACGAGGAACAAGTCTCATGAACGCGGTCATGTAAAGTTAGTCCGAGCCGCTTCATCCCACTATGCCACAAAGATGCAAAGTACTCAAACTAAAGATAACAAGAGCATCAACGCCCACAAACCATTGTGTTCTACTCGTGCAACCATCTATGCATAGACACGGCTCGATACCACTGTAGGATAACGTTGCATAGAAAACAAAATTTTCCTACCGCGAACACGAAATCCAAGCCAAGATGCAATCTAGAAGACGGTAGCAACGGGATTATCGAGTCTCACCCTTGAAGAGATTCCAAAGCCTACAAGATGAGGATCTTGTTGCTGCGGTAGATGTTCACTTGCCGCTTGCAAAAGCGCGTAGAAGATCTTGATCACGATCGGTTCCGGCGCCACGAACGGGCAGCACCTCCGTACTCGGTCACACGTTCGGTTGTTGATGAAGACGACGTCCACCTCCCGTTCCAGCGGGCAGCGGAAGTAGTAGCTCCTCTTGAATCCGACAGCACGACGGCGTGGTGTTGGTGGTGGTGGAGAAATCCGGCGGAGCTTCGCTAAGCGTGCGGGAATTGGAGGAGCGGGGCGGCTAGGGTTTGGGAGGGTGGCCGGCCACTCTAAGGGGCGGCCAGCTGTGGTCTTTGGGGTGGCCGGCCCCCTCCCCTTGGCCCCTCATTATATAGGTGGATCCCCAAGAGTTGGTCTCCAAGTCTTCGAATAAGACCGAACCAAAAACCTTCCATATGGTGGGGAAACCTAGCCAAGCTAGGACTCCCACTAGAGGTGGGAGTTCCACCTCCCATATGGGGGGGTGGCCGGCCCCTAAGGGGGAGTCCACTTGGGACTCCTCCCCCACTAGGGCTGCCGGCCATGGAGGTGGAGTCCCATGTGGACTCCACCTTCCTTGGTGGTTTCTTCCGGACTTTTCTAGAACCTTCTAGAACCTTCCATAGAACCTTCCGCGTCAATTTTATTCACATAAAATGACATCCTATATATGAATCTTATTCTCCGGACCATTCCGGAACTCCTCGTGATGTCCGGGATCTCATCCGGGACTCTGAACAAATATTTGAACTCCATTCCATATTCAAGTTCTACCATTTCAACATCCAACTTTAAGTGTGTCACCCTACGGTTCGCGAACTATGCGGACATGGTTGAGTACTCACTCCGACCAATAACCAATAGCGGGATCTGGAGATCCATAATGGCTCCCACATATTCAACGATGACTTTAGTGATCGAATGAACCATTCACATACGATACCAATTTCCTTTGTCACGCGATATTTTACTTGTCCAGGTTTGATCTTCGGTATCACTCTATACCTTGTTCAACCTCGTCTCTGACAAGTACTCTTTACTCGTACCGTGGTATGTGGTCTCTTATGAACTTATTCATATGCTTGCAAGACATTAGACGACATTCCACCGAGAGGGCCCAGAGTATATCTATCCGTCATCGGGATGGACAAATCCCACTGTTGATCCATATGCCTCAACTCATACTTTCCGGATACTTAATCCCACCTTTATAACCACCCATTTACGCAGTGGCGTTTGATGTAATCAAAGTACCTTTCCGGTATAAGTGATTTACATGATCTCATGGTCATAAGGACTAGGTAACTATGTATTGAAAGCTTATAGCAAATAACTTAATGACGAGATCTTATGCTACGCTTAATGGGTGTGTCCATTATATCATTCATACAATGATATAACCTTGTTATTAATAACATCCAATGTTCATGATTATGAAACTAATCATCCATTAATCAACAAGCTAGTTAAGAGGCATACTAGGGACTCTTTGTTGTTTACATATCACACATGTATCAATGTTTGAGTTAATACAATTATAGCATGGTATATAAACATTTATCATAAACATAAAGATATATAATAACCACTTTTATTATTGCCTCTTGGGCATATCTCCAACATTCCCACTTACCAATAAAATAGCAGAAAACAGGAACTGCACTTCGGCATCTCGTCAATAGGTTAGTTCCGAAAAATGCATAAATATGACATAAAGTATGCATAAAACATGTAGATATCATCAATAATGTGGCATGGAACATAAGAAATTATCGATACGTCGGAGACGTATCAGTTGTTTATGATCTTGCATGCTCTCCGTTGCTAGTAGAGGCTCTGGCCAGGTTGATACTTATAACTCCAAGAGGGAGTATTTATGCTCGATAGTGGGTTCATGCCTCCATTAAATCTGGAACAGTGACAGAAAGTTCTAAGGTTGTGGATGTGCTGTTGCCACTAGGGATAAAACATCAATGCTTTGTCTAAGGATATTTGTGTTGATTACATTACGCACCATACTTAATGCAATTGTACGTTGTTTGCAACTTAATACTAGAAGGGGTGCGGATGCTAACCGAAGGTGGACTTTTTAGGCATAGATGCATGCTGGATAGCGGTCTATGTACTTTGTCGTAATGCCCGATTGAATTTCACATTACTCATCATGATATGTATGTGCATTGTTATGCCCTCTCTATTTGTCAATTGCCCAACTGTAATTTATTCACCCAACATGCTATTTCTTATTGGAGAGACACCACTAGTGAACTGTGGACCCCAATCCATTCTTTTACATCGAATACAATCTACTGCAATACTTGTTTACTGTTCTTTGCAAAAATCATCTTCCACTATACATCATCTAATCCTTTGTTACAGCAAGCCGGTGAGATTGACAACCTCACTTTGGTTTGATTGTGTTGTGCAGGTTCCACGTTGGCGCCGGAATCCCTGGTGTTGCGCGCACTACACTCCAACCAACAACCTTCAACGTGCTTCTTGACTCCTACTGGTTCGATAAACCTTGATTTCTTACTGAGGGAAACTTGCTGATGTACGCATCACACCTTCCACTTGGGGTTCCCAACGGGCGTGTGCTTTACGCGTCAACACGGTACATTTAGGGAGGAATTTAGTGTTGCTTCGTCCATTGTAAGCAATGTCAAAAGTCGAGTCAAAACTAGAGATGGTCAAGCACGTCCCAATGACTTTTCAACGTCTCGCCGACAAGTGCAACCCACCTCTGCCAAACCGTGCAATGTCTTATGGGTTCTTTGCATAAATGGGACCCAAATAGTTGGCCGCACTTGTTCTGAAACATATAAACAAACCGTAAACCCCACTTCCCAGCGTTGTTTCCTATATAATATATGGAACACTTAGTCCCCACTCCCCACCTCGTACGCCGCTGCGCCCACCGTTAGCTACTCCCACTAGGCAAGAT
Organism: Lolium multiflorum; assembly: GCA_030979885.1. NCBI lineage: Eukaryota > Viridiplantae > Streptophyta > Magnoliopsida > Poales > Poaceae > Lolium > Lolium multiflorum. The sequence goes on along the minus strand of CM061747.1, from coordinate 254,708,597 downwards.
AAACCCTAGATCAAACCATCTTTTGAATGAAAAAAATAGATTTCTCACCAAATCTCGTCTCTTCTACTAACCACCCTCTCCACTCTAGTCATGGAAAAGAGATGATGAGCAAGTTAAAGATCAAAGGGTTTTCGATGTCAGGTAATATATCCTGATGTGGTGCAGCCTATGCGTCGCATTCATCAACATCCATTCCCGATTCTAAGGTATGGTCTTAAACTCTTCTACTAATCATGTTGAATCTTTTTTTTTCATCTCCACCACTCCATTATTCCCCATTCGAATCAATCTACTGTACTTTTTTGATCCAACTATGCGTGGAGAAATGGTGGGCATCGGGACCACTGTCAACGTAAGGCGGGCGGAGGATGAAGGGCATGTCCCCGCCGCCTTCGTAGTACCTTGTGCGAACGATTCCGACGATGTCTCACTCGTCTTCGCGTAGGATGGCGGTCATGACGCCGCCGGCGCAGCACCTTGCATCATGGAAGCTAGAATAGAGAGGCACCTTGCGTCGTGTCGCAATACTAGTCTAAGTAATAGCTAAAAAAAGTGTACAATTTTTTTGTGACAAACATACTGAGCTTTATTGATCAATCAAGATGTTCCATCTATTTGGGCCTAGTCATCACTTCCCACGACACACATGCAAGTGTCCTCTTCCCTTGCTTACTCCCCCACTAAGATTATTTGATTATTGAATTGGTGTGCTCACGTAGCCCTTTTGGTAGTTTGAAACATACCACATAGAAAAGGGGGGATTGCATGTACCACTGATTTAATGAGAACATCCATCCCTTGACCTTGCTCCATACTCGATCCTTCCAAGATTTAAAAGTGACATACTTTGAGCTCCCCACCTTCATGGGCATACCAAGATAGCGATCACTAAGCAACTCCTTGTTGATCTGCTACATGTGTGCATCCTTTGCTGAAGAACACAAAAAGAATAGTTGTTAATTCTTTTACTCAAAGTGTGACAATAGGACTTCGACAATAGGAGTTCAACAAGTTTGATACCGCCACTGCACTACCATTACTACCCTTAGGAAACAACAGCCATCCGCAAATAACATGTAATTAACCACCAGAATTGATGGAGCCCCCCTAATACCTCCAAAGTGAGATGATTAATTTAATTTTAAGAGATATCTATAAAATACTCTTTGCTATCAACAAAAATAGATATGGTGAGATATGATATTTTTGTCTGATTCCCCTTGCAGTTTTAATTTGATCTAACTTGATTCTTCTGAAAAGAACTGAGAAGGAAACTAATTTGACCATGCCCATTATTACTTTGATTCACCGTCGATCAAAACCTAGCTTCTCCATTATGGATTCCAAATAGCTCCACTAAACCCGATCATAGGCCTTGATCATGTCCAACCGTAATGTGCAACTTTGAAGGACTTTATTAATTTAAAGTCGGACAATATGTGCCTTTTATCTAAAAAACGGCTATTCATCTTTGCTCTACTCATTTTCATAAAGTGTAGACGTTGTATGCACAAATTATATTATCGGTAATTAATCACTTAAGAAATGATATCAGGATTTTTAAAAAATAGAAAAATTTACCACAGAACACCGTTATTTTTTGACGTTTGCTGAAACACACCGCTAACCAAGTCAAAATCATATGTGCCTAAGAGCATCCCCACTCGTTTGGGCTCCCCACGCCCAAATCCGGCGAAATTTAGCGCCGGATGGATGTAGTTTTTGGCCTGGGGAGGCCCATTTTCCCAGCCGCGAGCCCATGGACGCGCACCCACCGCGTGCATAGCGACGGCGCATCCGGGAAGGGCAATCGTCGGAGTTCCCTCGACGCATTGAACCGTCGCGAAGTGGTGGAGAGCCGGAACGACTCGTCGGGAGCGGTCGAAGTGGCCTCGATGCGAGAACCGCCGTAATGGAGCACGAACTCGGGAAGAGCAACGGCGCTCTCTGCCGTCGAGAGACCTACATATACGGTTTCGACGGCGACGCCATTCATCTGTTCTCTCGTCACCATCCTCCGTCAACCATGAGCGATATCTCTTGGCCATCGGACAAACAGCGAGGAAGCCGCCTGGATGGCGCCATTGGTGGGATCCACTGCATCGTCCAGCAGCGACGATTCCCCCGCCGCCCGGCGAGTTGGACGACGAGACGAGGAGGACGAAGGCCGTGGCCGTGGGCGAGGAAGAGGAGGAGAGGAGGAGGAGGAGGAGCCGAGAGGAAGCGAGAGGGGACGAAGAAGTGATGAGGACGACGACGAGGACTCAACTTCCTCCGACGAGGAGGTGGCGAGCCGGAAGCGTCGCCGCGACGACGATGAGGCGGGGCCTTCTAAGAAGAAGAAGAAGTAGTTTAGTTTTAAAGTTTTTATATGTAATTCTTATGTTTATTCGAATTATATTCGAAATATATATATAATCTATCTATGTTGCACCAATTGAGAGTTCAAAGCTTTCGTTCGACGAGGGTTTTGCCGTAGATCGGGAAGACGAGGGTTTTGCCGTAGATCGGAGGCCATTGTCGCCGACAAGTTGGGGCCACGCGCGCTTTCGCTTCGTCCGGAGTCCCGAGCGCTCCCCGGGGGGCCGGGGATGTCGTGGGATCGCCGGATGGATTTAGGCCCAAATCGGACAAACCGGGGGCGCGACTGGGCCGAATTACGCCGTCCGGATGGAAAAAACGCTCGCCGGGGGCCTGTTCGGGGGACGAGTGGAGATGCTCTAACCACACGCGTCATCGCCCGTTCGTCTATGATGTGGGTCTACAGGCGAGAAAAAGAGACGCAACTTTTCGTGCGCGATACCCAAAACGGGCATACCGCCCAGCTGCAGCGAGGCGGAGGCGGAAGGCCGGTGGTCGTCACTGTTCAGGCGGCCAGGGCGCCGGTGACGTGGCGGATTCACAGGCAACGGCCCCGTGCTCTCAGCGGCGATGCCGGTGCGGAGGCGGGCGCCACAGCGGTTGGCTGCGCGGCGACAGGAGACGGCGGTGGTGAAGAGGTACACGGAGATGGGGATAGCGGCCGCGCTGTCGCGGCCGTGGGACTACCCGACGGCGTGCTGCGAGCTGGCCGAGCTCCTGCGCCACGGGTACGCGGACCTCCCCAAGGCCGCCCAGGCCCTCGTCGCCGGCGACGTGCTAATCGCGTTTCGTCTCCTCCCTGAGTAAGTCCTCTTCTCGCGCCCCCAGATGTGCACAATTCCGTCGAATTTCGTGCGCTCTTCCCTCGCGGATCCGCCGGTACGATTGACGACGGATTATCGCGTGCAGAAATTAGGATTTGCTTCCTTGAATACGCCCGTATGATTCCGTTCCAATTGTGGAACTCTGCATGCTAATTCGATTTTGTCCTCCTCTCCAGGGCTATTTATTATGCGCGTAAATTTCGGCAATCGCTCTGATATTGACTTTGTGCGCCTATCCTCTTAACCACTACTCTGTGCGGACATTCGAACAGCTCTGTAATTAACTGTAGGTGGAATTTTCTATGCGGGCAATGTCTTATCATGAGCAAGTTATACCTGGAAATTTATAGAGCTTGGGTAACTAATGAACCCACAGTGATATGAAAAATAAAGGTAGTGTTGATGCTTGATAATCTGTGTTTGTAGGCAACATTAGTGTTCATATTTGATAATCTATGTTTGTAGGCAGCATTAGTGTTGATACTTGATAGTCTATGTTTTGTAGACAACATTGCACTGGCTTTTTAATTCGTCTGGTGCATAATGGACTATTGATTCTAATCAAAGTTTGTCCAAGGGAATAGACCTGCGTGCATAATGGACTATTGATTCTAATCAAAGTTTGTCCAAGGGAATAGACATGCCCAACTGTCTTGGAATCAATATGAATAGAACGGAAACCCAAAACACAAATGGGCCATGAGAAGGGGGAAGGTGGCTTAATAACTAAAAGTGACTCGAGTTGTCTTCTCGATTTTATTTGTGCTGTTCAAAAACGATTATTGGTGTCATTGTAGTTTGGATTATGTTCAGTTGGTAATATTGTCACTCTTCATCCATGTTTAGTTTTGTAATTTGGAACTACCTTATGATTCATGAGTTCTCTTTGCATGGTCATAATCTTATCTATGGTATGTGATCAGTGTATTCTAAGTTGCATATATTTTTTTATTGTACAATAAAGATTACAGTCATCTATGGTATGTGATCAGTGTGTTATATAGTTGCATATACGTTTTCATTGTACAATAAAGATTACAGTCATCTATGTCATTAAATTGTGCATGGAATTGAGGTGGAAGTCTCACATTGAACTTTATTGTATGACTCCATTGCCCATTTATTGTTACTAGCATGGTGTGTTTAGTTTCGACTTGACTTTATCCTTCCGGAATGACACGCTATTTCCCATAGTGTGCAGACAGGATATGCATTAGCGGCAGCCAATGGTCTCCTCCAAGCTGTAGAAGTTTCCCTACCAAAGCAAAAGAAGTCACAAGCTGTTTCAGAGTTCAAATGCTCTGTTATTGCACATAAAAGGCGTGCTAGAGTTCAAGAGGAGCCAGGTATGTTAGGTTCCTTCTCAGATGTGCAAATGCATTAATGTCTCCCTGCTTAATAAAATTGCTAGTAGAAACCAGCAGCAGAGGACCATAGATAAATGTAGGGAACTACTGCGCTGGCTACTTATTTTATCTGGTGCTGAAATACTGCAATGAAAATGGCATCCCTGCCTACTGTGTGCTTCACTCGACTATTATGTTTGAATATTTTTTGAGGATGGTATAATTCACAAGTATAAACTCCAGCTTAAGTTAAAGCTGATCATTGTCCTCATATTATATGCATCTTAAGCTGCAGCTTCCTGTCAAAATTTAGCTGGATGCGCTTACAATTTTTTATTAATAACTAGTCGTCGTGATGTTTATGTTGAACCTCATAAACAGGTCCTCCACACATACCACATGATGTGCTTGTTCATATCTTCAGTTTTCTGGACATGCGTTCTCTGGTAGCAGCTGGTCTCGTTTGCTGGTATTCTTTTCTTCTCTCCTGTACATATACTATTTCCAAACATTCGCTAGTTGTTGTCATTGACACTTTCTTATTTCCTAGAAGGTCATGGAATTCATCGGCAAACGACAATGAACTGTGGAAAATGAACTACTCCCTTTTCTTTAGCATATCCGATGTGAGTTCCGGCAGCATGCCTATATCCAGTGTACATAACAGTCATGGTCTTGTTGTGCAGACTAGAGCCGATCCAGTATTTCATGATCCCAATTTGAACTGGAAAGATGTTTTCCACAAGAAGCATGCAGGTGATTCTCTCTTATGCTAGTATTCTCGATGTAATTTGCACTCACGATTTTATAATGGTCCCCTCTAAACATGGCTGGATTATTGTTACGACAGAATATATAAACTGGAGTTCTGCATCAAATAGAGCAATATGTCGACAATGTCGTTCAATTCTTTGGCTGAGCAGCTTGACATGCGCCGCTCCACACCATTGTCTCAAGAATGGAAAGGATGAAGTAAAAGTAGTGCCTCTATTACCCTATGCAGTAAGTGCTTCTACCTTTTATGGTCAATACTTCGTTTTTGTGGTCGGTTTAAGTTTGCACATAAATGGTTCATAGATTTTATTTTCAGTTTACCATTAAACATTGCGTTAGAAACTTATTAACCGTAATAGCCATTTTCTGATTGATCAATTGAGTGATTGTTACTTTTATACCATTTTGCTCTGCTCTTTCATCTGATATTCTGGTGTAACATTTAATCATCTGATTTCACTCTTTCATGGGCCAGGTTGCTTGTTACATATTGAATGCTCATGATCGGCCATCTTCATCATCCGATTGTGATGATAAAGATAGTGATTCTGAAGATAATGTGCCCAGACGGTTTTGGTATTCTCATGTTGAGTGAGTTGGCATGTAAATGTGGCATAGCTTTTCTGTATACCATTTGAATTTCTGGTGGTTTCTTAAGATGTATGCTTAGACGCACTGTTGTAATTCACTACTAGTAGGAGAAAGGCTCAACGAAAACTTGGACCTTTTGCTACAATACTGTTGTCAATAGAACAATTGCAGCAAGAGCGATTGTTGATAGAGACAATAATTCTGAAGATATACTACGGCCACAGCTTCCCACACCAAAAGCGTGATCAAACCTCAAGTCTTCCACTCAATGCTTTGTTTGCTATTTGTCTCCACCAAGCAACGTGCACAGATCATTTCGAAGTGCTCTTCACATCTTTGAGTAAGTTTTGGACTGCGATTCAGATGAAAACGTAAATGTTAACATCTTTGAGTAAGTTTTGGACTGCAATTCAGATGAAAACGTAAATGTTCTGCGCCGTTGTGAGTATTGTAATACAGAGCAACTGCATTTTGAACTGAGAAAATTAAACCAGCAGCTTTGGCACAGACATGACATGTCAAGCCAAACACAAAAACAACGAACGATTTAAACCCCAGAGGTGACATGCATATCTAGCACCAAAGAACCACATTATAGCAAGTCTCCACACCCCACTAACATGACTCCCACTGATAATAGCATTCTAACACCGACAAGTTGCAATTGAGGTTGCTACCTTAAACCATTCCCAAGATAGGTTACAGAGCAAAAGCTGGCATAACATAAGTTCGTAGAAGCAGGCACGTCACAACTAGTCGATTACTGACCGTGCCAGGATTTGACCAAACAGGTTATCTACTATCAACTACAGATATGGAATCACAACCATCCTTGAAAACCGACAAGTAGTGATTAGCAGAGAAGATAAATCTGCGCAGATACTCTCCACCGCTCTAATGCTTCTTGTCTTTCGACGGACCCTTGGGAATCTTAGACAGGCACTTCTCATCGAAGATGGCGTAGTACTTCTTCAGTTCCACCATGGCCTTCTCTCCAAAAGCATCGATCTTGTCCTCGTACTTCTCGTACAGAACCGGCACAGTGTAGAGAACCATGAAGACTGCAAGTAAGAAAGCGAGAATGGGTAAACAATGCTAGGTACAGTTACTGCACATCTGCAAGTTCAGGCTGTAGCAGCGAAGCACATTACCTATGTAGAACAAGGTGAGGAAATTGCAGCAGCTCCCAAGGGCAGAGAGGATCCACAGACCTGCAATCACCTGCGAACAAATAGACAGTATAGCAAGTGCTTGGTCACATAACAAAGCCACAAACAGCGAAGGCTAAAGAGAACGAAGCCATGCAACCAATTAAACGTACAATCAGGAATTTCTTCAGGTCACGGCCTTGACCAATCGCCCTCAGGCTAGCAAAGCCCCTGTTGATCTCATATCTCAGCGAGCGGGCAACATTGACAGCCAGGTCCTCCGTGATCTTAACCTCAGGAATGTTAGGAGGGGCCCTGAAAATAAATGCACGCAGAGATTTACAGCCGCAATCAACCTGTATACCATCTATAGATATCTAGAACAAGGAACAAGTTAATTCCAGGCAAAAGAGGATCGTCTGCTCAGCGTAATTACACATAAGCCAACCCAATATTCAGGTTCGGGTAAGGAGGCACTGTCACATTACTATATCTGAGCTTAGTGTGAATTGCAACAGAAGTTGGATGCAAGCAGTGATTTAAAACCTGTTGTACAATTATAGATATGTAGAACTAGGAACAAGTTAATTCAAGGCAAAAAAAGAGGATCATCTGCTCAGTGTAAATACACATCATTATACATAATAAGCCAAACGGATATTCAGGTTGGAGTAATGAGGCGATATCAAATGATACTATATCTAGCACCAGTGCAAATAACAGGAGAAGTTTAAAAGAAGCTCACTCACTTGTTGATGAATGCGGAGGCGTTTGACCAGAGGAAGAGTGTGCCGAGGGTGAGGATGAGGCAGTGGCAGAAGAGGGTGAGGAGGTGGTACTCCAGGACCTCGAAGAGCAGCCAGATGGAGGTGGCGCCCGCGAGCACCCCACCCGAGATCTTCTTGTTCCTCCACAGGAATAGATCGGCAGCTGCAAGCACAAGCCATAATCATTAATCACAGCAAAGGCACGAATCAGCAAGGATGTCTGTCTAGCTAGCAGACAAACAGCGAATCTCTCCAAGGTTGAAGCGCAGAAAGCATAGAGCGTTGCAGCTCAAACCCTAGAGAACCCCACAATCGCTTCAACCCAGCTTAGGAAGAGGGGCTACATGACATGAACAAATCGAAGCAATCTGACAGTGCAGTCTCCCCCCATCCTGGCCACCTACAATTCCGCTGAAATTTGAATCGAGGGAAACATCGCAGATCGGGACGTTTTTGTGTGCGCTAATCAGGGAACTGTTTCCGATCGAGAGGGAAGTGAAGCAAACTCGCGGACGGACGAGTAGTTCCACGCTCTCAGACAAGCGGAGCAAAACCCCGACGCGGCCGGGCCGGATCTACAGATTCCACACCACACGGGCGTCCCACCAAAACCCCATCGGCGCGGAGCAAGAGGTAAACAGCAAGGGTTTGGTGAGGTGAGGTGACGGAGTACTCACGCTTGCCGCCGCCGAGGACGGAGTGGACGGGCTTCTCGCGGCCGAAGAGGCGGTAGATCTTGGCCTTGACGGCGGCGGCGGCGGACTTGCCCTCGCCGTCGGAGTCGGAGGAGGAGGACCCGTGGAACTTGTCGGAGATCTTGTCCATCACCGACTCCTCCTTGTGCTCCGCCATGGCTGTCGTCTCTCTCTCTGCTTGGCTTGCTCGAGTCGAGCGCTTCTGTTCAGCAACGCCTTTTCTGCCGTCGCCGCTCCTCCCCTTTCCCGTGGTTCGGGGCCGCGTGTTTCGTGCGCGGCCGTGACGCGCCCCCAGCCGTCGATCTCAGCGCGGACGGCCCGCGATAGCCCGTCTTCTGGTCGCGTGGCGTGTACCGTGTGGGGCCCCACGTGTAAGCGAGCGTGGAGAGGTGTTGGGTGGGTGCACGGGATATTTACTGCGGCTCGGCAACGGCCGTGACAGGGAGGTGTCATTCTTGCCGTGGGCCCGTCGCGGTTCTCATGGATGGGGATATGGGTGGAGATCTCGAGGGGTTGGCCAGCCGTCGCCGTGCCGACGCGTGGCGGGGCCCTGGCAAGTGGCATCCGTCGGTCATGGACGGGTCGGAAGTTTCTGGAAGGGCGTCGGCTCGGTCCCAGGTTTGGAGTGCGAGGCCTTTGGTCATGTTTTGAAAAAATTCTCCACAGGTTTTTCTATCGGATAGCTCATAGCTCAGCATCGTGAGTAGCACGCCAAGGTTTCGTGGGGAGACGGTGGCTTGACATGTGAATGACAACTTGGGTACACGAAGGCGCTTTTTCGGGTTTTTTTTTTTTTTTTTTTTGATGTTTTCGAAAATTAGAGATGTTCCTTCCGTCCTGAAAAAGATGTATCGTATTTATTTTTACGCTTGGAAGCACAAGATTGCGATCGTCAACCAAACCTGTTTTACTCCATAGCTTTTATCGAGGCACAACACCAATCGTAAAACAAGAACTCAATCTGTTGGGGTTTTCAGCCGATGCATCGGCTATTTTTAAACTTTGAACATGGATAATTCAATTTGGCAACAGTGCTTGGTTCAAAAGCATAGTCTAGACGGAGTAGCGAGGAATCTTACACAAATGTGTATAGATGGCATGAGCCAAATCAAGCAACACCGTCATTGCTGCCACCGCCGCCGCCACCATCGTCGTTGCTAGCGGAAACACCAGCACTACTGTCGTCACCACCGGCATCGACACTACGAGCCAAAACACCTCTTGTCACAACAGCAACTCTTCTTTCTTGCCTTCGGTCACTTGCATGGATAGGAGGTGACTCACATTGTTACCAAAATTTCGTGAAGAGAAGACACTCGTGAGAGCATCAACAAAACCTTCACTATGTTGATTCCCAAGGTTGCACAACCAAAGGATCTTGGCCAATTTCGCCCAATTAGCATCTGCAACGTAATCTATAAAGGTGCTTCGAAGGTGTTAGCGGATAGGCCCAAAATCATACTACCGAAGATCATTTTGAAGGAGCATTCCGCTTTCTTACCATGCATGTTAATGACGAAAAATACAGCATACGAGTGTTTACATTTTATGAAAACTAATGGATCCAAATCAAAAAGCATCGGCATTGTGATCGAGTACAATGGGACTATCTACAAGCAATTATGCTCCTTGTGGGATTTCATAACCGATGGGTACATACATTTATGATAATGTTAACATCGGTCTCTTTCTCGATTCTTTTCAATGGTACACCATTAGAGGAATTCCATCCATCTTGAGGGATTCGTCAAGGTGATCTAACCTTCCCTATTTTTTCTTGATAGCAGTAGAGGGTCCTTCAAGCCTCCTAAAACAAAGCCATCAATCATCACATCTTGAAAGTATACAGGTGGCGCCCACAACCCCGCAGAGAGAAATATTGTGTAACATCAGGTCAACGAGTGAATCTGGATAAGTCATCGGTCTTCTTTAGCAAAGGATGCGCAAAAGCCATACTCTTCAAGTGCCAAATGGAACACTAGATGAGAAGTATCTCGAATGCCTTGGGATGTAGACCGCTCCCTTAATGCATGGGGCCTTTAAAGTATCTCAAAGACAGAGTTTGGAAAAGACTACAAGGATCGCTAGTACAACTGCTATCGGTAGGAGGAAATGAAGTGCACATAAAGTCGGTAGTTCGTTGATTCGAAACTTATGTTGGGGTTGCAATGATGGCAAACAGAGAACACGTTTGGTTTCTTGGGAAGTCATGTGATCACCGAAATCCTCTTGAGGATTGGGTTTTAGTGATGCATTGAACTTTTCAACTTGGGCTTTCTAGCGAAATAGGCATGGCGTATTCTACAAAATCGAAGCACTCTCTATGCAAAGATACTCAAGGCGGTCTATTTTCTATCAATCTATATTCTTGAGGCACATGTCGGATCACACCCTTCGCATGTTTAGCGTTCTTTGATAGAAATAAGGGAGACCCTATGATGTAGGGTTTAATTCGAAGAATTAGTACATGAGAGACTACACGTTTACACACGAACATAGTTGGATTTCGTGTGATCACATGCTACGCCCTACTGGTTGTAAGAAGATTAATCCTCCAGTCCGAGTCAGTGATTTTATCAACAACAGATCGGCTTCTTGGAAAAGAGAATGAATTTGGTGATCAGATGGGTATGTGAGCACGGTCTAAGCATTATTGGATCAACTTTGAGATTTGTTTTCTATGTCACGGAGACTACACAGCGTGAATAGCTTTTCTGCCTAAAAAGCCGGCCCGTCCTCGTTGTCCTCTAATCATGCCCACCACCACCCGCACTCCTCCACTTTCTCCCTGATGAGTAGCAACTGCTCCTTCCCCAAATCAATTTAGTTCATGGAGAGCTCCCAAGCGTTGCGCGTCTCAGCCTCGTCGAGCAGTGCGCCTGCTCCCGCTGTTTTGCCGTAGGCCCCGACGCTGCCACCATATGCAGGGCGTTTGTGTCGCCCTCCGGCCAAGCATCAGGGCGCCACCCCCACCCCACCCACCGCGCGAGCCTACAATAGCCTGCACACGCTACCGCCCGATTTAGCACATCGATGCCATTGAGCGTCTCTACCATGAACAGAGTTGGAGAGTAATAAATCTCCCAAATCCCGGCTAAGGAAAGGCGGAGCTCCAAATCGAGTCAACAGGCTCGAAGGGCGTGACCATGGCTGCCCAAATCGAGTCTGCGGGAGCTCGAGGGGGAGGCACCCTGATGGCGGCGGGAGGCGGAGGTGGACGAGCGGCCGGTGGTCGAGCGCAAGGATAGGGGAAGAGGGAGTCGCAGCGTCGGGTTGCCCGTGCGTGAGCACCTTATTTGGGGATGAAAAGCACACCCCTGCATCTGGTGGAGATGGGGATAAAAGGAGCCACACGTTTCTGTGTTCCCATTATAGGTAACGGACAGACAAGCGGCGTTAGACACGTGTTAGCTAATCACCGCGTGCTCACGTACCCATCTGTTCACCACATTCGTCTTGGAAAATACCAACTCTTGATGAATATTTGTTTCGCGACAGATGTTGAGAAAACGTATGGCATCCCGTTGAGAACCCAGTATCATAATGATGCATGGGCTTGGCATTATGAGCGATTGGGCATTCTTTTAATGCGATATGTGTACTGTCTTCTAGTTAGCACGAAGAAGAGAAGGTTGGCTTCAGAATAGGCATGCCATCTCAAACCAAGGGAAAGAGGAGAAGTTTTGAACAAATATGTGGAAGTTAAAATGCCCTCTAAACTACAATTTTTCTTTTGGCGCTTGCACACCAATTCCTCTCGAAAGGCGATGTTCACAAGAATATTGGAGAGACAAATAGACACTATGCTTATGGTGCAGAGGATTCGTGGATGCACTTCCTCATTGACTGCACTGTGTCCAGATGTGTTTGGTCTCTGGTCGATGATGAGATCACACATCACTTAAGCATGTGTATTACCGGCTGCAAAGCAATAGATCTTTACCATGCTTGAGTCACTTGATCACATGTATTTTGTAGGAATGACACTGTGACCTTATGGGTGGTCTAGTATGCCAGACGAAACCGATCCACAAGAGTGAGCAACAAAGTCCTCTATCTACATTCTTTTTGCTAGAAGATTTTTGGTGACCTAGCCTTGGCTTTGACGTCGGGTCTCCAAGTTATCGTAAGAGAACCCTGAATATACCGCTGAAGAAGGTAGTTAACGGTAAAGAGGTAGCGTTGAGAAAATACATCTAGAGATAACTTATCATGCACCGTCAAAGGAATATTGTTGGGATTTTTCGGTGAAGTACTATTGCTGGGTAACTACAATCAAAGAATTACTTTTGAAGTTAAAGATTTGAGTCGAAGAAACACCGCTGAAAAATCACCATTTGTGCACTATGAGTAATTACCATCAAATAATTACAATTCAAGTTAAAGATTATTGTAACATGTATGCATTGTTCATTGGACACTGTTTATGCGCATGTGAACGGTGTGCTGAGGGATGAGAGATCGAATAATTACAGTTGAGGATGAATCTCTACGTAGGACTTTCTAGTTTCACCTTTTGTTTCATACTTAATACTCCCTCCATCTATAAATATGTGTCCGAAGTTTGTTTAAATCTGAATGTACATACATCCAAATTTAGATAAATCTTAGACGTCTATTTAAAGATACATGGATTGTTTGCAAAAAATAAGGTTGGATCAATCAAGATGGCGATGTCACTCTCTTTTCTTCCTCGGCTCTCCCACCTCTCCGCCCTTCTTTTAATCTCACACAGAAACACGTATCATTGAGTGAATTGTTGGACCGTGCTGACACGGCCAAACACAGGGACTATTTTTATAAATATGTGCATATACTTACCTCTATGACTATACTTACATACATCCTAACCTTATGAACACTTTTGAAAGTCGACGGATCTTGGCACTGATGAAATCAACACAGACACCTTGCTATCGACAGAAACGTCGCCTTGAAGTAAAAAAAAAAAATCCACTTTCATAAAAGACCAAGGTGTTAAAACTAGAATTAAAACTCTGATAGGCTGAGGAACGCCACGGCCATCCTAACCCTCCAAATAAAAGCTGGTTCTCTCACAAGGATATTTTTCACCAAGCAGTGAAGTGAACTGTTCCACCATATTTTCACGCATGTACAGGGGAGTTGCTCCATGTTGGAAATTTTGGCAAGAGATTATTTCGTTCTCGCAAAGTAGCTCAGCAAACTTAAATATGTCACATATGAGCTCGGAAGCAGCCCGTGAAATTGAGGTTTCTTCTCTCTTTGGAATGTTCAGAAATCAGAAGCACTCTTAACCGTTGTTCTCATTCTCTTTTGCTGGGTGGTGTATTTTTGTTGCCAGTCTATTACTGGGTCACGTGATATACGAGCAGTCCAAAGGAAGAACAACAAAGTCGTTGTAGTATAGTGGTAAGTATTCCCGCCTGTCACGCGGGTGACCCGGGTTCGATCCCCGGCAACGGCGTATTTTTATTGTCGTCACCGCTTGTCTAAGCTCTCTGCTTGCCCCTTCATTACGCCATTCCCGTATTGTCCCCATCGTATCCGGCTAGCACCTAGCGTCAACACGGACACGCAATCGTACAAGCTAGCACCATTCCTCAGAGTTAGGGCATCTCCAACCGCGGCGACCCAAACCGCGCCCGCGCGACCGTTTGGGTCGAACCGGACAAAACCCGGCCCAGCGGACGCACAAAGCGGACGTCCGCGGAGTCCGACGACGCAAACCGGCCCAGGTGGCCGCGGATGGCACGGGTCCTCACGTGTCCGCCTCGTCGCGTGGTGGTCCACTGTCGGTGCCCGGTCCTATTAAATGTGGAGAAGGGTGTCCCATCGGTCCCTTCCCGCTCCGGCGCACGCGCGAGCTCGGGCTTCCGCGCCGCCATGGCCCCGGCGTGAGTTCCGGCCGTCCGCCAACGACCGAGGCGCGCGAGACGGCCATCGCGCCGGCGCCGTTCGCCATGGGGCCGCCGGCGGCCGAGCGCGACCGGATCTACGTCACCGTGCGGTGGCGCGATGTTGGGACGCGGCGTCCCAATGCGTGGGGACGTGCACCTCCCACGGGCGGCACGAGCCCGATCGGGTTCGGTGCGCCATCCCGGCTCCGGCCGCGCCCGCTACGCGAGATCCGGAGCCGCGCTCAGCTGCGGCGGACCTCCAAGAGACGCGTGCGGCGGCAAGTCCCAACGGGACTTGTGGTTCGAGGTGGAGCACGATGCGCGCCGGCGCACGTGCTTCACATCCGCGACGGCGCGGCCTCGCGCGCGGCCGCGCACACTGGCGGGCGGGCCGCCGCCGGCGGCCTCTACATCAACGAGCCCCGCGCCCGCCCGCAGCCCGGGAGGAGGAGGACGACCGGAGGCGCGGGGGCGCTCGCGGTGTCCCGCGGCGGGGCAACCTCGACGGGGCCACAGGCCCGCCGCCGCGCAACGCCGTGCGCGGCCGAGAAGGCGGAGGACGGGCCGGGCGCGCTCGGCCTTCCTCGGGCCGGCGCCGTCGGGGAGGAGGGCGCGCCGGGCCGGGCGGAGCCCGCCCCGGCGGGGCCAGCGCTCGAGGGCCCCGCCGCGCCGGCAGTCCGCTGGTCCGCGCGGAGGGCACGGCTGCGCGGGGCGGGCCCGCCGAACCCGGACTCCGGGGAAAGGGCGCGTGGTCGCCCGGCCGAGTCCCGTGCCCTCCGGCGTTTCGGCGGATGCGGTGACCCGATCGCATGTTGTAGTATACAAGTCGTTGATATGATCTTTGTGAAGGGCTTCCTCACAAATTGCCATATCCCTCAGAGTGGTACAACAGAAACATTGCAAGTCATAACACTCCATACTTTATTACAAACATTGTCTTAACAAGTTGGTATTCTCACAGGTCCTATGAGAACACCCTAAGATACTACTTAAGTACGATTACAACTCATAACAAATATAAAGAGCTCAACAACTTATTTAGGTAAGTTCTACGTTGCTCGGCTCTATGATGCTAAGGTGTGTCACTACTCCTCCACTTCCGTGTCATCTGGTCCGTAGACTATCCCATAGTCTACGCCTTCCACTCCGCCGGTAAGATCGGGTTCTTCGTAGACCAGCTCGTAGCTTCCTTGGTGCTCCATCGTTGATAGCCTCCACTTCCGGATCACGGTCTAGCAAGGGTGTCGAAAGAAAGTGAGTACAGAGGTACTCAAGTTCTAAAAGAATAAAAGGTGTTTGATGCACTAGCTACGACCATTGATCGGAAATCGCAGGTCAATGCATGTTTTGAAAACATTTCTTCAAAAGGTTGCTTTTATTATGAAAACTATGCCCGTCAGTCTTCACAGGTTGACCAGAACTTCGTGGAGTTCCTTTCTCCGCGTTCGCTTCCCTTCCCGAAGGAGTGACAACACAATTTGATACACTCTGAGAGGTGCGTTACTTTTCCCACAAGAGATCTCACCCTTTTTGCCATCCGCAGGAACTTGCCCCCGTTCACACTTCCTTTGGTGTGAGGCCAGTATAAAGATCCAAGCCCACACCGCCTTCTCCGCGACTGCAAACCCACCCTTTTGTCCACCCGCACACCTCCGGTAGACTTCCCCGATAATACGGCTTTACTCATGGTGTACTTTGGACAATCCTTCATAGATCGTAGAGCCATCATCACTAATGGATGGGGATTTAAAAGGCTATCCCAACCTACGGCAGTGCCTCCAACACCCCGCCGGCTCTACCAATCCGTTGGCGTGCAGAAGGGAAAAGATACGTGGCTTCCCCAGTGCCATTATAGATCTCATGGTCAACGCGATTTGTACGGCGCTAGAATCACTGGACGGCATTGGTAATTTAATCCTAGGGTGATATAACCCATTGCAATGGAACCTCCACCATATCAACACATACCATGGTTCCATTGCCACCACATAGTCATATTCATAGTTGGAAAATAACATTTCATTTGCGATGCAGGAATGGTAAGTATATAGCTTTGCATTAAAGTAATAGAAAATAATCAAATTGACATGAGCAAGGGTGAACTTGCCTGTGGACTGCGAGATAGTGCAGTTCAATGCAGTTGATGGAACCTGGACCTCGGGTTCTAAGAAGCATCATTGTCCGGTAAGGACAATGTTATAAAATCCAAATAATGCAATCATGGATGGATTATTTTATGTTGAATCCCTTTACCCCAATGAGTATTTACAATTTAGGGTTGTATTTAAGATTTATGTCTTTGACGGTAATTTACAATTGATTTAAAAGTATTAATCATTGTGATTCACACAAATTACAACAATTTAAAGTAAAATGCTTTTACTTAATGATTACCTTAGTCATTCCAAAATAATTTGAAATTATAGAGTGAACTCTATAGTTTTTGGAATAAAAAGGAGTATAGTATTTTTTCTGGGAAAAATACCCTTTTTCAAAAGAAATGACTTGGAATAATAGAATTTCATTTTGAAATATTTGAAAATAAGTATTTGAACTTATTTGAGATTTTTCCTTGAATTTTAATTACAAGGAAATAATAATTTTAAATTCCAAGTTTATTATCTAAATTCTTAAATTCATGATTTTGAATTTGTTTCATAAATTCCATTTCATATTTTATTCTTGTTAAGATTTATTTTTCATTCATAAATCCAATTTTTATTGGATTTTTAGAGTTGTTTATGATTTATTAAAATTTGGTAAAGTTTTGATCTTTTATTTATTGTAAAAAGACCAAAATACCCTACGGACCCATATGGGCCCAGCCCAATAACTTAACCCGGGACGGCCCAATAAGGTGGTCCCCTTTTGGGTTCGGTGGCGCACGGCCCACCTCACTCACTCTCGCTCGGCCCTCTCACTCGCTCGTCTAACCCTAACCATCGGCGACTCCGTGGCGATGGCGTCCGCCATGGCGCGCCCTGCTCCGCCATCGCCCTTCTCGGCCAGCCACCCGATCTGAACCGCCGTGAGCGGATCTATCGATCGTCCACGCGTTTCTCCCTTCTCGTCCTCTCCTGGCGAATCGCTCCGTCTGGATCCACGGAGAATCGCCTCGGACGATTTGGTGGTCTCCGCGAACTCTCGTCCTCGCGTCGACGTACGCGCCCCGAGACCGACTGGTGCGGTCGCTTGCGTACCGGTGTCGTCTCCCGTCCGTCTTCTTGTGGTGATGTTCGTGCTCGTTGGTGTAGCCGGCGTAACGTCGGCGCCTACCACTGATTTGCGGTAGGCCGCGAGCAGCCTCGCCATGCCCTAGCCTCGCTTCCAGTGCACAAGTAAGTGTTGTCTCTCCTCTACCTCTTCTGTGCGCCTCCATGCTGTTCTTCTTCCTCCTCATGCTCTGCTTGCTCTGGTGATCTGTGATCACACGAGCTATGCTATCCTATGCAATTTGCCTGTGCTTCTGTTAATTGCAAGCTCATGGCCCAATTACCATTTACATGGCACATGTTGCTTTGCTTGCGGTTCATGCTGTGCTTTCTCTGCTCTCCTAGCATGCTCTACACTTGCCATGCTCTACTGTGTTTGCTCAATAGCTAACTATGCCATGCTATGCTTGGTTACGACTTGCTTATGCTGGTCTATCATGCTTGCTTGTCTAGGTGTACTTGTGATGCATCTGACACTTGTGTGTGTGCAGAGGTGTGATATGATTCAGTACTACTCCTGCAAGCCAATGATCCATTGGATCATTCCTTGCTTGTTGGCTAACTTTCTGTGTAGCTTGACTTGCTATAATTGATCCATTTGATCAATTGATTGTCGTGATTGCTTACTGGCTAATGGCTATATGAGTTAATTATCTGGTGATCTTGATGCTCAAGCATCACGTGTTGTTGCTTACTTGTGCTGTTGCTTATCTTAGCTACCTAGACTTGTTCTAGTAGCTATAGATTTAACTGTGTTGCTTAACAGTGTGCTACTGTCATGCTTAGCATGGATCTGTGATAAATTCATGCTTGTATTACTTAAATTATGATGAACTGCTTAGGCAGTGATGATTTAAATGACTTGCTTGTATATGAATTTGCTGTTCATGATTCTTTTACAAGCAATTAGAGTCTGAATCCATTACTGGATAGTGATGTGATCTATTTGGCTTTCTTTTAATTGGTGCTAAGTGTGATGTGACCTCAGTAGCCTTGCTACTGACTGGTTGCTCACATGATTGATTGGATCTGGTTGGCTACTCAACTTTGCTTGCATATTTGGGGATCATACTAACTATGAATGCCAATATGCTTGCTGTGAAGAAATCTAGGGTTTTACTGATGGTTATGTGCCTAGGATTTTCTGTGTAGTCTATACTAGCTGCTATTTATTGTAACTCATCTACTGGTGCTATCTGTGCATCAGATCTTTCTGTGCACAAGATCTGTATCTGGATGGTTTCTATTTTGGTGGCTTTTTAGACTAGCAATAATCCTTGGTGAAAACCAAGTGATGATTCACCCTGTTGAGCATCTGCTCAACCCCATGACTATGTCATGCATATGATGGATTAGACCCATTGGATCTTTTCCAGGAACTAGGTATACCTTGTTCCAGCTCCTAGAAAGAAATGTTTTGTTGATGCAGACTTGGGTTTGTTCACATCACCTCCAGATCTTGGATGATCTTCTAGGTCACCATGATTTCGGTGGCTTAAGTGGTTGTGTGTGTTGGTTCTGTTCTTGCTCAAGAACTGGATGAAGAGCTAGTTCTTGCTTCACCCTTACGGTGAATCTTATCGTCGACTGGTTATGATTTCTAG
Source organism: Lolium multiflorum (assembly GCA_030979885.1). NCBI lineage: Eukaryota > Viridiplantae > Streptophyta > Magnoliopsida > Poales > Poaceae > Lolium > Lolium multiflorum. Next base: position 254,689,396 of record CM061747.1, on the reverse strand, counting down.
GGTTTGTGCCCTTTTATATGAACCCTGCTTCTATCCTTGCTTTGACACACAAGCCTGGCTTGCTTTGGTGACTAAGTGATGCATGACTTTCTGTTGCTTAGACACTTGAGTGTGTGCTCTCATATCTGAAACTTGAGCCTGTGTGTGCTCGGGTTTGGTCTGCTGCCCTTATCTTGTGCTGTCCATGGTTTTGGACAAGCACAAGTGTGCTGTGATAGTTTACACTGTCCAAACTGAATCTTGTTTTATTTGCTAACTGTCCAAACTTAATCTTTGGCTAACACTAACATTCTGGCTAGTGTTGATTCTCTGTTTTGCAGATTTGAAGATGGACATGACCATGAAGAAATACTTCAAGTCATATAGTCTAGGTTTTAGTTTAGGAATCATATTGTAATCTTCAATTTTATTTCTGTTTATTATTCATTAATTCTTGTATCAAGAATTTTGTAAAGACAATGTAATTTGTGTTGTGATATCAATAAAGCCCAAGTTTTTGTTTATGAGCTTTTGATTTATTTAATATTTATATTCTGGGATAAACATTGTATTTATGATTCACTTTGAAATTCAAAGTTGTTTGAATTCATAAGTTGTGTTTAAATTATGAATTCTATTTTATATTGTTCAATGCTTATTGTTAAATGTATTAGCACTTGTCAAATGAAATCAATTCCCCAAATCAACAAGATACAAAGAGATCATGTCGAAATTTCCCTAACTCACATTGCCTAACCCTAAGTGCAAAATGAGAGAGAACCTCGATCCCTCTTAGGTTTAGTTGCAATAAAGCGCGAAATTTCCCCGTTTTGCGATGAAATGCACATCCCATTTCTAAATCTACCTTCGTTGTTCCTATGTTAGGGTTATTACAGAACAGAGACGAGTACTACTGGGGGTAGTACTGCCGGCGGCCACCGCGTGCTCGCAAACCCTGGCTAGGGTTTGCTTTTTTTTAGTTTAAAGCCACTTTTGTGTAAAATTTGCCCAAAATAGGGCTAAGTTTAATGACCAACTAGTTTAAATTTATGTTTTGTTCTTTTCCTTTTTTATTTTCATTTTTGTTTTTTTTATTACAAATGCGCTGCGTCCGCGCGTTGGGCGCAGCGCGCGACCCAAACGGACACGGCCGCTGTCCGGGTGTCCGCTTGGCCACCCAAACGGCCTAAAACGGACGGCCCAGCGCGTCCGTTTGGGTCAGCCGGTTGGAGATGCCCTTACTACCTCTCTATAGCCCAGCAGCAGCACGGCCCACTCCACCCCGTTTCACACCACCCGCGAATTCTTGCGCGTGGACTCTGCCGGCCCATCTCCCGCCGCTCCACAGTCCCATCCCCGCAGATCCTCACGCGTTTCCTCCGCCCAATTCACATTCCCCCAGCGGCGGCAGCGAAGCACACACACCGAGAAGGCGAGAACAGCGACGAACAGACAGAGCAGAGGAGACGAGCACGGCAGCAGCAGCAGCAGCGCGTCCGTCCTGTCGCAGCGCCATTAACTCCAGCGTCCCCCTCCTCCCTCCTCCCCGGCAATTAATGCCGCCAACCACCCCTCCCCAAAACCTAGACCCACGACTAATACCCCAGCAATCTTCCCCTTCTACCCTCCCCTCCCCTCCCACCGCGCCATGCCATTCCGCCCCACCGCCCTCTCCCCGCCGCCGCCGCCGCAATGTCCTTCGCCGACTCCCTCTCCAACCTCGGCCTCGGCGCCGCCATCGCCATCGCGCTCGCCTTCCTCGTCCTCCTCGCCGCGCTCCTCCTCGCCTCCCACTTCTGCCTCCGCCGCCGCCGCAACCACCCCAACCCCCACAACCCCCACCACCACCCCGCCTCCTCCGCCTCCAGCTCGGGCCACATCTCCATCACCGTCCCGCGCTTCCTCTTCGTCGCCGAGGACGACTCCCCGGGCTCCTCCACCCGCGCCGCCCCCGTCGGCCTCGACCTCGCCGTGATCGCATCCTACCCCAAGGCGCCCTACTCCCGGGCCGCCGAGGGCTCCAACGAGACCGCGTGCCCCATCTGCCTCTGCGAGTACCGCGACGGCGAGATGCAGCGCGCCATGCCCGACTGCCGCCACCGCTTCCACCTCATGTGCCTCGACGCCTGGCTGCGCCGCAGCGCCTCATGCCCCGTCTGCCGCTCCTCGCCCATCCCCACACCCGTCTCCACCCCGCTCGCCACGCCCCTCTCCGAGCTCGTCCCGCTCTCGCAGTACGCGGCGGACCGTCGCCGACACAGGTGACCGACGGAGATTCATTCGTCTGCATCATCTCACCCCCTCTTATATTTATTCGTCTCTAGCACCAAAGCGTTGGATCAGTGGGAAAATGCCTATCATATATTTAGTTGGTCAGGAGAGGATTGACTAGTCTCAACAAGTGGTAGTAAGTAGGATCGTCGAATTGTTCAGCTAGGAGAAAGTTTTGCTCGGAATGGTAGCACTAGTTCCTGGAACCAAGGCAGAGACTCAGTGTACATACATTATTCCTTCGTTCTAATATACTCGTAGCTTCTTATCAACTGATGTTACCTGTGGCCATAGAGTACATGTATCTGATCCATCAGTCTCTCAACAACTGTATCCCATCCCAGTTATATGAATGACAAATTGCATTCTATATTACTTCTATGCTGGTGTTTACATTGCTTTGCTAACTAAAAGCATAAATGAAAAACCTGCTGTCAATTGAGAGTGCTCTTGCAATTAATAGAAGGTAAGTCTCGTTAAATACAACTCATGTTGTCGTTATTCGACGTATTATTGGGAGACACAACTGATTCCTTGATGATTGATAATTCGGGGCATTGATTTCTTCGGTTGATGTTGTTGTCGGCATCCTAGATCAAGTTATTTGCTTGAAATGCATACGTTACTTAGCTCTTTACGCTGCGATCTTCTCAGCAGCATGCGTGATTTAAACTCTTAACGGAAGTAACTAGTTGCTACATTAATTTTAGATGATTTTGATGTGCAGCTGTATATATGTTACTCCCTAAGTTCCTATATCCATGGAATTTCTAGCAACTCTACATGTTTTCTGTTTGCATCATACCTGTATAAACTCGTGATGGTGCTAGTTACCTTGTATTCTGAAATGTTACCCTGATTGGTTCAAGTGCTCTCAATTATCCGGTCGTTAGATTTCTATCTTAACCGTGCTCATGTTTTGTGCTAGTGAACTTGCCTTCTCTGTTTACCAAGATATTGATTTCTATCTGGGAGTATCTGGTGGTTCATCAGTCTTTGAACCACTGAATTCCAGTTATATGAATGGTAAACTACGTTCTCTATCATTTCTATGTTGGTGTTCACCTTGCTCTGGTAACAAAAAGCATGAAGAAAAAAAACAAGTGTTTAAATAGACTTGATTTGGTAACTAAACAAACCTGTTGTCACTTGCGAAACATACTGATTTGGCATCGCAAGAGAGCTCTTATTATTAATAGAAGGTAAGCCATGTTAATACAATTCATGTTGTCGTTATTCGAGGTATTATTGGGGCTAAGAGACAGGTCAGCTGATTCCTGGATGATTGACTCTTAATTCAGAGCATTGATTTCTTCTGTCTAAATGAATTATTGTTGTTGTCGGCATCCTAAATCAACTTCAGTTATTCGCTTCAAATGCGTAGTTTGCCTACTTTAAATTGCGACTTTTCAATTGGTTAGTACGGTATTTAAACTTTCAAGAGAATGAACTAGTGCTACATTAATTCGAGATCATTTTGATGTGCAGCTGTATATCACGAAGTGTCCATCGACAGTATATCCATTCAATTTCTAGCAACTCTATATGTTTTCAGTTTGCCTGATACCGATACAAACTCGTGATGTTGTTCATCAGCTTGTATTCTGAAATGTTACCTTGATTGGTTCAAGCCCCCTCAACTCTCTGGTCGTTAGATTTCGATCTTAACCTGCCCATGTTTTGTGCCAGTGAACTTGCCTTCTCGTGTTACCAAGATATTGATTTGCAGTTCTGCACTGCTGTTTTCTTTGAACTAAACTAAGTTTCAACTCTGAATAACTGATACCGTTATCTGACATCCATGCTAGTATATCTGTTTCTTGGTATCTCATGGAAGTTGCATGTACAAGGTATGGTTTGAATAGAAGGGTGTGACTACAGGTTGATTGCGAGTTACAGATTTGAACAACTACCTCTGGATAACGACCCAAAATACTGCAGTTCTTGGTAGACAGAACAGCTGGCTTTGGAGTAAATCCATTCCCATTCCAAGCAAATGTACTTATTTTTGGTCTGAGCGTAACTTGTAATGTTGTTAATTAGCTGGATTCTGAAATGTTACCTTATTGGTTCACTTGGTCTCAGTTCTCTCTATCTGTAAATTTCTGCCTTAGCCGTGCTTATGTTTTGTGGTTGTGAACTTGCCTTCTCTGTGTACCAAGAAGTTGATCTGCACCGTTGTTTTCCTTAAACTAAACCAAGTTTCAACCATGCATAGCTGATTGATAACTGTTTTTTAATGTATCACGGGAAGTTAAAGTATAGAAGGGAAGTCATTTGTGTATTATTCAAATTGAAGGTTGTGGTCTGCCACAGTTCGATTGCATATTTGAACAACCACCTAACCAATAACGACCAAAAATACTTCAGTTCCACTGGACAGGTTAACTGGAGTTGGAGTCATTTCCTTCTATGTATTTCTCTTCTACAGCTATGCACCTTATGATGACACTGTAACCTTTTCTCTCTTTCTGTGGACATGGGTTATAAGTTATTTCTATTATTTCTCACTTGTTACTGTTTTATTTGTATTTGAGTTAGACAACTAGCATATTTTCCATGCCATGTGAAGTTGATTCGCGGAAGTCGATTAAAATGTGTGGTAGAACAACAACAGCATCCTCTTCACTGATTGTTTTATGTTTAGGCGGGTTTTGGTGGGGAGGAACGGTCTGTGTTCTACTTATCTACTCATCCTTAATTTAACAATGAATACCTCTTCACTGATTGCTTTCTGTATTTTGGTAACATTATTGTACTTCATTGTATGGGCACCGAAGCTTCCTCTGACAGTGATTGCTAGTAAGAGTGAATTGGTTATTATTATTAATATATGGTATAGCGTTGAAGTTTGAAATGTTTTTCTGAATATTATGGGACCCAAGTAGAAACCTATTTGGATGAATCAATAAGAAATTAAGAAGTAAAATAGATTGCCTACTTTTGCTGCATCTTGTGTTTCATGCTTTGATTCAGTTTCCCTTCCCCATCATATGTCATAGTATTAACATCATTGATCTCATATTATGTTTGTGAACAGCTTGAAATTTCGTCATAGCAACTTCCTTCATTTGATCTTCTTTGTTTTTTCTTAGTGAATCGGTTTGACCATTGGCATTATTTATTGTATCAGTTGGACAACGATACTTCTGTACCGTCTTTGATTTGTTGTGTTATCCCTGAGTCTGACTTCACATTTCTGCACATTGGCGTAGTGTTGGTAATCAATTTTGTGTGAACTGCATATGTATGAACTGCCAATAAATCCACAAGACCAAAATTGCTTGTTGTCCTTTTCTGAATTTTTATATCGATTGCAGAGTTATTGACGTCCAGCGCCTTCAGCTAATTTCCATGCAGTGTTAGTAACAACCATGAGCCTGGAGAATCAGAACATACATATAACATGACTATAATCTAGATACAGAAGAAAAGAAGACGATAGAAACTAAATACATCCTCAAATCCATCATGCAAAATCGCAAAGACTCAGCTCACAACTTCACACGCGCAACACAACTCGCGCCCTGCGCGCCGGTGGGCGTCCCTGACGCATTGAAAATGCCGCCAACCGCCACGCTGATGGAGCAGTTCATCCTCATCTCGATGTCCTTCTTGTAGATCCCCAGCGCCTTCACGGTGCCATTCATCTCCGTGTAGGTGGTCAGGTTGTACACCTCGCCGAGCACCAGGCCGGTGATGTTGAACATCCGCGCCATCCGGTCGCCGAGGATGTCCAGCGTCACGTTCATGCGCGTCGTCCTGCGGGCGCCGACGCGGCCGGCGGGCACGTACACCACGCTGATGGTCCGCCCCAGGTAGCTAACCTCCGTCGCGCTGGGGGAGAACCTGAAGGACGCGATGTTGGGGTTCTTGATCGAGACGTCGGCGGTTAAGGTGGCGTTGGTGGCCACCGGGTCGAAGAGCCCGGCGCCGGCGCCGGAGCTGATGGCGGTGAGGGACACGCTGTTCATGGTGATGCGCGGGTCCTTCACCTTGAACGCGGTGAGCGCGAGGACGAGGATGATGAGGCCGACGATGACGACGGTGAGGACGCAGCAGCCGCCGCAGCAGAGGAGGCACCGCCGGCGTTTCCGGAGGTACTGCACGGAGCGCCACCCCTTGGCCGTCTGCGCCGTCTCATCCACGTCGCTGCCCGCCGGGTAGATGGACGGGGACCAGATGGTCAGTGGCCTCGCCGGCTCGTTCTTGTCCTCAGCCGCCGCTCTGCTGCTTGACGCGGCAGCTGCCATCGAGGGAGAGGGAGAGCTGCCCGGGGTACTTTGTTCGGCTGCTTTGTTCGGCACGGGCGGGATTCTTGGTCTTATAACTGCGGCTACGGCGAGTCAATGTCTGCGCAACGCAGCCGCGTTACGTTTTGTGCCGCGGTCGACACGCTTGACTTTTTTGGCGGCAACTCATCCGGGAAAAAACGTTTCTCGTCGATCCCCGGTATGACCCGACGAGTGATATCGTGGTCTTCAGTCCGTGAGCAAGAACCCATTCCTGTTTGAAACTTTGAGCTTCTGTTTTTTTTTCTTTTCTTGCGAGGGAGTTTGAAACTTTGAATCAGTGCAAAGTTTCTAGATGCTCGAAGTCAAGCAAGTCTCTGTTGATACTTATATATATCACTAATGGCATTCTCGAATGGAAGATAAACATTGACTATCGAGTATCGGTAAGTCTTTGCACGCATAGAAGACTCCTGCTCGATGGACCAATTCTTCTGCTCATCATTATTCAAAATAATAACTGCATCTGCTTTTTCTTCGTACGACTATAGTATATGGAGTATTTATTATTTTCTGAGAAATTTCACCATCTTCCCGTTGGAACCTCTTCCGGTTCCTTTTTTTCAGTTGGTCTTTTCGAGTGCCAGTGTACCTTATATGCGTAAAAAATATTAGTAATCTTAAAGTGAAAAATAAGATATTTTAGAAATCAAAGATGATCAAATATTTTCCTCATGATTTGAGGATGTTGGGCAAGGCGGGTCATTTATCATCAGATTTTTGCAGCGGGTATGTTGTTTGCCGATTGGCGTTGTATCGTGGAGTTGTAGCCTCTTGACGTTGTATCATGAGGTTGTAGCCTTCTTAGTGTTGTGTCTGCTAGCTTAGCATTTCTTACAATTGGTGCATCTTCTAGGATGCATTCTCGCAAAAAATGTTTGGCCAAGAAATGATTCCCACTCACTTTATGAGATATGAGGCACATTTTTAATAATAACTTTTGACATTGCTGTGCGGCTAGTTGGCACCGCTTATTAGTACGCCCTCCGCCGCGCTATCCTCACCTCTCTCCACTACTGTCGCACTATCTTCTACTCTCCACCACCGCCGCGCTATCCTCTACTCTCCACCACCGCCACGCTATCCTCTGTAGAACAATGCCGCGGCAGCTGCATACGACATACTCGATGCTTGGTCGTAACGCCATCATCGCCGCAACCAACCACCGTAGCCACAGCCGCTGCAGCCCGACGAGGAGTTCGGCGTCAACTCCGACGACTCCGGCGACTCCCGGTTCGCCGAGTGGGTCGAGGCATACATAGCAGACGCTGAAGCTAAGGTAGCGGAGGAGGCGGCGCAATGGGCGAGCAGCAGCAGGTCCCCGATGACCCGGAGCAGGCGGCGATCCTAGCTTCCTTCAACGCGCAGCTTCGGGAGGCTGAAGGAGGAAGAACGCGAGTTCATCAACGACACCAACTTCGAGCACAATGTCGAGATCTCGCGCCAGCGGGCGGCCACGGAGGAGGCGGGACGTCTCCTCATGGCGGCCGAGCTACAAAAACTCCTTGAGCTTAACGCCCAGCGCTAGGCCGAGGCGGCCGCCCGCGAGCAAGTGAGGCTCGCTCGGAATGAGGTGTCTCGCTAGTGGCTTGCGTCTCTAAGGGGGTAGCGCGGCCGACAAGCTCCAGCGTCGCCGACGGCCATGCTCCACCGCAAGGTGTGCGAAGCAAGGGCGGAGAGGCGGGCAATGATGCAGGCGGCAAAGGGGAAGAACGACGACGAGGCAAACGTCGCGTGCCCCAACCAACGGCCAGTAGATTAGGGTTCGGTGTAGTTTGAATTTGAAGTTTCATTAAGTTTTATGTAAATTTAAATAAAATTTTGTCAGTTGCTTATTCAAACTTATTTTGGGGGGTTCTTTGGTGTTACTGGTGTGTGCAACCGCTCCCCAAATTGGGTTGCAGGTGTCGGCGACCCCCATAGCGCGGTGCCAGCGCACCTGCCGGCGCTTATTTGGGAGCCATAGGTGGAGGTGCTCTAATATTGGCCGACAGCACACATGCTAGCTACGTTTGGGGGTCTGCCGATCAAAAAATTCCAAACCTCCACACCGGTACTCCCCTGTCAAAAAGACCGCTAAATCGACGTGGAAGTAGCGTCAGTTTGGTGCCGGCGACCCCGATAGCCTCCCTTGACACTGGAGTTGGTTAGGGCTCGTCGGATATTCTGTTGAGCTCGGGATGACGTGGATTTCGTATGAGCTCGTCGAGCACTTTCTCTCACTAGGACCCCTAAATCGGCAGTCGGCTACAATTTGCGGCTCCTTGATGGAGATGCTCTAAGAGGAATTTTTCACCACCTTGTATCAGTTTGACCCGTTTGTGACTTTATTTGTAAAGCGGGCGAAAGTCTATTAGGAGGAGGCAAAATAGGCTTAATCATTCACTAAGATTATTGAGAGAAATCAAGGGGCAGCCAGTGTACAAGGCACTTTCCCTAGCAAAACTGAAACACGGACAGAGATCAGGTGGACAGTAATAACATAAAATCCAAAAAATTCTCGCGACAAAGATCTCAGCTCGTCGCCGGCTTGCTCCTCGGCATCACACTGTGCAACCGTCCACCGCATCGTCTCCGGCGCATCAATGGAGCCCAAACCCGATCCTACTGTAGTGCTGTACGCCGCTTTGGGCGTAGGCCACCTAACTCCCATGGTGGAGCTCGCCAAGCTCTTCCTCCACCGTGGCGTCCCCGTCGTCATCGCCGTACCGACCGCGCCGGCCTCCGCGCCCGCTTTATTCGCCGCCACAGCCTCCGACAGCGCCAGAATCGCCGCCGCCAACCCTTCCATCGCCTTCCACCACCTCCCGCCGCCCGACTACCCCAGCCCGGACCCAAGCCCCTTCCTGCAGATGCTCGACGTGGTCCGCCTAACCGTGCCGCTCCTCCTCGCCTTCCTCCGATCCCTCCCCTCCGTCGCCGCGCTCGTCCTCGACCTCTTCTGCATCGACTCCCTCGACGCCGCCGCCGAGGCCGGCGTCCCGGCGTACATCTACTACACCTCCTCCGCCGGTGACCTCGCTGCGTTCCTCCACCTGCCCCACCACTTCGCCACCATGGAGGGGAACTTCAAGGACATGGGCAAGGCGCTCCTCCGCTTCCCCGGCGTCCCGCCGATCCCGGCGTCTGACATGCCGCACACCGTCCAGGACCGCGCGACCCAGATGTGCGCCGCGCTGATCGGGCACTACCGGCGCATCCCTGAGGCGCGGGGCGTGCTGGTCAACACCTATGAGTGGCTGGATGCGAGGACCGTGAGCGCGCTCCGGGAGGGCGTGTGCGTCCCCGACCGCCCGACCCCGCCGGTGTCCTGCATAGGGCCACTGATCGTCAAAGGTGCCACGGCGGAAGGTGAGCGGCACGCGTCCAAATTACTTGTTGCGGATTTGTCAAGATACATATATTTTATCTAGACGTAATTCAGTGAATAAATATATGTGAATCTATGTAAAGCTGACATCTAATTTAAAACAGAGGAAATAAGTTATTTCACCGTGAGGATATAAGCGTTTTGTCTTTGGCTCTCGTGAGCCCCACGACAAAACCCTAGATCGTGTCGGTAGACTCCTGGTCTTTCGGATCGGTGGTGGCCCCTGGTCTTGATTTGGAGACCACGAGGTGGTAGCGGCGGTCCTCTCGCCGGGTTGCTTTGGCGCCCCTCGGGTGGCATGGTTGAGGTGCCGAGCGAAAGCTAACCCTCTTGGGGGCGCCGTTGTGGGTCTCCTCTCCATGCCAGGGTTCCAGGTGAAAAACTAAGTCCGATCTTCGGACTCGGTGGCGGCAGCGCTTTGCATCGTTACCCTATAGGGGGCATCGTCATGGAGCTCAGGGTCTCGCTCGGTGCGGCTTCGAGGATGCCTTGATCCTGATGTGAAGCTTCTTCGGCTCTGATGGGGGATGAGTTCGCGGTCTCCTATCTTTTAGTCGTAATCTTATTGTCATCGTTTTCTATCCTCGCTATCTGCTGGTAGGATCGGCGCTCCGCGGCCCGGAGCGAGAGGGCAGGAGAGCCTCTCCAGCTATTGCTTGGTGTGTTTGGTGCAACGATGTCCGGTGGTTTCTCAGGAGGCGCGGGTTCACCCCGGTTAGGTAGTCTAGGTTGCTTAGTGCTAGGTGTAGCTTGTCCGTCTTTTTTGCTCGACTTGAACTTGGGGGCTCTACTACCCTCTTGCTTGTCGTTTCTTTTTAGTTGCTTTGTAAGAGCATCTCTACCGACGCCCCCGATAGCGTCCCCGATAGCTATTTGGGGGCCGACGCGGTTTTTGGACTCACACCGGCGCACAAGATAGTATACAGGTTCAGGCCCCGAGAATAGATCGGCGGTAACAACCCTACTTCTTGATGGTGGTAATTGCATTGATATGTGTGAAGTGCTTGTATGTATGGATGTGGCGCTAACTTTTAGTGGCACGTAGGCAGGTGCGTGTCTCTCCTCTCGGGGTAGAGATCAATCTATGAAAGGTGGAAAGGTTGAGAGCCTCAGATCCTTGAAGAACTCGGCGAATGCCTTCTGGGATGACCGCGCCTGCTTTATTCGCCGCCACAGCCGCAGACAGCGCACTCATGCATATGTAAATGTTCTACGTGTATGGTTCAAAGAACTCGTTGTTAGCTACAGGTTTTACTGGATAGAATTATTGCACTAGAGACAGCACAAATTTGCATTAAGATTTAAAAAATCTGTTAAAAAGGTAGCTTAAATCGCGGCGCGCCGTCGCCAAGCGTCCAAAGTCTTAAGTCGCGAATATTCACGCGAGCGCACGCGCTATACATGTAGTGTATGACTCCATCTTGTTTCTACCAACTGGGAGACAAGGAAATGTGCCCCTTATAAGTTAGTTCCAACCTCTCTAGCTTAGCAAGGTGGGACTAAACATTGCAAGGGAACACATGTGTGCACATGAGCTTCGTAGCTTGGGCCATCCTGCGGCTGTGCTACTGGGCCGATTTTATTTGTCGTTGGCCTGTTGGCTTTCGGCTAGGGGTTGAGAGTGAGACAGGCAGCTAGGTGACATACATGCACGTGAAACCCCTTTATGTGCTAGCAAACAACGAATCTCATCCCCCTTCATTGGCGTGAGGAGTGAATGAGCACAAGCAATTGAAAAGGTCCGTGACCCGGTATCCTCCCACGGTCCATAGCATGGTGCAACCCATTATCAAATGTATACTACTCCCTCTAACTAGTAAAGGGTGTTGGACTGCCATTTTTGCAAAAACAAAAGAAAAACACGCGTGCTTTTTCCTGATCAAATGTGCGGTCCATAAAGACAACGATCTTCTTCCCCGTGACGACCCCGATGTCCCTCTTATTTTTCTTCCTCACCCTCGTCGACGGAGTTCGCCACCCGATGCTGCTCCCCTTTCGCCCCCGCCTTATACCTTGCACGCAATGACGTCGCGATCTTTCTGTCACGTCGCTGGCGCTCTCTCATTCTCTCGAATCGCAGTCGCTCCCATCCTCCCGTGCCCAGCAAGGTCGTGCTAAAAATATAGATCTCTCGCGGTGGCGGTGGTGGAGGCATGGCCTAGCTCCAGTCGTGATGGTGGCTGGCGGCGATCAGTCACGGTGGTGCTACTGGTGGCGGAACAGCGGAGCTCCAATCGGGCGGTGGTGCTGGATCCTCCCGAGCTGGAGTTAAAAATTGCCATTTTGCTCCTGATCTATCTCTGTGGCGGTACAGCTCGTCTGTCGGGAGCAGTTGGAGATGCCGGGCGCGATAGTGGGCCGCATCAACTTCAAGGTCAAGAGACAGGTTTGCCGTACGTCAAGTATGATATATCTTCCTCTCCCTCATTGCTTTCACGGCTTTGCAACTCTCGTCCTTTTAATTTTCCATGGAAACTTTGGTTCTTCCTCCATCTTCTAGCTAGCTAGCTAGTTACAATCCTGCTCAAGTGGTTTTGGCTAATTGCTTGGCAAGCTTAAAATTGAGTGTGGGGATCTACTGCAATTTATGTCCTACTCAACTCAGCGGATAATTACATGCTTCTTAACGCTTGCCCCTTAATTTGTTTTGCAGAATGGGGAAGAGGAGTTCTACCGCCTCAAGAGATCCATCAATTCAGCACGGTACAACCCATTATCAAATGTATACTACGTATTAAACTAGACGACCGCCGCGACAAAACGGACACAACGTTCTCCAGACTGAGGGCCTAGGATCGGGACGTGACTTTCCCGCGGGCTGCTGTACGTAGCTTTCAATCCGGCGTTTCTCTCTGTTTTGCATGATTTTCTGTTGCCAAAATATATGGGAATACAAGTACATACAGTACAAAACCAGTTGTACTCTAGATTCCTTCTTGTATACATAGATGATCGCCGTCGGCCGGCTTGCTGCCATTCCCTCATGCTCAACATCTTCTTTCGTCAAGGATGTGTAACCCGGCCAATGCACACTTTGGTTTGAAACTGCCGAAACCGTCATCCCAAGTCGCACCGCACCATATCAATACTCCATGCCGGGTTAAACGGTTTCTGGTTTGAAATCGTGATACAAAAAATTACTTGCTGGGGTGAGACCGGTTGGAACCGATGTAAAGCACAGACCCGTCGTATCGCATGCATCAGCTGTCTTCGTATGTCCGCGCGCCGACCGTGTGCGTTCGGGGCAACCGCGCCATGCACCCAGTGGACCAAGGTAAACCAACAACCTCAACTATGGTTTTCCCCGCGTGGTGCTCTATGCCTCTTCCCAGCTCTGCTTGGCCAACCTCTCCAACTATCACTTGGTCGGGGTCCTTCCTTTGCTTTCCCAGCCATATGTGGAGCCCCTCAACTTGTCAACGAACAACTTCGGTGGCACCGTGCCGACGCTTAGGTCGTTTCTCCTCGACACCAACCACTTCACTGGAGATAAGAAAGCTAGCCGGGCTCGAGTGGCTGACCCTCGCGTCCAAGCCGTCTGCACCGTGCTGTTGGCCTCCTCGCCGACGCTGGTTTAGCTGAGCATCACAACGAGGACAAAGCAGCTGTCTCGGCGTCGGCGATGTACCACATGCATCGCTCCTTAGACCTTGCCGCCGACTACCTGTTGGCGATCGAGCACCCTCCGCACGCACCCCCCGGGAACAACATGTCAGTTCAGCGCCTGCTGGCCATCGACTGATGTGCATTGTGGGTGTGAGTGTGTGCGGGCCTACATACCTCTAGTAGCGCTTTGGGTCAGCGAGGTCCATCACTGCGAGCTTCTCGTCAGCCATAATCCTCTTCATCTCGGCGGGGGTGAACTCGCCGCTGCCGAACTCAAGGCTGAACTTGTCGGGCTCCCCGCTGGCGGAGAAGCTGAACTTCTCCATGAGGCTGCTCCTGGCGTACCGTTGTGCAGTTATTAGGAACGTATAGTAGTGCAGGCTGCTCCTCAGCGGCGCTCCTCTTCCTGCTGCCGCCGGCGTCGCTCCAGAGGAAAGCCTGGCTCTCGCTGTCGTCGTAGTCATCGGACTCGTTTTCGCTGTTGTCAGCGCCGTTCGCCGCTGCCAGCATGCTGCTCCCGCGCCTATCCCCGTCGGAGTTTTCCCCGCCGGTCTTGCAGGTACAGCATGAACGCGGGCTTTGGCATCGTCGGGAAGTGGAGGTCGTGGTCACCGCGCGCGGTGAAGTACGTACATGTGTGTTGTCTTCGCGTGTAGTCTTTTGACTTTTGAGACGTTGCAAAACAAGTAAAACCCGTAAACCAACCCGCACCAGCCCGTTATATCATGTCGTATCTTTACAGTGTACACCTGTTAAACTGAATTAAACATGTGTAAACAGTTTGATTTAAGGAACCGACTTAAACCAGGGATGCCTAGGGTGAAGGATGTGGGGTCTCTCTCGATCGCTGCCACCACATCCTGCGCACAACCATGCATGAAGCCTACGTGTGGCCGGCAGCCGGCGCAGCCGCCACCGGGTGCACAGCCAGAGGAAATTCTCCTTCCGTAAAAAAAGGCTCCGGAAACGATGGATGTTACCAAGGTAAAATAATTGATATTAAAATATCATTTAGCTCAGATTATTCTGTAATTCGAAATTTTGATTCATCATGCACTCATGGTGCTGGCATAGAGTTTTTTTTTTCCTTTTCGAATTTCGAGATGTAGTACTAGGCAACAATGGAACCATGCATTTGTTTTAAAATCATGCTATTATGAATCGATTAGGCCGTGAAGCTTTGTTGTGTGCTCTTCTTGGCAAGGCTAGCTTAGACATGCACGTCGTGATCAGTTCTCCTCGCGCCTACACTTGGCGTTGACTTTGTGGAAAGTCACTCGACAAATGTATACTATACCAAAACATGGCCTCCCCGACGAGGAACATCGTTTCCAGCATGACGCTGCAAATAGCTGCTGGGGACCATCAAGGTGGCAGACGGTGTGGTTGCGTCAACTGAGTACACCAACAAGTCACGGGAGTACCACATCAAGGTTATCGGGTCATGGGAATTATTATTGTTTGTATCGGTGGCTGCTAGTACGTATACTATATATACCATACCAACACATGAGGCCTTAGACTTCGTCCTCCTCGATCGCCGATGAGGAACTTCTTTTCGAGCATGAAGTCTTTGCAACGCTGCTGCAAACAACTGCTGGTGACCACCAAGGTCGACATCGACCGGTCTACACGGCGCCCAAGGGCCCGGCAATAGCTAGCGCCGTGTATGCCAAGGGCGAGGCCGATGCTATTTGCTTCGTTCACGGCATAACAATCGGCACAGCTAGCTAGGTCTCTATTAGTTAGTACTACTTAAAATACGTAACAAGCATATTAATATAAAGTGTTTTCATTGACGAGTGTGCAAGATGGTGTCGCAGACTGGATGAGCTATTGATTTGAAACTCATGACGTCAGAGGTCATAGTCGACAGGTACATGTCGACGTGTATGGTCGTCCGGAAGGTGGCGTACTATGCGCGTGAGGGTGACAACTTTACTTGTCGCCCAAGACTCCAAGTGGTGGTAGTAGTTGAACTAGATGAAGAACTCATAAGTGTTTTTTTTTTGCCTCGTATCCACATCAACATGTGATGACTTCATCACATGTCTTGGGATCACTAACATTGCTGATTGGCGTGGGGTGGTGTAGGGACAGAAATAGCAGGAGCTAAGCGAATTGTATCCCCTGCTCTATACAACTTAGTTTGGGAATGCACTGCGGTGCACAAACGATGCAAAACAAAACGATAGAAAGTCAAAACAAAAAAATTAACTCAAATTGATTTGTAATTCAAAAATATGGGTATCACTCCTCAATCCTCATGCTTTCAGTTTAAGGCTCGTCGGGTTTGAACATGTCGTTGCTAGCTCCGGATGGGACCTTGTGATTCTGTCATCCTTGCCACTGTAGGCATCGGTAGACGTGATCCACGGCCCAACGTCGTTGGTATCGCTCGAATACCCCCCTCCCCCCACATGCCACATAGAATGCGGAAAAGATGAGGCCTTCTCGGTGGGCTGCTGGACGTGGGGCACAACTCCATATGCTTTAGCTACTCACCGCTGCGCTGCAATTGGGTGTATGAACTAATGGTCTTTATACATCTCAAGTTGGTGAATTTAGATAGCACATCTCAACTCCATATCCACTCGACCCTCATCCCCTCCGCCTCTGACCTCCCCAGATCCGGGCCGTTTGGCCCCTCCCCTCTCTCTCCGGCGGTCGCCGGTGTTGAGCTGGGTGAGGGACACGTCCCTGTACAGCAGTTGTTAGGTTTTGGCCTAGGTGCCGGTGTTTTGCCTCTATGGCGTGGTGTCAGCTCTATGCTGGGAGGAAGGCGCTGGATTCTTCTGGCCGGATCCAGTTCTTGCTGGTGGTTCTTCTTCTCGTCGCGGAGCTCCTGAGGTTGGAGCCGGAAGCGTCAGGAAGAGGAGCGACTAGCTACTCCATTAATAAGGCCTCTACTGGCGACAACCCGAGTCGGCCCAGCGGTGTGGCTGTGTCTCCGTCTCTTCGTCGGCGTGGTGGCGACTGGAGGAGGACGCACGACGATGCAGCAGATGGCGGTCTTGGGGGGTTGCAGGGAAAGTCATGGCTGCAATTTGGAGATCAACACATGGTGTCCATGGTTTGCCACCATGATTTCCGGCCGATAAGGTGGCCTCTCCAGATGCCTATGTTGGCATTAGCTCAACCTCCGGTGTGGAGGCCCCTCCAGGGATTCTTGTCGGCGTCCTACGTTCTTCTTGCCCCAAGTGGTCCAGTCCCCGGTGGCGACGAGAGCGGCCGACGGTGGAGTCCGAGTTCCGTTGATGGAGATAAGGGACCTGATTGCTTTTCTTCTATACTTTTCAAGGTCCTTAGTGCTAATTTGCACGACTGTGTTGTAATTTTGTTTCTTTATGTGTCCTGTTCACAACTTGTAACTCCACCGACGATCGGTTCAATGCAGCACTAGGACCTTCTGGGCCTTTCCCTTGTTCACAAAAAAAAAGTTGGTGAATTTGTTGCAAGAAATACATCTCAAGTTGATTGCATATAGCAAGTTCTTCGATGGATAGAGCAACTCTAGCAAATAGCAGATAAGTACTCAAACCTGGATACTTCTGGCTGGTATCTGGTTTTGGGCCTAAATAGTGACGAGAGCAGATCCCCGATAGTATGCAGGCCCGAAAATATTAGAAAGGTCAATGCAACTCTACCATGCATGGTAGGTACCATGCGATGGCCCATGTGATGCCACAACATAAAGGTATGGATGGGGACGGACCCAGAACAAATCTTGACTAGGGCGTATGATTTGAGTAGGGGCACTTCTTAAATGAATTTGCAGAATTTGGATGATTTTCTTCAAACTTATGTACAACTACAAAGGGAATTCAAAAAGTTGAGTGGGGGGGGGGGGGGGGGCTAGGCCCCCACTCAGTTGTGCCTAGGTCCGCCCAGCATGCCTAGTCAAGGTGTTGTATTGTTACCTTGATTTGATTGTATTTCCCCATTTACTATATGTTGCATTGTCTCTTTGGGGTTCATTGAAATATTTTATTTATTCCTTGGATCTGAATGTCCCCTTTTCTTTCCCTTGGGCAATACCTCCTAGCAAGATTGATCTGTTTAGATCACAATCTTGTAGTTAACCAAATATACATGAAAATAATGTCATGAATTAAAAATGTACTAAAAATCTATAAACCATACTAAAGCGTGGCCAAAATAAGCGCATCAGTAGCAGAAAAAAGCACGTGGAATATGTCCAGACACTATGTTTCATATTTATGAATTAAAAGTGTTCACAAACACGTTCAAGATTGGTCTTATTTGAAGACACTTCTTTATGAACCCAATGTTCAAACTGATCTTCAATTCGACCAGACATTATTTTATGTCATTTGGGTAAACTTCATTCCCGCGCATATTTGTTATCATAAAATCGTAAATATATATAGAAGCACCATGCCTATTGCATAATTTATAACACACAAAGTTTGTAATAAACAAATTGGTTTCAACATGATCAAAGTGGGGCCTAGCTTGTTCGAACCTTAAAGTTTGATGGTGTTTTATTTTCTGATCAACATCAACATCAACTAACATAAATCAATATAGTCACTAATATTTAACTAAGTGATTAAGCATGTAGTAATGGTTGTACCTATTATTCAATTCGCGCCAACTAGAATACAAATAATGATGTGCGCCATTGAGAGGGATACATGAGGTTGTACGAAGTGCATAAAGTAAAAGGGTTGGCGACATGATGCCGTGAAAAATTGGTAGGTAGGAAAGGCAATGAAAAGGATAAGACATGGAAACCCTAGCTTCCTACCGCCAACAAAAATCTTCCCTAGAACTTCTTCGCGTGTGGCAAGTGTGCCTATCATTTCATGTGAACTATAAGCCATTGGTACACCTATAGACTCATATTGCATGCTTCATGTGAAATTTACAATGCGGTCAGGATTGACCCAGTCAGACTCCCGTGAAAAAAACTTAGCGTATGTAGGTCACCAGTGCAACTTCGGGCGGGAAATGACAAGGTGGGAATGCATGGCCCATGCAGAGAGTATGTTTGATGAGGCCCATGCAACGAATGGCCAGGGGACAGCCATGAACACACATTAGTCTCGGTGAACTGCCAGGACGGGAACGGTACGCCAAATTTAGGAGGGAAAACGTTGTGTCTCAAAGTTGGATGGGAAAGTGCCTAGGTCGGGAATGGTACGCCAAAGTTTTGGTGGGGAAAATGTCGTGTCTCTAAGATGGGTGGGAAAGTGGCCAGGTCGGGAACGCTCCACCAAAGTATTGGTGGGAAAACGTCGTGTCTCAAAGTTGGGTGGGAATGTGGCTGAGGCAGGAACGGTACGCCAAAGTTTTAGAGGGAAAACGTTGTGTCTCAAAGTTGGAAGGGAAAGTGGCCGTGTCGGTGACGGTACGCCAAAGTTTTGGCGGGAAAACATCGTGTCCCAAAGTTGGGCGCGAAAATGACCGGTTCGGGAATGGTACACTGAATTCTTGGCGGGAAACCATCGTGTCTCAAAGTTTGGCAGGAAACTGGTCGGGTCGGGAACGGTACAACAAAGTCTTGGTGGGAATTCACGTTTCTCAAAGTTGGGCGGGAGAGTGGCCGTGTCGGTAATGGTATGCCGAAGTTTTGGCCAGAAAACATCGTGTCTCAAAGTAGGGCGGGAGAGCGGCCGGGGAAGGAATGGTATGCCAAAGTTTTGGCGGGAAAACGTCGTGTCTCAAAGTTGGGTGGGAAAGTGGCCAGGGCGGGAAAACGTTGTGTCTCAAAGTTTTGGCGGAAAAACGTCGTGTCTAAAAGTTGGGCGCGAGACTAGCCGGATCACGAATGGTACGCCAAAGTTTTGGCGGGAAAACATCGTGTCCCAAAGTTGGGCGGGAAAGTGGCCGGTTCGGAAAACGATACATCAAAGTAGGGCGGGAAAACCTCGTGTCTCAAAGTTGGGCGGGAAAGTGGCCAGGTCCGGAATTTTACGCCAAAGTCTTGGCGGGAAAACATCGTGTCTCAAAGTTGGACGGGAGAGTGGCCGTGTCGGTGACGGTAGCCAAAGTTTTGGCGGGAATTTGCGTTTCTCAAAGTTGGGCTAGAGAATGGCTGGGCCAGGAATGGTACGCCAAAGTTTTGGCGAGAAAACTTCGTGTATCAAAGTTGGGTGGGAAAGTGGCCGGGGCAGGAATGGTACGCCAAAATTTTTGCGGGAAAATGTCTTGTCTCAAAGTTGGGCGAGAAAGTGGCCAGGGCGGGAAAACGTTGTGTCTCAAAGTTTTGGCGGAAAAACGTCATGTCTAAAAGTTGGGCGGGAGACTAGCCGGATCACGAATGGTACGCCAAACTTTTGGCGGGAAAACATCGTGTCCCAAAGTTGGGCGGGAAAGTGGCCGGTTCGGGAAACGATACACCAAAGTAGGGCGGGAAAACCTCGTGTCTCAAAGTTGGGCGGGAAAGTGGCCAGGTCCGGAATTTTACGCCAAAGTCTTGGCGGGAAAACATCGTGTCTCAAAGTTGGACGGGAGAGTGGCCGTGTCGGTGACGGTACGCCAAAGTTTTGGCGGGAATTCACCGTTTCTCAAAGTTGGGCTAGAGAATGGCTGGGGCAGGAATGGTATGCCAAAGTTTTGGCGGGAAAACATCGTGTATCAAAGTTGGGCGGGAAAGTGGCCGGGGCAGGAATGGTACACCAAAATTTTCGCGGGAAAATGTCGTGTCTCAAAGTTGGGCGAGAAAGTGGCCGGGGCGGGAACAGTACACTAAAGTTTTGGCGGGAAAACGTCATGTCTCAAAGTTGGGTGGGTAAGTGGCCAGGTCGGGAACGGTACGCCAAAGTATTGTCGAGAAAACGTCGTGTCTCAAAGTAGGGCGGGAACAATACGCCAAAGTTTTGGCGGGAAAACGCCGTGTCTCAAAGTTGGGCGCAAAAGAGGCCGGGTCGGAACAGTACGCCAAAGTTTTGACAGAAAACGTCGTGTCTCAAAGTATGGCTGGAAAGTGGTTGTGGCAGGAACCGTACGCCAAAGTTTTAGCGCGAAAACGTCGTGTCTCAAAGTTGGGCGGGAAAGTGGCCGTGACAGGAACTGTACGCCAACGTTTTGGCGGGAAAAAGTTGTGTATCAAAGTAGGGCGGGAAAGTGGCTGGGTTGGGAACGGTACGCCAATTTTTTGGCGGGAAAACGTTATGTCTCAAAGTTGGGTAGGAAAGTGGCCAGGTCGGGAACGACTCGCCAAGATTTGGCGGGAAAACATCCTGTCTCAAAGTTGGGCGGGAAAGTGGCCAGGTCGGGAACGACTCGCCAAGTTTTGGCGTGAAAACATCGTGTCTCAAAGTTGGGCGGGGAAAGTGGCCGTGATAGGAACTATACGCCAAAGTTTCGGCAGAAAAACATCGTTTCTAAAAGTAGGGCGGGAAAATGGTCGTGACAGGAACGGTACACCAAAAGAAAACATCATGTCTCAAAGTTAGGCAGGAAAGTGGTCAGGTCGGGAGTTGTACGCCAAAGATTTGGCGGAAAAATGTCGTACCTCAAAGTGGGGCGGGAAAGTGACTAGATCAGGAACG